>CM062805.1:37325300-37972800 GCA_031772625.1 Pinus tabuliformis
AGATAACCCCTCAGCAGCAACTTAACAGTGTCTATCATTTTGCTCTTATAAAGATTTTGGTGGTTCATCAGCTTGGATTGCAGGGCATCACTTGGGATGATTTCATCTCTCGTGATTTCTTCAGAGCTTCACGAAGAGTATCAGAGGTGAAACACGAAGGTGAACCTTCTTAGCAGTATGAGCATCATGAGACCATGCCAGTATTCATTACATATCAGAAAGGCTATCCGAAAGGCACCAGACCTTTATTTGCAGCAGCAAAGCGAGTGTTATCTCCACCTGGCATGGAAGGGGCCTCGCTTCCGACATCAGCACCACAGGTACAGGACAAGGGCAAGAAGCCCAAGCATAAGGAGGGGCCTTCAGGTGAGCCATCAGGTTTCGTTCTCGTTCATGATGATGAGACAGATACAGATTCAGAGAATGCCAAATATAGAAGGGTCATCGAGGAGCAAGAAACAGACATTCAAGCCTTGGAAATCCAGTTGGAGATGGCCAAATGGAACATCAGGTATCTGGAGCAGAGAAATAAGCAGCTTGAAGACCAGCATGTGATCATGGAGCTGCAGAACATCCGTGAGAATCGCCAAGCTGCCCGACATAGGAGGATTGAGTTCACTTCTCTAGAGCGACAGATCAATGAGGATCGAGAGTCTAATCTCGAGAGAGTCAACATTCACTTGGAGAAGCGGCTGAACAAGGCCAATAGAGACAATGCATTGCTGAGACACATGGCTGTCCACTACAGGGCACGGAACAAAGTTTGCAAGGCTCAGATAAGGAATCTAAAGGCGAATTTGAAGAAGGCAATCAAGCATCAAAAGAAGCAAAGGGAGCTCGATCGTCTTCAGATCTTGGCCGAGGCATCTTTGACCCAGCATCACACTTGATAAGGAAGCTCCAACCAGGGCATTTTTGGTGATTTTGGAAATTTTTGTGTTAAAAAACATGCTTTTTCCCTATATGCGCTGCGCACCTTGCACGACGCATAGGATTGGGAGCTCCAAATTACAAATGGCTTGCAGTTTTGGATTTGTCATGAGAAATCATGAATTTTGGTACTTGGACAAGAAACTTGGGCAAGTTCTGGGTCCCCAAACGGTCAAAAAACATGCAAAAAATGACCTCACTGCCCCTATTTTGACACACAGGAAGCTGTCTTGGTAGAATTCACTTTTGGAGGGGCAAATGGACACCAAATTGGAAAATTCCACTTGGGTTGGAAAGTCGACAGGCAGGGCTTTCCAACAAGCCAAACTGAGCTCAATTTGGACTTCAGAAAGTGCCTCAAAATCAGCAGCAAAGTGGTGCATTGCATATAGAAATCAGCGCGACGCATATAGTTTTTTGCCCAATTTTTCATCTTTCAGGTCAGAAATTCGACCAGTTTGACTAGTTTTGATTTGTGATGTAATTTTTTACTTCTCTTGATGTAATTGATTGAACATGATGTAATTTTGACGCTTAGTTACTAGTTCTAGAAGATTCATTCACCAAAGAGTGAAAATTTAATGAATGAATCAGTTTCCTACCTTATAGAGGCAAGTTGTTTTGACTACCTAGATTGTAGTGCTTTGTTTAGAATTGGTTGAAACAGCTCCTAGAATGATGAGCTCGACCCCTAGAGGCAAGGGAATAGGTTGGCTTGCCTATATTATGTAATTTCTAAGTCATTTTCAGGGTTGGACTCTTGGGAAAAGCTTGACACTCTATTGTACATTCACTTCTGCATTTTTGGCAAAGGAAAGACCAGGGTTTTGCAGCACTGTTTGGGATCCATGTGGCTTTATGTGTTGATGGTGTGCTTCTTTCAGTATTTGTAAGTTATTATGTGTATCACCTTCCTTCTCTCATCTTCTGCAATTGAAAAAATGAAGTGTTAAGGTAGAATCCATAGATTGTTATGCTCTGCCTTTGAATTTGTTTGATTTTTCATGTTTTCATCTGTTTAAGGAGAATCCTTGAAAGCTTCTTCCTCTCCTTATCTTCTCACCAGTCAGATCTAGCCATTCATTCTCTTTAAAATCATTAAGACAATCGCCTACCTTGCCCCAAGTAGACCTCTATAAAAACTGTGTCTTATCCTCGCACCCAAAATTGCCTTTCCCTTTGATTCAACAAAAACCTCAAAAATCAACTTCAAACTCCTTGTACTTGATACCTAGCCTAAGATCAATTGCCAATTTAGTCATCTCGAGCCTCATCGATTACCTTTTGCCAAGATTGACTTGGAGAGAGCCCTCTCCTGTCCTTGTAGTGCTAGCTACGAGGCTGAGCGTGGTTTGATGTGGACCTAGAACCTTGTCTTTTTAGCCTGAGACAAATCTAGGCTCTAACATAGTGGCGACCATACTAGGGAAAAAATGGTTTGTTTGTTAATGTCATTTGTTTTATAAGCTACAGATGGAGCCTGAAGATTAGCCAGGTAGCCTTCGAAATGCTTTTGCTTTGCATTAGCACAAGTAGATAAATGCTACTTCAGTCAATCTCCGGTCTAGCTTGTAATCGTGACGCTTGAAACACCCCAGTACATTGGTGAATTCTAAGCTTCTGGATGATAGGTTTAGGGTTTGACAGGCTGAAAAAGTTGTTTATGTTCCTTTGATTTCTTGAAAATAACACGCTGGCTTCAAAGAGATATACCAGAGCTAATCTAGATCCTGATCCTCCTCCTGTTTACGAGAATCCCAATTTGATTCCAAGACTCCTTCATCAAGAGAGCTCTGTGACTCCCATGTTTAAATCTCGTTCATGTCCTGCAATTTTTAATTATCTTGAAGAACTTGATTTTGATGAGAAGTTTGAATTGTCGTTGTTTAAAACCAAATCCAAAAGTGCTCTTGGTTCTCTAGTTCCAGATCCTGACTTTGCTGCAGCTCTTGAAGTTGAAAGAAAGAATAAATTAATTGAAATTTTATCTTGAGGCACCTTCAGACAGAAATTCAGGTTTCAAATCTTGCTTATTTCCTAGAAGCTACATCTGCAAATATTGGATCTTCTGTCACGGCTTCTGCCTCGAAAATTCCCACCAAACCGCCTTTCATTCCCACTATTACCTCGCAACCTATAATCACATATCAAAAGTCTACAGTAAATTCTCCTTCTTCATCCCACGTTGCTTCTCCTCCGCATACACCTCGTCATACTCCTCATACTTCAGTTACACCCACTCCTCCAACAACCCCCAGACCAAATCCACCAAGAGTAATGGCCGCTCGGTTTGCACCTCTCGCTCTGCCTCAAGTTTTGAATGACATGCCCGCAGATTATCAAAGCAAAATTCCTTTGTTTGATGGCACACCTCAGAATATCACAGCTCAGCAACATGTCGACAAAATGATGGATTTCTTCGATCTCCATGAGATTGATGAAGAGAATGTGACCATGAGGTTATTCGTGCAGACCTTTGGTGGTGAGGTAAGGAAATGGTTCAGAGCTTTGCCGGCCAGAAGTGTTCCTACATTAGAAGATCTTAAGAGACAGTTTTTGGAACGTTGGGAAGTAAAGAAAGATCCACTGCAAATCAAATCTGAATACACTAAGATCAAACGAAATGCTAGCGAGTCCATTCAATACTATTTCATTAGATATAATGCAGTGTATAATGCAATTCCAGATGATTTCAAACCAACTAGAAAATCATCATTGCTTAAGTTCCCGGATGGTTTTGATCTGGACATGGCTTATCAATTAAGGAAGAGAGATCCAGCTACCTTAGAAGAAATGCAGAAAATTGCCGTTAGTGTTGAGGCAAATTTGAATGATAAGAGAGCCAGAATGAAATCTGAGAAGAAAGTCTCAATAAAAGAAGAAGCCTCTACATCAGACCAAGTTCTCTGCAAGGTAGAAAAGATGATTGAAAGGTTAGCACTTGATAAGCCGTAACCGCAGATTCGGAATCCCAATTTCCATGGCCAACAACAGCCACAATTCAGGATTAAACAACGTGAGTAGCGATCACAAGAAACGGCATCACAACAGCAGCAAGTAAAGACACCTCTTCAGCAGAATTTTGTTGGTCACGAATCAGATGATGAAGATAATGTAGTTGGAGAAGAAAATCACTTCTTTACTCCTGATGATATGCCCACATTTATCACTGAAGATGATGAAAATGCAGCATGATGCAGATTTTATCTTGGCAAACGATACAGTTCTCGAGGAAGAGTCGGATGAGTATCAGAGAGGTTATATGCATGCTTTGTCCACCCAGCAGCGTCAATATTCACTTAGAAACATAAATGTTCCCATCAATCCAGTCCAGAAAAGAAAGGAAGTTCCAGCATCTAAAGATGAAACACCGGTTGCCCCAAAGAAAGGAAAAGAAAGTGCTGATCCTATTACTAGCAAGCCTCCACCAGCAAATGAAAAGGTAAATCAGCCCATTGTATCAAAGGATAAAGTTGAAAAGAAAGATGTTCCAACCAAAGAGATGGAAAAGATTTCTGCTTTTAGTTTAGAAAATGAAATTTCTAAACTGAAGGTATCCATTCCCTTGACTGAGCTCATGAAGAACAACAGCTATAGAGGTCAAGTCTCCAAAATTCTGAATTTTGACCCAATGTCTAATATGGTGAGTGTGGAGGATGATCAACCGGAATTGATATTTGGACCAGCATTGAGTGGTGAGTCTGAAGTACCTCCTTTTTATATCAGTTTGAGAGTGCATGAGTTTGTGTTGCATAATGCTATGTTTGATTCCAGCGCCTCCCACAATCTTATGCCGAAAGCTATCATGGAGAAGTTGGGTTTGGACATCACCAGGAAATACCATGATCTTTATTCATTTTATTCTAGTAGGGTGAGATGTATAGGGCTTATTGAAGACTTGGTTGTAAGTTTGGATCAGATCCCCACAAAGAATGTCTTGATGGATGTTGTCGTGGCTGACATTCCTCCCCGCTTTGGTATGCTCCTTTCCAGATCTTGGGGAGCAAAATTGCAAGGAACAATACAGCTTGATTTCTCCTATGCAACGATTACCGTGTTTGGCCAAATGAGAAAGTTGTACCGGGAACAGAAAATGAAATACATGATCACCAGCAAGGAGAAACCAATTAATCATCCAGTTAATTATGTACATACAGATCTAGAGTCTTTTGTTTTGTATTTAGATAGTTTCAATGATATTGATAGTCAGTTAGTTGTAGCAAATGATATTCCAGAAATAGCAGAGAATTTTAGAGAAGTTTTGAAGAAAGAACGACAAGAACAGCAAAACACCATTGAGCAATCAGCTGGAGGTAATGGACAACAAGCAGAAAAAACACAGCAAACAGCATTTCAGCACTTGGTAGAAGAGGAAGATGGTTTGTGGACCATGGATTTTGATGGAGTAGTGGGCAATGACGGTGCTGGGATTGGTATTTGGGTAGTATTCCTTTTTCTGCTTCAGACAAAGTGCCTAGTAATGTGCGGGTATGTTCCTACAAGCTTGCTTTTGATTGTTCAAACAATGAATCTGAATACGAAGCTTTGATCGCTGGCCTAAAAATTCTAAGAAAGCTAAATGCTAAGAGGTTTGCAGTATATGGTGACTCCAAATTGGTGAGAAAGCAAGTTAAAGGCGAATATCAAACAAAACATCCTCGGATGCGGGCATACCGGAATGCTGTTCTAGATATCCTGAAGGTGTTTTCAGATTATACATTGACGTGTGTGCCTCGCATTCAAAATAGCATTGCAGATGCACTTGCTAAGGCAGCCAATAATTTGAAGATTCCTATGAACTCAAGCAATAAATTTGAAATCTATGTGAAGCACCGTCCAACTGTTTGGGACAATCAGAGACATTGGCAAGTTTTCCAAGATGATGAGGAGATTAATGATTTTCTGCAAAACAAAGGTAAGTTCAAGGATACCTCAATGGATGTAGAACATGATGATGGTAAATATGATGTGCAGATAAATCAAATGGAAGTGTTGCAGCTCCAGGATAATTTGATTCCTAAAGGCTTGATACCTTTAGAGGAGCTCTTTGATCATGATGACGTAGCCCGCAAACCGACATTGCAGCCAACAGAAAAGGGAGTTGAAGACGTGAACCTTGGAACAGCTGAGCATCCGAAGATGGTAAAGCTCTCCAAAGCATTGCCACCGAAGGTAAAGGCCAAATATATCAGTTTTTTGTCATCTTTTGCCAATGTGTTTGCTTGGGACTATTCTGACTTGAAGACATATGATACAAATATAATTCAGCATACCATTCCTATTAAGCCTAATCAAAAACCTTTCAGACAGAAGTTAAGAAGGCTTAATCCAAAATTGCTGCCATCAATTGAGAATGAGATAAATAGGTTGTACAAATCAGGAATCATTGTTCCCATCCGTTTTTCTGATTGGATATCTAATTTGGTGCCTGTGCGAAAGAAGACCGGTGAAATTCATTTGTGCATTGATTTTCGAAATCTCAACAAAGTTTCATTGAAGGATAATTATCCGCTGCCCAAAATGGATCACATACTACAACGAGTAGTTGGAGCATCATGCATGTCACTACTCAATGGTTATTCCGGATATAACCAAATTTTAGTCCATGAAGATGACCGAGACAAAACAACGTTCACCACTCCGTGGGGAACCTTTCACTATGCGAAAATGCCTTTCGGTTTGAAGAATGTGGGTGCTACTTTTCAGTGGGCAATGGACTTGGCTTTTGCTAATGAGAAAGATGTCTTCTTGGTGGTGTACCTTGATGATTTTATCGTGTTTTCCAAATCAGATGATGAACACTTGCTTCATTTGAAAATTGTCTTTGAAAAGTGTAGAAAATATGGTGTGTCGCTGAATCCTAAGAAGAGTTTGTTTGCCATGGATGAAGGAAAACTACTTGGGCACATTATCTCAAAGGATGGCATTTGTATCGATCCAGCACGTGTGGAAGCAATTCAGCAAATTGACTTGCCCCTGAATAAGAAGGAGATTCAATCGTTCAATGGTAAGATGAATTTTTTACGTCGCTTTATTCCTAATCTTGCTGAGCATCTTAGGGAGATTACAAACATGCTTAAGAAGGAAAGCCAAGTGTCATGGATGGACGAAGCTGTAAAATCTTTCAATTTAGTTAAACTGGTTCTTTCTTCAGCTCCATTTCTAATCAGCTCGGATTATACTCAGGATTTTATAGTGTTTTCATTTGCTTCGGAGCATACTATGGCAGCTGTGTTAATGCAGAAAAAAGATGAGCATGAGAGACCTATTGCTTTCTTCAGTCGGACCATAAGAGATGCTGCTTTGAAATACAACATTATCGAGAAACAATCCCTTACACTTGTAAAAGCACTGAAATATTTCTGTGTGTACATTCTGCATTCCCATATTTTAGCTTATGTTCCTAATGCTGCTGTCAAAGATGTTTTGGTTCAGACCGACCCAGAGGGAAGGCGTGGCAAATGGATAGCAGCTTTGCTGGAGTATGATGTGGAGATAAGGCCCACAAAGCTTGTTAAAGGTCAGGGATTGGCAAAATTGATGGCTAAATAAAATCTACACGTTTTAGACATAAATCTAATCGCTACCTTGTCTGATGAAAATGAGGAAAGTTCTTCACTTCAGGTATCAGAAATGTTTGTTCTTTCTCCATGGTATTCAGATATCATATATGTACTTCAAAATTTGTCTGCACAGCCTGGTATGGCTACAAACAAAGCGAGAACTCTTAAGTTGAAGGCTGCTAAATTTTGTGTTTTGAATTCTGCACTTTATTGGAAAGATCCTTGTGGCGTTTTGTTAAATTTTTTGGTGGAAGAAGAAGCGAAGCAGGTCATAGAAGATTTCCATAAAGGGGATTGTGGCGGTCACCTTTTTTGGAAAACAACGACAAATAATATTTTGAGGGCTGGATACTATTGGCCGACATTGTTTGCTGATGTGTTTAAGGCTGTCAAGAGCTATCATAACTGCCAGATTTTTGAAGGGAAACAAAAATTACAGCCTTTGCCGCTTAGGCCCATTGAGGTGAGTGCCCCTTTTCAGTAGTGGGGGTTGGATTTTATTGGTGAAATTCATCCTTCTTCTTCAGGTCAGCATAGATGGATCCTCACGGGAACGGATTACTTCACGAAATGGATCAAAGCAATTCCCACGAGGAAAGCTACAGATGCGGTAATAGTTTCATTCCTTGAGAATAATATTTTGTCTCGTTTTGGTTGCCCGAATAAGTTAATAACTGATAATGCAACAGCTTTCAAGTCAAAGAGGATGGTTGAGTTTTGTATTAAATATCATATTACTTTGGGGCACTCAACCGCCTATCATCCGCAAGGCAATGGATTGGTGGAGTCTTCCAATAAATCTTTGGTTAATATCATTAAGGAAATGCTGTAAATGAACAAGAAAGGTTGGCATAAGAAGCTCGTCCATGCACTTTGGGCAGATCGAGTGAGTTAGAAGAAATCCATTGGCATGTCCCCCTTTGAGTTAGTTTATGGAGTTGATACAGTGTTCCCTACCTCTCTTGCAGCTCCAGTAGTCAAACTTCTTCAAGAGGCTGGTAGTGAAGAGGATCCAATGCAGAGAAGGATAAATCAAATGATCCTCTTGCAGCAGACACGGGAAGATGTTTTTCAAAACACATTCAAGTTGCAGGAGCGAATTAAAAAGATTTTTGATAGAAAAGCAAAGGCGGATACATTTCAGTTGGATGATGTGGTATTAAAGTGGGATGCAAGAAATGAAGAAAAGGGCAAGCACGTCAAGTTTGAAAATCTTTGGAAAGGTCCTTTTAAGATTGCAGCATATCGGGGTCAGAATGCCTTTCTTCTTAAGGAGATGAATGGGAAGATTGTCCAGGAGGGCCGGTCAATGGTCGGTTGCTCAAGCGGTACATTTTCTGAGTTTTTCTGCTGTTCCATTATCATTGTAAATACCATTTTATTTCAGTTTCGCTGCAAGTGTGTGCTGTGAATCTTTTCTTCAGTCTGGGGCCCGAAGTGAAGGCTATAATTCTGAAGAAAGATTTCAGTTTTGAGTTCAGTTTGTCGAGTTAGTTTGTTAGTCATATTATCGAGTCGTTTTCAAGTTAATTTTCATTCAAATAAATTGAGTCAACATCTTGAATTGTTTGTCGAAATAATGACTCCATAGCCCAATGGACAAAGGCACTGTCTAGCTCTTACAAAGATCTGCTGTTCTTGGCACCTCTAAGGAGCTGCCATCCCCATTGGAGCCAATGTTAGAGTCGGTCTGGTCATCCCTCCATCAGAGATCAAAACTATTTTTTGCATTTCATGTTTAGGTGTCCCATCACTTACGGTCAGTTGCATTTCATTAGGATCATGCCATAAATCTGACGGAAGGGCTTGTGTCACTCATTCCCCTCATGCTTGGCACTGCTGGCTCAGGTCTATTCATAAAAATCAAGTCTTGAAAAGTCATTTGCAGTCCTGTTTCAATTTCTAGGTCATAACAGTTATTTTAGTCATTAGGTCTACGGTTAGTCAATTTGGTCTTTGACAAAGTCTAATAAAGCCAGTAGGCCAGAGGGAGGTCCTTGATAAATTGTTATTTCAAAGATTTTTATCGTTATATGGATGGATTATGACTTCTCTTCAAAAATCTGTTTTGAAGATAAGTCGACATTTCATTTTTGTAATAATTTTTCAAAAATTTCAGTTCTTCCAGGCGAAGCCCTGGTCTCCTTTGCCAGATCATATGTCAGCTATCCCTGCAAAAAATTGTCAAATAAATTCATTATTTCAACCGAAATTAAGGAGGAAACAAAAAGGTCAAAATTCTATTAATTCTGAAAAAGTGTCAATTGCAAAACATTACAAATTGGGTTATTGAAGAGGCAAAAATCAAACTAGTGTCTATTTAAAGTTTTTCCAATGAAGATTCAAGCCATTTTGCATGCCAAGGCTGGAGAAAATCGTTTCAAATTGAGTTTGTGTGTTTTGGAGAATATTGGCTCACAGTTCACCTGCATAGCGCCTATAACAAGCAGCGCGGCGCATATAGTGCGCGCGACGCACATAGGACTTCTGCCCAGTGTTAAGTTGAACCAGCGCGGTGCATATAGTGTGCACGACGCACTGGGTAGTGAGCGCGGCGCTTATAGATTCAAGCCCGAAACTTGTGTGGAAACTCATCAAATCGCCCAAACCTTGCATCAATTTGCCAGGTAGGCTCTCATCCAATGTTGTTGCTCTATATTTGGTGATGAATGTGATTGGTTTATGGATGGTAGTCGTTGAAACAAGAATTTGAAACCTCCCTTTGAAAGTAAGGAAATTTGCTGTGGGTTTTTGAAACACTGTTTTGTCACCAAGGATTTTTCCCCTTCCCCCATTTCCCTTTTGTTTCCTCATTCCCAAAAATCCCCTCATCAATCCTACACTACATTCAAATCCTCAAACCCCTAAACCCTTACCCTTATAAAAGATCCTCAACCCTATTCAATATCCCAAACCCTAAAATCCTATTCTCATATATAGAATTCCCCTCCTCTCCCTAATTAAATTTTACTTCAATATTCCCTAATACCCTAATATTTTCCCATTCTTAATATTCCCTGGTTACATTTGTTTTCCCCTTGGTTAAAACATTGTTTATATCAAAAAGAGTAGTCCAAGTTCAATTGTATACAGCAGATTCATACATCAGCAGTCATTCAAAGTAGTTTGTATATCAGTAGTGATGTCGTCCGGTCATTCATCTGAATATGAGGCAGAAACCCAAAGTGATTCTCCCTTGGAAGAATGGGAACCCTGGAGGCCTCGTAAAAGTGGCAAACATGTTAGGGAAGAACCAATCACCCTTATAGAGTTGCATGCCTGTCCTCTTGTTATGCAGTGTTTTGAGCATCAGTCACGCTATGAGTTTTGTCAAAAGGTGGCTGAGGTCCAATTTCATCATGAGTTGGCTCGTCTTTTTGTCTTGCACTTGCACGGAGATCAAGCTATCTTGGCTGGTGTCACCTTCACACTTACACCAGAATCTATCTCATTAGCAACAGGTATATCGAATATTGGTGAACTATGGCACAAGAAAAAACAGATTGACCGGCATCATTATGAGCCATACATCAAAACCAATTTCTTGAGGCAGCTCAAGAGAGTGTTCCCATTCCGATACCTGAATGATGAATATGCTCCACTCGTGAGATTGATTATGAAATATTTCAGTTGTGAGGGACAGTTCTCTCGTCTTTATGCTTATCACATCAGGTTTCTCATGCATTTCACCAGGGTGCGGATGATGAACATTCTGTATTTTATCTTCCGGAACATAGAGAGGATGACCACCTTTATGCAGCATAGAACCCCTCAGCAGCAACTTAACAATGTCTATCATTTTTCTCTTATAAAGATTTTGGTGGTTCATCAACTTGGATTGCAGGGCATCACTTGGGATGATTTCATCTCTCGTGATTTCTTCAGAGCTTCACGAAGAGTATCAAAGGTGAAACATGAAGGTGAACCTTCTCAGCAGTATGAGCATCATGAGACCATGCCAGTATTCATTACATATCAGAAAGGCTATCCGAAAGGCACCAGACCTTTATTTGCAACAGCAAAGCAAGTGTTATCTCCACCTGGTGTGGAAGGGGCCTTGCTTCCGACATTAGCACCACAGCTACAAGACAACAGCAAGAAGCCCAAGCACAAGGAGGGGCCTTTAGGTGAGCCATCAGGTTTCGTTCTCGTTCATGATGATGAGACAGATACAAATTCAGAGAATGCCAAATATAGAAGGGTCATCGAGGAGTAAGAAACAGACATTCAAGTCTTGGAAATCCAGTTGGAGATGGCCAAATGGAACATCAGGTATCTGGAGTAGAGAAATAAGCAGCTTGAAGACCAGCATGCGATCATGGTGCTGCAGAACATCCTTGAGAATCGCCAAGCTACCCAACATAGGAGGATTGAGTTCACTTCTCTAGAGCGACAGATCAATGAGGATCGAGAGTCTAATCTCGAGAGAGTCAACATTCACTTGGAGAAGCGGCTGAACAAGGCCAATATAGACAATGCATTGCTGAGACACATGGCTGTCCACTACAGGGCGCGGAACAAAGTTTGCAAGGCTCGGATAAGGAATCTAAAGGCGAATTTGAAGAAGGCAATCAAGAAGCAAATGGAGCTCGATCGTCTTCAGATTTTGGCCGAGGCCTCTTTGGCCCAGCATCACACTTGATAAGGAAGCTCCAGCCCAAATTTCAAGAAATTTGGGGCATTTTTGGTGATTTTGGAAATTTTTGTGTTAAAAAACAGGCTCTTTCCGTATATGCGCCACGCACCTTGCGCGACGCATAGGATTGGGAGCTCCAAATTACAAATGGCTTGCATTTTTTATTTTTCATGAGAAATAATGAATTTTGGTACTTGGACAAGAAACTTGGGCAAGTTCTGGGTCCCAAAACTGTCAAAAAAATTACAAAAAATGACCTCATTGCCCCTATTTTGACACACAGGAAGTAGTCTTGGGAGAATGCACTTTTGGAGGGGCAAATGGACACCAAATTGGAAAATTCCACTTGGGTTGGAAAGTAGACAGGCAGGGCGTTCAAACAAGCCAAACTGAACTCAATTTGGACTTCAGAAAGTGCCTCAAAATCAGCAGCAAAGTGGCGCGGCGCATATAGATTTTTTGCCCAATTTTTCACTTTCAGCTCAAATATTCGGCCAGTTTGACTAGTTTTAATTTGTGATGTAATTTTTGACTTCTCTTGATGTAATTGATTGAACATGATGTAATTTTGACACTTAGTTACTTGTTCTAGAAGATTCATTCACCAAACAGTGAAAATTTAATGAATGAATCAGTTTCCTACCTTATAGAGGCAAGTTGTTTTGATTGCCTAGATTGTAGTGCTTTGTTTAGAATTGGTTGAAACAGCTTCTAGAATGATGAGCTCGACCCCTAGAGGCAAGGGAATAGGTTGGCTTGCCTATATTATGTAATTTCTAAGTCATTTTCAGGGTTGGACTCTTGGGAAAAGCTTGACACTCTATTGTACATTCACTTCTGCATTTTTGGAAAAGGAAAGACCAGGGATTTGCAGCACTGTTTGGGATCCATGTGGCTTTATGTGTTGATGGTGTGCTTCTTTCAGTATTTGTAAATTATTATGTGTATCACCTTCCTTCTCTCATCTTCTACAATTGAACAAATGAAGTGTTAAGGTAAAATCCATAGATTGTTATGCTCTGCCTTTGAATTTGTTTGATTTTTCATGTTTTCATCTGTTTAAGGAGAATCCTTGAAAGCTTCTTGCTCTCCTTAGCTTCTCACCAGTTAGATTTAGCCATTCATTCTCTTTAAAAGCATCAAGACAATCGCCTACCTTGCCCCAAGTAGACCTCTGCAAAAATTGTGTCTCATCCCCGCACCCAAAATTGCCTTTCCCTTTGATTCAACAAAAACCTCAAAAATCAACTTCAAACTCCTTGTACTTCATACCTAGCTTAAGATCAATTGCCAATTTAGTCATCTCGAGCCTCATCGATTACCTTTTGCCGAGATTGACCCGGAGAGAGCCCTCTCCTGTCCTCGTAGTGCTAGCTACGAGGCTGAGCGTGGTTTGATGTGGACCTAGAACCTTGTCTTTTCAGCCTGAGACAAATCTAGGCTCTAACATACTGAACATTGCTTGATCCAGATGGACCAATGGGGTTTTGAACCTATTGGTACTAGACATTGCTTGATCCAGTAGGATCAGCAGGGTTGTGAGTAATACCAGAAGAAGGCTAGTTATACAAAGCACGTGAACTTGTGAGCCACTTACATTAGTGGCACCTGACATCATAGAAACATTCAAGTTTTGCCCCCCAGGCGGTGGCACAGCCTGGCCACTGAGTAGAGGGATGGAGTAATTGATAGATACATTCTTTGAAACTATCAGTTGTGCTTGATGGGTAACTGGGATTGACGGTACAAAGGTATTCGAAACGGTGGGTTGCACTAGGACTGAGGTAACAACCTATTGGGAAGTCGTGTTCGTCATGAATGGACCTGAAGTAGGCATGGCGTCTGATGCCTAAATAGGGTTATGGTAAAGTGATAAGGCATTAGGTGTACCTGAAACCAACTACGCAAAAGACACATAGTTGGGTGGTAAACTTGCGGGAGTACCCCCTAAAAAGGGGAAACCCTCGGGAGGAAAAGGAAATTCTTCCCCCTCAATAGTGTGTGGAGTATAAACTTCGGACTCATCTGGAGTTGTGACTTGAACATCGCCTTTGGGTTCCATGTTTGAAAACAAACAACGATGAATGGTCGAACGAGTACGAGGGGATAGTTCCAAAGGAACACTCGGCTGGTTGCATGGAATGTAAAGACGTTGTGGTGATATCACAATAGGGTCAAACAGAGGATTCAGAGGGTAGAAAACTAGTCCAAGCTGATCGTCAGTGGTCAGCGAGTTCTCTAGTGTTTGAACGGGATTGTCTGGAGATTTCGGGCCAAGATCAGAAGATGACCCAGTATCGGAAGTAGGCAGAGGATGAGATGACAAAGGTTAAATTCTCAGAACAATTGTGACTTCAACAACTTGGTCCTCGAGTGACTCTGGTAAGTCAGGAGGCAGCTCCTCAGATAATCTTTTAGATGGAGGAGAGGAAGAGGAACTGGGTGAACCAGATGGTTCAACCACGATGACCTTGTCTTAGCTGACAGAACAATTAATTTCAAGGCTATAAAATGTTCTTTTAAGGGAAAATCACGATTTTGTCTTAGAAAAAGACTAAGAGGGTGTTTGGGATCGTGTGCAATCAATTATTAAGAGACATAAAAGACTGGTTCTCTTTCATTTTTTAAGAGTCGAGAAAGAAAAAAAGTTGACTCTATCACTTTCGATTGGAAATGAGCTCGAAAGGACAAGTGCTCAAATGGTATTTTAAGTTTAATGAGTCAAAAAGATCAAATGACGGCTCTGGACAATCTAGGTAAACAAGATTACCAGGCAACTGTGAACTATAGAATACCTCCTGGCTAACCAAGAAGTATGAGCAGGCAATCTCCTTGAATGTTGTGTTTAGTGTATCATGTTTGCAAGGCAGCCAACTTGGCTTCCTAAGGATAAAAAGATTGTAGCCTAGTGGGGTCTCCCATTATATACTCGACGGTATGGGGAGCACAAATCCGTACTAGTGCTGTCTAATATTGGAGCTAATGATAGCTGCTAGGTTTAAAGATGTCGGAACACATCTCTAGCCTAGATCTTCTAGATATGATCATTAATGTCAAATGTGCCTTAGGTTAATTGAATTCATTTTAAAGTTTATCTTGAGTTATGTTTCAGTTTTCAGGTCTTAGCGATGCAACTCGAAAAACCTTAAATGAAACTAAATGAGACAAGACCCTTTCAATTTGATGAAATTCCTACACTAGAGAGGGTAGAAACTACTCAATCAAATGCAAACAATCAAGCAACTGAAAATGAAATGATCTTTCACTACCTTACTTTTTCGAAAAATAAACTAATGAAAAATGCATTCCAATTCCTAATTTCCTCACAAGCACTTACCTATTAGTCCTTTCAAAAGCAAAAGAGTTATCTTCCTTTTTCAAATGTCGATGCAATTCTAGTCTTATAATGATGCAAGTTATCGTAGCACAATGATGCAACAAGCTATAATTTCATACTTTTTCATGAAACAATGGAAAAAACTTTTCGCATATAATCTTTCAGTGAAAAAGTTCTCGAGACAATAATCTCTTCAAGGAAATGAACACATGAAAAGAGAAACTCATTCAGAGTAATGAAACACTGACATTACCAACCACAAGACAAGCAACGTAATCCATGTCGGAAAACGTTTAAGCAAGCAAATGAAAACTTTTCAAACTTGTGTAAAAGAGGTCAAAGTCGTAAGAGGACTAAGAACAAAATGCAAAGAGTAAGTACACATACAACCTGACCTACTGAGTTCACAAACTACTGAATGGATGACCAACTAAATGCCCTAGTGTCGCTGGCCACTCAATGACTCAATCAATCAAGAAGAAAGATGATAAGCCAAGAAGCAAACAAAACCAAATGAAAAATTGCTTTCTAATCAGGGAGAAAATGGTACAAAAGGCTTATGAGATCAAAACCACAACAACAGAACACACTGGCCAAGATTGAGGTCAGGCCCCAATCTTGACTTACAAGCATTGGAATGACTGCCTAACTAACAACAAGCACCAGAGGCTGGTTGATGCGACTGTTTCTCAGCAACTCACGCTGATTGGCGCGACTGTTAGCGAATTAAGCATGCTCATCAAGGGAGCTAAGAAAAAAATAAAAAGATTTGAAACAGGGATCAGATCTGCTACTATGAATTTTAGACTCAGGCCAGTAAGCAGGAGAAAAGAAACAGAACCAAAGGGAAAATTTGGAACTAGAAAAGTTCTCACGAAATCATGAAATCCAAGTCAAACAAAAGGATTCGGATCCCCAGCGGAGTCGCCAATTTGTGGTGAAGTAAAATTATAAGTGCAGACAAAAATGAATTCCTCTGGCCCGATAATGGGTCTAGCCACAACAGATACATTCTATGGAATATTTACTTAGGTTAGAACCAATTAAGAGGGCCTACCTCTTAGTCCTCTTATCCTGTTTGATGATGTCCTTGTTTGCTCACTCCAACTATCTCTCACTTCCTTCTTCAAGCACCTGAAACAAGTAAACAACAATAAACAACAAACGCGATAATAGGCAAATTGTAATTCAACCTACTTAACAAGTCAAGGAACATTAAGCCATGAATATGTAAGATGACAAATCATTTATGAAATCAATCGATAGTTGCATATATTAATATCAAAGAGAGATTACAACCATTTGCCTTAACGTTGCAGTCCTCCTCTCACAATACTAGGTTCCCACACACTTCTGATAGCATCCCATGATGGCCTCAATCCACAATAGTTTTAAGGCTATTCCCTTCAGGCTTCACTCCAAACTAAATCACACTTCTCCCTCACACAACTAGATAACTACAACTAGTAATATCTTGTTGTCTACTCCAAACCAAAATAGCATTAGCACACCAATCTCAACACTAGCTTGTGCTTGGGAAGAAGGGAGGTTTATATAGGATGAATGGATGGGAGATGGATCCTCTTCTCATGGTAGAAGGGCTTATCCCTTGAGGTAGTTCCATCATTATAGGGGAAAGGAGCCCAAACTGACATCCTCGAACTCATCCAGTCAAACCATTTACCAGACATTCGTTACAAAGCTTCTAGAGCTGGAAGCTTCAGCTCCTAATTTAAAAAACTTTCCATAACAAGACAAGTGCACTAGAACACAGCTCAGTCACTCCGATCAGTGATAGGAATAGTTCTAATCTCTACACATCAACGCGGGGGAGACAAAGGTCATTAGCGCTGGTCTTGTAAACTGGGCAAAATAGAAGTTTCAGGGGAAATGGTTCAAAAGGGAATTGATCTTGTCATGAAGAGGGACACAATGGGAGTTTCTTCATGATGACAAAGAATGTGGGGTTCATTGTAGAGGTCCTCCAGGATCAAGGAATGGGGAGTACAAGGACAGTGACAAAATGTTGTGTAACAGGGGTTCTTACAGCACCCCAAAAAATGTTTTGTCTTTAAGAGCTCGAAATTTTTAATCTAAATGAAAAAGAATTGATTGCAATAAAATGCACCAAACTTACTTACTTGGACAACCAAACTTTGGAGGAACCCCACTATAGTGGATGCGTGGCTCTTCACTCACGTCTTACCGTACTCTCTCTGCCCTTTGATTGTCCTGCAAAATCCTCACCACATAGAAAACTTGTGAAAGAAACTACGCTCTAATCCCTTTAGCACCTCCCCGACAACGGTGACAAAATGTTGGGGAAATTATGTGTGTTATAATTCCAACATTAAATTATCAATATGGGACTCATAAGCTTCGAGGTGCAAGCGCATGTAACGTAGGATCAGAGCATCTAACCTAAATTAATATCAAATTCCTATTTATGAATTAAGTATAGAATGAAAATAAACAATTGTAATCTCAATCTAAATCAATCAAACTTAATTTCAATGCAAGTAAAATTTAACTACAATGAAACCACACTGACATGTTAACTATGAAATGCTCAAAAGCTAATTACATAATTAAAACTATGCTTAATGAAAGAAGACTTCATTTAACACACTTTGATGCTAATAGAAAACACAGAATCCTATTCTAGAAGAATGCACACTAAATCTAAATCTTGTGTCTCACAAATCTACTACTTTACTTAATCATCAAAAGACTAAATTACTGCAATGACCATTTCAAGACTAAATTACTTCAATTGCAATGCCAATTCAAACCTAGACTACTCCTAATTGAAATCGAAATATTTTAACTACAAGATTTAGATTGCATCTAATGGAAAAAAAAACCATTCAAATAGAAATCAAAATCCTGAACTATAAGATTCATATTGCATCTAATGGAAAATAAAATTACTCTAATCGAAATCAAAATGCTGAAATATAAGATTCGAATTGCACTCACGAAAACATTCGTTAATGAAAATCACTCTGCAAATCTAATCCCTATGATTGGAATGAACTACAAAACTTGATTCCAGGTGGTAGTGGGCCCTTGCCACTCCTAGAGAAAGTTATATTAACTCAATGGAAATAAAATTCAAAACACATTCATAATACTTACAGAGAATTTAGAGATGAAACAAAATTCAATTAAGATGCAATTATTATTACAAAAGTGCTTCAATCCATCCTTTATTCCTTCCTTGTTTCTCTTCCTTTTACAAACTTCCAAAGCTTATAATACAAACCATGTCTGAGCCATTTATAAGATTTACAAGACGAATTAGTCATTTTCCTCAATTATGGAAAATTGAACAATTTTAACAAACTGACCCCAACGATATTGGTATATCTTCCTAATCATGGCGAATTTTGGAAAAATGTTTGGAGGGAACCTAACTTGTTGTATTGTGAACAATCACCTCTCTTGGATTTGTCTCATTCAAATCCAGCTCCTCGTAAATTGTTCCCAAAGTTGGATGTCTGGCTCTTTTTGCAAGATTCTAGAACTCTGGAAAAAAATCATTTTTTATAAAACTGCCTCCAAGACCTGCATATAACTTTTAGAAAAAATTTAATCTAAAGAAACTATTTTTTTATATAGATAATTGATTACATTTATAACAAACACATTTGCTCATATTTTCTAGATTCCCCTCCGGATGTATGGAAATCGAGGTCAAACTTGGCAGTTTGAAAATTGTGCACATTTTGAGCAGATTTGTTAATTAGCTCCTAGGGACTCACATGTGTGACCTAGTTGCAATCCAACACATGGAAATGTATTAAAACATTATTTTGGACAATAACCACCCTCGGTTTTCCATGGAAGCATGCCAAAATGTCGAAACCACAAATTGGATATTCTCGTACTCTACTTGTACCAACTAGTTCAACTGACTTGTGAAGAATTTGGGCAATGGAACCCTGTGAAAAATAAACTTAGCAAAACCTTCATTAGTAAATCATGGCAAAATCATCTTTAATCATAGAAGAATCAAGAAAAATAATGATAACCAACCATAGAGTGTAAGATATGTATTTGGCGGCAAGTTATGGAATTATGGTATGAAATGGGTTAAAAGTACATGAATATAGGTTATGAATGGTGGTATTATATGATGAAAACATGGGAATGTTTAAGGCCTCACAAAAACCAATCCCAAAATAAAACAAAATACCCTTGAACTTACCTTTGTCTATAAAACACATGTAAGTGCATAATAACGAATAAATACAAATACAAATTACAATGCATACCTGAAGTGTCCTTGTCACTTTTGTTGTTGACTTGTTGCACTAGTAGACAAAGACTCCAACTCTTGATATAGTCCTATACTCTATGCAAGACTATATCCAAAACTGGCCTAAAGATATATACAATAAAAATTGATGACAAACCGTAGACTTGTGATGGACCAAGTTCTAAGTACAACAACATAGACCATTCTATCAACTATGACAAGAAAATTAGCATGAACTCACAGCATCATATATATTTAGCAAACTTGGTGTACCATCAAAAATATGTAGCATCAAATGTGTAGTATCAAGAATAGGACATTTGAAATGTGGCATCAAAACTAACTATGACATATAGAGACATAGAGATATAACTTAGACCCTAAATATACTTACGTTGTCCTATAAAAACATATGTCAAAGATGATACTCAAAATTCAATTGTAAACACTAATCATACATACCTTGTAGTAGGAGACTTACCCTTGACTGTTGATGTGTGGTCCTTACTGTAGTGATCCTTGAATGCATGCTTTTTCTTGCCTTCTAGGAGCTTAATATCGAATCTGTTGTATCTATGTAATTTCGGATCTCCGGGCTATGAAATTTTGTCTTGTTGTATCCCTATGAGTGCTATTTCCAACCCCAAAGGTTTAATCAATATGGGATTCTTCAATAAAGCATTAGGCCCAATCGCCCACGATGACTTGATTATATACTAGTTCAGTAGAACGAACTTGTACGAAGTGCCACATGTCCCTGTTGTGACCTTTGGCCCTGAAAATGATATCCAAGAAACTACAATCTGTCCTCTTTTTGTCACTATTTATGCAATTTTAATGCAATCCTCAGAGAAAAGTTATGACAATTTTCCCAACGTCACATGTTTGACATGGAATTCGGGAGCCTGCAAAAACCCTAACTTCCTTAGATCATATCTCCACAAATATAGTGAATAAATATCTGAAATTTGGTCACGAGGTTCATAAAACTTTCGGATCAAATGGGTTCTAATTTCATCTTCTGAAGATTCACATAAAAAACGTTATAGCTAAAATTCCACGATGACTTGTTTGAAGCCACAAAATCCCTACTAGAGGAGGATATGATGGTCACTATTTATATGAATGTCTTGAGTTGAGAGGGTCCTCAACAAGTGAATGTTGGAGGGGATTTAGGAGAAAAAACAAACATTATTGAATATTTAATATTCAATGACCACAACCAATTATGAGTGCCATGCTACAACCCCATAGGGTTTTAGCCCACTAACTTGGGTTACTAACTTCAAACACGAATATTCCTCAAACTGTGAAGAATTACATGGCGTGCCATATATCAAAGAAAACATCTCGATGAGTAGAATCCATATAGAAGATCCTTGACTCAAAATATATTAATTTGTCAAGTCAAAATTCCCATGCAAGATCTGGGTAGCCCCTGGTGTTGCTTGGGTTGACATCAATGACAACTACTGATCAACAATCTCCCCCTTTATCAGTGATGGCAACACAAGTACTCCCCCTGCGATCATGACACCTCTTCCTACTGCCTTCTCTCCCCCTTTTTCATCAATGGAAAATGGTAACTCCCCCTGAAAAATTTTCATCCTGTGGACCTGTACACACCTCTACTCCCCCTTTCTACTTAGTTAGATAAGAGAAAGATTCCAATGAGAACTTGGGAGAATCCCAAGCTTTTGGCAAAGATAATCAAATGCTTCACAAGCTAATGGTTTGGTAAATATGTCAAAAATTTGTTTCTTTGTGCCAACATATTCAAGCTTGATATTCATTTCGTCAACCTACTCTCTAACAAAATGATATTTGATCGGAATGTGATTTGTTTTGGAATGCATCACAGGATTTCTGGAGATACTAATGGCACTGGTGTTATCACAGAATATGGGAATATGCTTATCAAACTTAACTTGAATATCTTGCAAGGTTTTCTTCATCTAGAGAACTTGAGTACAACAAGATGTTGTCGTGATGTATTATGCTTCTATTGTGGATAATGAGATTGAAGACTTCTTTTTACTTAACCATGAGACAAAGAAACCACCTAGATAGAACATTGCTCCACTCATACTCTTACGATCATCAACACTTCCTCCCCAATCTGCATCTGTATAAGCTTGGATGACCAAATCATTTCCTTTGGGATACTAGAGACCATATTCTGTTGTGCCCTTAAGATATCGAAGAATTCTTTTGATGGCAATGATATGATATTCTTTTGGTGTTTCTTGGAATCGTGCTACTTGTCCAACTACTTACATCCCATCTGGTTGGGAGGCTATCACATATAGGAGACTACCAATCATGGATCTATACAACCTTTGGTCCACATCCTTTAATGAGTCTTTTAAGCTTAACTTGCAACCTATTACCATGGGGGTAAGGACTGGCTTGCAATCTTCCATCTGGAATTTCTTGAGAATTTATTTGATGTACATGGTTTGATATATGAATATTCCTTTATCCTGCTGAGAAATCTGAAGCCATAAAAAGTATGTCAGTTCACCAAGCATAGAAATTTCAAACTCACTTTGCATTTTTGTGGAAAAATCTTTACTTAATCTGACATCACTGATTCCAAATATTATATCATCCACATATACTTCGATAATTGTTAGGTTATCTTAATCCACTTCCACATAAAGATTGATGTCATCACTTCCTTTATTGAATCCCTGTTGATGTAGATATCCGTCAAGATGAGCATACCAAGCCCTAGGATCTTGCTTGAGACCATACAAATCCTTCTTTAATCTGCAGACATAGTCTTCTTTGTCAGAGAGTAGAAAACCTTTGGGTTGTTCAATGTAAACTTCTTCCTCCAATTCACCATTTAGAAAAGATGACTTAACATTCATTTAGTAGACCTTGATTTTTCTCGATCAAGCATAAGTGAGAAATATCCTGATAGATTCCATTCTGGCAATGGTAGTAAACATTTCTTCAAAATCCATTCCTTCAACCTATGCATATCCTTTGCAGACTTATCTTGCCTTATTCTTGGTAACCTATCCATCCTCATTCATTTTTTTTCTGATGACCCACTTAGTTCCAATATGTTATGAAACCAGCTCAAGAAAAGATAGAAAAGATAGATCAACGCCTTAGAATTCAGCCTCTTCGAGGGGGCAACCTCCTTTACATTACATAAATGAACAATTCTTGGATGATACAAATGACAAAACCTCCTTTCTATATATAGGAGTCTAAGGAGTCACAATATAATCCAGCCGACCTAACAATAATAATATAAAGCCACAAAAATAACAATAGAGGGATTCTATGGGGCACAGAAATAACAATATGGGGGTAATAGGGGCACAACAATATAAATAAGGGGGATAACTACAATAGTAATGGGGTAATCACTAGTATTATAGGGACCCAACATGCCCCTCTCCTTCAAAAAAGTGTTGTCCTCAATGCTTGAGTAGTTCTGGATACTTCTGCATAAAATTCTCATCCTCCCATGTGGAATCTTCAGCGGATAAGTTCTTCCACTTGATAAGATACTCTGAAATTGATCGATTTCGTAGCTGTCGAGTTCTTGTTTCTGTGACTGCTTCCGGTTCCAATATAATTTTTCCTTCCTCGTCAAGTTCTGGCAATATTGTTTGAACTGGGAGCTTGTCGCCTATAACCTTCTTTAAACATGAAACATGGAAAACTGGGTGCAATCGAGAAGCTGCAGGAAGCTCCAATTTGTATGCCATAGTACCAATCTTTTCCAACACCTTGTACGGACCATAATACTTTGGTGATAATTTATTATCCTTCTTAGCTTGCTTTAGGGACATTTGCTTATATGGTTGTAGCCGTAGGAATACCCAATCACCTACATCAAAACTTCTTTCACTGCGATGTTGATCTGCCTGTTGTTTCATTCTATTTTGTGCCAACACGAGGTTATCCTTTAAGAGTTGGAGGACTTGTTGTTGATGTTCGATGTGATGTTCCACTGCTTGAACCTTAGAATTTTCTCTTAAATATGATGTGATTGATGGTGGTTGATACCCATAAAGTGCCATAAATGGGGTCATTTTTGTTGCTGTATGGAAGGAAGTGTTATACCACCATTCAGCCAGAGGCAACCATTTGACCCATTGTGTCTGTTTATCAGATACAAAGCAACGAAGATATCCTTCCAAACATTTGTTTACTATCTCAGTTTGCCCATCAGATTGAGGATGATAAGATGAGCTATGAGCTAACTGAGTACCAAGACAAGAAAATAATTCTGTCCAAAAATTTCCAGTGAAAATGGGATCTCTGTCACTTACAATAATCTTTGGGTTTCCATGTAGCTTTTGAACTGTTTCCATAAATGCAGTAGAAACTGTACTGGCTTTAAATGGATGTGATAATGCACAAAAGTGTGCATACTTGGTAAGTCTGTCAACTACCACCATGATGACACTCTTTCCCTCAGACTTGGGTAAACCTGTGATAAAATCCATTGAAACCTCCTCCCAACGTTGGCTTGGAATGGATAAAGGTTGTAATAGACCCGGTGTCTTAATTGTTTCAACTTTATTTTGTTGGCAAACCAAACATTCCGCCACAAACTTTTGAATATCTGATTTAAGGCCATCCCAAAAAAATTCCTTCTTAACCCTGTGGTAAGTTTTTAAAAATCCTGAGTGCCCTCCTAAGGGAGAAGTGTGCAATTCCATAAGAATCTTTTGTTTTAGCTGGGAATTCTTACAGAGGTATAAGCGATCTTTGTACCATAACGAATCATTTTGCCAGCTAAATGTATCAGAAGTACTGGAATCTTGTTGTAGCTTTTGAATAAGTGCCCACACTTCTTCGTCATTCTTCCATTCCTCCCTTGCTTCGTTTATCCAATCTGGTTGGATAATAGAAATGGCACACAACAATGCTTCCACATCCTCATCCTTTCTTGAGAGTGCATCTGCCACCACATTTTGCTTCCCTTTTTTGTAGATGATTTCAAAGTCATAACCCAACATCTTTGTGACCCACTTTTGTTGCTCTTCAGAGGATAATCTTTGTTCTAAAAAGTATTTAAGGCTATCATGATCCGTTTTTACCTTGAAGTGTCTTCCCATTAGGTAGGGTCGCCATTTCTTAAGTGCATGGAGTATTGCCAACATTTCCTTCTCATAAATAGCTTTGCTTAAAAACTTTCCCTTGATTGGACGACTTTCAAAAGCAATGGGTCTTTCATCTTGCATTAGAACATCACCAATTCCATTTCCTGAAGCATCACATTCCACAATAAAGGTTTTTGTGAAGTCCGGTGTAGCTAAGACCGGTGCTTGGCACATTGCCTCTTTAAGATGTTTAAAGGCCTTTGTTGCTTCCGGAGTCCATGAAAATGAATCTTTCTTCAATAATGTTGTTAGAGGTGCTGCTATTCTCCCATAATTCTTAACAAACTTGCGATAATACCCTGTCAACCCAAGAAATCCTCGCAGATGCTTTATGGATGTGGGGATTTTCCATTCCTTAATGGCTTTAATTTTGCTAGGGTCTACCTTAACTCCTTCATGAGATACAATATGACCCAAATATTCCACCTCCTGGACTCCAAAGAAACATTTGGATCTTTTTGCATATAATTGTTTCTCCTCCAATAGTTGTAGCACCTTGTCAACATGTTCAACATGATCCTTCCAAGACTTGTTGTAGATTAGTATATCATCAAAAAATACTAACACAAATTTTCTAAGGAATGGTTTGAAAATTGAATTCATCAAACCTTGAAATGTTGAAGGTGCATTGGTAAGGCCAAAAGGCATGACCAAAAATTCATAATGACCCTCATGAGTTCTAAATGCCGTTTTCGGAATGTCTTCAATCTTCATTCTGATTTGATGATATCCCGAACGAAGATCCAACTTGGTGAAGTAAATTGATCCATGCAATTCATCCAGTAATTCATCAATGACAGGAATGGGGAACTTATCTTTAATAGTGAGCTTGTTGAGCTCCCTATAATTTGGACACATGCGCCATGATCCATCCTTCTTGTGCACCAATACTACTGGAGCTGAGAAAGAACTTTGACTCGGTTGAATTATACCAGCCTCTAGCATTTCTGCAACCATACGTTCAATTTCACTTTTTTGGACATATGGATATCTGTACGGCCTGATGTTTGGAGGAACACTTCCTGGAATCAGATGAATAGCATGATCATGATCACGCATAGGTGGGAGACCTTTGGGAGTCTCAAATACCTTGGAATGATTGTCCAGGACTTTTTGGAGATCTGGAGAAATAGATGATTCCAATGTGGAAACATCTAGCGAACATAATTGTGCAATTACACCTCTTTGCTCCTTTTTTATAAGCTTTGTCATGCCATTAGAGCTGATTATCTTTCCTGGTTTCCCTACCCCTTAATTCAACTTCCTTTCCTTCCACAGAAAAATTCATGAAAAGTTCTTGAAAATTAAAAGCTATTGTACCCAAGGATTGTAGCCATTGGACTCCTAGTACAACATCAGCACCTCCCATTGGAATGGAAAGCATTGGGCTAGTCAATACATATTCTCCCATGGATAGCTTGATATTATGGCACTTTCCAGAACAATTTATTGTTCCTCCATTTGCAATCATCACTTGACACTCTGGTGCTGGATATAGGAAGCAATTCAATTCTTTTGCTACCCTACAATGAATAAAATTGTGGGTGCTTCTTGAATCAATCAACACTATTACCTTTTTCTTCTTGATTTGTCCTTCTATCTTGATGGTTTGAGGAGTGGTAATTCCCGCCAATGCATTACAAGATATGGTCGGATTTATTTGTTCTTCATCTAGGCTTTGTTCCTGGAATATATTCTCTTCTTTTGACCTTTCTTGCTCCTTTTCTTCTTCCTCTTCACAATCTATGTAGAATAATTCCTTCTCAGCACACTTATGACCTTTTGTGCATTTGCTATCACAATTGTAACAAAGCCCTTTTGCTTTTTTTCTTCCAATTGTTGTGGTGTCAACCTTGTAGGTTGTGGAAGACTATGGGCAACAACACTTCCGTCTTTATAGTTGTGAATGGTATGCTTCCTAGTTGCCATAATTTTGCTTTCCATTTTTCTTGCTAACCTGAATGCCTTCTCTAATGAATCAGGTTCCCAAAGGTGCACATCATGTTGGATATTATTCTTTAAAGACCCTATGAACACATCAATCCTATGCTCCTCTGGAATATCTTTTACCCTTATGTTCAATTTTTGGAACTCCTCAATGTGCTCCATTATTGAACCCTTTTGTTTGAGACTTATCAATTGGCTAAAAAAAGTGTTGCTTTTTGTATCCTCATAATGTGCTATCAATTATTCCGTAAAAATTGCCCAAGTGATAAATTGTTTACGAGAACAAAGCCATTGATACCATACAAACTGATTTGGTTCCAAATATAAAGTTGCCATACGTACCTTTTGTGTGTTTTCCACATTATTGAGATCGAAAAATTTCTCCGTCTGTAATATCCATATGGCTGGATCCTTGCCATCAAACTTCCTCATATCGATTTTTGGAATGTGGTGATTCTTCGATCCAACATTAGCGTCTATGGAATCATGATTAACATTTCTTTTGTTCTCATCATGAGTTTCCTTTACTACCTTTTCACCATTAGTAAGTATTTCTTGTAGAAAATTAGTCAAATCTGTCTTCAAATCTGCCATGCCTGTCTTCAAATTTGTGTTCAGATCTATCTTCAAATTGTCCATCTTAGCTTCCATGCCATTCATCTTAGCTTCCACGCCATTTATCTTAGCATCTGTTAACTTTTGTGAGCGTGACATTTGTTGCACTTGTTCTTGTAATTTTGATATATCATGTAACATTTCTTCCTCTTCTTCATGAGTCATGCTAGAGCTTTCAGGTTCCTTACTAGGTGTTTGCATTTTCTTTCCTCGGGGCATCAGTTACCGATAATAATGCTCTACTATTCCCTTTGAATTCCTTCACAATAAATTTTCAAACCAAGCTTAAGCAAAAATTTAAAAAATCTACACACCTGTTTTCACTTTGTAGGAGCTTGATATTGCCTCTGATGTATCTCTATACTTTCCAGTCATCTAGTTCTAAACTTTGGACCTGTAGTATCTCTCTGTGTCCTCTTTCCAATGCCACAAGTCTGACCCAAATTGGATTCTCCAAGGAAGCGTTATGAGAAATCTCCCACAGTGACTTGATTATAGACTAGTTCAATAGAGCCAACTTTTACGACGTGCCGCGAGTCACTGTTTCGACCTTTGGATCTAAAAAACACCCACAAGAAACTACAGTCCGTCCTCTTTCTGTACCATTTTACGAAATTTCAATCCGATCCTCAGAGAGAAAGTTATGACGATTTTCCCCAGGTCACCTGTTTTGAATGTAATTCAGGAGTCTGCAAAAAGACCAACTTCCTCAGATCATATCTCCGAAAATATCGCGCGAAAAGCTCTGAACTTCAGACCCAAGGTTCCGCGCCAATTCTTCTCAAATGGGTTTTTTTTTTGACTTCTGAAACGTAACAGAAAAAAAGTTATAGTGAAAATTCCACGATGACCTGTTTGGAGCAGCGAAACCCTAGAATCCAAAGCTCTGATACCAAATGTTATGAAACCAGCTCAAGAAAAGATAGAAAAGATAGATAAATGCCTTAGAATTCAGCCTCTTCAAGGGGGAAACCTCCTTTACATTACATAAATGAAAAATTCTTGGATGATACAAATGACAAAACCTCCTCTCTATATATAGGAGTCTAAGGAGTCACAATATAATCCAGCCGACCTAACAATAATAATATAAAGCCACAAAAATAACAATAGAGGGATTCTATGGGGCACCGAAATAATAATATGGGGGTAATAGGGGCACAAAAATATAAATAAGGGGGATAACTACAATAGTAATGGGGTAATCACTAGTATTATAGGGACCCAACACAATAACATTTTTATCCTTTGCTCATGGAACCAATTCCCAAATGTCGTTCCTATCAAATTGATCCAGTTCTTCATTCATAGCTACTACCCAGTGTTCATTTTGACTAGCTTCCTCAAAATTGCTAGGCTCAAAAGTCACTAATAGAGCAAGATGGGCTTGTTGTAATGAATGGAGTTGTCGACTTCTACTGGTTCTAATTACTTTATTTATGTTGCCGATGATTTGCTTTGGCGGATGCTTATTTTGACACCATTCTTTTAAAACTTTTGGAGAAGTTTCTTGTAGATCCTGCTAATAATTTCTTATTTCCTCTTGGTTGACTATTGTTTCCTTATTGATTGGTCTTGTTCTAGAGCTTCTTCTTCATCGTTCATAGATTCTACCTCAATCCCCTCAAATTTTCTTGGACAGATGATATCATTGTTATCCTCTAGAACACCACTTTCGTCGAAAGTAGCATTTATGCTTTTTTAGAATCTATAAGCCTTTCTTTTGTGCCAATAACCAACGAAAATACCTTCGTCAACACGGAATCGAATTTACCAAATGTTTGGTCTTCTCTTTTGATGTAACATTTACATTCAAATATTTTGAAGTATTTGGCGTTATGTTAGCTTGTTGGAGCCTAACCCAGGTTCAGAGGTGATTTAGCCAAACAAATCCCTGTATCACTGGCGCTTTCGGCAACAGTTCACAGAGCGGAGACTTAGGTCTCACCTGAAGTAGTATGGGAGGGTGCTAGAACCAGGTTTCCACACCCTAGAGATGTCTAATGAGTTCAATTGGTCTGTGCTTCAACCTTGTGAGCTCGTCGCGACGTGCACTTACCTGTACCTCGTAGCCTGAGATTCTGCCTTCGCGCAGCCCTACTCAGGGGCCAAACGCTGTTATTACCTAAGTCCTTACTAGTATTCCACTATTATTTGATTAACTTATCCTACTTGCATGCATTAAGTTATACTTAGCAATATAAATCATTCATACAAGTGAGCGTAGTAAATAAACAATATAATTGTAATTATATCAAACATGTAATAACTCAAGAACAGATACACAAAATTGGGATAAAACTTTTCTTTATTATTCTCTTCTTCGGTTACAGACTTGACTCTTCCCTGTGCACTCAGCTGCAGGGGTCCACACACTTAGCTGTGGACTACTAGGCCTCTGCGCACTCAGCTGTAGAGCCTTCTCCTACCCTACAACCTAAGACACACTTAGATACTTAGACTCTTGCTCTTTGCCTCTACTTTTCCATCTATTACTTGGCTACTTTTACACTTAGATTCTCGCTCTATTTATACAATCCCATGGTCTATAGACCATGGATAGGCTGATGTTGCATTTACAAGAGTAGGGCGGACAACCTTGTGACTCTATCACACATTTCACGCTCCACGCCCACAATTCGTGGAGATTTTACAACAAGATTAGATCAAAACTTGGGCATTGAGCCCCAAAACATGCCTTAGGGGGATTCCATGCCTAATAGGCCCCCAACACAAACATTGTGGCTCACCCTTGAGTCACTCTGTCGGTGCGGCGATCTTGGCATAGAGTTCCTCCAACTTTCCTCGAACTATGCTGATGTCGGCAACGCACTGAGCCACTGCTTGCTGAATATGTTGCATCCTCTGTTCTGAGACCTCCGTGTGTGGGACGCTTCTCTGCACTAATGTGTGTATCCCCTTTATGTGCATGATCTTTTCTTCGATGTTTTCCATGACAGTGAAAGCCTCGTTGATCCACAACTGGATGTGTTCTTTGAGAACTGCCTCCTTATGTCACGCTGTGTCCACCTGCACCTTCAGTGCCTTAGCTTGCTGCATCCTCACAAGCCGCTGAGTGAGGACTTCTATCTGCACAGTTCCTTGGACACTGTCATATTACTGCTCGAGTTCTCGCACCTTTTTGTCCAGGCACTGGATGTTGGGGTCCTCCTGCAGAGTTGTGAGGACCTGAAGTGCTTGTTCCAACAAATTGGTATAGTCTTGCACTGCACCTCCAATTTCTTCCAATCCTGCTGTGATAGGGCTAGCGTATTGTTCTCAGACCTCTAAGGGAGTGGAATGCTACACCTTTAACCGCAGCTCGACAACCCGAAGATTCAGCTCCAGCTGAACCTTGGTCGTTTCTTCTTTAGCCTCGCAGACTCCAGTTGCCAACCTGTGGATCCGCAACTCTACTGGTAGATCTTCTGGGATGGCCAGCTCCGGGACTCATTGGCAAGCGTCATCTACCACTTGCACCAAATTTTGATTCTGTGACACCAATTCGTCACGATGCAAGTTGAGTTGTTCCATTTTTATCTTTTGCTCGCTGAGAACTTGGATCGCGTGGCTCTCCCAAGCGTGTAGCTCTGCCATTATCCCATCCCGTAGTAGACGTAGTGTCTCACGTAGAAGGGTAGCCAAATTAAGGCCAAGGCCTTTGATCATGTTAACTGCAAATCTATCGGTCTCGTTCGCTGCTACTAGGGCCCCTTCCGGTAACACTATTATGTTTTCCATTTGTGCACGCAACATCTATTCTCCTACCAAGGATCCTACTGTGAGGTGGGTGTAAAGGGTACCCACCTGAGGGGGATGCACTTGTAACTCTTGTAGCTGCACCCTGAGGGCCCCCAACATAGTCTAGTGATCCTGCATAAAATCCTGAAGGGCCTCATTTGTGACATCATGAACTATCTTGCTAATTTCATGCAGATCTCCTTCGATTAAGGTGATCAAGTCAATGGCCAACTTCGAGGCCTTGACCTTCCTCCTTGGTCCTGCTCTTTATACCATGTGTGGGTGCTTTAACTGTGTGGATGCGGTCCCTGGGTCCACATTCCCTTCTGTTGTTTCTTCTTCCTCTGCCTCCTACCCCTGCGAGGACATTTTTTGGCCCTCGTCCTCCTTCACGGTTGCTACCTCTGCCACCCGTCTTGTTACTGCTACTTCTGCGGCCTTATTCTACTCGGTGGCTTTCTGTGCCGCTTCACGCACTACCCTTACCTCAGCTACTATTGTTTCCTTCCACCCTTTCTCGGCCAATTGTCTGACACAAGGCTTGGCATCATCCTTCTTCTTCTGCGTTGTTGCCTTCTCAAGTTCTGTAAGATCCGGGGTGCGCCATTCCAGAGGACATGTCTCCAAGATAGTATAAATGGCATCGTCAGTGGGTATAAAAGGTAGTTTTTTCCGCTACTTCGGCGGATCCTTACACACCCTGATAAACATGTTGTACATATCAACTTTGAATTTTGCAAAACTATGTAGACTGTTCTACACCGTGGGCGATAGGCGTGACCTCTGATTGATCCACATCCAGATGCTCATCTCCATGAGCACCTAGAAGATTTTGGTGTCGCGTATCCGTTTCACATCCTTTGTTGTCCAAAGTGAAGCGTACTTCATGACCTTCAGTAATTCTCTGTCAATGCTGGGGAATTGACTGTCCTCTGGCAGTTCCCCCAATACGAGCATTATGGATAACAACAACCACGAATAGTGGAAGGTTTTACCCTCCTCCTAGGCTTCGCGACAGTTCTTCAAAAATTCCTCGTAGAGGAATTCAGACCAGTTGAACTAGACCCCCTCCGTGCACAACTCGGCCAGTGCGACCACTAGCGCTAGGACCTCATCGGTGCGGAACTTATTCATAATTTTGTCGGCCAAGATTTAGGTTGCTACGCGTACCCCCTTGTTCTTGATGCTAGAGATGGGGTAGCCCCAACTCTTCTTCTCTAGCTTGTATTTCCTCTTCATGGCTTCTGCAAGGGCCAAATCACTACCATTTCCTTTGGGTATGGTCGTGAGGTCCTTTCCTTTGTAGGGGAGCCAAGAAATGCGGTGAATGAGGTCTACATGATGGGCATAGGCTCCTCCAACCATAGATACCCATCATGCACCAGGCAAAGCAGTTGCCTAATGACGAAAATGGTGATGGGCACGCGGTGGAAATGTAGTACCCATAGTAAGTGCAACAACCCAGCCTTTTCCACAGCACCTAGTCAGTTCTCTACTTCATGAGGTTCCCGGTCTCTAGGTGAGGGAACTTCTCACGATCAGTGAGGTCCCAATCTTCAAGATTCATGGTTGGCACATGACCCAAGTGCATGCCTTCAAACACAATGTCGTCTGGGAGGAGCGGGGTCTAGAGTGAACTCTTAGTTTTGTCCAGGTCCTTCGTCACTTTAGTCTTCCCTTTCCATAGAGGGACATATGCGGGCATTTTTGTTGCAGAGCGTGTAGGTTGAATATCCTCCTCCATGTATTTGTCTTCTTTTGCTGTGATGACAAGGGCCTGCAAATCTTCTTCTTCCTCATCTGTGTCGATAGTAACAACTTTCCCTTTTTCTACCATTGATAGCTTGCTACGTAGTGGGTTCCTCGGGGACATGCGTATGGGGGCATTTGCTTGTTTATATTTCTTAGGCCTCGACATTCGTGGTGATTTGGGGATTTCTGCCACAACCCTGGCACCTTCTAGAACCTCCTCCACCATTGGGGTCTACACAGCCTTGCCGACGGGTACCTCTTCAATTCCCAAACCATCCTTAGTTGTTGTCATCGTTTCTAGGTTGTATTCTATCACTCGCGAACTTAGGGGATCGATTATCGCTTGGCTCTCAATGCTTAGTGCTCTGCTCAATCGCTCAATTCTCAAATGACCAAGTGTTGTTTGCTGGCTAGCCCTTTGTGTTGTATAGTGCCTTTTGAATTCAAATTCAACCATTCACCCCAATTCTGGTCCATTAATGCTTTCCTGGCTACATATTTTCCCAAATATTTCCCATAAATCGCATCTTAAATGCCTGCCGCCCACTCCATTTGGCCTCAAGTCGCACATCCCATCATGAATAGTGACCTCAACGATCACTTTCTGGCCAATCCACGTGGCAGTGCACCACTCCGTGCACGGACGGGGAACCTGTGACGCTCTGCTTCTGCACTCATCCCCAATATCATGTAGCTCCCGCACAGAATAATTTATAGTCCCGTGCTTCCTTTCAACTACCTGGAGCGCTAAGACTGTCCTTCCTGCGGCTAGTCAAGTGGTCGCACCACCCATGTGGAGCTCCAACCCGTCCTCCATCATGGTTTGCCAAGAATCCCCACCCTCCATTGTTGTGTTTGACATCGCGCACTTTAATGTGTGCAATGCACTACCCTGGTCAATATGTTTGGTGATATGCGGTCGAAGCCAAAGCAGTAGACTAACCAATTCACGGTCATAGTTCTCAAACTTGTCAGTATGATCGTACGCACCTTGCCTTACCATCCTAGGTTCTTCGATGAAAAATGTTTCCTTTATCGTGTCCTCCAGCTTCTTGACCTCCGCATCCATCATAGTGCTTTTCTTCCCTAATTGTACCCTTTCCTTTTCAAGTTCGCAGAGTCTAAAGTTTCCCCATCGGATTTCTTCATCAAGTCCTATGTGTTCTGTTTCTCACGGCTGTGTGATTCCTTCATTCCAGGCTTCGCGGACCATTGTACCTATGGGTGCTGCTATGCACGAACTAGGCTTCGCATTCTCCATAGCAATTAGAGCCCCTGCTTCATACTTCAGCTTTGGAAGCTCTTACGTGGTCAAGGTTTTTCACATGCTCCTAGAATCCCATAGAATCGCTCGTACGTGCAGGTCCTAGTTAGTGCGTCTCACATGGCAGACCATATTCAGCACTTCACACACCTTGTCAAATTCTTCCCCACGAATAATCTTTCGCACACTTGGTCTTATCATACTTCGTTATTCGCACCCTCATCTTGCCCGCTCCTACTTGTTGTTCCTATTTTATATCATGAGGATGGTGTGCGTTCGTGCAGGTTGCGTACCATAAGCATGTACCCATCTGGAGAGGTGGGTGTGCAGGTTGTTTCGTCCATCATACCCAACTTCCATCCATAGCTAAGGCTTTCCAAACCATATAAGCATCATCCTTCTACATTCGTGCCAGTCCTCAAAATGTTGTTGGCACGTACCCCACCACCTTGCGGGTGTAGCATGCAGTGCGCATTTCAGAGCATCGAAACGCTATTGTTTCGGTACTTCGTTTTCTATTTTGTTAAGGAATTTATCTACCGATGTCAACCCATCATACATAGGCAGATCCATTACCTCTATTGTCATGTAGCACAGTGATCTTACCATCATGTTGCAATTGAGCGTAGTTACCTCATGTAACCAGTTCTACCATCGTTCTATTTCTTCGTTCGAATCTGATGTGCATGAGCTTTCATGCTCCCACGAAATCCTGCTATCCACTATAGGATTCACCCAATCTTATTCCTGAGCAATTATCTTGTAGATACACTCTAGATCATCGTCGCTCTTATTGTCATGCACTGGCTCTATGTAGCGCAATCCTTTCACAGGGTCTAAAGGTACCACTACGCGCTGTGACTTTTTCTCAAAAACCATTTTGCGCTTCTTTAGATTTATCACTCCGTTCATATCAGTGGCCCAATCTATTCCCATTAACACGAGATAGGGATTGTTGTCATCGAAAATCTCTATCACTTCGAAATCTGCAAGCGCACTCGTACCTTCGATATCTATCGTTATTCCCTGCAATCTCCCCATCAATAGGATCTTTTGTTGGTTCACCATTGGCAATTGAATAGGAGACCATAGCAATGCGGGCCTACCCATGCCCTCCCATATTTACTTTGGTAGTACATTTGTGTCCTATCCCAGATCCATAATCACTTGATCCATTTCATATTCCCTGATTTACACAGTCAATCTCATATCCCTTCTTGTTCACATTGTGTGCTTCCCGAGCTTCCAGACTACAAGTGATTCTCCTGACCCAACGCACCTAATCATGAGTTCCTACAGTCCCTTTACAACCTTGCTATTGCGCGGCAGCTTCATGCATGTCTCCAAAAAGGTTGTAAGCATTGATGGGTCATCTCTAGTTCTAGTTTGTCTTTACTACCTGAAGTGGAGGCCTCCGTGAAGCTCTTCTTAGCTTCCATGAATGTCTCCTTTGCGCGCTCCAAATCGCACTCTAGTTCCTTTATAGGAGCCTTGGGAACCCAAGCACTCTCTTTAGGTTGCTTGCCCTTGTCATCTCCTATCATGATACCACTTCGGAGCATGATGTTTACATTCGGGTCCTCTTCGCGCAGCTCAGACCTCATCATTTGTAGATTCTGAGTCAGCAGAGATAGGGATTGTTGTCATAGAAATCTCTATCACTTCGAAATTTACAAGCACACTCGCACCTTCGATATCTATCATTATTCCCTACAATCTCCCCATCGATAGGATCTTTTGTTGGTTTGCCATTCACAATTGAATAGGAGACAATAGCAATGCGGGCCTACCCATGCCCTCCCATGTTTACTTTGGTAGTACGTTCACATCCAATACTAAATCCAAAATCACTTGATCGATTTCATATTCCCCGATTTGCACAGTCAATTTCATATCCCTTCCTGTTCGTATTGTGTGCTTCCTAAGCTTCTGTACTACGAGTGGTTCTACTGACCCAGTGCACCTAGTCATGAGTTCCTATAGTCTCTTTACAGCATTGCTGTCGCACAGTAGCTTCATGCATGTCTCCAGAAAGGTTGTAAGCATTGATGGGTCCATCTCTAGTTCTATTTTGCCTTTACTACCTGAAGTGGAGGCCTCCGTGAAGCTCTTCTTAGCTTCCATGAATGTCTCCTTTGCGCACTCCAAATCGAACTTTGGTTCCTTTGTAGGAGCCTTGCGAACCCAAGCACTCTCTTCGGGTTGCTTGCCCTTGTCATCTCCTATCGTGATACCACTTCAGAGCATGATGTTTACATTTGGGTCCTCTTTGCGTGGCCTAGACCTCATCATTTGCAGATTCTGAGTCGGCGGAGGTTGGAGTGTTCCTTTATCATGCAACTTCGTTATCAGTGTGGGGCAGTCCTCCGTATCATGATCAAACTGGGTACAATATAAACATGATGCTCTCGTCGGATTTGTGCAATCATGAGCATAATGCCCTAGCCCTCCGCAATTGTAAAAAATCAGTTGTCCTTGACCCCTTCTTGGTCCCATTCCACCTCGTCCTTGCCCGCGCCCCTGAAATCCAGTGCGCGCCATCCCTGCATTTTGATCGAGGGCTCACGTTTTCATCTGAACTCTGTAGGTAGGAGTCTGATCCATCATTAGTTCATAAATTCTACAGGTATGCTCATCATGGCCTACTGACCTATAGAAATTACAGAACAACTACTGGGACGTTTGCGTATACTTTTGTAATAGGTGGCAGTTATCTGTAGCATGATTTCCCCCTATCTTACAAATCGCGCACCATAATGCAGGTGTTGCACTCGTTCTTGCTTGTTTCTCTAGTCTCAATGGCATTAGCCCTCCTCCTACTAGATAGTTCGTGAAACCTTGACAATGGTCCTTGTCATGACCCTGGCCTTTGCACTTTATGCACCATACCTCCTCGTGCACTTCTGGGTGAGTTGTCGTGTCCTGTTTCAAAATCTACATCTCCGGACACAAGTTTTTCAACTGCATGTGGATTTGTTGGACTCCCAAACTAGGATCTTCTATTGGGGTCTCGTGCAATCTCATTGCAATCTCCAATGCTTTGGCCTAAGTGGATAGCTTCTAATGTGACAGCGCGGTCCTTAGATGCGATGTTAGTGACGCTACAAACCATGCATAGTGCTGCCCATCTGTCAAGGTCATGTTTTCTTTGCAAATCATACTCTTCAGTCTCCGATCCAGCTCCCAGGGGGTCTCACCTGGAAGCATCACGATTTCCTTAAACCCGATAATTGACTTTGTCTTCGATTTTGGCCTACTAAATTCCCTGTTCAATGTAGCTTGGAAATATGTGATCCCTGGTCATTAGAATGCTTGATGTACCACGTTAATGTGCGATCTTGCAACACGCTTACTAGCATTTCCTTCTTTATATTGTCATCCACGACCCCTTTTCCTTCCCATACATCCTTTACCATGAACCAAAATTGGTCCGGATCTTCGTTCCGTACCCCTTTGAACATCGAAAACTTTATTGTGCTTGCCATATTGAACTGTGGTGGTGGGGGAGGTGGTGTGGGCAGAGATGGGAGTGAAGATGGTGAAACTGGTGGTGGTGTAGGTGGAGGTGGTATGCACAGAATTCGCTGCCTTATCAGACTGATCGCACTTCTTGGTGAAACTTTCACGAGCTCTTCGTTGCTTTCTCGCCGAGGCAAAATCAAGGGGCTAGCTTCTATCTCTGTGCTACCTTCGTTTCTATAGATCCGCCCACTTTTCATAGCCCCAAACATCAATTTATTTTCATAACCCTCTTTTCACATAGTATAATTTTAATCCAAACGTTCAAAGATTTAATGTACTTACCTCGTTGTCCCTTGAGGAAGCGTCGTTCCGCCTCGCTGTAGCTGGCTGAAGTATCTACCATAAATTCAGTGATAAACCCTCCTATAATCTAATCGAGCCAATGGTCCAGAGTGCACTTGATCTTATCTCCCGATGCTTTTAGTCTGCACACCAACTCTGGAGTCCACACAATCGGTTTGTCAAGCCTACACCTTCCTTGATTGTTTGCTATCTTCACATTCCACTCGTACAACTCAGAGGGGAAGGATGCAAAGAAAATTTCGTGGATTTCCATATATAAGTAGTGCTCTAACCATTGTTCCTTCGATACTAGTGGATTCCTGCTTTCCTGCGCCATGAACTTGTGAATCTTTCTGTCCAACCACTCTTAAATTTCTTTCTTTGTCAAATTCCAGTGACACGATATTAGACATCTCTTATGCAAATCCCGGTCCTGGAAACTGAACCATTTATTGGCCTTTTGGTGCCCGACTCAGGTTCAGAGGTGATTTAGCCAAACATATCCTAGTACTACTAGCCCTTTTGGCAACAGTCCGCGGAGCGTGGACTGAGGTCTCACCCGAAGTAGTATGGGAGGGTGCTAGAACCAGGTTTCCACACCCTGGAGATGTCTGATGAGTTCAAGTGGTCTACGGTTTGACATGTGCCCTTTTCGCTACGCACACTTACCCGTACCTCGCAGCCTGAGATGTTGCCTTCGTGCAGCCCTACTCAGTGGTCGAACAATGTTATTACCCATGTCCTTACTAGTATTCCACTATTAGTTGATTAACTTAGCCTACTTGCATGCGTTAAGTTATACTTAGCAATATAAATCATTCATACAAGTGCACACAGTAAATAAAAAATATAATTGCAATTTATATCAAACATGTAATAACTCAAGAATAGATACACAGAATTGGGATAAAACTTCTCTTTATTATTCTCTTCCTCGGTCACAGACTCGACTCTACCCTTCACACTCAGCTACAGGGGTTCGCGCACTCAACTATGGACTACTAGGCCTCTTTGCACTCAGCTGTAGAGCCTTCTCCTACCCTATGACCCAAGACACACTTAGATACTTAGACTCTTTCTCTTTGCCTCTACTTTTCCATCTATTACTTCGCTACTTTTACACTTAGAGCCTCACTCTATTTATACAATCCCATGGTCTGCGGACCATGGGTAGGCCCACATTACATTTAGAAGACTAGGGCAGACAACCCTATGAATCTATCATACATTTCTCACTTCGAGCCCACAATTTGCGGAGATTTTACAACAAGATTAGATCAAAACTTGGGCTTTGAGCCCCAAAACATGCCTTGGGGGGATTCCATGCCCAACACGTTATTCGGTCTTCCTTTCCATAGTTCGTACGGAGTCATGTTATAGTTGTTCCTAATCAGGCCTCTGTTTAAGATGAATATGAAAGTATCAATTGCTTGAACCAAGAATTTATCGTCTAAGTTTGATTCCTTTAACATTGTTCTAGCCATTTCATGTATGGTTTTGTTTTTCCTTTCAGCAACTCCATTCTGCTATGGTGTTCTAGCTATTGAGAATTGTCTTTTTATTCCATTTTCTTCACAGTATTGTTGAAATGCTTTGGATGTGAATTCTCCTCCATTATCTGATCTCATACATTTGATCTTGAAATCAGTTTCATTTTCGACCAATTCCTTGTCACGATTTTGAAACACTCGAGTGCCTCAGACTTTTTCTTCAGGAAACCAACGACTGTCATTCTGGTGTAATCATCTAGCATTAGCATAAAGTATAATTCGTCATCTAAGACATTTGTTCTCATAGGAACACATAGATCAGTATGTATTAATTCCAATGGACATGACGCAAAGTGTTCCTTTGTCTTGAATTCAACTTTTTTCTGTTTTCTGTATCGACAAGATTCACATGTCGTATTGGAAGGTTTCAAAATTTTTGGCATTTCTCTAACTGCTTCCTTTTTGCTGATCTTGACCAAATTGTCGAAATTTATATGTGCCATAACTAGATCTCATCTTCTTTTGCCAAGAAACACCCTTTAGGTGTCTCATCCAAAATGTATATGTCATTTGGATCTCTTCTTGCTATAGCCACAATTTTACCAAACTTGCCTTTCCTGATTTCACATTTCTTCGAGTTGAATAGCATCGTGTTCCCTTAATCGCACATCTGTCCAACATTGAGAAAATTGTGATTCATATTTTCAACCAATAACACATCCTTTTCTAATGCATCCTTGATTCCAAGAGTGACTGTACTTGTTACTATGACGTTTGAAGCCTCGTCATTTACAAAAGACATTGTTCTATCCTTCATTTATTTCAAGGATATGAATTTATTTTTATCTGCAGTCATATGCATTGAGCAACAGATGTCAACATACCACATGTTTCTATTGCTTTGAGCCTTGAGAGCGAGAGCACACCTTTCAGTCTTCTTTTTCCATATTTTTTCATTTTGATTTTGTGTGAACTCCTTTGGAGAGCTTCCAAGTCTGCAATCTTTAGCGAGGTGTCCAAAATTGTTACATTTGTAACATTCGACATCATCTCTGAGATAATAAAATCTATTGATATCTTGCTGAGTTTTAGAATATCCATTTTTGAAAGATATCCTGGAATAATTTTCATACATGTGACATTCTATAGCTCTATATCCAAACCTTCCACATGAATAACAGTGACCATAAAAGATAGGTTGATACCTAGGAGGAAATCTTCTTCGAGGAATTGTCTTCCAAGGTTCTTCCTGCGAGTCTTGATCTCTTGATCTAGATGGGGGATCACAAGGAACTAAAGCTAACCTCACTGGAAGATTATAGTACCATCAATCCAAATTTATACAGTGACAATGTTTGCATTTCAAATGTCCTAATAGCTCTTAGAGTGAGGGTTGTAGCAGTATAGTTCCTCTTTTCTTCTAAGAAAACATGTGTATTAACCATTGATGCAATAAACATGGGAAAATGTGCAAGGAAATCTGGTATAAGTATTTTTTTGCAACATGTTCTTATAGTTAGGGTGTTTGACTGGTGTGTTCACGAATCATGTTGGTATCTAAAGGTGGAGACAACAATACATTGTAAAGCACTGGGTAGAATTACCATTGATTTTTTCTATGGTATGGTCACATCACCCATACATAGTGGGATCACAATTATTGTTATAGGCATGTCTGTATGATAGTTGTTTGATTTCATAATGACAGTAACCTTAGGGATAATGATGTATTGATGTATGGATGTTTATTGGTTTGATGAAGTGATGCATGGTTGAGTGATAAAAGATTACGTGTAGAAAACTAACTTGTTTAGACAATGTAGTTGCACTTAAGCATTACTCTGTAATTCATATTGTTAAAGGTTGGACTAGGGTTTGAAAGTGTAGGAACCTTGATGATGGCGATGTAATCTTATGGATATGAAATTTATGACATGACAATGACTCTATGACATGATAGTAGCTTAACCTTTATGATGGATGGTAGTTAACTTATTATTCTGGAAGTTTCTTTGTTACATAACAACAACCTTATTGCATGATAGTAACCTGATATTATGATAGTGACCTTGACATTGAGATGACAGAGATGGCATGAACTGTGAGGACGATACATTAGAGAAATTTTGAGGTAGAAAATGGACTTTAAAACAAAAATGTACAACCAACATCAGCTTTATAAGAACCAATAGAATTTAAGATAATGATGTCAACCATGGGGGATGATTTATCATGTTTGGAGTAAAAAGGTAGAATGATAAAAAAAAAAAAAAAAAAAATGAAAAAAGGTATTGTTTCAACTTTTATTATCAACCTTTCTCCTTACAATTTTACTCAAATTTTGAGTGGGATCAGTCGTTGGATGTAGAATTTAATTTTTCATCCAAGGAGTACCCATGTTGAATAGTTTCGATGGATCCCACTACACAAAAAAATGAGAAATACATGAAAATCATGATTGCAATCATTTTTCATTTATTTTTCATTTTTTGTGTAGTGGAATTCATCGAAAAAAGTAAAAATGGTTACTCCTTTAATGTGAAATTAAATTATGCATCCAACGAGTGCCCCCACTTGAAATTTGGATAAAATCGTAGGAAGATAAGTTGAAAATACATGTTGAAAAAGTAGTTTTTTCTTTTTTCAATCCAAAATTTGATGACATAATTTAATATAATTTTATTATTTCAACTATTATTTTAGAATTTTCCTTAGGAGGCTCATTTTATACCTCAAATTTTCTCTCATGCTTGGTTGATTTGGGTTTGGTAGCAACAACAATGGGAGCAGTGAGTGACACTAGTAGAAACAGTGACAACAATATCAACAATGGCAATAAGATAGTAGTATCAACAGTGGATAGTTGGAGCAGTAGTAGTAGCAGCAGATAGTTAGAGCAGTGAGCAGTAGTGCAACATAGGAAACAATGGACAATAACATCAATGCATAGTAGGAGTAGCAATTGTGGCAAGTAGTAGAAATGGACAATAGTGGTAGAGTTAATGCAGTAGCAGGGGGAGCAACTTGTGATATAAAGATGATTATAGTTGGTTCATTTTCCCTATTACAGGAGCCCAAACTTTCTTAGGAAGAAAATTCTTCCTTCCATCCTTGCTGGTAAAACCCCTTGGGGAGTCTTGTACTTATTTCTAGTTTAAATGGTAAATTTGTATGTACATCATACATAACAAAGCACTTGGTTGAGACGTAATTATTGTGTGTTTATCATTTGATTTTATGATGTTTATGTGTTTATGTTAATGCTTTGAATATTTAAGAATAATATAATGAATTGTGTAAAAGAAGGAAAATACTTATTCACCCCCTCTCAATATTTCTAACATTTTGGTGGGTAGTAACCATTAGTAAGTGTACACATTTATAGTTTCACTAATATATAAGTGTTGAGTAAAACATAAATAATGGTGGGAAGTAACTAACGATAAATATGTTATTTACCTGAGTATGAACTATTGTCAAGGATTTTATTTTTCGATGGTTTTTCCTATAAAGGTTAAGAATCAAAATTCAATAAACAAACATAACTCCAAACTTTGATGTGATCACAAAAGTTGCTATTAATTTTAGTTCAACCATTATAAAAAAATATGAATTTATGTATGAATTATTTCTTGAGATTTATTATTTATATTATCATGGCAATGATCGTAGAATGAAGGAATGTGTTATTGTTTTTTCACTTTAATAAATAGATAATAATTTGAATCTATCTATATTTTTTGAAATAAATTTTTAATGTGTCCACATCTAAATGTTTACACTCATTTATAAACACTACAACATCTCCTCCATACGAGATTGATCTATATATATATATATATATATATATATATATATATATATATATATGAAATTAAAAAAAAAATTATATAGAATGAACATTTAATATATTTAATATATATATATATATATATGAATATGAAAACTAAATGTTAAAATAAAATTTATTTTACATCCACACTTGTCAAATACCAAATAAAAAAAAAGTAGTATATAAAATTAAATGATTAAAATCCAAGTACATATCTAATAAAATCTAAGTTTTATCTATATTCTTCAATAATTTTATTTTATAACTCATTAATAATTCAATTATTTTTATATACATTTCTTATCCTAATATTATTATAACTTTAAATATTATTATTTTTTTAATTAAAAGTATTCCATGCTACATATCTATCATAATCCATATGATATATATATATATATATATATATATATATATATATATTTAAGTTCAGCACTGTAAAAATAAGGTATTGTACTCTTAACATATGACAAAAATATTGATTTACATAAGACTTAATGGAGTCACTCTCTCTAAAATCAGCATAAATCCATCTTAACTTCGGATCTACGAAGGGCTATCATCGATTAAATGTCTTAACATACAATTTTTTTTTTTTTAAATTCAAAACTTAAGGAAATGTTGCATGTCAATATATTAGATTCATATTGGCTCTTGGTAGATTCAAAGTTAAGATGGACAGATTTTGAACAATACACTATATATATATTTATTTATTTTATTTATGGGTCACACTCTACATATTAAAATGTTAATACATGCCCTAATAATATTTGGAAGTAAAAGCATATATCTATAGGACTCTCTCTATATAAAATTATTTTATTATAAATGTATTTTTAAATTCTCACTATATATAGATTTTATAGATATCTAGAATGTTTTATGTCAACTCCATATTAAAAAATGAATTAATATAAGCCTATGTAAAAATACTTGTTAATGGGATAAGAATCCTCTCTTATATATATCTATCTATCTATCTATCTATCTATATATATATATATATATATATATATATATATATATATATATATATATATATATATATATATATATATCTAAAATCCATATTTTATTTTAACTAATGAAATGTTGATTATGAGATTAATCACATCATTAAGTTATGATGCGGGAGCATCCAACTCAAAGGGAATTATTGTAAATAATAGGGGTCATGCATTTAGGCTTTTATTAGATATTCTCAAAATAAATAAAACTAGGAGAGCTTTTAGGCATAAAGGAGTGGATGTGGATCTTTAAGAGATAAGGATAGCTTTTCTATTTTAGAATAGGGAAAAGACAGAATAAAGAAAAAAAGATGCTTTTGCCATATGTATGCATTGCATGAGCTTTAGTTGAGTGATTTTTAGATCATGCTAAGTTAATAAATTAGGGAGCCTCATAGGCATTGAAGGCAGAGAAGAGTGTGAGAAGTAAGGAAGGATTCTCCTTGAGGGCCTTCTGATAGTTTGTAAAAGGGCCATATATTGTATATCTGGCCATGAATGTAAAGCTCTTGTGAATGTTTGTTTTTATGTAAATATGATATGTTGAATTCAGCTCTGTAGCATGTTTGAGTTAATGAATTCCGAGATATGATTCTGCATGTGGTGGCAGAATTTGATGTCATATAACTTGAATTGCATAATGATGCTTATTTTCCAATGCGCAATTACGGTGATAACTTGATGTTTTAAAATGTTGAAACCGTGTGAAGTGCGGGTGTGTTAATCTGGTTATGGCATTTCCTGTGCACACTTAGCGTATGTGCTAACTCTTGATGCGTGGCATCATTAGTGTTATTATATCTGAATCGGTTGTTATGCAAGGGATTTGTTTGCAGATGTACTGAGAGCGGACCTGTTCTTATTAACCCTTGCGCCCCATCTTTGTTATGAGTGGAGCTGTCCGATGTATGCACGTATGCATGGGTTGTGGAATGACTGGAGGTATAAACAGCGATCACACACTGTATTTTTAATGATAATTGCAGTTCGATTTAATTGATGACAGGTTTAAAGCGTTTCGCTTTACCCAAGGTATTGCGGAGGTGGATCGTTGAACCATGTGTGCGAAGGCTGCATAAATTTGTATCCAATTGGATTGATCAGTCGCGAGTTGAAAATTGCGTTGACAGAAATGTATGAAGGATACGCCTTATCCATGGTGTGATAACTATTCACGTCCTTCGGCCTTGAAGGAAGCCATATCGTTGAGTCCAGCTAGTCGTTATTGCAAGTATGCGTTGGTCGGAACTATATGGTTGAGCAGAGGTATATCTGCGTTACATATATGAATACTTGTGTAGAATAGTCATCGGGACTGTCATGCGGAGGTAAGTTAAGGCTACGCATAAGTTTTGTTTTCATATATATATGGAGGCTTGAGTTACAGTACCGTATTTCACATATACTGTGATGAGTTGTAACATATATGTACACCGGTCCGGTGGTTGTTTGGAGAGCGCAATTCATATGTATGTTGGCAAGGTTCTTTTAAGAGTTCTTTAGAGAACCATGTGTGGTTTTATAGCACCGTGAGTTAAAATTATGGGTTTTATAGCATTGTATGACAACAAGCTCGGGTTTTGTTTACTCATGAGATTACGATTCATGGATCAAGCTTTTACATGCATGGAGAAAGAAAGATCCTGGAAGGAGTGTCCTGGGAGAGGCCTGGGCTGCATCAGGTGGTATCAGAGCGGGAATACTTTGTTGAAGATTGTTTGTTTTCTGAATGAATACAGTCGAGAACTAAAGTGTGTGTTTCTTTGAATGTGTGATGAAGGGTTTTTAAATATGATATGCAAACTCCACAAGTGAGCAGGATTGCAGAAGAAGACAGAAGACAAGATCATGCAAGGTCTTAAGAGGTGAGATAATTTTCTGATTTGAAATTTATGAATTGAAGTTTATGGTTGCAGAAAAGTGGCAGTGAACCTGAAGAATCCAATAAGGAATTGGATAAAGAGGACAACTAAAGTGTTCTCAGGAGAGAGAAGGAGATTGCAGAAGCCTAGAGGGAGCAAAGGTGTTGCTCAGGAGAAGGTTCCAGACAAAGGACCGTGCTTACCAAAAGACTAAGTGAGGAGAGCTTAGTGAGGTAAGATTGCAGCCAGGAGGACTAGCTGTTGCAGAGGCTTGTTGCAAAGAAGATTCAACAGAGGTTGAATAAAGTTGCAGATGAGAGAAGCTTACAGGAGCAGCAGAGGATGCTCGAAAGGTTCCAGCAGAGGACCGATGATTACCAAAAGACCAGATCCGGAGGGAAGGATTGGTGAGGTAAGTGGCAGCAAGAGAGTTTGCAGTGGTAGAGGCTTCATGCAACGCATAGGTGAGGAACTCATGGCGAAGGAGATGACTACTGATAGTCATAGCAGAGGTTCAGGAAAAAGCCATGGTAGAGGACAGAAGAAAGAGGATGCCAAGGTAAATGGCAAGAAGATGAGTCCAGAGGAAGTTGAAATGGAAGAATACATTTGTGAACCAGAACAAGGAGAATTTCTGGGAGATAGTGATGATGAAGGCTTGAAGATTGAACCTTCAAGTAAGACCAAAGGGTCATATGGTTTTAAATCTGACAATTTGTGGATGTTTGCAGGTGAAAGACAATTAGCTGATGGGATGACTGCAGGAGTTCGAGAAAGAGAGATTGCAATAATGAAGGTACAATTGCAGGTACTGGAAGAATGGCTACAAGAGCAGAAAAGTCAAAATGGAAAATGGATCTTTCCACTGAAGGGAAAGAGAGTGATTTGGCGACAGTTGCAGAGAAGGTTGAAGCAAATTATGATTGCCTTGTTGAAAAAGGGACTTAGAGTTCTTGCGCCAGAGTTGGAGTTTGAAATTCCCACATGCAGATATATTAAAAGGAAAATGTTGAAGGAAGAAGTCAAGACTGAAAAGTCTCATAATTTAAAAACTAATGAGTTGCGCATGTTTGCAGGTACAGAACAGGAAGATAAACAAACTTTAGAGTTTGTGCAAGAAGAGTTGAACCTGAAAGTTGTTCAGATCGATAATGAGTTAGCAAGATCTCAGAAGTAGATGGAGAAGAAGGAGTCTAATCAGGATGTTGATGTAGAAACAGAAGGACCAGCTGATGATTGGTCAAAAACTAGTAGAGGTATAGAAAATCATGTGAAATTTCCAAGGTCTACTCCTAATGAAGTTGTTGAATTGTATAGGAAACTAGATCTCTAGAGAAGAGAGTTGGAGAGACAAAGGACTTATTGGATGGAGAAACAAGGGGAGAGAGTCTTTAGGAATGTCAGTCATAAAGCTGAAGATGGTAAGAAGGAAGGAATAACTAACAGTCTCATGGTGAAGGCAAATCAGCATACTGATGTGCTGATTGGGATGGAACAGCATACTGAGATACTGGCAGAGGGAAGTAAGGCACTGATGCCTTGTGATTTTTGTTTTAACATGTGTTTTGTGAATGTAGGTATGGTTGCCAGTGCTGAGAAACATTTGACTCAGCTGAACAGTCAATCAAAGGGAAAAGAAGTTCTCTGTTCCAGAAGACAAGAGAGGGTGGATGATCGGGTGGCAGTCAGAACAGAGACCGGCATAGAAGTCAGAACAGAGAGCAGCATAGAGGCAAGAAATCAGCAGCTTGAAGATTTATTGGACAAGGAAATTGAAATGATGAGGCGACTGATGATGAAGGAATTCCGGAAGAGACCAGCAGCAGTGAAACAAAAGAAAAGCAGCAAGAAGAAGACAACAGAAGATTGCAAGAGTGCGGCTAGTGCAGCAAAGCAGCATAAAGTGTGGAGACCTGGAGAAGAACAGGCAGAAGCAGCGGCAAATGCAAAGTTACAGTACAAGATATGGGATCCAGGCAAACATAGAGCTGAACACATGATCAGGAGATCATGAAAATTTTTCTACCTTGGGAGTATGATGCGGGAGCATCCAACTTAAAGGGAATTATTGTAAATAATAGGGGTCATGCATTTAGGCTTTTATTAGATATTCTCAAAATAAATAAAACTAGGAGAGCTTTTAGGCATAAAGGAGTGGATGTGGATCTTTAAGAGATAAGGATAGCTTTTCTATTTTAGAATAGGGAAAAGACAGAATAAAGAAAAAAAGATGCTTTTGCCATATGTATGCATTGCATGAGCTTTAGTTGAGTGATTTTTAGATCATGCTAAGTTAATAAATTAGGGAGCCTCATAGGCATTGAAGGCAGAGAAGAGTGTGAGAAGTAAGGAAGGATTCTCCTTGAGAGCCTTCTGACAGTTTGTAAAAGGGCCATATATTGTATATCTGGCCATGAATGTAAAGCTCTTGTGAATGTTTGTTTTTATGTAAATATGATATGTTGAATTCAGCTCTGTAGCATGTTTGAGTTAATGAATTCCGAGATATGATTCTGCATGTGGTGGAAGAATTTGATGTCATATAACTTGAATTGCATAATGATGCTTATTTTCCAATGTGCAATTATGGTGATAACTTGATGTTTTAAAATGTTGAAACCGTGTGAAGTGCGGGTGTGTTAATCTGGTTATGGCGTTTCCTGTGCACACTTAGCGTATGTGCTAACTCTTGATGCGTGGCATCATTAGTGTTATTATATCTGAATCGGTTGTTATGCAAGGGATTTGTTTGCAGATGTACCGAGAGCGGACCTGTTCTTATTAACCCTTGCGCCCCATCTTTGTTATGAGTGGAACTGTCCGATGTATGCACGTACGCATGGGTTGTGGAATGACTGGAGGTATAAACAGTGATCACACGCTGTATTTTTAATGATAACTGCAGTTCGATTTAATTGATGATAGGTTTAAAGCGTTGCGCTTTACCCAAGGTATTGTGGAGGTGGATCGTTGAACCACGTGTGCGAAGGCTGCATAAATTTGTATCCAATTGGATTGATCGGTCGCGAGTTGAAAATTGCGTTGACAGAAATGTATGAAGGATACGCCTTATCCATGGTGTGATAACTATTCACGTCCTTCGGCCTTGAAGGAAGCCATATCGTTGAGTCCAGCTAGTCGTTATTGCAAGTATGCGTTGGCCGGAACTATATGGTTGAGCAGAGGTATATCTGCGTTACATATATGAATACTTGTGTAGAATAGCCATCGGGACTGTCATGCGGAGGTAAGTTAAGGCTACGCATAAGTTCTGTTTTCATATATATATGGAGGCTTGAGTTACAGTACCGTATTGCGCATATACTGTGATGAGTTGTAACATATATGTACACCGGTCCGATGGTTGTTTGGAGAGTGCAATTCATATGTATGTTGGCAAGGTTCTTTTAAGAGTTCTTTAGAGAACCATGTGTGGTTTTATAGCACCGTGAGTTAAAATTATGGGTTTTATAGCATTGTATGACAACAAGCTCGGGTTTTGTTTACTCATGAGATTACAATTCATGGATCAAGCTTTTACATGCATGGAGAAAGAAAGATCCTGGTAGGAGTGGCCTGGGAGAGGCCTGGGCTGCATCAAGTTATGATGGACGTTTTGAACCATCTAATGTAGTTCATCCTCAGGACAAAGGTGAAAAAATTCTATTCAAAAGTTTAAATAGTAAAGATGCATGTGGTTCGAGATCCATATATATATATATATATATCATTCATTGACATTGCACAACATGTGAATACATACCAAAATCATATTTCAAAGTAGAATACGTATGCCCATAGAACACATTCTCTCTATAAAATTATTTTTGTTATAAATAACCTTTTAAATGTTACATATATTTTTTGTTATTAATATTTAAAATGTTACTTGTCAACGCCATATTAAAAAGGAATAAATTACCAATCTATCTAACAACCTATTAATGCTCGATTAGTCTATCTCTATATAAGGTGGATATAAAATTAAGGTAAAAATTGAAGTATTTTATTTATGACCGATATTGATTTTTTGTTGGCATTATGTTTCTGGTATGGCTATATGTTACAGATGTTGTACTTGATGGCAACTCCCGTGGCAAGGCCCTCATTTTGTTGAAAATAAAGAAGTACGCAGGAAATCAGATCATAAGGTGCGTACCCGCAGGTACACCATGCAGGGACCGCGTCCAGATACGCAGGCCAACCGTTCAGGAGGTGCGTCCCCCCAGTGCACACATTTCAAGGCAGAGAAAAGCACACGTGGGGTTTCTTATGTTTTACTCTTGGTATTTAGCCGACGGTTTTGGGTTATTATGGTGTCGGCTCGTGGTATTGTTCCATGATTTTAGGAGGAGCTTGCCTATATAAAGCAAAGGAGATCACTTGGCTAAGTATCTTTTTGTAATTGAATATCTTTAGATCTGAAATATTGGGTTATGGTCTTAAAAGCTTGATCTATATGAAAGGGAAGTTGAAGGCGAATCTGTGAAGGGTGATCTCTCGAGTGCATGATCAGATCTGAGCAACTGTGCCACTCTGGTGGACTGCCTATTCGGCCCTAATCAAAAGGACGCAGGTGTTTAACAGAAGAGCTGCGTGGGTACACAGTGCAGAAACAGGAGATCTGCGTCGGGACGCAGTGCAGAAACAGGAGATCTGCGTCGGTACGCAGAGCAGAAGAAAGATACCTGCGTCGGTACGCAGAGCAGAAGAAGAAGAGCTGCGTGGGTACGCAGAGCGACTAAGGTTCAGGTGCGTCCGCATAGTAAAAGTACGCGGCGCGATAATGTCTTTGGGTGCGTCCGCATAGTAAAAGTACGTGGCGCGATAATGTCTTTGGGTGCGTCCCTGCAGTAACAGTACGCGGCGCGATAGTATCCTTCGGTGCGTCCCTGCAATAACAGTACGCAGCGCAGTTCAAGGAACAGTGCGTGGGAACGCAGTGCGGCAGAAGGATTCCTGCGGGTATACGCAGGAAAGCAGAAGGTGAACTGCTTCGCGACGCAGGCCACAGAAGGGAAAACTACGTATCTGTATTAAAATGTTCTGTTGACTGAAATTTTCTGTTGATAAGGTGTTCTGGGTTAGTTCTGTTATTGCTGATCTGATAACTGTAGTGGACTGTAACTTTTATGTACATGATGATCATTTGATGCTTTATGAAAAGAAGTAGGGGGTTGTAGCTCCCTTTCAGGAGAGACTGGAAAACGAGAGAGAGAGAGTTGTAGCTCTCTGCAGGTTGCAGCCTGCGTACTGGTAAAGGACTGCACCAATACAAAACCATTGTAAAAGAAGTTTCTAAGTTGAAAGAAGATAGAGACATATTGCAGCAGGTGGTTTTCAACCACATTGGGTTTCCACCTTACATCTTGTGTTCTTTGGTGTGACTATCTGTTTTTCTTTTTTCATGCTCATTATTTTATGATACTGACATGCAAAAATAATTCAAAGAACAAATAAGGAAGATTTATTAAAAGAATTAGATAATACTGATTCACCCCCCCCCCCTCTCAGTATTATTTCCAACAATTGGTATCAGAGCAGGTCCTTCAGAGAAGCTTGATCGCTTGAAGGTAGATCGTTCATCATGAGCAACTACGAGAGAGAAGCATCAATCAGGCCACCGGTTTTTGATGGGACAAACTTCAATTATTGGAAGGTAAGAGTTACTGCCTATCTTCAATCTCTTGGTACAGAAGTTTGGGACATCGTAGAGACAGGCTATGCTTTTCCTTCAGCTACTCCTACAGATGCAGCCGAGAAAAAGAAGTATGAAACAAATGCGAAAGCAGTCAGTACTCTATTAGGATGTATATCTAAATCAGAATTCATGAAGGTAATGCACTATAAATCCGCAAAAGAGATATGGGACAAAATTGTCACGAGCTATGAAGGAGATGAACAGGTAAAGCGTGCTAAACTTCAAACTCTCAGAATTCAGTATGAGACTCTCAAAATGTATAATGATGAAAGTGTGGCTAACTATTTTCTTCGGGTAGATGAGGTTGTTAATTGTATGAAAAATTTGGGTGAAGAAATAAAATAGGCTATTGTGGTTGAAAAGGTCCTAAGATCATTGTCCCCCAAGTTTGAATCTAAAGTATTTGCAATAGAAGAAAAGGAAAATCTACGAATTCTTACTATGTCTCAGCTACATGGAATTCTAACTGCTTATGAAATGAGAAAGGGAGGTCCATCAGACAGAAGAGAAGCTGCTTTCAAGGCATCAGGCAAAGGAGATTATTATGAAGCAAGCCACGTCCCAGAAGAAGAGGAAGAAGAATCAAATTTTGTCAGAAATCTTCAAAGGGGTTCTGGAAGGTTCAGAGGTAAGTTACCTTTTAAATGCTTTGCTTGTGGAAGAGTAGGTCATTATGCTGCAAAATGTCCTTATAAGGATAAAGGAAAGGAACCTGCTAGATGGAACAAGAAACAGAACGCAAACAAGAAAAGCTACTACACTCATGAAGATAGTGATGGTCTATCAAACAGTGATGAAGATGAACAAGGTAATGAATATAAGTTGTTAATGGCATTTGAAGATGATGATTATATGGATGCTGTAGATGTGGATAACCTTTATGATGAAATTACTAGACTCAAGAGATGTATAGAAGAAAATAACATGATCATTGATACTCTACAATTTCAAATTGATGAAAAGGAAAAACATCTTGAAAAATTAGAAGGTGAAATTGTTGGTCTTAGAAAAGAGATTGAGAAAACGAAAGCTATTAATCTCAAGTTTGTCAAAGGATCTGAAACTTTGGATGAGATTATCAATGTGCAGCGGTCTCCTCTAAACAAGACAGGTTTGGGCTATAATGGAGAAACTTCTCAAGCATCCACCTCAAAAAGTTATCTTGATGCAGCAAGAAGAAATGAGCAAAAGAACAATGAAGATCAACAGGTAAAGCAGGAATGAATTACAAACAGAAACTATCAAGGGCAATCCATCTTAAGGGTGAACAAAAGCTACAACCAGCCACAGGTAAAATCTTCTCAATTTGGTTCAAGAATAGATGAAAATAGAAATTACAATCAGTTGGCTGGTAGATTTAATAACCGCAGAAGTTTCTTCAATGGACAATGCTTTTCTTGCCATAACTTTGGTCACAAAGTAGCTCAATGTGTTGCATATAAAACGATCATGACTAGGGAAGCTCAAAAACAAAGAAGTATGACAGGGATTACAAAAAGGACCTATAACAACTTTTCGGTTCTTGAAAATGAAGTTGAATGTTCTATTTGCAATAACTTTGGTCATGAAGACTCTGAATGCAGGAGCAGGTTTCAGCAGAAAAAGGAACAAGCCTCAAACACCAAAACATGGAGAATAAAGGAACCTCAAACAGAAAGATGTGGGATAGCATTTTATGCAGAGGGACAGGAAAATCTATGGTACATTGACAGTGGATGTTCGAAGCATATGACAGGTGATAAAGAAAAACTCGAGTCTTATTCTGCTCTAGAAAAGGGAAAGAAAGTCTCTTTTGGAAATGATACTCCTGCAACTATAAAAGGAAAGGGCATTGCTCAGTTAAAAGAAAAGGTCAAGGCTGGAAATGTTTTGTATGTTGATGGATTGAAGCATAATCTTCTAAGTGTCAGCCAAATGTGTGATCAAAGAACCGAGGTTATATTCAGATCAAATGGATGTCTTGTTCGTGATCTTGATACAGGTAAAACGGTAATCAAAGGCAAAAGAACTCCAAATAATCTGTACATATTTGAAGAAGGACAACAACAATGCTATCTGAGCAAGGATGATGAGCACTGGTTATGGCATCGGAGGCTGGGGCATCTAAGCTTTTCACAAATAAGGAAAGCATGCAAATATCAGGCAGTTCATGATCTTCCAGATATCAAAATTCCTGACAACACCATATGCAAATCATGTCAGTTTGGAAAACAAACCAGAACTAACTTTCCAGAGAAGGAAGGATCAGCTAGCATGCCTCTTGAGCTAGTTCATACAAATACATGCGGTCCATTCAGGAAAAGAACACCTAGAGGAGAAGAATACCTGATATTATTCATTGACGATTTCTCCAGGTTTGTCTGGCTAGGACTTATGAAGCACAAAGATGAAGCATTCGAAAAATTCAAATCCTTCAAAGCCTTGGTTGAAAATGAATCAGGTCACAAAATTAAGTGCCTCAGATCCGACAGAGGTGGGGAGTTTACCTCAAATGAATTTTTCGATTTCTGTGAAGAACATGGGATAAGAAGAGAATTCTCTACAGCTAGAAATCCTCAGCAAAATGGAGTTGTGGAAAGAATGAACAGAACAGTCCAACAAATGGCTCGTGCTATGCTTGATGAATCAGGAACTCCCGCAACTTTCTGGGGTGAAGCTGCACATGCTGCGGTTGTTATTCTCAACAAAACAAATGTCCAGGTGAACAGCACTCAAACTCCTCATGAGCTCTGGAGTGGTAAGACTCCTTCGATAAAGCACTTCAAAATATTTGGGAGCAAATGCTATATCAAGAATACTGATGAGCAGCTTGGCAAACTTGAACCTAGAGCAGATGAAGGCATTCTTCTTGGTTACTCTCCACATAGCAAAGCATACAAATGCTACAATAAAAGACTTGGCAGAAGTGTTGACAGCATTGATGTAGTGGTTGATGAGAAGGGATACATTCCTAGGCAAGTACATCATGAAGACATCGAAGAAGATGAAGGCTACCCTCAAAGACAGAATGATGAAGAAGAAGAACCTCAAGAAGAACCTCAAGAAGAACCAGAGGAGCAGACAAGAATAGAAGAAAAGACTCCATCCAGATATGTTCAGAAGAATCATCCAGAATCTCAGATTATGGGGCAGAAAGAAGCAGGTATACAAACAAGAAGAACAGTTGCAGAAGCTTCAAGCTATTTGGCATTACTCTCCTCTACTGAACCACAAAGTGTGAAAGAGGCATGCAAAGATGAATGTTGGGTGAAAGCAATGGATGAAGAACTTGAGCAAATCGAAAAGAACAACACTTGGGAACTGGTTCCTAGACCAAAGGATAAGAATATTATCGGAACAAAATGGGTCTTCAAAAACAAATTGAATGAAAATGGAGAAGTAATTAGAAACAAAGCCAGACTTATTTGTAAAGGGTATGCGCAGCAAGAAGGAATAGACTTTGAAGAAACCTTTGCTCCTGTTGCAAGACTTGAGGCCATCCGAATGTTTCTTGCTCTCTCAAGTTTTCAAAATTTCAAAGTATTTCAAATGGACGTGAAATCAGCCTTTCTGAATGGAGACCTGGAAGAAGAAGTATACATTGAACAGCCAGATGGGTTCATTCTTGGAAATGATCCAAATCTTGTATGCAGATTGAAAAAGGCTCTCTATGGTCTCAAACAAGCTCCAAGGGCTTGGTACTACCGTTTGGACAAATATCTTCATCAACAAGGTTTTTCAAAAGGATCAGCAGATAGCAATCTTTATATAAAAGTTGAAAATGACAAATTGCTAATACTTGTTGTGTATGTAGATGACATTATTTTTGGGAGCAATGAAGAAGCTATGAGTCAAAGCTTTGCCTCGGTCATGCAGAAAGAATTTGAAATGTCTTTGCTAGGAGAACTAACATATTTCCTTGGTTTGCAAATCCAACAAAAAGAAGGAGGAATCCTTTTATCTCAAACCAAGTATCTCAAACAGATTTTGAAGAAATATGGTATGGAAGATGCAAAACCAGTATGTACACCCATGGTCACAGGATGTAGCCTCAGTGCAAATGATGAATCTGCACCAGTACATCAACCAACCTACAGATCTATGATTGGAAGTTTACTTTATTTGACAGGTACCCGACCGGACATCATGCATGCAGTTGGAATAGTTGGAAGATTTCAGGCAAATCCGAAGGAGACTCATCTTCAGGCAGTGAAGAGAATTTTCAAATATCTTCAAGGGACTCAAAATTATGGCTTATGGTATCCTAGAGATACAGATCTTACACTTCATGCTTATACAGATGCAGATTGGGCCGGAAGCGTGGATGACAGGAAAAGCACAAGTGGTGGTGCGTTCTTTATGGGTTCCAGATTGGTATCTTGGTTCAGCAAGAAACAGAGTTCGATTGCCTTGTCTACAGCTGAAGCGGAATATGTTGCTGCTGCATCTTGTTGCACTCAACTCCTTTGGATGATCCAGACTTTGCAGGATTTTCAAATCACTTGTACACCACCTATCCCCATCTTATGTGATAACACAAGTGCAATCAGCATCTCAAAAAATCCTGTTATGCATTCAAAAACCAAGCACATACCAATCAAGTATCATTTTCTCTGGGAACAAGTGCTTGAACAGAAGGTCAAATTGGAGTATGTTCCTTCTAAGGAACAAGTTGCTGATATTCTCACCAAACCCTTGCCCAGGGACACTTTTGAATACCTCAGGCAAAAGCTGGGGGTTGTTGATGCATCATCTTATTGCTGAACCTCTTCTCATTGATGGTACAGGTTCAAGGGGAGCATATAATGCATTGTTGGCATTATGGAGGGTGTGCAGAAGGAGATCTTGGAAGTAGCTGCAATATGTCTCTATCTCTTTCATGGTGGATTATGGTTCTTTGTTGCAGATCGGGTTCATATTCAGGGGGAGCATGTTCTTAGGGGGAGCATACCCCTTTGCCCTTGATGTCAAAGGGGGAGAATGAAGCTGAAGACTGAAGATTGTGAGGTTGCCATCAAGTCCAAAGGGGGAGATTGTTGGCATTATGTTTCTGGTATGGCTATATGTTACAGATGTTGTACTTGATGGCAACTCCCGTGGCAAGGCCCTCATTTTGTTGAAAATAAAGAAGTACGCAGGAAATCAGATCATAAGGTGCGTACCCGCAGGTACACCATGCAGGGACCGCATCCAGATACGCAGGCCAGCCGTTCAGGAGGTGCGTCCCCCCAGTGCACACATTTCAAGGCAGATAAAAGCACACGTGGGGTTTCTTATGTTTTACTCTTGGTATTTAGCCGACGGTTTTGGGTTATTATGGTGTCGGCTCGTGGTATTGTTCCATGATTTTAGGAGGAGCTTGCCTATATCAAGCAAAGGAGATCACTTGGCTAAGTATCTTTTTGCAATTGAATATCTTTAGATCTGAAATATTGGGTTATGGTCTTAAAAGCTTGATCTATATGAAAGGGAAGTTGAAGGCGAATCTGTGAAGGGTGATCTCTCGAGCGCATGATCAGATCTGAGCAACTGTGCCACTCTGGTGGACTGCCTATTCGGCCCTAATCAGAAGGATGCAGGTGTTTAACAGAAGAGCTGCGTGGGTACGCAGTGCAGAAACAGGAGATCTGCGTCGGGACGCAGTGCGAAAACAGGAGATCTGCGTCGGTACGCAGAGCAGAAGAAAGATACCTGCGTCGGTACGCAGAGCAGAAGAAGAAGAGTTGCATGGGTACGCAAAGCGACTAAGGTTCAGGTGCGTCCGCATAGTAAAAGTACGCGGCGCGATAATGTCTTTGGGTGCGTCCGCATAGTAAAAGTACGCGGCGCGATAATGTCTTTGGGTGCGTCCCTGCAGTAACAGTACGCGGCGCGATAGTATCCTTCGGTGCATCCCTGCAGTAACAGTACGTAGCGCAGTTCAAGGAACAGTGCGTGGGCACGCAGTGCGGCAGAAGGATTCCTGCGGGTATACGCAGGAAAGCAGAAGGTGAACTGCGTCGCGACGCAGGCCACAGAAGGGAAAACTGCGTATCTGTATTAAAATGTTCTGTTGACTGAAATTTTCTGTTGATAAGGTGTTCTGGGTTAGTTCTGTTATTGCTGATCTGATAACTGTAGTGGACTGTAACTTTTATGTACTTGATGATCATTTGATGCTTTATGAAAAGAAGTAGGGGGTTGTAGCTCCCTTCCAGGAGAGACTGGAAAACGAGAGAGAGAGAGTTGTAGCTCTCTGCAGGTTGCAGCCTGCGTACTGGTAAAGGACTGCACCAGTACAAAACCATTGTAAAAGAAGTTTCTAAGTTGAAAGAAGATAGAGACATATTGCAGCAGGTGGTTTTCACCCACATTGGGTTTCCACCTTACATCTTGTGTTCTTTGGTGTGACTATCTGTTTTTCTTTGTTCATGCTCATTATTTTATGATACTGACATGCAAAAATAATTCAAAGAACAAATAAGGAAGATTTATTAAAAGAATTAGATAATACTGATTCACCCCCCCCCCTCTCAGTATTATTTCCAACATTTTTTTGTTGTTATTACTATTTTTTAATTTGCTATTGTAAGTATTATTTTATTATTTTTAAATGTAACGTATCCCCATATTAGACTATAGAGCTTCACATTCACATTTCTCATTATATATCCAACAGAGATCCATCTTAACTTTGTATCTACCAAACAACGAGAGGGATTGAATCTTTCGAGATGCAAATATTGAATCTTTCGAGATGCAAAGCTCCTTTTGACATCAAAACTTGTAAAAAAGTTTACAACTCCAAAGATTTGATTTCTATCTACTCTTGGTAGATCTTAAGCTAAGATGGAACTATGCAAGTTTTGAATAACATATTAATAAATGTTTTAACTCTCTATATATAGTAATATTTAATTTTTTTTCTTGTTATTAATTTTTAAAAAATATTATATATGAACTTCATATTAATAAATTGCACATCTTCTTCATATTTGGAAAGTGAAAATACAAGAAAACTTTAATTTAAATTATTTTTTTTCTATATATAAAGTGATATAAAAATATGTTTTTTCCCTCAAGGAAAAATGACAATTTTATTGAAAAGAAAAAAATTACATTTTGTAGATGCTAAAAATCATTCGAGTAGACTAGCCTTACCTGGTACACAAAAAAGAAAACTCAGAAAGAAATAAGACTAAACTATTCTTTTCTACTCTTCTTTTTCTCCACTTTTCGCCAACCACTAGTGTTGGGAGTGGAAGATACAGTGACCATTTGATTCGCTTATTTATTTATAGAAGTTTCTTTATCAGAATTCCAGCTCTCTAATGCATGAATTCTTTTGGTGTTGCTCGCTTATTTTTTAGGGTTAGCCTTTTAGATCTGCTATTGATGAATTGTAGCGATTGTTATTTTAGACAAAGTTGGAACCATCACAACTACCTTCTCCACCCTTCTCTTCTCTATAATTTCTTGGGAATTCTGATCAACAATATTTGTAGTATTCTTGGGGGTTACTTCTTCCTTTGATTCATCATTCTGTGAATCTCAGAACTGACATTCCTTTGGCTTTTCGGCTTGTCTGTTTTTTCTTTTGGGGTCTTTCTTTGCCTAAGGACACGAGTTTTGAAGATGCTTGGTTTGAAGACAAATACGACATATGAATGTCGTATTTTCACAATCTATAGAATGAGACCATACAAGTTCTTATGGACCATAATAATTTGATCAAGTAAACCTTTATTAAGGTCTACCTATACACAAATCCTTCCAAAAGTGAAAATTCCTTTTGTGACTCTATCCACATCCACCTTTAGGAACTTTCCCAAAGAATTGTTGATTCCTTCTAACGCTTTGTGATGCAAAAAAACGTAGGGGGGGTTATGTAACCTAACCCATACAGTAATTTTGGATATCATCATGGTATTTACATCAAAGACGAAAAACCATGGGATCATAAAAAGATCCACACTACCCCAAAACCATCATCCTTCTTTTAAAATGTAATCCAAATCTTTTGTTGTATCAAATTTGACATTAGAAAATTCCCCTCAAGCATAAGTAAATATCATAATTTTCAATCCAAGTGGAAAATATCCAATTATGTAAATCCTCCTTCTTGGGTCAGAAACTGTTAAATCTACATATAACTGCTTCGGAATGAAATTTCGAGTATTTCTCATTCACCTTTGGCAGGTTTACTGTCATGGTACTTGATTCATTTGTTCCACAATATAGGGACCATGAATATTGGGGAGATGAACAATAATTTTTTTTCTTTCAAACCTTCCTTTTACCACATCCTTGAAATATGGTCGACCTTTAAGGTTTAGGGTTACTGGATCTAAGACATCTTCCACATAACCTTAGGTTTAATATGATAGAAGAGTCACATTGAATACCATAATCTTGCAACTTGGAATCATCCTACATTGATTTCCCTACATAAATCAAACTTTGAAATTTTCTTCAATTACCCTTGTTCTGTTAGGGCCATCAAGGTCCTAGAGATCCACCACTAGAATGCTCTCCGAGTAAGACACCTCACATAAATGGGGGCGTTCAATGAGAGGCAGGATATATTTACCCTCCACCTCACTTATGTTCACTCCATTGGACAATAGCTTTTCTATAATGACACTGAGGTCACTCTAAACGTCTCCTGATATAGATCACATTTCTCTGAACCGCTGCACAGAAGAAGATGTTTTGAATTGGCTTCTTCTAAGAAATAAATTTTGGTACACTACATGGAATGGAAGTACAGGAGCATTCTTATTTAGTGCACAATTATTATTATATTACAACATATTTTTTACAACCCACATTTTATATAAAACTTTGTGGGTTAATTTTATTTCATTTTAAGGAGTTAGTTTTTTATTTAATTTTTTTTGCTAAGTTATTTTTATATTTTAATAGGAGGGAGATATGTAATTTATTTGTTGTTTCTTAAAATATAGGATATATGTAATTGTTTCATTGTTTAATAATGAAATGATGATTAATGTAATAATAATAAATAGAAAAATTGTGAGTTTGACTTGGATAAATTTGATCTCTTTAAGCACTTAAGATGGATCTTTTATATTAAGTTGTGAAAGATATTTTTGAATATTAAAATATTTTAATATTTTTAAATTTTAATATTTATAAATGTTTTATAAATATTTTTATATTTAAAAAATATTTTAATATTCAAAAACAATTTTCACAATTTATCCATCTTAAGTGCTTCAAGGGATGCACCTCTATCTAAAGCCTTGATAGATTTGGACTTAAATGGATTTAGGTTGGTTAATATTCTGTATTATATTATTACATTAAATTAAGACTAAGATGATTAAATATTTGTTAAAGCCCTCTCAATTGCACCTACGAACATTACTTGCCTAGGAATAATGTGTTACTTCCTAACTTAATAAGTAAATGGCAAAAAATAAGGAAATTCTTCTAAAAATGTAACAAGACATAAAATATAGAATTATGGTTTACCAAAATGTGAGATGAGAGTTGCCATATTATAAGTGGATCCCATGCAGCACGTCCCTTACTATTAAAAAATGATGGCAAAAAATAAGGAAATTCTTCTAAAAATGTAACAAGACATAAAATATAGAATTATGGTTTACCCAAATGTGAGATGAGAGTCACAATATTATAATTGGATCCCATACAACACATCTCTTATTATTAAAAAAGGATGGAAAAAATAAGGAAAATAAGGAAATTATTCAGAAATATTTAGACACTCACTTTCATCCACTTAAATACCCACCTTTAATTGCCATTTATATACGCTTCTTCATTATTTATTGGTAGAGCTTAGTAACTTATTTATGTAGTGTCACAAAAACCAAGAGAGTGAAAGGGTGAGCCTGCTTTTAGAGTAATTGTAAATATATAGAGCTAGAGCTCAATAACATATTTTTGTTGTGTTCACAAAAAACCAAGAGAGTGAAAGGGCGAACTTGCTTTTCGAGTAATTGTAATTATATTTTAATGGTATATTTTTTATCTATTTGTTGCTATTAAAAGTGGGGTTTTTTCTACTGGAAAATTACATAAGTGGAGAATTCATATCTATTTTTATATCTAAACATTCTTTAAGGTGATTTTAAGCCTCGAAATATATGTAAAGCATGTTATAGGTTTTTAGTTGTTACATGGTATTTTAGAATAATAAAATATAACATTAAAATCCAATATAGGTATTAATATGAAAAATAATAGATGTACATATGCGTGTTTCAAAAACTTAAAGAGATATCTTGACATTGTTTTGAAACATTGTATTGTTAAGGCATAAAAAGATGTATCTAGATTTTTTAGTTTGTATATTGTTATAGTTAGTTATCTTGTTGCTTGAGCTTTCTATAAATAAATTGTGCAAAATATTTTGAAATGTCCAACAGTTCTTCCACTAGGTTTTCAATAGATGGACATTGGGTGTATTGTTAAGGCACTTCTTGATGTTAAGTCACTACTTAACTCTCATTGGGTGTATTGTTAAGCCACTCTTTGATCTTAAGGTTACTAGCTTAAAACCTATGGGTAGTAAAATCTATCTAGCTATGTTGTGAATGTACTTAATCTATAGAGATATTTAATGTTAAAAAAATATAGCAAGAAAGGCTGAATTTGAATTTAGCCTTAGTCAAATTGAGTAAATCGAATTTCCACATCAATAGGACAACGTGGAGGTGGTTAACTAGTGTGACATGGATCTTGTACTCAGTTAGCTAAGAAAATTTGAGTTAGAGGGTTTGGAGTTCAGATATGCATGTGTCATTGCTAACTTTTAGCAATCCAGTTTAGTTATTTTTAGTTGCATTCAGTTAACTAGCCTCTAACTATTTATAGAGTGAGTTGAAGGTTAGTTGTGCAATGGGAAAATAGTCTAACTCAGATATCTGTCATTTAACTAATCAATCAACCCAAAATAGCTAGTGCATGCAAATAATTCGAGTTCCTCAGTTGAAGTGGAGATGACAAGGAAGTGTAACATCAGTGTGGACTAGTTTTGAGTGTATAGGTGTTGAATGAGTCAGAAGATCAATCCTTGGGAATTGCAAAATCAATTTGGAGGAAATTCCAATTTTTGGGGGGCTAATTTCCTCAGGATTTTTGTGAGGAAATAGGAGGCTTGATGAGAAAATAATTGGCTAAGTGTTGGCCAAAGTTTCTCATTGACAAGAGAGAACAATTATTCTTTTGTAGGTTTGAGCTCAAGGATGAAGCTTGTAATTGAAATAGTTTCTCTATTCAACTGATTAATGCAAAGAGGCTTAAGGGGTTTTTCCTACTTGGGTTCCCCTAGAAATCATTGTGTATTTGTGGTTTTTGTTATTTCATGTCTATGCGTGTTGTTCTAAATTGCAGTTTCCATTCTACATATCAATATAGTAGAATGATGTCTCTTGTTTTTCAATTTGAAATCTTAAGAAGTTGCAATTTCTATCAAATTTCTACATGTTATCAGAGCCCTAAAATCACATTAGAACCAGTATTTCGAACTTATCTCTTAGGAATTTTATTTAGTAGCTTCAGTGCAACAAGTTTTCTTCAAGATTGGGAGAATGTCTTTCAATGGAGTGAGATTGGAGTATGCCCTGGAGGGTACCTCAAATTCCATAGTCTAGAAGAATCAAATGGAAGAAGTGTTTGATGAAAATGGTGTGTTAGAATATGTTAAAACTAACATTGCAAAACCACAACAGTTTGAGGCACAATAATTATCCCAATGGAAGAAGGATGTTGCAAAGGCCAGGAGAATTGTTCTGGAAGGTGTGAGAGATCATGTGGTCTCAAATTTCCATCGAAAAGAGACACCATTTGTTATGTGGAAGACACTGACTCAGCTATTAAAAAATAGAAGTGACCATAGAAAATTGGCCCTGAAAGACAAACTTCGAAACATAAGAATGCAAAAGAATGATAATATTCCACAATATCTCTCTAGGTTATCTCAAGTTTGTGATGAGATTGGAGAGGTTGGGGTGAATTTTGCAGAAGATGGCTTGGTGAGCCTAGATCTTCTAGGCCTTCCAAAATCTCATCACATCTACAAAGACTCTCTGAACGGAAGGGAAAAAGGGTAATAAGGTTAAAGGGAAGAAGACCCAGAGAAAACTTGAATCCAACCAAAATAATGGCAAGAAGAAATACTTGAGCAAGATAAAATTCTCCCACTACCATGAATTCGGGCACTATGCAAGAAAATGTTTGCACAAGAAGTCTACCAAGAAGCCTTGAGGAGGAGAAGGAGGTGAAGCATTAGGTTCATAATTTGAATTCGACTTCACCCTAATAGCATGCATGGCCAACACTATTATGGGGAGTGTTTGGTACCTTCATTTTGGTGCCTCATTCCATATGATACGGTGCAAGGAGTTTTTTAGGAGCCTCGCGGAGAAGGAGCTCTAGATGCATATCGAAATGGGGCATGATGGGAGTTACAATGCTATCATAATTGGTATTGTCACCTTTGAGAGGGATAAAACCTCTCCTCCTTGCCTCAAAGATGTTATGTTTGTACCTTAGCTGAAGAAGAACCTGATATTTGTAACAATATTTGAGGATCGTGGCTTTGATGTTATTTTTAGTAAAGGGAAAGACTTTATGAGACACGTAGCTACCAGGAAAGTAAAGAAAATCGAGGTTCGAGTGAAGAACCTATACAAACTTGAGGAGGGAGATTGCACTACATTGAGAAATAAGGCTGAAAAGGTGCAAACTCGAGATGTTGGAGAACTCTAGCACAAGATATTCGGTCATCTACTGATCAAAATCTGGATTAGGGGCAAAAATTAGCTCAAAATTGAAATTTCTCAAAATCAATCGATTCCTAAGCAACCACGTTCGTCTCAATGATACGATCCCAATGCAATTTGTTTCACTCAAAACAGAGTTCGTATGAGGAAGTTAGAGCGCGCTGACCATTTCACCAAACAAACAAAAAAATGCAGGTACTGCCGAGTCAGCAGTCCGTACTACTAACGTGGAAGGTGACTGTGTAGGTCAAAGGTGGTCAATGCCCAATGAGGGCTCACAAAGTGTCACCTTGTGGTTGGTTTCCAGTTGGGTGATGTGGCGCAATTCTGTTGGTTTTGGATGGGCCAATGAGAGGTCGCCACGTGGAAAGCCTAGAGGGAGCCACGTGGCACCTCCCAAATGGCCAAATAGTGTAAATGTGTTTTGGGAAAAATTTTAGTAGTAGTTGTTAGGGTCCTATAATAATAGGATTCATAATTTTGAATTGACTATGGATAGTCTTGTAATATTGTACATACTTTTTCTTTCTGCAAAATGTTTTCCATATTAAAAATAAAAAAATGTAAAGAGGGTATGTCCTAAAAGAAATATCAAAGGACAAAAAGAATAAGAAAATATCAAAAAAATGAAAAAAATATGAACCCCAAACAAAAATAGATCATGAAAGTGTGAAAATTCAAGTGCCACTACTTTTTACTTTACTGGAAAAATAATGGTTGTGTGCAACTTGTCATAAATGCCACATCCCATGATAGTCAAAAAGTTTAATCTTGACTAGTTCATGTTTTAAATTTCATGTTTATAGATAGAGAATAAAGATCTAGCCAAACAGTTTAACCTTGGCAGATCAATAGTTAGATAGAGAAATAAAATGTGCTCAACTGCTTAATCTGAGCCATTGGAAGTTATAAGGTTAGAATTAGATAGTTTGTTTGACAAAAGAAAAAGGAAATAAAGGGTCTGCTAGCTTAAATGCACCCACTAAATTGAAGAAAAAATGTTAGGATAAGTAAAGGGTAGGTAGAAGAAAGGTTGCAGATGTACAAGGTTGTTAAATCATAAGCACATTTATCATGCTTAATCCTATGTTTCAGTGTGCAGGAGTGTTTATGAGAGTGAAAAGATGTTCACAAGCTTACTTGATTAAATTCCCCTCACTTCATTTCACCCCCTAGTACATATTTCCTAATTTCCCCTTTATCCCATAATTTCTTATGAAAATGCCCTTTTCCCTTCATTTTGACCTGTACTCCTTGGTTTCACACATTTTCCAAGAAAATAACCCTCCAAAACTCATTCACCTACTTAAAACCCCTTTTCCCTAGTGTTAAACCCACTCTCCATTGAAAAAATCACATTCCCCTTTATTAATTTCCATAAAAACCTATAAAAACCCATAAAAATCCTTTATCCTAAGTTTTATTCCTTCCCACGATATGTAATTAATTCATTGATTTATATGTCCCCGACATAAATCTATTAACCCACCAACCCTTGGTGTAGTTAAAGAAAACCATGCCACATTTAACCCTGGTCCCACTCCATTAACCCGCTCATTATATTTTTAACCCCCCACTTTATTCATTAATTAATTACAGTTGGTTGTAATTAATCCCCCGGGCCCCACAGAACTTCACCCCGATTTCCCTCTGTGCAGCTTCACCACGTGACATCCATTAGATCTCTTACCCCGATATCTGACAACACGCATCCATATCGTTCTCATTCCCTTTCTGACTTTTACCAGCCCGAGAGCACACAAGATTCGCAGTTTTTCTCAAGCCCCATTTTGCTATGTGGCAGCTCTAGGTGAAATCACGTGCTCTCAAGGAAATACCGCCCGCCTGCCGAAAGCGGTGCGATGGCCCCTGAAATTGCCTCCCCACCAAAAGCTAAACTATCCATTTTTAATTATGAATTCCTTGCCAAATTGTAACCATTGCCGGTTCAAAGGCCGAAGATGCACATTTTGACTCATTTCTTTCATTTTTACTGTGAATGTTGCCTAGCTTTCCTATGCCACCCTGAGCCTCTGCAACCAAATTTCACCACCGTTTACCCCTCGAACATGCTCCGAATGCCCAATTCAAGCACCCAGTGCACATATAAATCAACCATACCCTCTACAGTCACCGTTGAAACTAGTTTGCAGCCTATACCTTTAATTCCATGTATTTTTGAGAAAAAACCAGAACGACCCTCTCAATTTAAAAATGTACAGTTATTTCAAACATTAATTAATTTAATTTAATTAATTTTCCCTAAATTGAGAGTATTTCCACCTAAATACCCAAGCCCCTCTTTTGCAAATTACAAATTACTCTCTCTCTGCACCTGAGTTTTCAAAACTTCATTGCTACAGCCTGTACAAGCCTAATTCCCACCTTTCATCCTAAAATGGCTGCCCAGGCCTCTTTGGATGTGAGACCTATGTCAAACCCTCACCTGGGCATCGAAAATTTGGCAGTAGTAGACAGGGATTTCCAAATAAAAGACACTGTTACTCCATCCCACCTTATGAAACTCCATTGTTGGAGTAAGGACATATTTCTAAACCATGTAGATGACATCAACCTTTGGGAATCCAATTTTCCCTAAAACCTATTCCCAAAAGTTCACCCATTCCCTAATATTGTACATTTTTTTCATGCCTATTATATCCCTAGCCAAAGGGCTATTGTTGCCCCAAATTAACAGTTGTTATTCACCATTACACCAATGTCCATCAACCAAATGCTGCAAGTCCAACCTAGCCCTAATCAGACCCCTATATCCATTGGACACCTGTTGGAATTATGCACCACATTAGACCTGGTTAAGATAAGGAAACTTTTCTAGAATTTCATCATTGAAGACTGCCATACTCCTACATATACTCTACCCTATGTTGCCACCAATTTTTCAGAGACTAGAAGACACATAATCACCATGCTCCCATGCATCTTAGGATACACCTCAAATGAGCATGTCAATGAGGTCATCCTGGCCTTCCTGTCCATTTTCACCCCAGGAAAGCCTCCTGCTATCATGTACAATTATGCTCAGTTCATTGCAGACAGAATGCATGAGCAATTCACCAGACTACCTAGTGAAAGAGTTTTCAAATACTCTTTAGTGTTGTTTCATATGTTTTTATATTACCAAGTAGACAAGTTCCCTGTAAGTATCCAAAAGTTCGATACCAAGGGAAAAGAGAGATCAGTGGTCTACTAGACACCCTTGGTCCAGAAATTTTCCACAACATTTACCTACAAAGACTTCATAGACTCATTTGTATACCGAGTCATGAACATGCTGACCAGTAGCATTCAACCTAGAATCAGCTAAGAAATAAAAAGGGTGCTACAGTTAGCTAAGAACAACAAGGTGGGAGAATGGTACTGTTGGGCATGGAATCCCCCCATAGCATGTTTTCGGGCTCAAAGCCGAAGTTTTGGTCAAATGTATTGTAAGACTCCATGAATTGTGGGCGCGGAGTACAAAGTATAAGTTAAGTCATAGGGTTGTCTACCCTAAGTATTGTAAAGTAATGTAATGTCATGTCAGCCTACCCATGGTCTGCAGACCATGGGATTGTATGAGTAGAGTGAGGTTCTAATTTGTAAGGGGAGCGAAGCGGCTAAGTATCGAATATAGAGCAAAGAGTAAGAGTCTAAGTATATTTGGTCGTAGTAGTAGGAAGATGCTCTGCAGCTGAGTTCGCAGAGGCCTAGTAGAGTCTGCAGCTGAATGCGTGGAACCCTGTAGCTAAGTGCGCAGGGCGATGTTGAGTCTGTAATATTGAACGAAGAATAATAAAGAGAAGTTGATTGCAATTTCTATGCATCTGCTTGTGTATTGCCTTCTTTACATTTATACTGTCTTGTTTATCGCACACACTTATATGATTGCTGGATATACTGTTAATTATCACTAGTCTTACACAAATAAGTTAAGTACTCGGGTAATAACAAAGTAAATAGTAAAGGAACTTGGGTATAATACGGATCGTGCCCCGAGTAGGGTTGCGCGAAGGTAGCATCACAGGTTACAAGTGACTAATAGATGTGTGTAGTGACGTGTGCGCAGGGTCAAACCGTGGACCGCCAGAAGCTCATCAGACATCCCCAGGGTGCATAAACCTGGTTCTAGCACCCTCCCATACTACTTCGGGTGAGACCTCAGTCCGCGCTCCATGGACTATTGCTGAAAGGGCTAGTAGTACCAAGATTTGCTTGGCTAAATCACCTCTGAACCTGGGTCAAGCCCATACAAGCCAACAAAAGGTTCCATTGCCGGGACTGGGATCTGCATAAGGGATTTCTGATGTCGTGCCATTGGAATCCCATAAAGAAAGAAAATGAAGGGTGGTTAAATAAGATGATTCATGAGTTCATGGCACAGGAAAACAAAAATCCACGAGTATCTGAGGAATAGTGGTTGGAGTGCTACTTGTACACAGAAATCCATGAAATTTTCTTTGCATCCTTTCCTTCTAAGCTATATGAGTGGATCGTGAAGCTAGCAAACAGTCAGGGAAGGTGTAGCCTCAACAAACCAATTGTGTGGACTTCGGAATTAGTGCGTAGACTAGAAGCGTCAGGAGAAAAGATCGTGCGAGCTATGGACCATTGGCTCGATCGAATTATAGGAGGATTTATCACTGAGTTCACGGTAGATACGACTGTTAGCTACAGTGAGGCGAAGTAACATTTCCTCAAGGGACTCGAGGTATGTATATTAAATCTTTGAACACTTGGATTAAGATGCTATTGTGTGAAAAGTTGGTTATGCGAATAAATTAATGTTTGGGACTACACGAAGTGGGAAGATCTATAGAATCGAAAGTAGTGAGGAATTGGAAATCGGTCCCTTAATTTCCCCCTCGTAGGAAAGCAAGGAAGAGCTCGCGAAAGTCTCTCCGAGAAGTGCAGTTAGTCTGATAAGGCAGCGAATTCCGTGCCTACCACCTCCACCTACACCGCCACCCATCTCACCCTCCTCACCTCCATCTCCACCCACCCCACCTATGCCACCACCACAGTTCAGTATGGCAAGTGCGATCAAACTACCAGTATTTAGAGGAGTGGGGAATGAAGATCCAGACCAATTCTGCTTTATGGTAAGAGCAGTATGGGAAAAATAGGGTGTTGTGGATGACAATATCAAGAAGGATATGTTGGTGAGCACATTGCAGGATCACGCATTAACATGGTACATCAAGCATTCTAATGACCATCCAAACATAGGAATCATAGAAATCCAGACTGTGTTGAACAAGGAATTTAGCAGGCCAAAGTCAGAAACAATATCAATCATCGGGTTTAAGGAGATCACGATGCTCCCAGGCGAGATCCCCTGGGATTTGGACCAAAGACTGAAGGGTATGATTCGCGAAGCCAACATGACGTTGACAAATGGACAACAACGCGCATGGTTTGTAGCATCACTAACATTGCACTTAAGGATGCTACTGTCACAGCAAAAACTTTCCACCCAGGCTGAAGCTTTGGAGATGGCGATGAGATTGCATGAGACCCTTATACAAGATCTTGGTCTGGGAGTCCAACAAATCCACGCACAACTGCAAAATCTGTGTCTGGAAATGCAGAGTTTGAAACAGGATAGGACACCTCGGCCTGAGGTGCGTGAGGAAGTATGTTGCATAAAATGCAAAGGCCAGGGACATGACAAGTACCATTGTCCATTGTTTGCAAATTACTTGGCAGGAGGAGGGTTGATGCCATTAGGACCTAAGGCATAGGCAGGACCAAGCACGGTGTGTGCATTATGGTGCGCGATCTATCAAATAAGATGAAAACATAGTACAGATAATTGTCATATGTTGCAAAAGTATACGCAGACATCCCAGCAATTGTTTTGTAACTTCTGCAGGTCGGTAGGCCATGATGAGCGCACCTACAGAAGCTACGAACCAATGATGGATCAAACTCCTGCCTACAGGGTGTAAATTGAAATGCGAGCCCTCAACCCAAATGAAGGAATGGTGCACGCTGGATTTCAGGGGCACAGTCGAGGTCAAGGTGGAATGGGACCAGGGAGGGGTCGCAGATAGTAAATTTGTTATAATTGCGGAGGGCCAGGGATCTATGCCTGCGATTGTAAAAACCTAAAAAGGACATCATGTTTGTATTGTACTCAGTTTGATCATGAGGTAGAAGATTTCCCTACATTGATTGCGAGACTGTGCGAAAAAGGGGTACTTCAGCTCCTTCCGACTCAAAATTTACAAACGATTAGGTCTAAGTCGCACGAAGAAGACCTGAATGTAAACATGATGCTCAGGAGCGGTGTGACCATTGCCAATGATAAAGGGAAATAGTGAGAAGAAAGTGTGTGGGTTTGTAAGGCCCCTACAAAGGAACCCGAATTTGATTTAGAACGCGTGAAGGAGACATTCATGGAAGCTAAGAAGAGCTTCATGGAGGTCTCCACTTCAGACAGTAAAAATCAATTAGAATGAGGGATGGATCCTTCAATGATCACTACCTTTCTGGAGACATGCATGAAACTGCTCTGCGATAGAAAGGTAGTAAAAGGACTGTAGGAACTTATCACTAGGTGCGCGGGGTCAAGAGAACCGTGCATGGTCTAGAAACTTGGAAAGCATGCATTACGCACAGGAAGGGAAATGAGGTTGACTGTGCAAATCGGCGAGTTTGAAATGGATCAGGTAATCCTGGATCTCAGATTGGATGTGAATGTACTGCAAAAAAAAACATGGGAAAGCATGGGTAGACCTGCACTACAATGATCTCCTATTCAGTTACGAATGGCGAACCAACAAAAAATCTTGCCCATGGGAAGATTGCAAGGGGTAACAGTAGATATTAAAGGTGCGAGTGCACAACCAGATTTTGAAGTAATAATGATTTTCGATGATAGTAATCCCTATCCCATGCTACTAAGAATAGACTGGGCCACCGATATGAATGGAGTCATTAATCTAAAGAAGGGAAAAATGATCTTTGAGAAAAAGTCACTACACATAGTAGTACCGCTAGATACAGTCGAAGGAGTGCAATACACTAAATCGGTGCACGATGACATTAATGATGACAATCTCAATTGTATTTACAAGATAACCACGTGAGAAGATGATTGGGTGAATTCGAATGCAAATGGAAGGATTTTGTGGGAGCGCGAAAGCTCCTGCACTTCAGATTCAGACAAAGAGATAGAGTGATGGCATAATCAACTGCATGAAGTAAAAATTCTTAATTGCAACATGATGGTTAGATCACTATGCTATGTGAAAACAAAGGAAAGGGACCCGCTTACATATGATGGGTTGACAACGATGGATGAATTCCTGAACAAATTTGAAAGCAAAGTACCATAATAGTAGCGATTTGATGCTTTGAGGTAGGCGCTACACACAACGCCCGCACAATGGTGGAGTACGCCTAAGGGATGTTTTGATGACTGGCACGAATGTAGAAGAATGATGTGCCTATGATTTGGGAAACCACAAATACGGCTAGTAGACAAATATGAAGGACGAGATGATCCATGCACACAGCTCACGAAATGGACCAAGGTCTACGGGGAAGAGTGACAGCCTAAATGGGTACATTTATTCTATCATACCCTGGATGTCATACCCATGAATTGGTATACTGAGACAAAGCTCCACCATGGTACAAGCGAATGGGATATAGACAATGCAAGCATCTTATATCTATCAGTTGAGCTGCACCAACGAGGATGATTTGGTTAGATACTGTTGACAATGCGCTGCAAGCAGTAAAAGTTGTTATCTTCAAAATACCCTAGGAGCCAATGGAAGTAATTCAACCAGAATGGGCGACACAGTTGAGCTGCATGCTAGAGTGTTACAACATAAATGTTGAGGAGGATGATGAGGACCCACAAAATATTAACATTTCAGAAACGAAAAGTTGTCACAAGATTCGAGGACCATCACTTTAAAACCCGAACATCACCGCACCGCTAAAGACAAAGCAGGTCAACATTGGAATGGAGGCAGAGCCGAAGTACGCAATGCTTGGGGACTATTGGGACGATGCCACGGTGGATAAGGTTTCTGAGTTACTCCATGAGTTCCCAACCAAAATTACAGACTTAAAAGAGATTTTTGGCGACTTAGGTATGATGAAGATCACCCTAAAACCCAACACGAAGCTAGTTATGCAGCAGCCTTACCACTTGAATCCGAAGTATAAAGAAAAGGTCTGCGACGAATTAGACAAAATGCTCACAGCCAGAATTATTGAACCAGTAGAAGAATCCAACTGGGTGAGTCCTATGGTAGTACATGAGAAAAAAAAGAAGAGTGAAATAAGAATATGCGTGGACATCAGGAAGTTGAACGACGCCTGTGTACATGATCCATTCCCGATGCCATTCATAGATGAAGTGTTGGAGAATGTTGGAGGCCAGAAAGCATACTCATTCATAGATGGGTTCTCAAGGTACCATCAGATAAGATCGCGCAGGAAGATAGGAGCAAAACAACCTTCACAACAGGATGGGGCTGCTTTCAATACACCACTATGCCATTTGGACTGAATAATGCGCCAGCTATATTTTTGCGCTTCGTTATGGCTGTGTTAAAAGAATAGATCCACAAGTTCTTGGAGGTCTATTGGGATGATTGGACTGTCTTTGGATTAGTTGAGCACCATGTAGCAAGCTTACGCTTGATGTTGGATAATTGCCGCCGACACCAAATTGCACTGAACCTTAAGAAGTGCACATTCCTCATTCCCTTTGGAAACCTGCTAGGAAATGTGGTCTACAAACAAGGACTAATGATGAACCCTCTGAAGATTGTAGTTATTCTAAATTTGGAAGCACCACGAAGTGTTAAGCAACTGCGTGCTACTTTGGGGCACACTGGATACTATAGGAAGTTCATCAAAAGTTATGCCCAAATAACAGCACCGATGGAAAAGCTATTGAAAAAGGATGTTACATATTGTTGGAATGATGACTACATGAAGAGTTTGGATGTTGTGAAGGGGAAACTGGCCTCCACTCCAATCCTAGTCTTCCCAAAATGGGAAGTGAAATTTCATGTACATGTTGATGTGTCATGTATTGCGCCGGGAGCCGTACTTACACAGGAGGGTGCAGAGGGTGTGGATCACCTGATTGCGTTTGAAAGTCAGATATTGTCCAAAGCAGAAAATAACTACTCTACCACCAAGCACTAGGGGTTGGCAATGGTGTACGCGTCTAAAAATACTGACACTATTTACTCGGAGGACATTTCAATATGTTCACCGACCATTCCGCGTTGAAATACCTGGTGAATAAGCCTGTCTTGGGGGGGCGCATATGCAGATGGCTCTTACTATTTCAAGAATATGATTTTGAGGTCATAGTCAAGCCAGGATGCCTAAATGCAGGACTAGATCACTTGTCACAAATTGAGACGGGTGAGGAACCCAAGAATTTAGAGGAGGGACTACCTGATGCAGAGCTCTTTGCAGTGCGAGTCTTGGACGAACACTTCAAGGATATAATCCATTTTCTAATGACAGGGACTACGTTGAATGAATACTCGGTCCAAAAGAAGAAGGAATTGGTGGTGCACACGACGGACTTTTCTGTAATCGTGGGGCACCTCTACAAAATGGGCAATGATGAGATATTGCGAAGATACGTACCTGAATTTGAACAAGGTCTGATCATCACGGAAGCACATGGGGGCGCTGGAGGAGGACACTATGCAAGATGCATGATTGCACAAAAGATTCTTCGTGCAGGGTTATGGTGGCCAACTCTGCACCAGGATTCGAGAGCGCATTGTAAGGCTTGCGACATATGTTAAAGAACTGGAAAACCATCACGAAGGGACGAGATGTCGTTAAATCCTTAAATGAAACTACAGCCATTTGAAAAATGGGCTATTGCTTTGTGGGACCGATTAAACCTCAAGGAAATATGGGCATGCACTACATCATCACCGCGAAGGAATATCTGACATGATGGGTGAAAGCGTAGCTGGTCAAAGACTGCACGAGCAATACGACTGTGAAGTTTTTGTTTGAAAACATGTTGACATGATTTTACTATCCAAAAATCTTAGTGAGTGATCATGGAACACATTTCCTGAATGAAACTATCAGTGTGCTCACAAAAGAGTTCCAAGTGTATCATTAGAAAAGTACACCATACCACCAACAATCTAATGGGAAAGTAGAGGCATTCAATAAAATACTGGAGACTGCGATGACCAAAGTATGTAAGGCATAGCGAAATGACTGGGACCTACACGTACCTATTGTATTATGGGCATACAGGACAACGTGCAAGAAATTGACAGGACAGACACCTTTCCGATTAGTCTATGGCACGAAAGTTGTTATGCCAATGGAATACATCGTACCTAGTCTACGAATAATAGTTCTCACAGACATGAATGATTTCTAGCTAGATTTCATTAGTAGGTACAGAATCAGCATGAAAAGGTCTGGCATGATCGCCATATCAAGTTGCACACCTTCAAGGTAAACGACTTAGTGCTGTTGTATGACAGTAAGTTTGAAAATTTTCCGGGAAAATTCAGAAGGCACTAGCTGGGACCATACATGGTTAAGGAGGTCACAGACAGAGGTGTCGTCTAGCTAGTCAAACTAAATGGATAACCCTTACCAGGAAAAGTAAACAACAGTCTCTTGAAACCCTACACGCGTGGGCCGACTCTCTGACTAACCAGCCGAAGCATAGTCTTTGTGACCTGAGGAGCCAGACAAGGGTGTGGGACTATAAACATGCACAATAGATATTGGTAACAAGGTAAGGAAATAATTTACACACAGATGATTCAAAAGCAAGAATGCAGCAGGTATAGCAGGCAGCAGCTCAGTGCACTGCCAACATTCAAGCCGTCGGGACCAATTGGGGGGGGCTCCGCACCAAGATCGCTGCACCAACAGAGTGACTCAAGGATGAGTCACAATGATTTTGTTGGGGGCGTATTGGGCATGGAATCCCCCCACAACATATTTTGGGGCTCAAAGCCCAAGTTTTGGTCAAATGTATTGTAAGACTCCGTGAAGTATAGGTTAAGTCATAGGGTTGTCCGCCCTAAGTATTGTAAAGTAATGTAATGTCATGTCGGCCTAACCATGGTCCGTGGACCATGGGATTGTATAATTAGAGCGAGGCTCTAAGTTGTAAAGGGAGTGAAGTAGCTGAGTAGCGAATATAGAGTAGAGAGAAAGAGACTAAGTATATTGGGTTGTAATAATAGGAAGAGGCTCTGCAGCTGAGTGCGCAGAGGCCTAGTAGAGCTCGCAGCTGAGTGCGTGGACCCCTGTAGCTGAGTGCGCAGGGTGGTGTCAAGTCTGTAATCTTGAACGAAGAATATTAAAGAGAAGTTGATTCCAATTTATGTGCATCTACTTTTGTATTGCCTTATTTACATTTATATTGTTTTGTTTATCGCGCACACTTATATGATTGCTGGATATACTGTTAATTATCACCATTCTTACATAAATAAGTTAAGTACTTAGGTAATAATAGGGTACATAGTAAAGGAACTTGGGTATAATACAAATCATGCCTGAGTAGGGTTGCGTAAAGGCAACATCACAGGTTGTGAGTGACTAATAAATGTGCGTAGCGACGTGCACACAGGGTCAAACCGTGGACCACCAGAAGCTCATCAGACGTCCCTAGGGTGCGGAAACCTGGTTCTAGTACCTTCCCATACTACTTTGGGTGAGACCTTAGCTCGCGCTCTGCAAACTGTTGGTGAAAGGACCAATAGTACAAGGATTTTCTTGGCTAAATCACCTTCGAACTTGGGTCAGGCCCAAACAAGCCAACAGGTACCTATACGAGAACCACACTGAAATCAAAGTTTATGGCTGCCAATTAGCCCCTTATAAGTTTCCCAAATACCTCCCTATGAGGATATTTGCACTTGAGTACTTCAGACAAATAATCAACTCTGATGAGGTCCACTTCCTATCTGCTAGGAAGAAGACTTAGTTTAAGATGAAAAACCAATTGGGCCCATTCATTTGCAATAACAGGGAGGCTGGGCTACAGGCTAACAAGATACTACAAAACATGAAGTTCAACAACAGCTTCATGTGGCAGTATGACCCTCATGGGGTCATAAACAAGCTGAGACTCAAGGTCAAATTGGGACCATACATCCACCACCCAAGACTTGACATTGAACAGTTTGCCAACCAATATTGGTGTTTGGAAAACACAATGATTGATATGGATAACACATTCATGGAAGTGAAGAGCACACTCATTGATCTTGAAAAACAATTTGACCAGATCTCTTTCCTGCAGCTGCCAGAACTAGGAGAGCCAATGAATGTTCTTCCTGTGTTATAGACCCCAGCTAATGAGGAGAAGAATCGAAATAGGAAAAGGAAAGAGGCATCCAACTCTTCCATGGAGACTACAGATGAGTTGTTTGAGCTCAGAAAAAGGCCCAACTTGAATCTTGTGTCTGAACAAGAGGAGAACATTGAATCGATGGAAATAATTGACACTGAAATAATGGGGCAGAGGAGAAAAGATATAGCTGCATTAGGTGAAACACAGTAGCCATCAACCTCCAACACTCAAATGATATAGAGAAAACATAATGTTGAGGTTTCCCCCTTTGTCAGGCCAGCTGACAGAGATAAGGATATCAAAGACAGGTACAAGGAGATAAAGATGAGGAATGAGAAGTTGAAGGAAAAGACATATACCCAATACTTCAAACATACACCACCTAACCAGAGCAGATTGATGTCATCCTTTGACATCAAAGCAGGAAAGATGCAAGTGTCATTTTTGCAGCCCATCGTATAACAACCAAAGACCTTGGCCGACTATAAGAAGACTAAATTTGAGGTGATGGTTAGGGATGTTCATCCCATTGACCAAATAGAGTTCCACAAACAAGCTGGAGAAATGATTTAATCCACCCTTATAGGAAAGGTCATGGCTTCCCACAAGCTGCAGGATTCATTGGATAAAGTGACAGCCTAGTACAAATTGGAGAAAGCCTCTTCACAGGCCAAGGACAACATGATAAATACATTAGAGGACTTGGTCATTGAGCTAGGCCATGATCCAAGTGACATTAAGGCAACTGAAAAGCTGATAAAAAAGTATAAAGATGATATAGCATCCCTCAAGAAACAACTCAAGCTGCCTCATTTACAACACCCATAGAAAAGGTAGGTCCTGGAGAGCCAAACGAATCATGAAGAGATGATGGAACTAGTGTTGCAGCTGAATGATCAATTAAAGGAGATGGAGAAAGAATTGGATAGCTTGATTTTGCTCAAACAAGCTAGTATTGATGATGCTCCTGCAACTGTCATCCCAACAGTTACCACTATTGTACCTTCTACTTTGGCAGCATCATTGGCCCCCACTGCTCCAATGGCTATAGCACTACCAACATCTACCCCTACTACATTAGCAACAGGATCAACAGCAACAGGGTCAACAGGTGATGAAGCAAGCAGGTTGGTCAATACAATGGAGGAAATGTCCATTGAGACCACTGAGATGAATAGGCTTAAGGAGAAAGTGACCAACCTGGAAATAGATTACAAATTCACCCAAATCATGCACAAAGAAGAACAACAAAAGTCCACAAGGATGATTGAAAGAATCAAAATCCTAGAAAAGGAACTGACATTCAATGAACCTCTAGGTTAGGCTAAGGAGCAACGATGGGCCAATATCATTGACTCTGTCAATGATATTTGGCCATCCATCGAAGTTATTTTTGAACAAGTTGATTTGATAAAGCAGGATACATAAGCCATTCAGAGGGTTAAAGCAGAACTTGGAGACATGTCAAAGGAAGCTGCAAGGATCATTCACTTCCTCAACTCCAAGAATAAGTATGAGCTACAAGAATTAGAGATATCTGACAGAACAGGTACAATTTTGGAAGTTAGAAAGGTCCTCACTAAGAGGAATTTGATGTTGAACTTGGAGGATAAGTGCCAAACCATGCAACTAGAAATTGATAGATTCATGGTTAAATTCGAAATCTTGAGACAAAAGGGTTTACCAAATCCCTTGGTTATAAACGACAAATTAATGACACAGGAGGACTATAATAAAAAGATTAGAGAAGTGGCCAAAGATTAGGTTAATACTTCCTCCATGAAGGGTATACCTACTGGCAGAGTATTGTATCAAACTTTTGAGAATTTGTTTTACCTCTAGCATGAGGTAAAACACCTTTTTGTCAGTAAGCCTACTTTTTCCAAGTATACAGAGGCAGATGAGATCTACAGAAAGATGCTCAATATCCAATTACCAGATGCTGAGACATGGGAAAAACTAAATGATTTACTGTAAAAAATACATAGTAAAATGTAAAATGTACAGTAAAAGTAAAGGATCACAGTAAAAGGATATTGACAGGTCAACAAGGTCAAAGTGTATCAGACGAAAGTGTATCAGATGAAAGGTCAAAGTAAATACAACATCCAATGTGAAGACCAAACAACAAAGCATATTAAAGGGCAAAAGATCAAAGCCAACAAAACCTAAATAACAGGGACAACAAACAATAGTTCAATAGTTGTCTCTATCTTCTTGCATGAAGATATTTCTTTCTCCTAGATTAGTTCCCAATACAGTTTGGGATATTTTGTAAATTCTTTTTGTATAAATACTTCATAAATCAAAGTATTGGGGGTGGATTACTATACATTTGTAGAGTTATTTTGATCTTAAACCTAATGGTTATTGTACCAATTTTCAAGTCAACAGACTGGAGCAAGTAATAAAAAGATTTCACTACAGGATTCATGAGATGAGCTATTGCAATGAAGTATTTTCTTTGTCTGATTTTGTTACTATCTTATGTGTTTCATAAACTTAAATTTTAACCAAATTTGAATGAATTAACTGGAAATTTGATTCAGAATTTGTTTAAGTACACTATGTTTTGCACAGTTGATCATTTATATGTTTTCCTCTCATATCCAGATTTGAGAACCCTTAATTACTCTCCCATCCTGGTTGACATCTTTTGTTCTCTTCATAATCCAACCTAATGAACCCTTAATTACTCCCTGGATCCGATTAAATACCACTTCACCATCCAGTCTTTGAGATCTGTAGTAACTCATCTATCTTGCCCTATAGACACTATTTTTAGAACTTGATCCAGTCCTGTTTGTCTGACATTTGACCCCATAGGAAAATGGTAAAAGAAACCCTCTGTTCATGTAAGTATGTGATCCCAGCACCCAAATTCAAATCAAAACCCAAGTGCAATAATAACTAGCCTAAAATCCATTAACTAAAACAAATTTAAATCATAAAGAGAGAGCCCTCTCTGAGAATTAGGAAGGCTAGATGTTAATCTTCAAAGTAGGTTTGTGGTTACCTTCTAACATTTCTTTCTCTAACAACTTCTAAAGAAATTTTGGAGTGATAACATAATTGGAAACCATACTGGGGACTCAATCCTCAGTCTGATAAAACTTTAAGGAAACCTTAAATTTCATCTTGAGCCCCTTAAGGTCATTTTTAGAAGTTGTTCTTGAAAATTTTCATAAAAACAATTAAAAGGTTGAAATTTTGGCTCCTAAGAAGACTCACTATACTAGGGAAAATCCAAATCCAAACGCTGCTACAATAGTTCATGACCGAAGCATAATTTTAAGAAAACCAAAAAAGGTAGAAAATCAAGGAAGTTGTAGCCAGTTAGTTAAAGCAAATTCACTTCCTAAGGAGTTTTCTACTTTAGAGGAAATTCCATTTGATTTGGCGTTTGACCTCTCATTATTTAGAACTAAATCAGAAAATGAAATTAATGAAACTGTGTTAGGCCCTAATTTTATTCAAATCATTGAATCGAAGAAGGTGCTTATCCATCCGGATTTAGATAAATTTGTCTTGGACACTTTTGAAAAGTTAGAAGCTTTAGCCTCTATGTTGATAAGCCATATAGATGATGCTTACCTTCAACAATCTGTTGAACTAGCTGCCCTTAGTGCTGCTGCCTCTAAAATTTCTACACAATATTCAATCACTGTAAATACACCTTCATTTACCACCACCTCACCAATAGTATCCACCATAGTCCATTCCCCTAAACTAGTCATTCATCAGCCAAACGCCTCATCCTTATCTAGTTCATCTCCACCCATTTCAGGCCCTTCCTCAAGTACCAACACTTTACCCCCTAGTCAAACCAGAATCCAAGCAATGGAAGACCAATATGCACCTCTGGTTTTACTTGCATAACTCCATGCCATGCCCCAAGATTATCAAAGCAAAATATTTTTTTTTATGCTACTCGTCAGTACAATGCCCAACAACATGTGAACAAAATGACTCACTATTTTGAATTGCATGAGATAGATGAATCTGATGTCCAAATGAGGTTGTTTGCTCAAACATTAACTAGGGATGTTAAGAAATGGTTCAAAGCTTTACCTACCAATAATATTGCAGAATTAGCTACTTTTCATAGATTATTCATTGATAGATGGGAGAGAAAGAAAAATCCTCTGCAAATACTTTCTGAATATGATAACATTAGAGAGCTCCTAATGAGTTAGTTCAGGATTATTGTACTAGGTTCAATAGTATCTATAATGCAATCCCTGCTAATATTAAGCCTCCACCTGACCTAGCATTAATGAAATTCCTTGATGGTTTTGACATTTACATGTCATACTAATTAAGGGAAAGAAACCCTGAAACGTTGGAACAAATGCAAAGTAATGATGTTAGTGTAGAGGTCAACCTATTAGCCAAGAAATCTAGAATGAGAAGTGAAAAGAGAGTTGTAATTAAAGAGGAAACTTCCACTTCTGATGGAAAAATAGATAGTCTAGCAAAGAGTGTAGAGAGAATAATGGATAGATTAGAAAACATGGAAATAAAAACTCAATGGGAGAATCAACAACCACCCCCTATAAGAAACCCCAACTTCAGGAAGAATCCTAATGCTGGAAAGAGTGTTATACCAGATCAGAAAATTAGGCCTCCCTTCCAGGAAAACTATGCTGAGGGTTCACAGAGCCATGAAGGAGAGGAGGATACCCAGATAGACTTATTAGGAATAAAAAATGAAGATGTTGTTTTTCTTACTTGAGAAGAACAGGAGTTGTACATGACGCAACAATTGCAGTTAGAATCTGGTGAGTCCTTTGACTTTAAACATTGTTATGAGTCAACTATATTTGAGGTACACAAACAATATAACTTAAGAAGTAAAAAGAATAATGAAGCTCCCACTAAAAGATCAATCCTGACCCAAATTAAAAAGATAACAAAAGCTCTTGTCACTAAAATTTTACAAATCCTCCCTAGGAGAACATCAGAGACTTCTACCCTAAAAATTGTAGATATAACTTCCACTGAAACTCAAACTGAAACAATTACTGAAATCAATCCAAACAAGAGAAATCAAAGCAAACCAACTAAAACACAGACTAAATTGCCTAGTACTAAAAAACAAGATAAAAACACAAAACTGCATTTGTTAAGGAAGATCTCATCCAGACAAACAAAGATCAACTCCCTTTCAACCTTAAGACTGAAATAGAAAAATTAAAGATATCAGTTCCCTTGACCGAGCTAGTAAATAATGAACCCTATATATCACAAATAACTGAAAATTTAAATATAGGAGAGGGAGAAGATGTTGTCAATTTGAATGATGATTAACCTGAATTATTGTTTGGCCTTGAGGTGAATGGTACTCATCAGCAAGGGGGAATCACTCCTTTCTACATTAGCCAAAACATTCATGACAAAATATTACATAATGTTATGCTAGACTCGAGGGCATCTCATAACTTGATGCCAAAAGAAATAAAGGAGAGACTAAATTTAGATATCACCAGACCATATAAGGACCTTTTTTCCTTTGACTCTAGCCAAGTTAAATGCCTTGGTTTGATCAAGGATTTATGTGTAACTCTAGTCCAGTGCCCAAAAAAGAGTATTGTGATGGACATAGCAGTTGCAAACATCCCACCCAAATATGGAATGTTATTATCTTGCTCATGGGGAGAAAAATTGCAGGGATCATTGCAGTTAGATATGTCATATGCCACCATATTGGTTTTTGGCCAATAAAGAAAATTGTATAGAGAGACCTTGATGAAGTACATGGTGAGTAGTGTTGAAAAACCACAGAATTTCCCTATATACTCTGTGCATTCTGATATGGACTCTTTCATCTTGTACAACTCAGACCATGACAAAAAGGAAGTCACAGTTGTAGAACAAAAATACAAAATAGTTGACAGTGAAAACATTTTTCATGAGTCCCTATGGCATCTAGATTTTGATGGATCTATGAATAGATTAGGGGCTGGTGCAGGAGTATGGATCCACAACATGGAGAATAATCATTATGAAGGTCATGCATTCAGGTTAAACTTCAAATGTACAAATAACATGGCTGAATATGAAGCTCTAATCTTAGGGTTACAAAGGGTCAGAAAACTTGGAGCCAAAAGAGTTTCTATCATGGGAGACTCAAAACTGATTATTAAACAAATTAATGGTGAATACTCTGTAAACAATCCCAGACTGAGTCAATATAGAGAGACTGTTCTAGATTTGATCAAAGACCTTTTGGAGACAAACTTTGCTGCCATTCCTAGAAAACAAAACATGCAAGCCCACAGTCTAGCCACTTTTTCTAGTACCTGCAAATTTCCCTTTCAACCCAACCATTAGTACACTGCAAAAGTGAGACATAGACCTGTTATACCAGACAATTTGAAGTATTGGCAGATTTTCTCCCAGGATTCTTAGATTTATGATTTCATGAATACTGAAGGTGAGTTTCAGAATTGTAAAATAGATATATACTGTAGAGTAGAAAATAACATAGATGGTGACATAGATGTAAATATTTTAGATATAGGTAAACCCACTAATTTCACTAAAGTAGAAATAGATAACTTAGAAAATGTAGAAATAGAAGAGATAATGAATGATGATTCTGAAATTTTTAACCTTAAAAATAATTTTTTACCTAAGGGATTGGTCCCATTAGAAGATTTGTTTGACTCAAATGATGTAGCTAGGAAACCAAAAATGGAGCCGTTAAGAGCAGATATACAAGAATGTAACATAGGAACTGAGGAAAAACCAAAACTCATTAAAATATCAAAAGCCTTGCCTCCAGAGGAAAAGGTTAAATACATAAATATGTTTAAAGAGTTTCAATATGTTTTTGCCTGGAGTTATGAAGACTTGAAGTCTTATGACACCAACATAATTCAACACAAAATACCTCTCAAAGAAGATCATAAGCCTTTCAAACAGAAACTTAGGAGAATTAATCCAGTTCTTATGCCATCTATTGAGAAAGAAGTTAAAAGAATGTATGATGCCCAAATCATAGCTCCCATTAGATATTCAGATTGGGTTTCAAACTTAGTCACTACTAGGAAGAAGACTGGAGAAATCAGATTGTGTGTTGATTTCAGAAATTTAAACAAGGTCTCTTTGAAAGACAACTATCCTCTACCAAAAATGGACCATATCCTTCAGAGGGTAGTAGGCTCATCCAGAATCTCTTTACTTGATGGATTTTCTAGATACAACTAGATCTTAGTCCAACCAAAAGACCAAGCCAAAACTGCATTTACTACTTCTTGGGGTACCTTCATGTATTTGAAGATGCGTTTTGGATTAATGAACGCAGGAGAAAAATTTCAAAGAGCTATGGATATAGATTTTTCCAAGGAGATCTATGACTTCTTAGTGGTTTACCAAGATGACATCATAGTATTTTCTAAGTCTGATAATGAACACCTAGATCACCTGAGAAGAGTTTTCATTAAATGTAGAAAATTTGGGATTTCCTTAAATCCCAAAAAGACACTCTTTGGTCTAGAAGAAGGAAAATTGTTGGGACATATAATATCCAAAGATGGAATTAGAATAGATCCTGCTAGAATAGAGGCAATCTTGACCATCAACCATCCTAGAAATATAAAAGAATTGCAGTCATTTTTAGGCAAGATAAATTTTCTTAGGAGATTCATTTCAAATTTAGCAGAATTAATTAGAGAAATAAATAACATGTTAAGAAAAGACTCATCACTTAAATGGATAGTGGAGGGAAAACAGTCCTTTGAAGCCATCAAGGAAGCCCTAACCAAAACTCTAGTCCTTATAAGTCTTGATTTTCAAAAAGATTTTATAATATTTTCTTTTTCTTCAGAACACACTATTGCAACAGTGTTGTTGCAAAAGAATGACCAAGGATATGAACAACCAATTGCATTTTTTAGTAAATCCTTAAGAGATGCCACACTCATATACAACATAATGGAAAAACAAGCACTAGTTTTAGTAAAGTCTATCAAAGATTTTAGAGTGTATATTTTGTATTCTCACATCATTGCTTATGTTCCAAATTTAGTAGTTAAGGACATTTTGACACAAAAATGGGCCTGAAGGAAAAAGAAGCAAATGGATTGCCACTGTTTTGGAAAATGACATAGAAATAAATCCCAATAAACTTATCAAAGGCCAAGGTTTAGTTAAATTTATGGCTGAATCGAACTGTCAGGTCCTAGATATAAAATCATTGGAGCCCTCGATGATCAGGAAGAGATGGTGACTCCACAGATCAGTGAAACTTTTATTGATTCACCTTTTTTATCGACATATTTGGGCACTGAAACCCCAATCATATATGTCCATAAACCAAGGGCTTCTAAGCCCCTAAAAGTGTTGCCCTAAAGGAGCAAGGTCAGCTGATTACATCATCTCCCAGAAGTTCTCCATGAAAAACTACTCAAAACTGGTCAAAGCAGGACCATACAGACTTCCCAGTGCTAAGGGTGCGATGCATCTCACCTACCACATGCAAAAAGTGTGATGCATACTGGAAAGCCCTTCTGTAGGGTGCGATGAGTGAGAGCAGACAAATGGCACAAGTAGTTTTCTAGGTGGAGACCCTGAGAATCTTCTAGAAGCTGCTCATTTGACACTTGCCTCTCTGAATTCGCCTAAGGATGAGTAAGAGATCATGAAATATCCAAGTGGAGCCAAGAACTATCATAGAGATGACACTAATCAAAATATTAGAAGCTGACTCACCCCCCCGCAAACATCTATATATGGATCCCTCATCACAGAGATCCAAAGGCTGGAATTTTGTAATTTGCAAGGAATTGTTGTTGGTTTATCTTTGAAGACATTGTTGGGTGATCTTGCTTTGTATGAGGTGAAGAGGGATTTCATGTTGGGAGGACGGCACTGGGTCAGACCAAGTGGTTGTAATTCTCTCTTCTACTACTTCTATCAATAAAGCTATTTGAGTTTTCCTCCATATTCTTGTGTATCTCTGAATATTGTGTTGATATATGTATTTGTATGGGAAATATATATCTGATCCTATATTGTTTACAGTGATATATCTCTATGCTTTGATGGTATTATGTTGCTTTGACTCTACATGTGCTCTTTGAAGCAGGACAAGTAAGGAAGGAGTGGCAAGATTCTGTCAAAGGGGAAAGGAAACGAGCAAGGAGCCAAGCGAAAGACTGAGGTTGGTACTCTCTGCTTCTTTCTCATCTATCTCTCTTAAAGGAAAACACAAGTGAATTTAGTTTGTTTGTTTCTAAGATAGCTAATCGTCTTAGTGGGACTAGCAGCTCTAAATAGACACTAGTTTTCCCAATAACAAAATGGCGACTCCGCTAGGGAACGAATAGTTTGATTTCTTGTTTCTATTTGTTTGCTTCATAAACTACAGACGGAGCCTGAAGTTAAGCCAGCTAGCCTTTGAACTGCATTTGCTATGCAAGTGCAAAGTAGAGCAAAGCTACTTTAGTCAATCTCTGAGTTTTTTTATGAACTGAACAACTGACTTGCAAACATCCTAATTTCCCTAGAGGTAGCTCAAGTAACCTCATTAGATCAGCCCCTATACTTTGTATTTACTGGCTATCATTAGCTCGGCCTAAATCCCTGAACTAAGATGCAAACTGTGACCAAAAACCAAGTTAAAGTCTTGTTCTTAGACCATCGCACTATCTCCTTTTGGCAGATTGGATGCATCGCACCTCCGTGTGTAGTAGGTGGGATGCATCCCTGTTTCCCTATGTTACAGGTGTGATGATCAAGTACGACTGTTTCTACCTCCAGATTTTGTTTTTTTCTTCACTATCTTCAGCTTTATTAAGGAGTTTTGTTGTCTGTGATCAGTAGACCACTGTGGAAACCCCCTTCCTTTGCATTATTCAGCCTCCATTGTACAAAGAATTGTGAATGTTTTTATGTATTTTTCACCATTTACAGTTCTGCTTTACAAAATAGTAACTTAATCGAATTGTTGTCTTTTGATTTGAAAGTGTCGCAAGTTTCATTTTCAGTCAAAGAAAAGAATCCTCCTCTTTTTGATAGTCGATTACACTGTTACTCTTGTATTTGATCTGAATTTGTAGTATTTCAAGTGTCGAAAGCACTTTTCAATTCAAAATCGCAAAGTGTCGTCTTGTCTCCCTTTCATTTTTTTTGAAAATAAAATCGTTAGTATTGTTGCTTTGGAAGAAGAAATAATTCAAATTTGTATTGAGCATTATTTTTGTCATTCACACATTAAGAAAGTGGAAAACAAATACATGCATGTGCATTTGCATTTAGACTGCTTGTTGATTTTGATTTAGGACAGTGCATCTAGTGTGTGCTCTTTGCTCTATGTTGAAAGGATTTCGCTTCTCTTTCTTTAGTAGCTAGGATTTTCATTGCAAAAAGAAGAGTAAACGACTGTTTATCATCTTAGATTGCATATTTAGGAGTTGTATATCTACATCACACAGTGAACCTTAAAGCAAACTTCTTAAGAAAGATCAACTATAAAATAAATTCAATGAACATAAAAATGCATTGGAACCTACTGCACAACGTCTAGAAGTCTAGGCTAGAGACATATTCCGACGTCATAAATCCTGGTAATTGTCGCTTTAATCGTAGGTTTGGTGATTCCTCCTCTTTGAGATGACAAGTGCCAGTATGGACTTGTGCTCCCACGTACCATCGAGTATATATTGGGAGACCATAATAGGCTATATCCTTTATCCTTAGGAAGCCATGTATGCCGCCCTATCGATCGCAATGCACTGAACATAGCATTCAGGAAGATTGACTGCCATACCGGAAAAAGTATTCTGCAGTTTTGCGATTGGTTTGGTAATCCCTCTGTCTAGATTTCCATAGTAGTCTCTTTCATTCCTTTTCATACTCCTTAAAGGAAAAGGTTCATCTAAGCACTTGTAACTTTAGGCTCATTAAAAATCGAAGGTGACTAGAGTCATCTTTAGCTTTTTCTCAACTCTTAAAAATTGAAAAACAAAGTTGTGTCAAAGCGTCTAAAATTTATTTTAAACGAAATAACGTCACTATTCCCTCGTTGATCTTAGGTTGAGAAAATGGAGTCTACCAATCAAGGATTTCCCCTCGGGGGAAATCCTAGTCCTTTCTCCTCTTGGGGAGATGTTGGTGCACCTCATATGGCCACATTGTCCCTTCTAGGATTGACAATTGGCCTGCTAGTATGGCTTTTCTCGACCTCTGTCGTTCAAAGCACCGTGATTCCTGAGCGATCAAATCAGCAACTAGACAATACTAGAGTTACCCCCCAACCTTCTACTTCATTTGTTTCTCCCTCTCCTTCTTCTTCTTCGCTTGGTGAAGATAGTAAAACTAAAAAGCAAGTAACTGAGAAGAAGAAGAAAGGGAAGGAGAAGAAGAAGAAGGAGTCAACGGCAAAAAGGGGCAACCATACATCGTCTAGCGAAAATCCACACACTGCACCATCCAAACCTAAATCTCCATGTGTCATCTGCAAAGGGGACCACTATCATCAAGATTGTCCTTGCATCCCACAGATCTTAAGGGACTGGTCTCCCCGCTTGCACAATCCAGTGTCGTTGACCTCTGACGATCATGTTGAGAGTACACCGTTAACTAGTGAAAACTAAGTCACTGGACTTAAAGGAAGATCTAAATTTCCTTGCATACTATGTGAAGGCGATCATGCCCTCCACGGTTGTCCCTTCCTAGATGAAGCTAAAAGAGTCTTGGATAACCGTCCTGCATCACCGTAGCGACTTCCTCCTGGATAGAAGAAAATCTTGCCGAGTCCATTGCTAGTTGAATATCCGACTGACACACCTTTATTGTCGATCAAAGCACCTATCATTGAATATAAACCCTCTAAGTCCACATTGGGCCAAGGTCAACAGGTCGAGATGGCAATCGACCCCATCTTGTCTTCAGAGGATTTACCTTCAGATGATACAGTCACCAAAGAGAATGAGAATGACATCGTTCAAATTCTTTTCGTAACCATAGACTTTCATGAACATGGGAGCAATCTGCCCATTCCTTTACCGCAAGAAGGAAGTTTATCAGAGATGTATCCGGCCATTTATTCGGTCCCACCTCCAAGCAACCTAGTCATCTCCTTCGATTGGAATCTACTAGGCAGACCCTGTCTACGATCTAATGTACCATTCCGAATCATAGTGCAAACTTACAGAATGGTCATGGTTGGTACCATCATAGATGAAGGGGATTCTATGAGTATCCTTTCCTCAACTACTTGGAAAGCGCTTGGTTCGCCATCGCTTTTGCCTAAGATGCAAAATCTGACAAGCTTCGACAAAGGAACCAGTCGACCATTAGGGATCCTTCCAAATTTACCTATAAATTTGAGAAGGAAAACTGTTTATCTGAACATAATGGTAGTCCAAGGACCTTTAGATTACAATCTACTCCTTGGGCGTGACTACATTTATACCATGGGAGCTATTGTTTCCTCACTCTTTCGAGTGATGTGTTTTCTGCATGAAGGCAGAATGGTCTAGCTCGTAGACTAGCGTTCATTCCCCAGTTCACACATAGATAATAGTCAAATGCCATCCATAACAAGTCTTTTTGTGCAAGGAATGTCTCATCAATCTCCAATCCGTCCACCTGATGAGTGTGAGTGATTCGATGGTTGTGACTGAAACCCAAGGGGCATGCACCCTGGTCTTCTTCGGCAAGAAAACTTCAGGTATAGGGTAGGTTTCCACGAAGGATATATGACTGGTCTGACACACCCATCTATTTAGGAAAATGGAATTAGACCGGAATAAGATACCTCCGTTAGAAGGTATGCCTTTCCCGACAGAACAAATGTTTTGTCTGCAAATTGAAGGGTAACCTAGAAACTCTACTTCGCTACACCTGGGGGCATGCAAACCCTTTTGCATGAAAGTGAAAAGCAACCATTTATTTTCTTAGTTTGTAGATTCTTAACCCTTTAAACTCATAGGATTGCTCATTTCTAGCTTACATAATAAAGGGAGTCGGAGAAAAATTTCGAATGGTGCAAGCTCCCTAAAAAATGAACCTATCAATGAGACATCCTTATTATATGACTGGCACAAGTAGTTTTACACAAAGTTCAAGCTCGTTAAAAAATAAACCTAGCAATTAGCATATGTTCCACCAGAGTTTACGCTCGTTAAAAAATGAACCCACCTTTGGTAAATAACCAGTGTGATCACATTATTATCAGCTTTTGAGCCTTGGTTGTGTTCTTACCATCACCTCCACTCCTTTTTTAGTCGATCATACACCTCCTTTTGATTGTTTACCCCTTTTGAGGAACAACTATGACGAGTGATCCTATTAGCCACCTTCTTTACACTGCCATGATTGAAAAGTTCCAAACATTACCTGGAACCAACTACTATCCGAGAAAATCACTTGTTCCTAAAAAAATGAGTCTCCTTTAAGCTCTTTTCATCTAACTTGTAAAATATGAAAAGATTGTCAAGCAATTGGCCTCTCGAGCTCGTTAAAGTGATTGGAAGTGCCATCCCTCCTCTAGATTTTTATTTTTTTGGACCTGAGGGATTATTACACAAAAAGATAGAGCGTTTGTCTTGTTCGGCTCGTTAAAACTATCGAAAATTCATCCCTTTCACATTGTTTTATAATTTTTCAAACTTAAGGGATTATATTATGAAAAAGGAATATTGGAGTTTCCTCTCCATCTATTTTCAGACTCTCTAAAATTGAAAAGAACCAAGTTATCCTTGTCATTAAACTCATTAAAACAATAGTGACAAACTTGTCCATTCAAACAAGAGTGAATCTCACTATCGCTAGGCTCATTAAAACATAGCGATGGGTTTGCCCGAAGGGAAAATTATAGAACAAGCATATGTTATCGTCCTCAAGCTTGACAAAAATAAAGAGGTATTGGTCAGAAATGACTGGGGAAAATTGGGAAGAAAACTTGAAGAAACTTTATTGGTAGCAGGTCACTCTTGAACATGACACTTTCGCTCCATCACCATGATTGAGTCGGGTTGGGTTATTTCGTTCACCGGTCACATCACCATTGGTCCATCGTACCATCCACTTTTGGGGTTAACACTACCAATCCATTTTAGTGTCACCAATATGTTCAAGAGAAGTCGCTAAGAGAATTCACCTACCCAGCTTGTGTCTCATCCGTTGCAATACCTTTACGCGTCATTCTTTCATGACCACCACCCTGAACCTTGTATCATTAGATCGTTTTCACCTCCACAAAATCATTTTCCCCATTTCGTGTCGTAGATGTGGGATTCATTAAGGCCCTCCTACGACGGGTCACTTCTTGTCGACATCAACTCATTATCCAAGAGGTCGACCTAGGAACAACCCTTTCAGTACTTTGAAGCTTGCATGCCTCAATGGGAAGTTTCTCACTTCCGGCGACAGGTTTACATTAATGGCCTTCGACCGAAAGATTTTGTGTTGTGTTTGACATCGACTCATGTATTCACACCACGTGAATTATACTGCAGTACCTTGACGGTCATCATCATCATCGGTGATTCCTCTCGTGCCTATTAACAACTTAATCATTGGCTGGTAATCAGGCGATGTCTTTCCATGTTTGACCTGAGAACATCTTTTCACATGGACCGACGTGTACTTTCGGGTGAAGATTGAATAAGTTTTGAAGACCCCGGATTTAGTTTCATCCATTCGAGCTACGATATATTCAGGAAAATAAAGACATCAAATGTACATCATTGCTGCATAGATAATCATCCAAACCAAAGGATGATGGCTCTACAAAAATCATCAGTCTGCTACACAGACGATTTTATGTCCTATGTAAATGAAAATGAATTTATAAATCTAAGCATGGGAATGCCCGCATCAGCTAGATCATGAAAATATCATGACGATAATGTATTGTATTGTATCTTATTACAGGTCACCTTCCAGTTCGAAAAACCTCGGATCCTCATTATAAAGCATTTCACTCGACATCAAAAGATTTACGACCTCACGCTTTAGGGGGCAACTGTTATTGACATATTTGGGAACTGCAACCCCAATCATATATGTCCATAAACCAAGGGCTTCTAAGCCCCTAAAAGTGTTGTTTCATACCCTAAAGGAGCAAGGTCAGCTGATTACATCATCTCCCAAAAGTTCTCCATGAAAAACTACTCAGAACTGGTCAAAGCAGGACCATACAGACTTCCCAGTGCTAAGGGTGCGATGCATCTCACCTGCCACATGCAAAAAGTGCAATGCATACTAGAAAGACCTTCTGTAGGGTGCGATGAGTGACAACAGACAAATGGCACAAGCAGTTTGCTAGGTGGAGACCCTGAGAATCTTCTAGAAGCTGTTCATTTGACACTTGCCTCTCTGAATTTGCCTAAGGATGAGTAAGAGATCATGAAATCTCCAAGTGGAGCCAAGAACTATCAGAGAGATGACACTAATCAAAATCCTAGAAGCTGACTCACCCCCCTGCAAACATCTATATATGGATCCCTCGTCCCAGAGATCCAAAGGCTGGAATTTTGTAATTTGCAAGGAAGTGTTGTTGGTTTCTCTTTGAAGACATTGTTGGGTGATCTTGCTTTGTATGAGGTGAAGAGGTCTTTCATGCTGGGAGGATGGCACTGGGTCAGACCATGTGGTTGTAATCCTCTCTTCTATTACTTCTATCAATAAAGCTATTTGAGTTTTCCTTGTGTATCTCTGAATATTGTGTTGATATATGCATTTGTATGGTCAATATATATCTGATCCTATATTGTTTATAGTGATAGATCTCTATGCTTTGATGGTATTATGCTGCTTTGACTCTACAGGGGCTCTCTGAAACGGGACAAGTAAGGAAGGAGTGGTGAGATTTTGTCAAAGGGGAAAGGAAACAAGCAAGGAGCCAAGCAAAAGACTAAGGTTGGTACTCTCTGCTTCTTTCTCATCTATCTCTCGTACAGGAAAACAAAAGTGACTTTAGTTTGTTTGTTTCTAAGATAGCTACCCATCTTAGTGGGACTAGCAGCTCTGAATAGACATTAGTTTTCCCGATAACACCTCGGTATGCAGATATCCTATTTGTATTACTGAACTTACAAGCTTCTCCTGGTTTAACAAGAACTAAAGCTAGATTTTTGAAAATGAAGTCATTAAAATATTGTATCATAGATAATGCTTTGTTTTGGAAAGACAATGGGGGTATTCTTTTTATTGTTTACTTAAAGATGAAGCTGATAAAAATATGCAAGAATTTCATGCAGGAGATTGTGGAGGAAACTTGTATTGGAAAACTACACCTGATAAAATCCCGAGGGCTAGTTTTTACTGGCCTACTCTTTTTGCAGATGTTAAGAAACATGTGACCTCTTGTCATAAGTGTCAGATATTCGATGGAAAAAGATAAATTTTACCTTTACCTCTCAAACCCATCTCCAAGAAATGCCATTTCAAAAATGAGGGTTTGACTTCAATGGAGAAATACACCCAGCCTCATCAGCTCAGCGTAAATGGATTTTGACAACCATTAATTACTTCACCAAATGGATAGAAGCAATCCCTTCTAGACAAGCCACAGACACTGTCATTATCTCTTTTCTAGAAAACAATATCCTGTCAATATTTGGATGCCCCCAAAAGCTCATTACTGGTAATGCGGCTGCTTTTAAATCCAATAAAATGGTAGACTTTTGTAACAAATCCCACACCACCCCTGGCCATTCCATTTCCTATTACCCTCAAGGTAATGGACTTGCAAAATCCTCTAACAAAAGCCTGGTTAATATCATTAAGAAATTACTGGAAGACAACAAAAAGACATGGAACAAAAAGTTGGTCAATGATTTATGGGCAGATAGACTAACTACCAGAAAGTCCATTGGTACATCTCCCTATCAGTTAGTATATGGGATGAATGTTGTCTTTCCATCCTCTTTGGGAGTGCCAATGATGAAGATCATCCAGGAATTTTAAGTAGAACCAAATGATATCCAGAGAAGAATAAATTAGACCATACACTTGTAGCAGACTAGAGAAGAATTATATGTAAAATCACAAGTAATCTAGGGCAATATCCAAAAGATATTTGATAAAAAGACTAAAGCTGATAATTTTTACATAAGTGATAAAGTTCTTAGGTGGGATTCAAGAAGAGAAGACAAGGGAAAATGTGGAAAATTTGACTTCTTATGGCAAGACCCTTATGTCATTTATGGTTACAAAGGTAACAATCCCTTTTTCTTGAGAGAGATAGATGGATCAAATCTACCAAGAGGACCTGTCACTGGTAGAATGCTAAAGCATTATATATCCATAGATTAACAATAGTTCACTTTAATTTGATCATTATATATAACATTGCAGAGTTTAAATTGGATTGGATGGTGATCTTTTGAAGTTGAAGCCCAAAGAGAAGGTACTAAGCTTTGAAGGTTTCACCATCATAAGTATGAATAAGGTAGAAATCACAGAAGAATAGTTTACAAGGTAACTGCAGTGACAATTCAAAGGCTACTGATCTTAAAGTTCTTGACATTTCACCAGGAAATTCCATCCCCATGTGGAGCCATTGTTAGGGTCCTATAATAATAGGATTTATAATTTTGAATTGGCTATGGATAGTCTTGTAATATTGTACATACTTTTTCTTTATGCAAAATGTTTTCCATATTAATAAATAAAAAATGTAAAGAGGGTATGTTCTAAAGGAAATATCAAAGGAAAAAAAGAATAAGAAAAGATCAAAAAAATGAAAAAAATATGAACACCAAACAAAAACAGATCATGAAAGTGTGCAAATTCAAGTGCCACTACATTTTACTTTACTAGAAAAATAGTGGTTGTGTGCAACTTGTCATAAATTCCATAGCCCATGATAGTTAAAAAGTTTAATCTTGACTAGTTCATGTTTTAAATTTCATGTTTATAGATAGAAAATAAAGATCTAGCCAAACATTTTAACCTTGGCAAGCCAGTAGTTAGATAGAGAAATAAAATGTTCTCAACTACTTAATCTAAGCCATTGGAAGTTATAAGGTTAGAATTAGATATTTTGTTTGACAAAAGAAAAAGGAAATAAAGGGTCTGCTAGCTTAACTGCACCCACTGAATTGAAGAAGAAATGTTAGGATAAGTAAAGGGTAGGTAGAAGAAAGTTTACAAATGTACAAGGTTGTTAAACCATAAGCACATTTATCATGCTTAATCCTATGTTTCAGTGTGCAGGAGAGTCTATGAGAGTGAAAAGACATTCACAAGCTTGATTAAATTCCCCTCATTTAATTTCACCCCCACTACATATTTACTAATTTCCCCATTATCCCATAATTTCTTATGAAAATACCTTTTTCCCTTCATTTTGACCATTACTCCTTGATTTCACATATTTTCCTAGAAAATAACCCTCCAAAACTCATTCCCCTTTATTAATTTCCATAAAAACCTATAAGAACCCATAAAAACCCTTTCTCCTAAGTTTTATTCCCCCCCGCATTATTTAATTAATTCCCCGATTTATATGTCCCCGACATAAACCTATTAACCCACCAACCCTTGGTTGGGGTAAAGAAAACCCCACCACATTTAACCCTAGCCCCACTGAATTAACCTACTCATTATATTTTTAACCCCCACTTTATTCATTAATTAATTACAGTTACTTGTAATTAATCCCCCGGACCCCTCAAATCTTCACCTTGATTTCCCTCTGTGCAACTTCACCATGTGGCATCCGTTAGACCTCTCACCCCCAAATTTGACCGTGTGCATCTATATCATGCTTGTTCCCTTTCCAACCTTTACCAGCCCGATATTACGCGAGATTCACAGTTTTTCTCAGCCCCATTTTTCTACGTGGCAGCTCCGGGTGAAATCACATGCTCTCAAAGAAATACCGCCCACCTGCCAAAAGTGGTGTGATGGCCCCTAAAACCACTTCCTCGCCAAAAGCAGTGCGATGGCCCCTAAAACACCTCCCCACCAAAAGCTAAACCATCCACTATTCATTATGAATTCCCCGCCAAATTGTAACCATTGTCGGTTAAAAGGCTGAAGACGCCCATTTTGACTCTTTTTGCTCATTTGCACTGTGAATGTTGCCTAAGATTTCCTGTGCCACCCTGAGCCTTTGCAACTGAATTTCACCACCGTTTACCTCTCGAACACACTTCGAATGCCCAATTCAAGCATCCAGTGCACATCTAAAGCAATCGTACCCTCTACAGCCACCATTGAAACCAGTTTGCAGCCTATACCATCAATTCTAGGTATTTTTGAGAAAAAACCAGAATGACCCTCTCAATTTGAAAATGTACAGTTATTTCAAACATTAATTAATTGAATTTAATTAATTTTCCCCTAAATTGAGAGTATTTCCACTTGAATACCCAAACCCCTCTTTTTCAAATTACAAATTACCCTCTCTCTGCACTTGAGTTTTCAAAACTTCATTGCTACAGCCTGTACAAGCCCAATTCCCACCTTTCATCCTAAAATGGTTGCCCAAACCTCTTTGGACGTGAGACCTATGTCAACCCCTCACCTGGACATCAACCATTTAGCACTAGCAGATAGGGATTTCCAAATAAAAGACACTGCTACTCCATCCCACCTTCTAAAACTCCACTGTTGGAGTGAGAACGGATTTCTAAACCATGTAGATGACATCCACCTTTGGGAATCCAATTTACCCAAATACCTATTCCAATATGTTCACCCATTCCCTAATATTGTACATTTTTGTTATTCATGTTATATCCCTAGCCAAGGGGTTATTGTTGCCCCAAATTAGCAGTTGTTATTCACCATTACACTAGTGTCCATCAACCAAATGTTGCAAGTCCAACCTAGCCCTAATCAGACCCCTATATCCATTGGACACCTGTTGGAATTATGAACCACATTAGACCCGGTTAAGATAAGGCAAATCTTCCAAACTTTCATCATTGAAGACAACCATACCCCTACAGATACTCCACCCTATGCTGACACCATTTTTTCATAGACTGGAAGACACATAATCACCATGCTCCCATGCATCTTAGGATACACCTCAAATGAGCATATCGATGAGGTCATCCTAGCCTTCCTGTCCATTTTCACCCTAGGAAATCCTCCTGTTATCATGTACAATTATTCTCAGTTCATTGTAGACAAAATGCATGAGTAATTCATTAGACTACCTAGTGAAAGAGTTTTCAAATACTCTTCAGTGTTATTTCATATGTTTTTATATTACCAAGCAAGCAAGTTCCCTGTAAGTATCTAGAAGTTCGATACCAAGGGAAAAGGGAGATCAATGGTCTACTGGATACCCTTGGTCCAGAAATTTTCCACAGCATTTACCTACCAAGACTTCATAGACTCATTTGTATACCCAGTCATGAACATGATGACTAGTAGCATTCAACCTAAAATCAACCAAGAAATAAAAGGGGTGCTACATTTAGCTAAGAACAGCAAGGTGGGAGAATGCTACTGTTGGGCATGGAATCCCCCCACAACATGTTTTGGGGCTCAAAGCCTAGATCTGATGGCACGTGTTGTAACATGATTAGTTTTCATAATTTAAATTTGTTGATATAATAGGTTTTAACAGTTTAGAGATAATAATTGGGTCTGCAAGAGTAAATTCACTCTCAAAATGTAAATTTAAGTTTCATTAGTGTGTTGATTTAGTTAATCATGCATTTTAAACATGATTAAATTATGTAATAAAGTAAATTCAAACATGGTTTACAAACCGCTGAGAACGAATTTTCAAAAACTAAAAGAGGTTTTTGTTGATAACATCGTATTGTATAAAAACCTCTTTTAGTTTTGTAACATCTGTTATGGATTGGGAGATGCAAATGCATCTTTGAAGGAATGTTTTCCATAAATTTCTTGTTTTAGTCACCTTTTTGTAGAGGATAGTGTGACTAAACATAGATGAATATTTGGAAACTAGAAGAGATTTTGGTTCATAAGATTCCATAATACAAAAACCTATCTCACTTTTCACACTGGTGTCAGGGGTTTGTATATACACTTTCATCATGTTTAGCCTATTTTTCTGACGGTGTAATGTCCTATTTAAGCCACCCTTTTGCAGAAACTATTATGGATAATCAAAGATGATTCTTGAGAAACGGAAGGAGGTTTATGTTTTGAAGATGCTAAAGTACAATAACCTACTTCATATTTTACACAACTATTACATAATCATAGATACAAGTACATCTTCAAAGCCTATCTTTCGAACTGTGTAAATTCCTTTTCAGACACATTTTCGTAGAACGTAGTTTGAATAGCTCAAGCCGAATTTTAGGAAACTAAAAGACGTTTATCTCAATAACATATTCATCTACAATAAGCTATCTCACTTGTTATAGAGCTATCTCGGATTGATATATACAAAGGTATCAATGGTCCCTAATCTTGCAGAATTGTTGGAGCAGAATGCACAAAGAAAGGATGCAGTTAGTGACTGGAATGCCTCATCGTCAATTAAGAGTTGCTATCAAATTCGAATTTCTCTTCTTTGTCACCATAAATACATAAAATTAGTGCGAAATAGATTCATTAGTTTTGAATGTCCTTTATGTAATTTCTATTAATATAAAACAGTTTGAGATATTTGTAAACAAATCTTGATATTTTTTCAAGATATTTTAGTTTAGAATTTGTATAAATACTTCATCAATTGAAGTAATTGATGTTGGCTTTTGATTCCAAGACTCCACTCTGTAATAAATATCCTTTTGTAGTTTTTCTAATGAAAGCCTTACGACTCAAGATTGCAGTATTAAGTTTTGCTTGGTTGAGTGCAATGACTTCGAAAGGATTAACTAATTAACTCCATAGCCCATGAATTAGGCACTCTTGTGCTTATTTCCACTTACATTGTATTTTATTTCACTTCAGCAGTTCTCAAGTTTTAGATTTCAATGTGAAAGAGTATCTGAATTAGTGCAGGCATATGGTTTCATTTTACAGTTGTAGGTTGCAGTATGTAGTAGCAGAGTATTCAAATGACAACATTGATCCATGGGGATTGGTTATATTTCTACATAAGATGGCAAATCAGTGGTTGGTTGTTTTATGGTATGACTCCATGCCCAACACTAAAGGCAACTAGTCTACTAGTTCTCTGCAGCCCACAAGGGGAAGTAGTCCCCATTGGAGCCGATGTTGTAACATGATTAGTTTTGATAATTTAAATTTTCTGATATAATAGGTTTTAGTAGTTTAGAAATAATAAATTGGTTTGCAAGAGTTAATGCGCCCTCAAAATGTAAATTTAAGTTTCATTAGCTAGTTGATTTAGCTAATCATGTACTCTAAACATGATTAAATTATGTAATAAACTAAATTCAAACATGGTTTACAAACCACTGAGAACGAATTTTCAAAAACTGAAAGAGGTTTTTGTTGATAACATCCTCATGTACAAAAACCTCTCTTAGTGTTGTAACAACTATTATGGATTGGGAGTTGCAAATGCATCTTTGAAGGAATGTTTTCTAGAAATTTCATGTTTTAGTCACCGTTTTGCAGAGGATAGTGTGACTAAACAAGATGAATATTTGGAAATTAGAAGAGGTTTCCGTTCATACGATTCTAGAATACAAAAATCTATCTCACTTTTCACACAGGTGTCAGGGATTAGTATATACACTCTCATCATGTTTATCCTATTTTTCCAACTGTGCAATGCCCTGTTTAAGCCACCTTTTTGCATAACCTATTGCTGATAATAATAGATGATTCGTGAGAAACTGAAGGAGGTTTGTGTTCCTAAGATGCTAAAGTACAATAAACTACTTCATATTTTACACAACTATTACATAATCATAGATACAAGTACATCTTCACAGCCTATTTCTCGGACTGTGTAAATTCCTTTTTAGACACCTTTTTACAGAAAGGTTTTTGAACAGTTGGAGTCGAATTTTTGGAAACATAGAGAGGTTTATCTCAATAGCATATTAATCTACAATAACCTCTCTCATGTCTAACAAAACTATCTTGGATTGAGATATACAAAGGTATCAATGGACCCTAATCTTGTAGAATTGCTGGAGTAGAATGCACAAAGAAATGATGCAGTTAGTGACTGGGATGCCTCATCATCAATTAAGAATTGCTATCAAATTCGAATTTCTCTTATTTGTCACCATAAATCCATAAAAGTAGTGCCAAATAGATTCATTATTTTTTAAGTTTCTTTATTTAAGTTCTATTAATGTAAAACAGTTTGAGATATTTGTAAACAAATCTTGATATTTTTTCAAGATATTTTAGTTTAGAATTTGTATAAATACTTCATCAATTGAAGTAATTGATGTTGGCTTTTGATGCCAAGACTCTTCACTCTGTAATAAATCTTCTTTTGTATTTTTTCTAATGAAAGCCTTATGGCTCTAGTTTTGACAGAATTTTGTGCTTCGAGTATGTTTTTCCAGTTTTTCATATCTTATTTCTACACATGTTAAAAGTGTTTATAGGAAGGTCTGCAAAATCATAACCTTTAGAAAGAGATTAGCTTATTGGACTATTTGTCCAAGATAACTCCTCTTTGATTGGTTTTTTCTTTATGCCTTCTGATAGTCATTAAAAGAGATTAGCTTATTGGACTATCTGTCTGAAATAGCTCCTCTTAGAATTGGTTTCAGTTTGGCCTTCTTGAATACTCTGAATATGTTTTGTTGGGCTATAGAAATCTTCTACACACATCCAAATTTCCCTAGTTGTTAAGTAGCCAGTTTTACTGCTCAATTATTAGGAATCCCCTTACATTCTTCTACCATGATTCTTAAAAAATCTAATACAACTTTGAATTAGCTCTCATTTAGCTTTTGAATCACTCGAATCAGACCAAAAACAAAGGAGTTGTGATTAAAACACTGCTGGTTAGTATGATTGGCCACTACTCTCCATCAGGTAGTAAATAAATTTTACTTTGTTATTTTTTCCATGGATTTGTTTTACAGAGTAACTAATCATTAGTTTTTGGTATAATTCTTAGATTAGGGGAGCCCGATCTCCTCTCTTTCTCCATGATTTAATATTTTATTGCAAGTAGACACTCGTTTTTTTACTGATCTTAGCAAAATAAAGAAGGTCAATTTATGGAAGAATTATTCTTGAAAAAAAATTTAATGAAACAAGGGCATTTCATCCAATTCATTACCTAACGGGTTCATACAGAAGAAATGAAGAATTGATTTCCATTCGAAGATTCATGTCACTGCTGCTAATACATTTTTCCAAGAGATCATTTTTTTCCATTGATAGATTGATATTCCGTTAAGAAATAACATCATAGCTGTTGTAACTTAATTTATTTATTTACATACTATTTTTAAAATAAAGTGTTGTTTATTTTCTGATTTGTTTTATGTTTTTGTGATTCAGGTGTTGCTTACTTCTGATTGTAGTTTCCGCTCCATTGGAAATTGAACGATGAGGACCCCACCACACAAATTTTCGCTACAAAAGGTCACTCTTTGACAGCACTAGTCACGTAAAGAATTTATTTTTGAAACTTGTACATACAAATTTTTTCCTTTTTTTTTTATTCGATTGTATTTGCTTTTTGTTGTTCCCTTTAAGGAACAGTTGTTGTTCCCTATAGGGAACAACAGTTTTTCATGTATTTATTTTTTTGTTGTTCCATTTTAGGAACAACTGATGTTCCCTCTAAGGAACAACAGTTTCGTTTGGATTTGTTTTCTTGTTGTTCCCTCTAAGGAACAGTTGTTGTTCCCTCTTAGGAATAGTTGTTGTTCCCTCTAAGGAACAATAGTTTCATTTGGACTTGTTTTCTCGTTGTTCCCTTTAAGGAACAGTTGTTGTTCCCTATAAGGAAAAACCGTTGTTCCCTCTAAGGAACAGTAGTTTCATTTTCATCTATTTTTCCATTGTTCCATTTAAGGAACAGCTGTTGTTCCCTCTAAGGAACAGCTATTGTTACCTCTAAGGAACAACAATTTCGTGTCCAATTATTTTTTTCTTTTCACTATTCCTTATAAGGAACAGTTGTTGTTCCCTCTAAGGAACACCATTTTCGCGTGCATTTTTTTTTTTTGATGTTTCGTATAGGGAACAACACATTTTTGTGTGTATATTTTTTGTTGTTCCGTATAGGGAACAACACTTTTTCGCGTGCATTTTTTTGTTGTTCCCTATATAGAACAACACTTCTTCGCGTGCATTTTTTTTTATGTTCCCTGTAGGGAACATCACTTTTTAGCGTGTATTTTTTTGTCGTTTCCTATAGGGAACAACACCTTTTAGCGTGCATTTTTTTTGTTGTTCCCTACAGGGAACAACACTTTTTCGTGTGCATTTTTTTTGTTGTTCCCTATAGGGAACAACACTTTTTCATGTGCATTTTTTTCCATTCCCTACAGGGAACAACACTTTTTCGTATGCATTTTTTCGTTGTTCCCTATAGGGAACAACACCTTTTCGCATGCATTTTTTTTGTTGTTACCTATAGAGAACAACACTTTTTCGTGTGCATTTTTTTGCTATTCCCTATAGGGAACAACACTTTTTAGTGTGCATTTTTTTGTTGTTCCTTACAGGGAACAACACTTTTTCGTGTGCATTTTTTTGTTGTTCCCTATAGGGAACACAAGTTTTTCGCATGCATATTTTGATGTTCCCTACAGGGAATAGCATTTTTCGTGTGCATTTTTTGTTGTTCCCTATAGGGAACAACACTTTTTAGCATGCATTTCCTTTGCTATTTCCTTCAAGGGAACAACACTTTTTTGAGTGTTTTTTCTGTTCCTTCAAGGGAACAACACTTTGGGAGCATTTTCGAAAACAACCGTTCCTTCCTCTTGTGGGATTATTCTTGGTTCATCTCAACCACATTTTACTGATTCCCTTTCATGGTATGAAGTACACTACTTTTATGAGGACAAGAATTATGGATTCTATTGAAGCGAGTTAATATCATTCACGTTATGATCTTTAACAGGACAACTCCTTTATAATAGATTCTTTTCAAAAGGGACACAATTATTTATATACTACTTTACTACATTGTTTTCTGTTGTACATGATACTGATTGATCATCCTAATACCATGTTGGTTCCAGCTTTCCTAGTTATAATCTTCTCTGTCTGTAATAAATGAGATTATGGGTATATTTTTTTATATTGACATGTTCAACTTCTTCCACCATCCCTACTCTTAAGGAGTACTGAGCCTCCCTTTATTTATCATAAAAATGTGTAATTACAACAAAATTTTGCCTACAGATAGAGGATAGGGGGTCTCATTAAGAGCCAACCTACCATGTTCATAAGGATGTAGCGAAGTGACATTCCCACTATGGCCACCACACCAGGGTTATGATCCATTGGATAGCCAAAATATCCTTGGAACAGGAGGTCACGAGCCGGCCTGATCACTTTTGCTACACCCCAAAGAATGGCAGTGTGATTATCTAGTTACCATCCCAGCACACTGATCTCTTCTGTAGAATAGCACTGGAACTCTCCATTTATAAATTGAGGATCCTAGCTCATACGGGTTAAAAAGCAACCCTACCGAGGCTATGGACGCCTATTAGCAACAAAGGCTCTGCTTATGGTATTGAAGTTATATCTTATCGTCAATTATTACTGTAATACCCTTTTCTTATTCTCTATTTTTATCCGAGAAGTTATTTCCTTAATTTTTCCTTGTTTTGAACCTTTACACATGAGAAATTATTTTCTGATCAATCGCATCATTTTCTGCTAGAATACCATCAGCAAAGCATCTTTTTGGCATATTGTTGTCCTTTTCCTTTTTCTCATAACTTATCATCAATCCAAAGTGTCCTATCTCTTATTCATAACTATGTTTACACACTCTGCTCTCATTATAACCATACCTCTCACCGTCCTATCATTGATATGTGTACTTTACTTCATTTACTACCATATTGTTCATTCCCTTGCCTTGTCGTTAGCACAACACCTTTCATATGCTTTATGGTCATGGAATCCCCTTTCCAGTTGGAGGGGGGAATGTATGCATTATGGAATAGAATGTGATATAATTACTGAGCTCTGCCATAACTTGATGATTTGACAAAATATTAGTATGGCATTTATACAAAAGTTTTTCTGATTGAAATTCTTGCATGCATCTTATCTGTTGCTATTCAAAACTAACACAGTGGATTCAAGAAAATTGCATGCCGAATAGTGAATTGTTTACAGGAGAACAACAAGTATGGGCGGAATTCTATTCGCAGCACGACCACACTATTGCAACTAACAGAAGAGGCTTGAGAAACTTGTGAATGTGAACAATTGTTCAGACATGATGTGCTTGCCTGGATTCCACCTTTTGCATCACTTTCAGTATCCGCTCAGCCTACATCAGCTTCAACAAATTCCAGTCCATACATGTCATTCCACATTTTTTTCAGAGGTAAAACTTGAGGTAAAATAGCATAATTTTCTAATTTATTACAAATTTAGGAGAATTTCATGAAAATCCATTGAGCATTATTTACCATCATTCATTCCACATCTTTACCACTTCCCATTTTTCAAAAACATAGATTCTTTCAGTTTGGGGGAGTGGTCATTTCATTTATTTATTTATTATGACCATGCAATTAATATTCTTTATCATCCATTGATCTTCTTATTTATTCTCTACACCTCCCTTATTCCATGTTGTTTTACACCAATCATAGATTTCAACAGCCTGTAGCAACCACTTCCATTTGTTTTCTAGCATTGCATGAGGGCGTGTTAATTCTCCAGTTTGGGGGGGGAATTGCTACACATGATGGATGTTTTCTACATTCTTTCTCATTTAAGGCATACAATTTCATTTTTATACAGTGCAGAAATTGATTGGAATATATCTTTATAACTATGAACTGAATTCTTGTGATTTTTGGATAACAAAGAGGTATCATTAAAATACACAAACCTAGAAAATTTCAAGTTAAATTAGTTTGTCAAATTTCAGATATCATGCACTGTCACCTACAACCATTTTGTTTATATCTCATGATTCGTACATCAAAACGATCTGATTTTTGGATCATAGAAGCATTAATATAGTAGAAATATACTTGCAAAATTTCAGCAAAATTTGATTTTTAGTTTTTGAGAAAATGGTTAATGGAGTTTGTTGTTACCTATATCATATTTTGCTGCAATTTCATATACATATAGTTGAACGTCAATGTAAAATTTTTTACGCCTGCATCAAGATTGCTAAAATTGAATATTCATTATTTGAGGAAGAATTCATTTGTTCCATCCATTTCATGAGTTGGGATGAACAATTTTTGTATTATTTCTTAGTTAATAAAGAGGTTTTGGGTTGCATGAGGACATGCAATATATTCAATTTGGATGTATGTTGGGCGACTAGTTTGTCATTATTATTATCACTCTTTAACGCCTATTTCATCCATTTCTCCCATTCTTTATCACGTCATTTATCATACTTTATCATATAATTCCATTTTATAATTATTTATGCTCTTATGGATAAATATTATTTCTTCTCTATTTTTAATAAATTGATTATTATGCATGTTTTTACCAATGATGGTTTATTAGTAAATTTTTGTGGCTTCACTCACCATTTTAGCCCCCAAGATATTTTCCAGATTGCAGATTTGATCTCTAATTCATCATTAAATGTGCCAACTCAGAAATTCGTTGGAATAAGAAGTGATAGTTTTGCATTAGACATTTTGGGCAAATGGAGAAGAATCTAGAAAATCTGAAACATGGTTTTGTTCAAAATGAACCATATTAGTTTCATGATGAGCCATTTTCCCAAATTCGGTCCATACTAAGAGAAACAGAAGGTTCTCTGAAGACATTTTTTTTGAGATTCGCGGTTGCGGCCGGTTTCCAAATTATCTCAATTGCAATACCAAATTCACCCTGTTCCTGTTGAATGCTGATGGAAAGATATTTCATATATGATCTTTCTGATCAATTTGTTGTGAGCAATCCAATTTTTTAATAGAAATAATTTTTTAATCATATATGTTGTAACTTCACTTTTCTCCCTATGTATTTAAATGAGAACATAGATCTTAGAGGGGGGAGATTATTATAGGGATTATTAGAGATAGGATAGGATAGGATAGGAAGAAAGGGGATGGGCCTTTGTTATTTCAAATTGTAAATTTAATTTACAGACTCGGGCTGTCAAGAGAACGGGATCATATTTTAATGTTACTCAAGTTCAATTATTAATATATAATTTGAGGTTGTTGTTCATTCGCCTTATCTGAAGTAAATTAGCAGTGTTCACTGGCGGCTAAGGGCCCGACCTCTGGTGGATTTAACTGCTTCCTTTGTGCCATACATTTTTTATTCTTGTGTGTGATGGTTTGATAGTTTTCTTGCTTTATGTGAAATGATTTCTCGTTGTTTTTTGCTTTCTTGTATTGACAGAATATCTCTGCTTTATATGATTTACAGTACTGTCGGTTCCGTTTACCTTCATCGTGTTAATGCCCAGGTTGTTCCCTTTGACTCCCAAGGGAATACGGCCGGGGTAACCACTAACCAATCTTTGGATTACAGTTTCTAGCCAAAATGTAATCAGAGAGGGCTCTCTCTTTATGATTTGTCTATGTCTTTGTGAACATTTTAGGCTAGTTATGAGTTCAGGGTTTGGTTTTATGTTTGGGTTTAGGGATATCTTTCTGTACCTAATGCGAAGCCTTCAGATAGTTATAATCCATTGGGCTATGGAGTCTGTGACTACAGGTTGTTTGAAATATTGAGTTGAGTTACTGAAATTACAGGGCCATTTAAATACTTCATGAAACAAATTTGAAATTGTGATGGTGAAGTGGGTATTAACCAGTGGAAAGCAATTGAGAATTTTCCACTAAGCTCGGAGTGTGAGAAAGAGATATACTGGACAGGAAGCAGATTTGAATTTCCTGAAACAATAATCACTGTGAAAGATATAGTGTAGAGGTGCAGCAATTAAGAATTACACCTTTATAACTGTAACTGAAGAAAACATTTATAATAGCATAGATTGAGCCCAGGGTAATCTGTGATTAAATCCTAGAACTATTCTTTTTCCTTGCCATTAACTGTAAGACACAGAACATGAATGAACTATGAGAAGATGACAAAACACAAAACGATGAGTTTAAAGAAAACTTATTGATTCATGAAATACGCAGGAATCCTGTAACATTCAGCTAAACACCACAATGCATCACTTCACCCAGAGCTTTGGAAATTCCATCCCTTTTGTATTAATAATCTGGAAGTTTACAGCATAAGGAATCTGGAAGAGAAATCAACAACCCCTTCAAACTTATGCGAGGGGGGAATATATACAAGCGGTCATACAAAATATCTGAGGTGCTGAGTCATCTGAGAAATAAATACATTCACCAACTTGTACAGAAAGCAGATAAGAAGTTATTAGAGCTCTGAATATAACATAAATGCTTCTTTAATTCTGTCAGAAGACTTTTTGACCTTTGGAGGTCACCGAGTCGGTTGAACGCTCTGTTATAAATGATGAATGGCGTGCCTTTGTAGCTCTGTCCTCCTGTAGCTTTTCGGCCCTGTCACCTGTGACTGTCACTGCTGCTTTGGTGGCCGAAATAGTTTTGCTGAGTTGGCTCAGCCCATTTTTCTCTATGCATGCTGATTTTATCAAAATTTTCCTGTGCATGATCACTTGTATTTTTTGATGAAAAACTTAGTGAATGGCTTCTTGTCTATAAGATCATCTGTATTGCCTTAGTCCACCATTCCTGTGTGGGCAATTGATGTCTGAGAATTGCCACTAAAGTCTCATCTGCCTCTGTGTATTTGTAGAAGTTGGGAGGCACTTCAAACAGATGTTTGATCTCATCCATGATAAAAGATAAGTTTTCTACCCTGTTGTAGAGACTTTGTCCTGTTGCTGGCCCTGTTTCCTCTGAGGTGATGGGCCTTTCAGTGATCTGATTTGTGGCGAATGTGTTGACCCTCTTGGCATACTGCTCATGTGTAAGTAGCCTTCCTGCACTGTTCAGTAAGCCAGGGAGACCTCTGTTTTGCAATGCCACAAATTTGTCCTGGAATCTATTGACCTCTGTCTGCATGTCCTAGGTCCTTCTTTCTAGTGTCTGCACCAGGCTTCTTAGTGTTAGGACCCTCTTTATTAACAAAATAGTCTCAGTCCTGTTGGAGATTCCCATAGTTGCTAACTGAGCACTTGTTCTGTTGTTAAGCACATTGATCATTCTATTGGCAACCTCAGGCATATTGCCTAGAGATGCCCTGGCTCTTTGGATTTCCCTGTGTGCTTTTGCAATGAGCTCCAACTGCTCATGAATTGTCTCAATATATTGCCATTGATCAGTGATGGATTGGCCAATATTGGCCCATAGCACTGTCTTGAGCTCAGCCACTACTTTATCCAGTGTGAGCTCCTTTTCCAGCTCCTTTATCTTATCCTTAAGGGCCTTTATTTCCCTGCCATTTTCTGCTACAGTCTGCTTGGATTTATCATATCTTTCATTTACCTTAGCTAAATTCTCCCTAGCCTCATTTAGTTCTGTCATTTGGGCTTCCAGGGCCTGAATCTCATTTCTCAGCTTTTGCATGTCCAGGCTTGGAGCCTGCTCTGTTGTTGGTGCAGTTGCTGATGTAGATGGTGATGTCTGTTCGATAGGAGGAGCTGTAGTCTGAGGAGGTTCCTCCAGGTTAATTATTTCTGGAGGAGGCTGAGATGTTTGTCCTCCTTCTTTTTCTTGCAATGCTGCCTGCAGTGCAGCCTGTGCAGCCTCTGATTCTCCTAATTTTTCTTGGGTTTGGATCAGCTGTTTGTATAGGGACACCAGCATAGCAGATGCATCTTGGTCATGTCTCAGCTGGGCCACTTCTTCAGTTTGTGGGTGAATGGTTGTTGGGACCTTCACCATCTTTCTTAATGCTGCCATATCTGCATCTCTCAATTTCAACAATGCCTGCACAGCCTTAATGTCCTTGGGACCATGCCCAAGTTCTATGATTATATCCTCCAAGGCTTTAATTCTGTTGTCCTTTGCTTGAGAAGATGCTCTCTCCAACTCAAGTTGGGCAGTTGTATTATTTAGGCTATTTTCTAGCCTGTAGTTATCCAATGTCTTATCTGCCAAGGAGGTATACACCATCTCACCCGTTTGCTTATGCAATTCGATTTTGTCCATTGGGTGGATGTCCTTGGCAAGGACCTCAAGATTGGTCCTTATGTAATCTGCCGCTGATTGCGGCTGCAACACTGCTGGCATAAAATGGCTCATGATCATCTTGCCCTCCTGGACATCAAATGCAGACATTAGTCTTTGCTGGTTAGTGCGGGCCATTTTCAACAGATGATTATATAGCTGTACTCGTATGGGCTCATTCCTCTTCTTTATGTCAATGAACTGCTGCTTGATGCCCACCTCACCTCCCCTTTGCTGGCTTGAGGAGCTGACTTCTCCTCCCACTGTCCTCTCTTGTTCCTGCTGGAAGGAACTTGCAGATGCCTCCCTGCTAGGTGGGCCCATGCCCAAAGATTGCCCTATAGGCATTTCTTCCTCTGAGAAAGGATTCATTCTATGTCTTTTCTCCCCATGAGTTGTTGATGTTGTTAGGGGAGTCTCTCTGTCCCTCTTTCTACTGATATCTTCTTTCTGTGGGGTTTGAAGGACTGAGGCCTCCACTATTGTCTCCTGCCTAGGAGGCACGATTTGTGGTGGCTGCTGCTCAGTGAAAATTGGGGCCTCAGCTGCCTTTTCTTGCTGTAGTGGCTGCTCTTTCTCTTGCTGCCCCTCTTGTGGTTGTTGCACCTGTTGTTGTTGCTGCTGTACCTCCTCATGAGGTGGCTGTTCTGGTTCCATTTCCTTTTCCTTGCCTTTGGTAGAGGTTTGCTTAGGAGCTTTGGCTGCTTGCTGATTTGCTGTGGAGGAAGAGGCAGTTGCTCCCACTTGAGTGCTTGGAAGAGTAAACACCTGTGCACAAAGCTCTAAGTCAGCCATCTTTTGCAGATTTTTAACTGCCCTTTGATTTAACTCTTCTTGTGTGACAGCTTCCTCTAAGGTGCCTCTCTTCCATTTAATTTGATTTGCATACTTTTCTATGTGAGGCAACCTTACATGGTCATAACCTGACAGCCTATATTTGACCCTTCTTAAAGTTATGAAGTGATTAGGTTCATAAGGTTTCCAAAGGAAACTGGTCTGTCGGCCAAGGGATTCTAGCATTCGGTCTGCTTCTTGCCAACCTTCTTCCCTCTTGTTGTAGATGAAGTGGCCTAATTGGTTTCTTACCTTGAGCTGTGCCTTCTTGCCCTTGCCTGAGAAATGTAGCACATCAGCGTTCCCAAACTGCCTGAAGTATTCAAGGGCAAACAATCTCATGGGAACATATCTGGGCAATCTGTATGGGGGCAACTCACACCCATAGATTCTAATGACTGTGTGGTGTTGGTAATAGTACCAATCCTCGATGCTGTATGCCTTGGACAGCTGAAGAATCCTTTGCATTTCATCAGTCAGTCTAGGAGGAGGTGAGCTCATGAGCAGAGACATGGCTGGGTGAATGAAGAGGTCTATAAACTTACAATAAGTATATGGAGAGCTGGATCTGCAGTGGAAGGCAGAGGACCAATAAACCACTGACCTTGGATTGCCTTGCGCATCCACTCTCTTCATAGCAAAGTGAAACTTCTCATGTTGATAATACAAAATCAGGTGGTATATGTAAGAGGTGTATCTGAACACCCTTTCTCTTGATAAGTTCATTAGTTTCTCATGTATTTTGTCAGATATGTAGGTGGCATAGTCATAGCAGATTGGAGACTTGCCAGGGGCAAACATGAGCATCATCACCAGCACAGTCTCATCAACAAACTCAATAGAATTATAGCCCAGAATGGGACTGATCATATCTACAAGGTCCCTGCCCAATTGGTTGAGGTAAACATGAGAAATGGGAAGGTACTTCACGGTGTCAAACCCAATGTACAACTGGTTTAGTTTGGTGATCTGAGCCTTTGTCAATTTAGCCCCTTGCTTTATCAGATCAGCCAATGATAAAGGGACTAATCTCTTCTCAGTTTTGAAGTGGAGCATCTCTCTAATGGCTTCAGGGGTGACATAGAAAACAACTGAGCCTGAAGGGCCAATCACAGCCCTCTGAGTAGCGTCGTAGGATTCAGCACATAGGTGGATTAGGTCAGGAAACTGGTTGACCTGAGGGAGCTTGAAGAGAGGGAGGAAAGAATCCCAAATGCCCAACACATCTGTTCCAGCCTCATGTTTAATCTTCAACTCATTCAGCAAGTGAATGTGGTACTTGCTGTGCATTAGCATTTCTTCTGATATCTGATAATCCAGGTCTGCTAATGGTTGCCAATCCAATTGTCTCTGAGGAGCACTTAAAGGAGCAATGTTCAAGGCTACAGGAGCCACTGGAGCATCCATGGTTACTTTAAAGCTCTGTTTGTATGCGCACTGGTGTTAATGAACAGAGCAATACCAGAGGGGTATTTTTGCAATAGAGAGCTGAATTGCGGAAAACAGAGGGTAAAATGGAAAAGGCAGCAAATGAAATACTGCACAATAACTGATAAGGCTAATGCTTGACCCTTACAACTCTTTTTTCTCAGCAAAATGGTGCGGTTTTGGGTTCCCCGTTCACGATTGCGCGAACAAAATGCAGGTTTGTGAAAACTCGGGTAAACAAGGCTTAGCAGTTGAATTTCGTCCTTACAGTTGTAAATGGAGAGTAGGCAGATAGGATTTGCCGGTGAATTATGTGTTTTTTCAGTGTTTTAAGTTATCCTTGGAGAATTATTGACAAACAAACTTAGGCGCAGGGAGGATAATTCGATTAAATACCTGGTAAATTTGCTTGGCAATGACGACAATAAAGGTGGATTCGGCGCGCCAATGGTATCCAGGTCGAATTCAGCAGGTTGGCGACAGTTTGGACGTGAATTACATGCAGAGGAAACAACAGTTGTTTTTGCGAAAAGTGCAAAAAACACGGATTTTTGGCCAAAATATGGATTTTTTGGAACATTGGCGCCTTTTTTGAATGACGTCAGCATGACGTCATCAGGTGGGGTCAAGGTCAGATGACGTCAGCATGACGTCATCAGGTGATGTGGCGGCTTAAGAGTGGTCCACGGGGATAATGAGGTGGCGGACAGGTGGAGCAGATGGCGAACGGGGGCGCTGACGCGGCGATGACGTAGCAGTGACGCTGGCCTAGCGGGTTAACGGAAACCGAAAGCGGTAAGCGGTTTGATATCGCACCGCCCTCTATACGGAAGTTGAATTGTCAGAGGGGGCTCCGATACAATGTGGGGGTGACGCGTGGCAGAGGCCTGACGTCACCCTCTGACAAATATCGGAAGCTATTCTTCGGACGTTGGAGCCGCTCCGATATTCATGTGGGCCATCGGATGAAAAGGGCCCGATCCGACGGTCGACGGATCGTTAAGCTGCCAGGTTGATACGGATAGCGGGTGGAGAATATTTTAATATTTTCTTTGAAAGGTGTGCCCAGGCGGGAACTTAGGACTTCGGCAAATTCATATGGTTTTGAATGTATTTTTCATAAAAATGCGCATAGCGCCCGAACTTTGGGTAAAAATGAAAAAGTGGGTTTTTTCATATGTTTTTTCTAATGAAGCGGGTTAAGGGTAAAAACGGGGCTTTTTACAAGGTTTTTTAGCAAATGGAGGGTTCAATGGGTTAAATGACTTCTGAAGGGGAAAGAGGGGTAAGGCTTAGGGTTCTCAAACTGACCAGATGTCAATTTAATCCCTAACAGTGAAGATATGGCTATAATGCCAAGGGGAGGGATATTTATACAATGCTTGGGGTTTATACACCATAGTGTTATAATAGTAGGGAAAGGGTAACATAGGGGATTTAGATAATAGAAGTTAGGGGTTAATATGGATGGAAAAGGTGAATGAGGAGTGAGATTACTAAGTTTATGTGAAGATAACTTAGCTTAGGGAGTAGATCAAAATGAAAAGAATTTTTAGACAAGAAATGTGGCTTTCAAAGGAATAAGAACCAACATCAAACCTTAATTATTTCATGAACACAACTGATGAAGGGATGTTAGTAATAAATGTGAAAAAGGAGGAGAAAGGAAGTTAGTCATGCTCCTTTGCTTTGCTGTGTATTAGACCAGCAGGATTCATTTGAAAGAAATTCCATTTCTGCAACCCCATCTGCCTACCCATCTACTTGCCTAGCATCTTTTTTTTTGTTTCTTCTTGGAGGGTGCACTTAGACTTGCAGACCCTCATGTGCCTTTTCTTTTCTTTGGCTTTTTCCTTTTGATTTTCTATCCAAGGCTACCCTTATTGCTTCCAAGGTCCCAGATTAAGCAGTTGGGAACCTCAATTCTCTACCTAAGCTACTGGTCTGCCAAGATTAAGCAGTTTGGACAGACTTCTTTCTCTATTCTACCACAGAAAAATTGAAACATGGCATGATCCAGATTAGGCTTTTGGACCATCCATCAAAACTTAATCAACATGAAGCTATATACACACATTGTCTCCTTTTGGAAATATGGGATCTTTGTATCATCAAAGCAAAGCATATTTGGAACTTTCTTTGCCAATCATGAAATATGAAACCTATTGGTATAGGTAGCTAACAGTGGCTCCACATGGGGATGGATTTTCCATTTGAAAGGCCAAGAGCAGCAGGTCAGAATGCCTTAGCCCTTGACTGCTTTTACCAAAACTTGAAGTGTGCTGCTTTGAAATGCCAAATTGTACTCTTCCCATCTTGGTAAATCTTTGAACTTATTTGCCTTTTGCTGATAACTAATAAAACTTGAGAAACTGCGTTTTTACATTTTAACAAAAAGTAATATTTACACCTGAACATGTACAAGGGAAACTCAGGCTGCACTTATGGATAGTAGTCAAAATAGTGCTTCAACATCCTGCCATTCACAAGACCTTCATCCAAATTAGCTTCATCAAGACTTTTAAGGAAGTAAGTATTGTTTCCTTGTACTGCTTGAACGGCGAATGGTCCTCTCCAAAGGGAATCAAATTTTCCATGTTTTCCCTTATCTTCTCTTCTTGAATCCCACTTGAGGACTTTGTCTCCAACATTAAAATCTTCTGCCTTGGTCCTTCTGTCAAAGGCCTTCTTTAACTTTTCTTGTAAAACTTGAACTCTATTGTAAACTTGGTCTCTAGTTTGCTGCAAACATATTATTTGATTGATCCTTCTTTGCATATCATTTGGTTCTGCCTGGCTTTCTTGAAGAAGTTTCATGAAAAGGATCCCTAGTGATGAAGGAAATTTGGCTTCTAATCCATAAACTAACTCATATGGGCTGATCCCAATTGATCTTTTGGTTGTTAGTCTATCTGCCCATAAGGCATTCACAAGCTTCTTATGCCAATTCTTCCTATTTTCTTCCAATACCTTCTTTATGATGTTTACAAGGCTTTTATTTGATGATTCAACAAGGCCATTTCCTTGAGGATAATATGCAGTAGAATGGCCCAAGGTAATGTGAAATTTGTGGCAGAAATTCACCATCTTCTTAGATCTGAAGGCAGCAGCATTGTCTGTTATTATTTTATCAGGACAACCAAATCTAGAAAGAATATTAGTCTCAAGGAACTGAATGATAGTGGAATCATTTGCTTGTCTGCATGGAACAGCTTCAATCCATTTAGTAAAGTAGTCTGTAGCTGTTAAAATCCATCTATGTTGGCCTGAAGATGAAGGGTGAATTTCCCCAATGAAATCCAAGCCCCATTGTTGAAAAGGTCTCTCTGTTGCAATAGGCCTCAAAGGAAGTGGCAGTAACTTTCTCTTTCCCTCAAACACTTGACATTTATGACAAGAGGTGGTGAATTTCTTGACATCAGAGAAAACAGTGGGCCAATAATAACCAGCCCTCAAAATCTTATCCACAGTGGACTTCCAATACAAGTGTCCACCATAGTCACCTGCATGAAATTCTTTGGTAACATTGTTAGTCTCATTCTCAATCAAGCAGTTTAACAGTATACCCTCATGGTTTTTCCAAAGCAAATTTCCTTCCATGACACAAAATCTTGAAGCTTTCATTTTTAGGAACCTACACTTAGTTTTGGACAATCCTGGTGGAGCACACAGGTTTTGTAACACATAACATATATCAGAGTACCAAGGGGATTGTTCAAAGGCTACATTGATCTTTGGAGTCGCCAGCTCCGGTTCATTGTCCAGCTGGTTTATGTCTAGGGCTTGGAAGTTTGCTTCTGTCATTAGTTTGGCCAAACCTTGCCCTTTTATTAATTTTGTAGGTTTTATTTCAATATCAAATTCGAGGATGTTGGCAATCCATTTTCCTCTTCTACCTTCTAAGTTTTCTTGAGTGAGAATGTCTTTAACAATGGGACTTGGCACATAAGCTATAACATGGGAATAAAGGATGTAAATCCTAAAGTCTTTAATGGCCTTGACCAAAGCATAAGCTTGTTTCTCCATGATTTGATATTTCAGAGGTGCATCTCTAAGAGCTCTGCTAAAGAAAGCAATGGGTTTCTCATTTCCTTGGTCATCTTTCTGTAATAAAACAACAGCAATAGTATGCTGGGAGGCAAAAGAGAAAATGATAAATTCTCTGTCAAATTGGGGATTTGTTAAGACTGGGGTCTGGGTAAGGGCCAATTTTATACCTTCAAAGGCTTGATTTGCCTCAACTGTCCATTTCACTTTTGAATCCTTCTTAAGCATGTTATTTAGCAATCTGATCAATTCTGCTAAGTTTGGGATAAACCTTCTTAAGAAATTGATCTTTCCTAAGAAAGCCTGCAATTTTTTGATGTTTCTTGGGTGGGGCATTTGTAAGATGGCTTGTATCCTGTCTGGGTCAATTCTTATGCCATCCTTAGAAATGATATGTCCTAACAACTTACCTTCTTCCAAACCAAATAGAGACTTCTTTGGGTTCAAGGAAATTCCATATTTCCTACATGTTAGGAAGATCTGTCTCAAATGCTTCAAATGTTCTTGGTCTGATTTTGAGAAAGGTGTGAGGTCATCTAAATAAATGACAAGAAAGTCATGAATCTCCTTGGAAAAAGCAATATCCATTGCTCTTTGAAATGTTGCCCTTGCATTTTTCAATCCAAAAGGCATTTTTACATATTTGAAAGTTCCCCATGGGGTTGTGAATGCAGTTTTGTCTTGATCATCAGGGTGCACTAGGATTTGATTAAAACCTGAGAATCCATCAAGTAATGAGATCCTTGAGGCTCCTACCACTCTTTGGAGAATGTGATCCATATTAGGTAAGGGATAGTTGTCTTTGAGGGATACTTGGTTTAGATTTCTAAGATCAACACAAAGTCTTATTTCACCAGTTTTCTTTCTTGTGGGCACTAAATTTGAAATCCAATCAGAAAACCTGATTGGTGCTATGATACCAGCTTCAAACATTTTTTGTACCTCTTTCTCAATTGCAGGGAGAAGCATAGGGTTTATTCTTCTCAATTTTTGCTTAAATGGATTTTGATTTGGCTTGAGAGGGATGGTATGTTGGATAACAGAGGTGTCATAGGATTTTAAGTCCTCATAACTCCATGCAAAGACATCTTGGAACTCTTTGAAAAGGTCAATGTATTTGGGCTTCTGATCAGGGGGTAGGGAAGCAGATAATTTTATTATCTTGGGCTTTTCAATGGTTCCAATGTTGCATTCTTCAATGGCAGAGTTAAGGGGCTGCATTTTTGGTTTTCTAGGGACATCATTTGAATCAAAAATATCCTCTAGTGGAGTTAGGCCTGTTGGAAGAAAATTGTCTTTCAATTGTATCACTTCAGCCTCAGCATCAGCCACTTCTTCACAACTGATTTGTTGAATTTCTTGTATGTTGGTGTTGTTGAAAATTGTTGGATGTAGGATTTGGTGAGCTGTCTTAGGTGATATTGGCTTGTTATTCTGTTCATTCTGTATTTGTGATTGACTTGCTCTCTCAAGTATTTGTGATTGACTTGCTCTTTCAAGTATTTGTGATTGACTTGCTCCCTCAATATCAATATTTAGTCCTGCAAATTCTTGTTGCAGGGTCAGGAAATTATTTATTTGTGCATCATCTTCAAATACTTGCCAGTCTTTGACATTGTTTGGGACAGAAGGTCTGTGTTTTACCTCAGCTGTAAAGCAATGGTGGGGCTCAAAAGGTAACTTGCAGGTGCTTGCAAATGTGGCCAAGCTATGAGCATGCAGGTTATGGGTCCTGCGAATCTTGGTAATTTGAAATTCAGTGAAGGACTGTAGTAGTTTAGCAGCAGCAGATCTATAAGATCTCAGTCTTTTATCATTAGTAACAAAATTTCCCTTTACTTGTTGGATAATCAAGTCTGAATCTCCCATAATTGAAACTTTTATGGCTTGTAAGGATTTTACTAGCTTAAGGCCTAGCAAGAGAGCTTCATATTCTGCCATGTTATTAGTGCATCTGAAATTTAGTCTATAGGCTCGACCTTCTGCATGACTGTTTTGTTTGTTATGTATCCAAACTCCAGCTCCTGCCCCTAATTTGTTGACTGACCCATCAAATTCAAGGAACCAACGGATATCTTGTTCTAGGGGAGACTTAATGACCTCTTCATAAGTTGGAATTGTAAGTTGAAGTTCTGGTTTTTCACCTGGTTTGTCTTCTAGGGCAGTCTGATCACTTGATTGAATTAGCTTGATCTCTAGAGTAGCAGCTTTATTTAATGGTTTCTTAACCATTGTTTCTACGGTGGCAGTTTGTTCATTAGTGTCCTGCTCTTGTTTGAGTGTCTTGGTTTCAACATCATTGTTTGTAAGACCTGTATGATCATTGAAAAGAATGTATGAGTCTATGTTAGAATGGACAGCATATATGGGAAAAATTTGAGGTTTTTCTTCACTGCTGACCATGTATTTCATAAGTGACTCTCTATATAACCTCTTGGGTTGACCAAAGACTGAGATGGTTGCGTATGACATGTCTAATTGTAGGGAACCTTGGAGTTTAGCCCCCCATGACCTTGATAACAACATCCCATATTTGGGTGGGATATCAACAACCACAACATCCATGAGGATTTTTTTATTGGGATATTGGACGAGTGAGACACAGAGATCTTTTATGAGACCTAAACACTTAACTTGGCTGGAGTCAAATGAGAATAGGTCCTTGTATGGTCTTGTAATATCTAGGTTCAATCTCTCCATGACTGATTTAGGCATCAAGTTGTGAGAGGCACCTGAGTCAAACATTGCATTGTGTAGTATCTTGTCATGAACATGCAGGCTGACATAGAAAGGTAAGATACCTGTGACTGCTGTTTTTCCATCAACTTCTGGACCGAACAGTAATTCTGGGGTGTCATCCAACACATTGACATTATCTTTATTACGAGTAATTTGAAGGGACTTCTTGATTTGTTGTCTATAAATGTCATGCTTGGCTAGTTCTGAAAGAGGAATAACTACTTTTAGTTTGCCAATTTCAGCTTCTAAGTCAAAGGGTTTTTCAGATTGGATTTTGGGGTTGTGGATAACAGTCTTTTCCTTGTTCACTAAGTCTTCTTCTTGATTCTTATCTTGATCTTGAGGCTTGTCCTTCTTACTCATCTCTTGAGGAGTGTTACTTGGATTAGGCTGCAAGGGTGATGTAGCCATAGGCTGTTGTTTTGAAGAAAACGGTTCAGTGACTTCTTCAACGGTTACTTCCTTTGTAACTGAATCAGTTGTGTCATTAGGCTCTGTGACTATGGCTCTTTTGGGCTGCTGGCTATCCTTTATTTTTTCGGGCTGTGTTACATTTATAGTTCTGCTTCTTAGCTTGTATTGCTTATGAACTTCATAAACAGCTGTGTCATATCCTTGTTTAAAGTCAAATGACTCACCTGACCTGGTTTGGAATTGCTGAATGTCATCATCCTTATGATCCTCTTGACTCAAGAAAACTTGCTGCTCATCATTCAAGCCCATTAGGTTAATGTGGGTGTCATCTGTTTGCTCATTTGAAGTGGATGCCTCAGTATAGTTTTCCTGGAAAGGAGGTCTTATGTCTGGATCAGGACTGGGCTTGCCAACGTTTGGGTTTTGATTTCTCCTAAAATTGGGATTTCTAATAGGGTTATTTTGTGGTGCTTCCCATGATGACTTTCTCTCAACTGATTCTACTCTATCACCCAATCTCTTCATACCAGTGAGTATTGCATCCAGTTTTTGATTAAAGGCTGAGGGTTCTTCTTTGAAGGGGGTTCTCTTTTCCAATCTTGCCCTGTTTCTTTTGGCAATCAGGTTGGCCTCTACTGTGACAGCAACCTTTTGGGCATCTTCAAGGGTTTCAGGGGCTCTTTCCTTCAATTGATATGCCATGTCTTGGTCAAAACCATCCGGAAATTTGTACAAGGCTAAATCAGGAGGAGGTCTTAAATTCTGTGGTATTGCGTTATATACATTGTTGAATCTTGCACAATACTCCAAAACGGTCTCTTGGGGACCTCTTTTGATTGTATCATATTCACCAAGTATGTGCAAGGGATCTTTCTTCTTCTCCCATCTGTTAGTAAAGGCTTGATAAAGCTCATCAGGAGTTGTGATGGTATTTACAGTCAGGGATCTAAACCAAGTTCTTACATCCCCAGTCAGGCTTTGAATGAACATTCTCATTCTCACACTGTCATCATCTATTTCATAGTTCTCAAAATGGTCTTGCATCCTTTTGGCATGTTGAATAGCTGTGAAAGGGCCAGTGGAGTCAAAATATGAGATCTTGGATTGATAGTCCTGGGGTAGAGCTGCAGCATTAGCAGGTAACTGCAAGGGTGCATACCTATTGGCCATATTTGCAGGGTTTACAGGATTGACAGGGATAAACGGGATAACAGGGACGATTGGTACTACAGGGGTGATGGGAACGGTAGAAGCTAGATTGTTGGTCAAGGGAATATGTGCAGTGGATGAGGGTGTGAGAGGGGGGGTTTGAGATGTGGATGGTGAACTGGGGGAGACAGGGGTAGACCGAAATAGAACCTTGATTGGAGTTGGAACTGGTTCAGGGTAAGCTGACTTAGGACTCAAATCAGTAGGATCTTCCTGCCTTTGCTGTTTCCTAACGAATTTGGGGATTGTATTTGGGTTTTCAAAAACAGCTGGTGGATTAGGGTTAGGATTTGACCTAGTGTGTCTAACTTCCCTTTTAGGAGCCAGCTTCTGAATTTCTTTTTGGTATTTTTAGGATATTTAGGACTGTTTTAAGGGACTGCTCAAGCTTTTAGAACCACTGTCTATGGACAGACAACAGTTGAAAAATAATATGCTTTGTCCCCAGTGGAGTCGCCAATTATGTTAATGCCCAGGTTGTTCCCTTTGACTCCCAAGGGAATACGGCCGGGGTAACCACTAACCAATCTTTGGATTACAGTTTCTAGCCAAACTGTAATCAGAGAGGGCTCTCTCTTTATGATTTGTCTATGTCTTTGTGAAAATTTTAGGCTAGTTATGAGTTCAGGGTTTGGTTTTATGTTTGGGTTTAGGGATATCTTTCTGTACCTAATGCGAAGCCTTCAGATAGTTATAATCCATTGGGCTATGGAGTCTGTGACTACAGGTTGTTTGAAATATTGAGTTGAGTTACTGAAATTACAGGGTCATTTAAATACTTCATGAAACAAATTTGAAATTGTGATGGTGAAGTGGGTATTAACCAGTGGAAAGCAATTGAGAATTTTCCACTAAGCTGGGAGTGTGAGAAAGAGATATACTGGACAGGAAGCAGATTTGAATTTCCTGAAACAATAATCATTGTGAAAGATATAGTGTAGAGGTGCAGCAATTAAGAATTACACCTTTATAACTGTAACTGAAGAAAACATTTATAATAGCATAGATTGAGTCCAGGGTAATCTGTGATTAAATCCTAGAACTATTCTTTTTCCTTGCCATTAACTGTAAGACACAGAACATGAATGAACTATGAGAAGATGACAAAACACAAAACGATGAGTTTAAAGAAAACTTATTGATTCATGAAATACGCAGGAATCCTGTAACATTCAGCTAAACACCACAATGCATCACTTAACCCAGAGCTTTGGAAATTCCATCCCTTTTGTATTAATAATCTAGAAGTTTACAGCATAAGGAATCTGGAAGAGAAATCAACAACCCCTTGCAAACTTATGCGAGGGGGGAATATATACAAGTGGTCATACAAAATATCTGAGGTGCTGAGTCATCTGAGAAATAAATACATTCACCAACTTGTACAGAAAGCAGATAAGAAGTTATTAGAGCTCTGAATATAACATAAATGCTTCTTTAATTCTGTCAGAAGACTTTTTGACCTTTGGAGGTCACCGAGTCGGTTGAACGCTCTGTTATAAATGATGAATGACGTTCCTTTGTAGCTCTGTCCTCCTGTAGCTTTTCGGCCTTGTCACCTGTGACTGTCACTACTGCTTTGGTGGCCGAAATAGTTTTGTTGAGTTGGCTCAGCCCATTTTTCTCTATGCATGCTGATTTTATCAAAATTTTCCTGTGCATGATCACTTGTATTTTTTGATGAAAAACTTAGTGACTGGCTTCTTGTCTATAATATCATCTGTATTGCCTTAGTCCACCATTCCTGTGTGGGCAATTGATGTCTGAGAATTGCCTCTAAAGTCTCATCTGCCTCTGTGTATTTGTAGAAGTTGGGAGGCACTTCAAACAGATGTTTGATCTCATCCATGATAAAAAATAAGTTTTCTACCCTGTTGTAGAGACTTTGTCCTGTTGCTGGCCCTGTTTCCTCTGAGGTGCTGGGCCTTTCAGTGATCTGATTTGTGGCGAATGTGTTGACCCTCTTGGCATACTGCTCATGTGTAAGTAGCCTTCCTGCGCTGTTCAGTAAGCCAGGGAGACCTCTATTTTGCAATGCCACAAATTTGTCCTGGAATCTATTGACCTCTGTCTGCATGTCCTGGGTCCTCCTTTCTAGTGTCTGCACCAGGCTTCTTAGTGTTAGGACCCTCTTTATTAATAAAATAGTCTCAGTCCTGTTGGAGATTCCCATAGTTGCTAACTGAGCACTTGTTCTATTGTTAAGCACATTGATCATTCTATTGGCAACCTCAGGCATATTGCCTAGAGATGCCCTGGCTCTTTGGATTTCCCTGTGTGCTTTTGCAATGAGCTCCAACTGCTCATGAATTGTCTCAATATATTGCCATTGATCAGTGATGGATTGGCCAATATTGGCCCATAGCACTGTCTTGAGCTCAGCCACTACTTTATCCAGTGTGAGCTCCTTCTCCAGCTCCTTTATCTTATCCTTAAGGGCCTTTATTTCCCTGCCCTTTTCTGCTACAGTCTGCTTGGATTTATCATATCTTTCATTTACCTTAGCTAAATTCTCCCTAGCCTCATTTAGTTCTGTCATTTGGGCTTCCAGGGCCTGAATCTCATTTCTCAGCTTTTGCATGTCCAGGCTTGGAGCCTGCTCTGTTGTTGGTGCAGTTGCTGATGTAGATGGTGCTGTCTGTTCGATAGGAGGAGCTGTAGTCTGAGGAGGTTCCTCCAGGTTAATTATTTCTGGAGGAGGCTGAGATGTTTGTCCTCCTTCTTTTTCTTGCAATGCTGCCTGCAGTGCAGCCTGTGCAGCCTCTGATTCTCCTAATTTTTCTTGGGTTTGGATCAGCTGTTTGTATAGGGACACCAGCATAGCAGATGCATCTTGGTCATGTCTCAGCTGGGCCACTTCTTCAGTTTGTGGGTGAATGGTTGCTGGGACCTTCACCATCTTTCTTAATGCTGCCATATCTGCATCTCTCAATTTCAACAATGCCTGCATAGCCTTGATGTCCTTGGGATCATGCCCAAGTTCTATGATTATCTCCTCCAAGGCTTTAATTCTGTTGTCCTTTGCTTGAGAAGATGCTCTCTCCAACTCAAGTTGGGCAGCTGTATTATTTAGGCTATTTTCTAGCCTGTAGTTATCCAATGTCTTATCTGCCAAGGAGGCATACACCATCTCGCCCGTTTGCTTATGCAATTCGATTTTGTCCATTGGGTGGATGTCCTTGGCAAGGACCTCAAGACTGGTCCTTATGTAATCTGCTGCTGATTGCGGCTGCAACACTGCTGGCATAAAATGGCTCATGATCATCTTGCCCTCCTGGACATCAAATGCAGACATTAGTCTTTGCTGGTTAGTGGGGGCCATTTTCAACAGATGATTATATAGCTGTACTATTATGGGCTCATTCCTCTTCTTTATGTCAATGAACTGCTGCTTGATGCCCACCTCACCTCCCCTTTGCTGGCTTGAGGAGCTGACTTCTCCTCCCACTGTCCTCTCTTGTTCCTGCTGGAAGGAACTTGCAGATGCCTCCCTGCTAGGTGGGCCCATGCCCAAAGATTGCCCTATAGGCATTTCTTCCTCTGAGAAAGGATTCATTCTATGTCTTTTCTCCCCATGAGTTGTTGATGTTGTTGGGGGAGTCTCTCTGTCCCTCTTTCTACTGATATCTTCTTTCTGTGGGGTTTGAAGGACTGAGGCCTCCACTGTTGTCTCCTGCCTAGGAGGCACGATTTGTGGTGGCTGCTGCTCAGTGAAAATTGGGGCCTCAGCTGCCTTTTCTTGCTGTAGTGGCTGCTCTTTCTCTTGCTGCCCCTCTTGTGGTTGTTGCACCTATTGTTGTTGCCACTGTACCTCCTCATGAGGTGGTTGTTCTGGTTCCATTTCCTTTTCCTTGCCTTTGGTAGAGGTTTGCTCAGGAGCTTTGGCTGCTTGCTGATTTGCTGTGGAGGAAGAGGCAGCTGCTCCCACTAGAGTGCTTGGAAGAGTAAACACCTGTGCACAAAGCTCTAACTCAGCCATATTTTGCAGATTTTTAACTGCCCTTTGATTTAACTCTTCTTGTGTGACAGCTTCCTCTAAGGTGCCTCTCTTCCATTTAATTTGATTTGCATACTTTTCTATGTGAGGCAACCTTACATGGTCATAAACTGACAGCCTATGTTTGACCCTTCTTAAAGTTATGAAGTGATTAGGGTCATAAGGTTTCCAAACGAAACTGGTCTGTAGGCCAAGGGATTCTAGCATTCGGTCTGCTTCTTGCCAACCTTCTTCCCTCTTGTTGTAGATGAAGTGGCCTAATTGGTTTCTTACCTTGAGCTATGCCTTCTTGCCCTTGCCTGAGAAATGTAGCACATCAGCGTTCCCAAACTGCCTGAAGTATTCAAGGGCAAACAATCTCATGGGCACATATCTGGGCAATCTGTATGGGGGCAACTCACACCCATAGATTCTAATGACTGTGTGGTGTTGGTAATAGTACCAATCCCCAATGCTGTATGCCTTGGACAGCTGAAGAATCCTCTGCATTTCATCAGTCAGTCTAGGAGGAGGTGAGCTCATGAGCAGAGACATGGCTGGGTGAATGAAGAGGTCTATAACCTCACAATAAGTATATGGAGAGCTGGATCTACAGTGGAAGGCAGAGGACCAATAAACCACTGACCTTGGATTGCCTTGCGCATCCACTCTCTTCATAGCCAAGTGAAACTTCTCATGTTGATAATACAAAATCAGGTGGTATATGTAAGAGGTGTATCTGAACACCATTTCTCTTGATAAGTTCATTAGTTGCTCATGTATTTTGTCAGATATGTAGGTGGCATAGTCATAGCAGATTGGAGACTTGCCAGGGGAAAACATGAGCATCATCACCAGCACAGTCTCATCAACAAACTCAATAGAATTATAGCCCAGAATGGGACTGATCATATCTACAAGGTCCCTGCCCAATTGGTTGAGGTAAACATGAGAAATGGGAGGGTACTTCACGGTGTCAGACCCAATGTACAACTGGTTTAGTTTGGTGATCTGAGCCTCTGTCAATTTAGCCCCTTGCTTTATCAGATCAGCCAATGATAAAGGGACTAATCTCTTCTCAGTTTTGAAGTGGAGCATCTCTCTAATGGCTTCAGGGGTGACATAGAAAACAACTGAGCCTGAAGGGCCAATCACAACCCTCTGAGTAGCGTCGTAGGATTTAGCACATAGGTGGATTAGGTCAGGAAACTGGTTGACCTGAGGGAGCTTGAAGAGAGGGAGGAAAGAATCCCAAATGCCCAACACATCTGTTCCAGCCTCATGTTTAATCTTCAACTCATTCAGCAAGTGAATGTGGTACTTGCTGTGCATTAGCATTTCTTCTGATATCTGATAATCCAGGTCTACTAATGGTTGCCAATCCAATTATCTCTGAGGAGCATTTAAAGGAGCAATGTTCAAGGCTACAGGAGCCACTGGAGCATCCATGGTTACTTTAAAGCTCTGTTTGTATGCGCACTGGTGTTAATGAATAGAGCAATACCAGAGGGGTATTTTTGCAATAGAGAGGTGAATTGCGGAAAACAGAGGGTAAAATGGAAAAGGCAACAATTGAAATACTGCACAATAACTGATAAGGCTAATGCTTGGCCCTTACAACTCTTTTTTCTCAGCAAAATGGTGCGGTTTTGGGTTCCCCGTTCACGATTGCGCGAACAAAATGCAGGTTTGTGAAAACTTGGGTAAACAAGGCTTAGCAGTTGAATTTCGTCCTTAGAGTTGTAAATGGAGAGTAGGCAGATAGGATTTGCTGGTGAATTATGTGTTTTTTCAGTGTTTTAAGTTATCCTTGGAGAATTATTGACAAACTTGGGCGCAGGGAGGATAATTCGATTAAATACCTGGTAAATTTTCTTGGCAATGATGACAATACAGGTGGATTCAGCGCGCCAATGGTATCCAGGTCGAATTCAGCAGGTTGGCGACAGTTTGGATGTGAATTACATGCAGAGGAAACAACAGTTGTTTTTGCGAAAAGTGCAAAAAACACGGCTTTTTGGCCAAAATTTGGATTTTTTGGAACATTGGCGCCTTTTTTGAATGACGTCAGCATGACGTCATCAGGTGGGGTCAAGGTCGGATGACATCAGCATGACGTCATCAGGTGATGTGGCGGCTTAAGAGTGGTCCACGGGGATAATGAGGTGGCGGACAGGTGGAGCAGATGGCGAACAGGGGCGCTGACGCGGCGATGACGTAGCAGTGACACTGGCCTAGTGGGTTAACGGAAACCGGAAGCGGTAAGCGGTTTGATATCGCACCGCCCTCTATACGGAAGCTGAATTGTCAGAGGGGGCTCCGATACAATGTGGGGGTGACGCATGGCAGAGGCTTGACGTCACCCTCTGACAAATATCGGAAGCTATTCTTCGAACGTCGGAGCCGCTCCGATATTCATGTGGGCCGTCGGATGAAAAGGGCCCGATCCGACGGTCGACGGATCGTTAAGCTGCCAGGTTGATACGGATAGTGGGTGGAGAATATTTTAATATTTTCTTTGAAAGGTGTGCCCAGGCGGGAACTTAGGACTTCGGCAAATTCATATGGTTTTGAATGTATTTTTCATAAAAATGCGCATAGCGCCCGAACTTTGGGTAAAAATGAAAAAGTGGGTTTTTTCATATGTTTTTTCTAATGAAGCGGGTTAAGGGTAAAAACGGGGCTTTTTACAAGGTTTTTTAGCAAATGGAGGGTTCAATGGGTTAAATGACTTCTGAAGGGGAAAGAGGGGTAAGGCTTAGGGTTCTCAAACTGACCAGATGTCAATTTAATCCCTAACAGTGAACATATGGCTATAATGCCAAGGGGAGGGATATTTATGCAATGCTTGGGGTTTATACACCATAGTGTTATAATAGTAGGGAAAGGGTAACATAGGGGATTTAGATAATAGAAGTTAGGGATTAATATGGATGGAAAAGGTGAATGAGGAGTGAGATTACTAAGTTTATGTGAAGATAACTTAGCTTAGGGAGTAGATCAAAATGAAAAGAATTTTTAGACAAGAAATGTGGCTTTCAAAGGAATAAGAACCAACATCAAACCTTAATTCTTTCATGAACACAACTGATGAAGGGATGTTAGTAATAAATGTGAAAAAGGGGGAGAAAGGAAGTTAGTAATGCTCCTTTGCTTTGCTGTGTATTAGACCAGCAGGATTCATTTGAAAGAAATGCCATTTCTGCAACCCCATCTGCCTACCCATCTACTTGCCTAGCATTTTTTTTTGGTTTCTTCTTGGAGGGTGCACTTAGACTTGCAGACCCTCATGTGCCTTTTCTTTTCTTTGGCTTTTTCCTTTTGATTTTCTATCCAAGGCTACCCTTATTGCTTCCAAGGTCCCAGATTAAGCAGTTGGGAACCTCAATTCTCTACCTAAGCTACTGGTCTGCCAAGATTAAGCAGTTTGGACAGACTTCTTTCTCTATTCTACCACAGAAAAATTGAAACATGGCATGATCCAGATTAGGCTTTTGGACCATCCATCAAAACTTAATCAACATGAAGCTATATACACACATTGTCTCCTTTTGGAAATATGGGATCTTTGTATCATCAAAGCAGAGCATATTTGGAACTTTCTTTGCCAATCATGAAATATGAAACCTATTGGTATAGGTAGCTAACACATCGCAGATTGAATTACTTTCGAATTGATTTAATCAACTGTAAAGGGTTTAATTATTTCTATTGGATTCTCAGATTGATCATTGTTATTTGGATTATTTAATGAGGATTGAGTTTGACTTAGATTAAATCAGTTAAGAAGAGATGAGTTATCACTACTGTACTCTTAACTGATGCTGTTGTTACTTGCATTGTTGTAAGATTTGATTTTGTTAGAGGATTTAGTTTTCTTCAATTGCAATTGGAATTTATTAGATGCATCCGTTTACTCTTGTGTCAAATATCTATACTACAATTTAAGAAACATTACTCTCTGGGATTATAGCGTGCACATACTGTGTACACTCTTGGAATAAAAAGATATACGCAAGTTGATGATTAATGTGAGGTAACTAGGAGTTTTAAAAGACACCTTTTAACACCCAAAAACCTTTTTTAAGGGAGAAGAAACCTGCTGCTCACCTTCCTTTTCTTGAACTCTAGATCTTTTTCTTGATCTCAAGTCATACTTCTTGTGCAATTCTTCTTGCATAAAATCAGTAAACTGCTTCCAACACTCATCAATTTCATTTTCATCAAAGGTGACATCTGTTTTGGTATATTCTTCTTCAACACCTATTTCATCTTCGCCCCTGGCATACAATGTGGAAATATGATCATCATGATCTTTATAATGTTCTTCTGATGCTTCCCCTGGATCTGCCTCCAAGTAGAGTGGCGCTTGGACTTAATCTTGGTCCTTTCTTTCCTTCTACAAAATTTGCAAAGGTTGCCTTTTGTATTGGGGATTAAAACTTTTGTTCTGTTGTACTTGCCTTTGAGATTTTTTTATTCTTCAATTCCAATTTAATCAGTTTGATAGATAAATTTTTTTATCACCTTTTTCATATCCTCCAATGTCTGGTTTTGAGATGATTCCTCTTTGGCCTTTCCCTTATCTTATGCAGGTTGTGTCTCTGGTGCTTTTCCTGTAGCCACCGAATTTGCTTCTTTTTCTAGAGCATAGTTTCATTATGATCAAGGGTTGAGGATCTTCTCTCCCTTAATGTGAATCCAAAGTCTGATTCAAATGCCCCTGCAAAAGTCACTTTTGCATCAGTAGGAGAAGGCTTGATCTCCACTGGAATATTGTTTTAAAATGATGAGCCCTAGAAATGGGTAACTATATGGGTTAATTTTGCCTATTATTCTCATTTAATCCACCATTCTCCATATTTTTATGCATGCTTTTGAATATGTTTATGTTAATTGAGTGAATGGGAATAGTCACTTTACCACAAACTCTAATACGTGCTTATTGCAGATTTTTGGACCTTTTTGGACCAAGATCAGGCATTTATGAGTAGATTGGCAGCCAAAAATCAAAGAAACAAGGCTGAGGATTTATAGGAGGGGTGTCTCCCACACTAAATGACCCCTTCCTCAAGTTCTCCACTAATAGCTCGGAGTTCAACAGCCCACCAAGGATTATTTCAAGGGGCAGCCGAGCAGGTCTAGTGAAGTGGTTGTTATCTGCAGTTTTGGGCAGCCAGGCTCCTAAAGTTAAGGAGGAATGTTGGGAGTCCTCATTTGCATAAATATGAAGGCTTCAAGCCTTAGTATTTTAGCCATTTGATAGTCTATTTTCTCACTTTAGTGCGGCCTTATAATCAGTGCATTTTCGAGCTTCTTCTTGCAGACAGTTTTGTGATGTAACTATTATTTTTTTATCAATGAAGATGAATCCAACTGTGAACCAATTCTGATCTTTCCTAGTGGGATGTAGCTCTTGGGTTTGGGCCCAACCCAAGTTCCCAGTACCTCCTTTGTGTACTTTTATGTGTTCTTATTGCATTCATAGAATAATCTTTATTATTTAGGTTAAACCTTGCTTTGTTACTTATGTTGTTTTTTATGATTAAGATAGTTGTTCTTGCTTCCAGTTGATTTGATAGTTTAATAATAGAAAAGATCCAAAAAAAGGCTACCAAGAAGTCCTTGATCTCATTTCTCCCTCCTTGGGACCATGAATTGAGAGCAAGGCACACTTGCTACCACAAAAACACTGTTTTTGCCTTCCAATGCAATTGCTAGTGTTAGATTTTGAGTTGGAAAAGTTGATATCAGTTGTGTCTTCATGCTTAGATCTATTCTTGCTTAGTTTCCATAGCTTTCTTGCATAACTTCCTATCCATCAAGTTTTGTTCATCATTCTTCTGGTTTCTAGGTCAGAATTAGGTCAAAATAGATAAATCTCTGTTTTCTTAGTCTTTACTTGGATCATTTTTGGAAAGTAGTGTGTAGAACACCTGTAAGACACTCCAACCTATCCTTCCTCCATCATACAACCTGCTCCACCCTCTCTCTCAAGATTTCCTTCACTCACTTGCCATACTTTCCAAACTTGCCCTAATTTCTACATTTTTGTGCAACATTGCTTTCTTCATCTTTGAACAAATCCAACCATATTCATCACTCCTGAACTTCATTTACCAAGTCCTAAACCCCTTAACATCCTTATCCATCCTTCATTTCCACTTTCTCACCGTTTGTTTCACCATCAACCCTCTAAGAACAACTTTTGGCCTGTTCCTGTAGAACTTCCTGTAGAATTTCCTGTAGATCCCCTGCAGCATCCTGTAGAAGTTCATGCGAGCGATTTTTTGAAGTCTGATCACGGTGGAAATATCTAGAAGGGTGCTAGGGACTCCTTAGGTCCCCTCCACACCATCCCAACCTCCTACAAATGCCCACTCCATTTTATTTCGCCAATAAACCTCTGCACAGTCACAAATAGTTAAAACACATGCATAATAATTCTGCATAAAATTGTTAAAAAATACAAAAAGATGATTTTTCCATATTTTCCTTCAGAAGTAGCTTAAACACATGCAACTTAACTTTTCAATAGTCAATGGCATCCATTTCAGTAGTTTACATTTCTTTTCTTGCACAAGTAGGGTTAGTCGGTAAAACTAGGGTTTGCTAGGTTTTGTGTTTCCTTTCAACTTTCATCTTCTTTCTGCAAATAGACTAGCCTCTTTTGAGTTAGATTCCTTCCATCATAGTTAAAAGCTTCTTATAAGAACTCATAGAAGTTGGCTTGAGCTCCTAGCGAACTTGTGCCAGCTGATCAAGTGATAGCCTGCAGTAAGAGCTAGTACTTGTGCATATAGCACCGTCGCTTCCAAGTTTGTTACGAACTACCGGGTTGATAAAAGTAAAGTAGGGAGTACTAGGAGTTGCAACATCATTGTTGCAATACTGGAGCTCACCATCTTTTTGGCACCATTGTCGGGGAAGCGTAAGAGTATTTTGTGATTACTACTTTTCTTCTATTTTCTACTACAACCTTCTGCTAAAGTAGTTTATTTCAGCAAGAGTAGAGTAGTCATTTCATTTCATTTTAGCTAGCGTAGATTAGCATTTCCTGCTTTCATTTCAATTCTCCAATTTCATTTCAGCAAGCGTAGATTAGAATTTCCTGCTTTCATTTCAATTCCGCAATTTCATTTCAACAAGCATACATTAGCATTTCCTTCTTTCATTTCACTTCCGCAATTTCATTTCAGCAAGCGTACATTAGCATTTCCCGCTTTCATTTCAATTCTGCAATCTTATTTCAACAACATAGATTAGTCTTTTCCTGCTTTCATTTCAATTCTGCATTTTCATTTCAGCAAGATTGATTTTAGTTAGTTACAGTTCAATCTATTTTAGTTTTTGCAGGTACAAGCAGAGAAAAGAAACAAAAATCACCCAAAAAAAAGAGATTTCCTTTCATGCCTCGTAGGAATAGAGACAATTCAGGAAAATTCCTACCCAACACCCCCACCACATCACTAAGTCACCCTTCTCCTTTCTTTGGTGGTAGTGATCCAGAAGAACCTATAGGTGAACCTCCATAGATATACAAAGATCATATAACAGAAGAAGAGAAAGAAACCATTCCTCCTGAGACCATGGATGAAAATAGAGACAGTAGAGGAAATGGGGAGGGAATAGAAGGTGTCTTTCCCATCCGAGAGACTAATGGGGACACAAAAATGAAAAGCATAAGTCCCTCAAACTTACCTCACTTCCATGGATTGACCATTAAAGACCCTGATACCTTCTTGTTTTAGTTTTTTGTCCTTTGTTGAACTTATGACTATGCAGAAGATGAGCAAAAGTTGAAGCTCTTTCCCTCTACCCTCAAGGATGCAGCACTACGCTGGTTCATGGGGCTACCTGGAAACATTATCACAACTTGGGCTCAGATGCAACAAGCCTTTAACAACAAATATCGGGACTGCTATAGGTCAAAGGATACAAAGGAAGAAATCTTTCGAATGACCATGGGAAGTGATGAATCTTTAGAAGACTATGAAGAGAGGTTTCAACTCAGCTATAAAAGGGCCAAGTGCACACTTGATCCCGAATCTCTGAAGTTGGTTCTACTCAGAGGAGTCCCTGAAGACCTTCTAGATACCCTCCATTTGTTGGCCATGGGAGACATCTACCAGCTACCTTATGATGACATAAAGACTGTGTTTAGAAACCATTCTAGGGCAGCCAGAAAGAGAGGTAGGGGAAGTCAACTCTTAGCTAGGACCCCATTATCTAGTTCATTCCTTAAAAAGGAGTTTGCAAATCAGATGGAGGATTTCAAAAGTGAGATGAGACAGACTATTGCCATGCAAATGGATACCTTGCGAATCCAAAAGAAGCAAGAGGAAGCCGAAATGGCTTTGGCCATCTTTTGTCCCATGTGCACTAGAAATCATCCTACGAACGAATGTCCATTACACTCTGTAGAAATGTGTTTTGTCTGTGAAGAAGACCATCCTACAAATCAGTGCCCTGCCTTGCCCAGATTTAAAGCTATGTACTAAGGGGCTGAAGGAGCCACAAAACCACTCTACTTCATGAACCAAATGAGGCCACATGGACCTAGACGTTACCAGCAGGGAATGTAAGGGACATCCTAGACTTATTACAACCCCAATCAAGCCACTTCCATGCCCTCTTGGGGTCCCCTTACTCATCCTTCCTAGTCCACACCCCCTCCTTGGTCGTATCCATCTCAATACCATACTCAACCAGCTGGTCACTCGTTTCATTCTCACACTCAGCCACAACCTCAGTGAATTGCACCTCAGCAAGGGTGGAGGCCCCAATACAACTCTCCTTCCACTCTTTTGCCTCCACCACCTGCTCAACCACAACCATTACCTTTTGCTCCTCCAAGACAACCCCAAATACCTGCTCAACTGAACCCGAACCCGCATAACAGACAGGCCCAGCAGGTATATACTGGAGAAACAACATGCCCTACCTATGCTGTGGAGATTCTGGAGATCAACCTACGATCTAGGAAGGTCCTCCCAGATAGCCAACCCCCTCCTAAGGAGGATGAGGAAGAGAAACAGGAAAGTGAACCCAAAGCCATTCCACCCTTTCCAGAGAGACTAACTGGAACCATGCAACCAACCCCAGAAGAAACTGAACTTTTGGGAGAACTTAAACAGTTATGTGTAAAAATACCACTTCTCCAGGCCATAAAATATGTACCAATCTACAATAATTTGATCAAAGAGAAGTGTTTCAGGCACCTAGGCAGGCGCAAGAGAGATGCCCCAACTATCAATGTCATAGGACAACTATCTGACCTGATGTTGGGACAGGTAATCTGTCCAAAATATCTGGACCCTGGGAGCCCTATAGTCGATTTCCACATCAATGGCACCATAATCACCCACAAATTGATTGATTTAGGGGCTACCATTAACGTAATGACCAGGGACGCTATGCTTAAACTCAACCTTCAGAATTCCCTAAGAAATACCTCAATAGTACTGCAGTTGGTAGACCTCTCCACTGTGACTCTTGAGGGGATTGTGGAAGATGTCATGGTCTCCATTGATTCCTGGGACCCTGCTAACTTCTTGGTTCTTCAGCCACAGGAAAAGCTCACTAGGTATCCCCTCATCTTGGGGAGGCCTTTGTTAGTTACTGCAGATGCTTACATCAGTTGTCAAGCTGGGAGCATGACTATCAATAATGGGCATATGTCCAAACAGCTAGTCCTATATCCTCCTGCCCAACCTCTGCTAGAACATGACTTACCTCTCTGGTTGGAGGAGGAAGATGAGGATGAAGTCTACTCCGCACCATTGTGCACAGTGGAAGCCACCAGGGGAGGTCCTTAAACTGAGGATGATCTTATTGAGAATTTGATTCAAAATCCACCCCCCAGTGTGTTTCCATTAGAAGAGTTGGTGGAAGAAACCCAAGCTAGTGCTTTAGTTGATCTCTGTGTGGCTGATCCAACCTCTCTCTGAGTTAAGAATTTGGAATTTGGCCCTAAAAGAACCTTGAAGATCAACTCATCCCTATCCACCTCTCAGGAGAAAGAGCCGTGTAGCTTATTGAATAGCCATTTGGATGTTTTTTCTTGGAGATATAAGGAGATGAAAGGAGTCCACCCTTCAGTCTGTACCCATCACATTTACATTAAAGAGGATTGTAAACTAGTGAGGCAGTCTTAAAGGAGGATGAATCCAGCCCTTAAGGACATTGTGAAAGAAGAACTGCAAAAGTTGCTGGATGCGGCATTCATCTACCCCATCTCTGATAACGAGTGGATTTATCCTTTGGTGCTTGTGCCCAAGAAAAACGAGAAGTGGAGAATCTGTATAGATTATCGAGAACTTAACAAAGCCACCAAGAAGGACCATTTCTCTTTGCCTTTCATAGATCAAGTGTTAGATGGATTGCTAGGAAAGAAGTTCTCTTCCTTCCTAGATGGGTTTAGTGGGTACAATCAGATCCAAATGAGCCTGGAAGACCAAGATAAGACCACTTTCACTTGTCCATGGGGTACCTTTGCCTACTGGGTCCTTCCTTTTGGGTTATGCAATGCTCCTGCCACTTTCTAGAGAGCAGTACTAAGTATATTCGCTGAGCTTGTTCATGATTCAGTGGAAATCTATATGGATGACTTTACCCCTGATGGTTCTAACTTCTGAGAAGCTTTGACTAACCTAACGAAATTTTTAGCCAAGTGTATTGAAATGAACTTGTCCCTCAGTCCTGATAAATGTAAATTCCTAATGACTGAAGGGACCGTGCTAGGTCATACAATTTCTTAGCAAGGTTTATAGGTGGATCCCAACAAGATTTCTATCATCCAAAGGGTCCTGCCTCCTCAAAAGGTAAGAGATGTTAGGAGTTTTCTAGGCTTAGCAGGATATTATAGAAGATTCATCAAAGATTTTAGTAAGCTAGCCTTTCCATTGTTTGGTCTTTTGGGAAAAGTTGCTGAGTTCATATGGATTGAAAGGTAAGCTGATAACTGCCCGAATCTTGAGAGGTCCAAAATGGGCCCTAGATTTCCACATTCACATAGATGCCTCAAACAAAGCTATAGGAGCATCCTTAGGACAAGTTGAAGAGAAGCTACTGTATGCCACATATTTTGTCAGTAAAAACCTATCCAAGGTAGAGTTAAACTGCACTGTAACTGAGAAAGAGCTCCTGGCTATAGTTCATTCCCTAAACAAGTTCAGACACTACATCATTGGCTATCAAATATTCATGCATACTGATCATGCTGCAATTAGGTATTTTATGAATAAACCTAATGTAAATGCTTGTATCATTAGATGGTTACTTTTATTGCAACAATTCGATTTGACCATTGTTGATAAGCCATGTAAGGAAAATGTTGTTGATTTTTTGTCTAGACTAGATCTACCTGCAGGTGAAGAAGGGATGGTGGATGATCAAATGCCAAATGAACACCTATTTTCTATTTCAGTACTATCTCCATGGTTTGTCGATATAGCAAATTATTTGGTTTCAACACAGTTTCTGCCATACCCTTCCTCAAAAGAGAAGAGCAAGATCGTGAGGAAAAGTGCCCCATTCACTTGGATTGGGGGCAATATTTTTAAACTTGGCCCAGATCAGATTTTGAGACGATGTGTCAGGGAGGAGGAAGTTTTTGACATCCTCCTAACCTATCATGATGGGCCCTGTGGAGGCCACTTTGCAGCAAAGAGAACCGCCTTCAAAATTCTGCAGGCAAGGTACTATTGGCCCACTCTTCATCAAGATGTCAGGAGATACATCAGCCAATGTGACCGATGTCAAAGGATGGGGAAACCTACTCCAAAGGATGAGATGCCCTTGCAGCCTCAAGTGACTTTCGAGCCATTTGAGAAGTGGGGCATGGACTTTGTGGGTCCTATCAACCCTCCTTCAAAACAGAAGTCCTACATCATTGTGTGCACGGATTACCTGACAAAGTGGGTGGAAACAAAGGCAATCAAAGTAGCAATAGAAGAAAAAGTAGCTGATTTTTTGAGGGAAAATATCTTCTACAAGTTTGGCTACCCAAGAGAATTAGTCACAGATCAAGGAAGTCAGTTTACCTCTAACCTGATTAAAGACCTTCTCACTCATCACAAGATTAAGCACAGAACTTCCACCCCTTATCATCCGCAAGAAAATGGACAAGTGGAAGTTACTAATAGAGATTTGGAAGGGATTTTGACTAAGGTAGTGAGCAGCAGCAGAAAACATTGGGTAGATCGCCTGGTTGAGGCCACCTGAACCTATAACACTACTTGGAAAAATACAATAGGTTTCACACCCTGTATGAGCTGGTCTATGGGAAGAAGGCATTGTTGTGCATAGAATTTGAATATAACACATTGAGGTTTGCAGCTCAGCTGGACCTAGATCTCAGCCATGCACAACAGGAAATATTACTTCCGCTAATTGGATTAGATGAACAGAGAATGCAGGCCCTTCTCCACTCAGAGGTAGTCCAATTTCAAAGAAACATATGGCATGACCAGCACTTCAAAGAATAGAAATTTCAGCCAGGAGATTGGGTGCTGATGTATGATTCAAGATACAAGGATTTCAAGGGCAAGCTGAGGACAAGATGGCTGGGACCATATACAGTGGAAACATGCAATGACAATGGTTCAGTCCTTATTTGGACCATTGATGAAGAAGCCATCCCCATGCTCATCAATGGGAATAGATTGAAGATCTACAGGAAGCCCCTTTCCAAGTAGGAGTTCATTGAGACTCTTGGTAAGTGAGTATTGGTAGTGGAGTAGGTTCCTGTCTCTACTCCACCTACACCATGAGCAAAAAAAAAAAAAAAAAATAGAAAAAAAAACAGGAAAATAAAAACACAGAAAAAAGAAAAAGGGAATAAAAGATCCCTGGGCGAAAACCTCTTAGAGGCACCCAGGAAAACAGTGAAGGTGAAAATCTCCTGGAGGCACCCCAACTGTCTCAGACTAAAAAAAAAAGAGGAAAAAAAAGAAAAAATAAACCTAATTTCTTTTGAATAAATTGTAGGTTGTAAGAAGGTCATGGCAGGTTTAGGAGGATCGCACAAGACAAAAACAAAGGACATGACCAGGATACATGCATCCCTCACAGTCCATTCCTCCATCACCATTACCCTTTCCCAAGTTTTAGTCTCATTTGGTCTGAAATTTCACATCCTGCAGGAAGCTCTGTATCTTCTACAAGAGGAACCTATAGAAACTACAGAAAAGCCAAAATCAATCTCAGAAGAGGACCCGAAGTTTGGAAATCTGTCTAGGAGGCCTGTGAACCTCCCTGCCACCATCCATCACCCTATGTCACCATTCCATCTCTGTACACCTTCATTGCACTCATTTTTATGTCCCTACACAGTCACACACCGAAATTCTATTTCCTTCATGCTGCAAACAAAAGAAAAAATAATGACAAATCAAAGCAGCAACCTTTTCACTCACCCTACTTGATACCTTCCATCTGTGATTCCTTGTCAGCTGAGACCCTCATCAGCAGTTGTAGCCCTACTAAGATATTAGCTTGAATTTCAGAAGGAGAAGCAGCTACAGGAAATCCTACAGGATTCTTGTAGCAGTTGATCCCTCTGAAAAGCATACTCCAAAGACAGGGTCAGCAAAGTAGGGCATATGAAACATGCAAGGAGCTCTGTTTGAATGTGAGAACTTCAGCGAAAGCCCAAGGACGAGCATGCAGAGCACAAGTAGCAACAACAGTGAAGAAATGGGTTATAAAATCCAAAATATGCATAACAAGGTCGCAACTGAGCAAGTAAGTGCCTAACCCTATTCCTCAATTACATGAATCATATTTCAAGGTTGCATGACTATGGGAATGGTTACGATCAAATGGAATTGGTGGCCAATTAACTAGCCACCTTCGTTTAGTTACACATCCTTGTGGAATTCAAATGAGCCCAGTCAAATTCAAAACTACCGACTAGATATGCAGCCAGCATGTGTGGTATGTCCATTCAGGAAAAAACATTAGGGACTGGTAGTGGTGGTGGTGGATAACAGGAGTAAAGGAGGTGATGGCGGTCAGACAACATGAAGAAACATTATGACCGTGACATAGGACCAATGGTCCGGATGGGGATAACGTACCCATCCGGCCACCTCATCTCCTCACCATGAATCACGCCAGCAGTTAAAAGACAACGCAGTTGAGGCCTTCACCACCCTTTGTTCATTTTTCATTGATGATGTCCTCAACTGGAGTACACACCTACCACTTCCAGTGTAGCTAACCAATCGTCCTCCGCTAGTTTTCTACCAATTTTTTTAAAAAAACCTCCCGCCTATCGGGCTCTACAGGAGCACAGTTTCATTCTACAGGAGTCGGGTGATTTCTACAGGAAGGTTTCTACAGAAAGGTAGAGAACAGCTCTGCAAAAGGAAAACCCAGGATTTTCATCAAAATTCAAGCTCAAAACGAAGTAGGCTCGAGAAAACCTCTGTGCATATGACTTGTTTGAGTAAGGTGGTGAATTAACACGGCATTAGATTGAAAAAAGAGAGTGAAAGTGTGCCTCCATATTTTCCCTGAGTCTATACAGTTTATGTTTTCTTCCCTGCATCTGAAATCTCCTCATCCTTTTTCAAATTCTATTGTATGGAAGATGCATGAAACAGTAGAGGCCAGCTTGTGTGTGTGAAAAAATGAATTTTCATATCTATCTACTTGCTAAAAAAAAGAACCTGTGTCCTTATCCTCTGTTCTGTAAAGAAAATAAAAATTCTTTTCAAAAACAAAAAGCCAAATTCAGGATAAAAGTAGTTTAAAAACAGGGGAATTATTGCAATTTGATGTTGTAAGGAGAACCACACGGGGAATTCCTTCTTGGTTTCAGAAAAAACCGAATTCAGCTATCCTCTGTTTCAGTGTTGACTGTTTTTCCCACCTGAGCATTTTCTTTCTGGTTAAAACACAAAAAGAAGCACTCAACACCATGCCAAGAGGATTCATGAGAAAAGAACCTTTAAAATCTATCAAATTGTATGAGCACCCTGAGGTGGTGGCCATCTTCACTAGGGCAATCTGGATATCCTTCTTTGACAGAATTCAGGGTTATGATGAGGAAGTGACTAAAGCGTTTTTGATGTCCCTAAGACCGCATTCGAAGACACATGCCACAGTTATTTTTAGGGGTTTGACCCTAGAGCTTACACCTGATTTCATCAGTAGAATCACCGGTCTCCCACTGGGGCTCCCTTGGAGCAAAGAGGATAAATCATTGGGACAAGTTGCTAAGAAGACATTTTTTTTGCCTGAGGAGCATCCTGTAGAAGATAAAAACGAGGTCAGAAGGACAAGACTGCCTCCTCTCTAGAGTGAAGTTAGTTACCAAATAATGAGGTATATCACATGTGAAGGTAGGTTCAACATCATTTATGGTTATCATTTCAGGTTGTTACATGGATTCAGGTATGGGATGGACTTGCCTCCAGCTAGAAAACTTAGCATCCCATATTTCCTCCTTCAGTCTTTAACTGAATGTGGTACAAAGATAAATGCAGGGGTCCCAGATCAATTGGCCCACCATGGACTCATCAAACTATGGGTGGAAGATGCCTTACACACCTATACTATCCCCATAGCTTGGGAAATATTCAGAAATATGTTTAGGGATGATGACATCAGAACTTTGACTAGGGACATTATCTCATCCAGCAGTGATGAGGGGGAACAAATTGAAGAAATGGAGAAGAACAATGATGAGGGCACGACCGGCACCTCAAAGAACAACAATTTCATCCAAGAGATTGGGTGCTGCTGTATGATTCAAGATACAAGAATTTCAAGGGCAAGATGAGGACAAGATGGTTGGGACCATATACAGTGGAAACATGCAATGACAATGGTTCAGTCCTTATTCGGACCATTGATGAAGAAGCCATCCCCATGCTCATCAATGGGCATAGATTGAAGATCTACAGGAAGCCCCTTTCCAAGTAGGAGTTCATTGAGACTCTTGGTAAGTGAGTATTGGTAGTGGAGCAGGTTCCTGTCTCTACTCCACCTACACCATGAGCAAAAAAAAAAAAAAAATACAAAAAAAAAACAGGAGAAGAAAAACACAGAAAAAAAGAAAAAGGGAATAAAAGATCCCTGGGTGAAAACCTCTTGGAGGCACCCAGGAAAACAGTTAAGGTGAAAACCTCCTATAGGCACCCTAGCTATCTTAGACTAAAAAAAAAAAGAGGAAAAAAAAGAAAAAAGAAAAAAAGAAAAAATAAACCTAATTTCTTTTGAATAAATTTTAGGTTGTAAGAAGGTCATTGCAGGTTTAGGAGGATCCCACAAGACAAAGATAAAGGACATGACCAGGATACATGCATCCCTCACAGTCCATTCCTCCATCACCATTACCCTTTCCCAAGTTTTGGTCTCATTTGGTCTAAAATTTCACATCCTGCAGGAAGCTCTGTATCTTCTACAAGAGGAACCTGTAGAAACTACAGAAAAGCCAAAATCAATCTCAGAAGAGGACCCGAAGTTTGGAAATCTGTCTAGGAGGCCTGTGAACCTCCCTACCACCATCCATCACCCTATGTCGCCATTCCATCTCTGTACACCTTCATTGCACTCGTTTTTATGTCCCTGCACAGTCAAACACCGAAATTCTATTTCCTTCATGCTGCAAAGAAAAAAAAAATTAATGACAAATCAAAGCAGCAACGTTTTCACTCACCCTACCTGATACCTTCCATCTGTGATTCCTTGTCAGCTGAGACCCTCATCAGTAGTTGTAGCCCTACTAAGATATTAGCTTTAATTTCAGAAGGAGAAGCAGCTACAGGAAATCCTACAGGATTCTTGTAGCAGTTGATCCCTCTGAAAAGCATACTCCAGAGACAGGGTCAGCAAAGCAGGGCATATGAAACATGCAAGGAGCTCTGTTTGAATGTGAGAACTTCATCAAAAGCCCGAGGCCGAGCATGCAGAGCACAAGTAGCAACAGTAGTGAAGAAATGGGTTATAAAATCCGAAATATGCATAACAAGGTCGCAACTGAGCAAGCAAGTGCCTAAACCTATTCCTCAATTACATTAATCATATTTCAAGGTTTCATGACTATGGGAATGGTTACGATCGAATGGAATTGGTGGCCAATTAACTAGCCACCCTCGTTCAGTTACACATCCTTGTGGAATTCAAATGAGCCCAGTCAAATTCAAAACTACCGATTAGATACGCAGCCAGCATGTGTGGTATGTCCATTCAGGAAAAAACATTAGGGACTGGTAGTGGTGGTGGTGGATAACAGGAGTAAAGGAGGTGATGGCGGTCAGAAAACATGCAGAAACATTATGACCGTAAAGTAGGACCAATGGTCCGGATGGGGATAACGTACCCATCCGGCCACCTCATCTCCTCACCACGAATCACGCCAGCAGTTAAAAGACAACGCAGTTGAGGCCTTCGCCACCCTTTGTTCATTTTGCATTCACGATGTCCTCAACTAGAGTACACACCTACCACTTCCAAAGTAGCTAACTAGTCGTCCTCCGCTAGTTTTCTACCAGTTTTTTTAAAAAACATCCCGCCTATCGGGCTATACAGGAGCATAGTTTCATTCTACAGGATCCGGGTGATTTCTACAGGAAGGTTTCTACAACAAAGGCAGAGAATAGCTCTGCAGAAGGAAAACCCGGGATTTTCATCGAAATTCAAGCTCAAAACGAAGTAGGCTCGAGAAAACCTCTGTGCATATGACTTGTTTGAGTAAGGTGGTGAATTAACACGGCATTAGATTGAAAAAAGAGAGTGAAAGTCTGCCTGCACATTGAAAAAAAAGTGAAAGTCTACCCGCATATTTTCCCTGAGTCTATACAGTTTATGTTTTCTTCTCTACATCTGAAATCTCCTCATCCTTTTTCAAATTCTACTGTAAGGAAGATGCATGAAACAGTAGAGGCCATCGTGTGTGTGTGAAAAAATGAATTTGCATATCTATCTACTTGCTAAAAAAAAGAACCTGTGTCCTTATCCTCTGTTCTGTAAAAAAAATAAAAATTCTTTTCAAAAACAGAAAGCCAAATTTAGGATAATAGTAGTTTAAAAATAGGGGAATTATTGAAATTTTATGTTGTAAGGAGAAGCACACGGGGAATTCCTTCTTGGTTTCAGAAAAAACCGAATTCAGCTATCCTCTGTTTCAATGTTGACTGTTTTTCCCACCTGGGCATTTTCTTTCTGGTTAAAACACAAAAAGAAGCACTCAACACCATGCCAAGAGGATTCATGAGAAAAGAACCTTTAAAATCTAGCAAATTGTATGAGCACCCTGAGGTGGTGGCCCTCTTCACTAGGGCAAACTGGATATCCTTCTTGGACAGAATTCAGGGTTATGATGAGGAAGTGACTGAAGATTTTTTGATGTCCCTAAGACCGCATTCGAAGACACATGCCATAGTTAGTTTTATGGGTTTGACCCTAGAGATTACACCTGATTTCATCAGTAGAATCACCAGTCTCCCACTGGGGCCCCTTGGAGCAAAGAGGAGAAATCATTGGGACAAGTTGCTAAGAAGACATTTTTTTTGCCTGAGGAGCATCCCGTAGAAGATAAAAACGAGGTCAGAAGGACAAGACTGCCTCCTCTCTAGAGTGAAGTCAGTTACCAAATAATGAAGTATATCACATGTGAAGGTAGGTTCAGCATCATTTATGGTTATCATTTCAGGTTGTTACATGAATTCAGGTATGGGATGGACTTGCCTCCAGCGAGAAAACTTAGCATCCCATATTTCCTCCTTCAGTCTTTAATTGAATGTGGTACAAAGCTAAATGCAGGGGTCCCAAATCGGTTGGCCCACCATGGGCTCATCAAACTATTGGTGGAAGATGCCTTACACACCTATACTATCCCCATAGCTTGGGAAATATTCAGAATTATGTCCAGGGATGATGACATCAGAACTTTGACTAGGGACATTAGCCCATCCAACAGTGATGAGGGGGAGAAAATTGAAGAAATGTAGAAGAACAATGATGAGGGATCACAAGACATTTGAGCAGAGGGAAAAACAGAGGAAAAGAGGGAGAAAAAGAAGAATTTGACAAGACTATTGAGCCTAAGGCAGAAAAGGAGACAGCATCAAAAATGGAGAAGGGAAAAAGGACAAAGGTTCGGAAGAAAAAGGCCAAGAAATCCCAAAAGAATACTGCCACGGCCAAGGCAGGGACCCAGCAAGAAAAAGAAAAGACACACCCTGAGATATCTGTGACACAAGCAGAAACAGTGGACATAGACAAGGCTACAGGAAGTGAAGGAAAAGAATAGCAGAAAGAAACATCCCCTGAAATGTTGGCAAGGGAAGAAGCAGCTGTGCTTGCTGCATTAAGCACACGTACAAAACAAAAAGGAAAAACAAAAAGGCAAACCTCCATGTATTTTAAAGCCAGAAAAAGCACAAGGATCAAAGTGGGCAAACCCCAGCCACCATCAAAGGAACCAATTGTTATTGAGGACACACCCACTAAAAAGAAGGAAGAGTCTCCTTCCCAGATATATGTCACCTATGAAAGAGGAAGCCCCAAAACAACCACCTGGAAAGAGAAAATCAAGTTGATGAACTCAAAGGCATTTCTACAGGAAGCTGAAACATCTCTACAGGAAACTCTAGCCAAGTTAAAAGAAACTGAGAAATTGGAGGAGAAGGAAGCCAAACAGTCACAGGGGGGAGAGCAAGGCCAAAGAAATACTTGAACCAAGCCCTCAGCCTAATTTACGCTCTTATTACAATCTGCTAGAGGGTGGGAAAATCATCCCACAGAAATTTGTTGTACCTTTATTCTTTGAATTAGAAAAAGAGAGGGTCAGAACCCACACGTGGATGCAAATCACCAAATCTAAAGGAGTTGAGGACATAGGCCACATGGAGGACAAGCTAAAGGAATTAAGTGGGGAGTTGGCCATGGTAAGGCACATAGAAAGCAATAAAAGAGCCCAACTACAGGAAGAGAATGAACTGCTGAAAAAGTAGTTGCAACTATAGGAAGTTCATAAGGGAGAAAGGCTGTCCATTTTGGGAGGGCAGCAGCAGCAAGAAGGTTCTCCAACAAACAAGGAAACAACCAAGAAACAATAGAAAGAGGTAGAGCCACAAGCTGATGTTGAGATGTTAATAGAATTGCTGCAAGAAAAGGAGTCTCAAGCAGTAGAAGAAGTGCATGTTTTAAAACAGCAGTTGCAAGAAAAAGAAGCCCAAATGGCCTGCATGTCCAACTGGATAATAGAAGCCTTGCAATGTAGGCAACCTGCTAAATCCTATGCATTATATCTTAAATACCAATGGTTGCAATTTCAAATTAAAACCTTGGCCCAAAGGGGCACCATCCCATTCCAGAATTACAATCAGTTTATGCATTTGTGTGACAGTAGCTCAACTGAAGATAAGGCCAAGTTAGAAGAATTATATTTACACAACTTGGCACTTCCTAACATGAATCTATGGGACCCAAACACTGCATTAGGTGACCTGCAACTCATGGCCATGGCTTCTTGGTTAAGCCATGAGGAAAAGAGGGCAGTAGAGATTCAGAAGATTATGACCAGGGACCTAAGTGAGCCACTCATGATAAGGGCAGAATCAAAAGATCCCTCAACCCTCATATATGCCCATCGACACCTTGTAGGAAACCCTCACATTGCACTTGACTATGTTGAAAGGCACGCACAGGCCATTGCTCACTTTGAAGATATGGAAAGACTGTTTGGTGATAACTACCTTCATGCTTGCATAAGAAGATGGAATACATTGTCCCATAGTATGAAATAAGAGAGTATCACTCCCTGACCAGAATAAGGGAGGCTATGAGAAGAGTACCCCTATACAAACAATCAATGCAGAACTTGAATGCCAACTAGATTGGCCTTAAGTTCAGCCCTCCACTACTACTAGGGCTGTTAGAAGGGGTCAAGGAAGAAGAGGAACAAATAAAATGGCAGGAAGTGGATAGAAAGGCAGGTTTTCATGATAGAGAAGAGGACATCACCTCAGAAGCCTGGGATGTCAGAGAAGCAGTCAAAGCAATCAAAGATGATGAACTGGATTAGTTGCTCAAAGCATGAGCAACACCTTTAGCACGGGGGTGATGATGAGCCCCGGAAATGGGTAACTATATGGGCTCATTTTGCCTATTATTCTCATTTAATCCACCATTCTCCATATTTTTATGCATGCTTTTGAATATATTTATGTTAATTGAGTGAATGGGAATAGTCATTTTACCACAAAGTCTATTACGTGCTTATTGCAGATTTTTGGATATTTTTGGACCAAGATCAGGCATTTATGAGCAGATTGGCAGCCAAATTCGAAGAAACAAGGTTGAGGATTTATAGGAGGGGGTCTCCTACACTAAATGACACCTTCCTTGAGTTCTCCACCAACATCTCGGAGATCAACAGCCCACAAAAGATGATTTCAAGGGGCAGTCGAGCAGGTCTAGTGAAGTGGCTATTATCTGCAGTTTTGGGCAACCAAGCTCCTAAAGTTAACGAGGAGTGTTGAGAGTCCTCATTTTCATAAATAGGAAGGCTTCAAGCCTTTGTAGTTTAGCCATTTCATAGTCTATTTTTGCACTTCAGTGCAGCCTTGTAATCAACTCATTTTCGAGCTTCTTCTTGCAGACAGTTTTGATGTAACTATTATTTTTTTATCAATGAAGATGAATCCAGCTTTAAACCAGTTTTGATCTTTCCTAGGGGCTGTAGCTCTTGGGTTGGGCCCAACGTAAGTGCCCAGTACCTCCTTTGTGTACTTTTATGTGTTCTTATTGCATTCATAGAATAATCTATGTTATTTAGGTTAAATCTTGCTTCGTTACTTAGGTTGTTTTTTATGATAAGATAGTTGTTCTTGCTTCCAGTTGATTTAATAGTTTGATAATAGAAAAGATCCACAAAAAGGCTACCAAGCAGTCCTTGATCTCCTTTCTCCCTCGTTGGGACCATGAATTGAGACCAAGGCACACTTGCTGCCACAAAAACACTGTTTTTGCCTTCCAATGCAATTGCTAGTGTTAGATTTTGAGTTGGAAAAGTTGATATCAGTTGTGTCTTCATGCTTAGATCTGTTCTTGCTTAGTTTCCATAGCTTTCTTGCATAACTTCCTGTCCATCAAGTTTTGTTCATCACTCTTCTGGTTTCTACGTCAGAATTAGGTCAAAATAGATAAATCTATGTTTTCTTAGTCTTTGCTTGGATCAGTTTTGGAAAGTAGTGTGTAGAACACCTGTAAGACACTCCAACCTATCCTTCCTCCATCACACAACCTACTCCATCCTCTCTCTCAATATTTCCTTCACTCACTCGCCATACTTTCCCAACTTTCCCTAATTTCTACATTTTTTTGCAACATTGCTTTCTTCATCTTTGAACAAATCCAACCATCTTCATCACTCCTGAGCTTCATTTACCAGGTCCTAGACCCCTTAAAATCCCTATCCATCCTTCATTTCCACTTTCCCACCATTTTTTTCACCATTAACCCTCTAAGAACCACTTTCGGCCTGTTCCTGTAGAATTTCCTGTAGATCCCCTACAGCCTCCTGTAGAAGTTCAGGCGAGTGATTTTTCGAAGTCCGATCATAGTGGAAATCTCCAGAAGGTTTCTAGGGACTCCTTAGGTCCTCTCCACACCTTCCCAACCTCCTGCAAACACCCACTCCATTTCCTTTCGCCAATAAACCTCCACACAATCACAAATAGTTAAAACACATGCATAATAATTCTGCATAAAATTGCTCAAAAGTACAAAAAGATGATTTTTTCATATTTTCCTTCAGAAGTAGCTTAAACACATGCATCTTACCTTTTCAATAGTTAATGGCATCCATTTCAGTAGTTTACATATCTTTTCTTGCACAAGTAGGGTTAATCAGTAAAACTAGGGTTTGCGTTTCCTTTTAGCTTTCATCTTCTTGTTGAAAATAGACTAGCCTCTTTTGAGTTGGCTTCCTTCCATCATAGTTAAAACCTTCTTCTAAGAACTCATAGAATTTGACTTGAGCTCCTAGTGAACTTGTGCTAGCTGATCAAGTGACAGCCTACAGTAAGAGCTAGTACTTGTGCATATAGCACCATCACTTCCAAGTTTGCTACGAACTACTGGGTTGATAAAAGTAAAGTAGGGAGTCCCAAGAGTTGCAACATCATTGTTGCAATACTGGAGCTCACCATAAAGCTTATTAAACCTCTGGATGGAATCAACAATGCTTTCATCAGATTTCCTTTTGATATAATTAAACTCCATAAGCGAATATCCACGACCTCGCTTCTCTCCCCATCTCTAGGTGAATTGGTAGTCCATCTCCTCCCATGTATGGATAGAGTTATTATCGAGCCCAAACCACTTTCTTGCTTCATCTACTAAATATTGCACAAAAAATCTTAAAACAACATCTAGGTGTTCAACATTGAGATTTTCTGCAAAGTTACAGAACACCACTATATGTTTCTCTATTGTTTGTTCATATTCCCTCATGAAACGAGGAAGAATAATTAAGTATTCTTGAGGCATCAAATTTAGTTTTTGGGGCAACTGAATAGGTGAATACCTATTCAGCAAGAATGCAGGTGCTACCATGTTTGCACCAGAACTCACTGAGCCTTGAGTACTAGCAGAAGTAGAACTTGCCTGAAAGGTAAGTGAAGTATGAAAAAGAGGTAATGTAGATATAGGTTCAGGTTGAACAACTATAGTAGATAAATTTTCAGGTACTGAAAATAAAAAGACAGATTCTAAAGACTGTTCTTGAAATTTAGGCTCTTGAAATGAGGTGGGTGTGAAAGGCGATTCTTGATCAAGGAAAGATAATCTTTTTGCTAAGTTTTCAGGAAAAAGATGTGAAGAACTGCTACCAGGTGCAAACGGTGCGGGACTTGGTGTAGATGGAGTTTTTGGTTTCCAAACCCTTTTAGAAACTAATCTCTCAGGATCTGAAAGAACTTGAGCTTTCTGTTGCGAGGTATCTAAACTCGTATGAGGCCTTTTTGAAGCCAGAGTTGAAATTCTTGTTCAATACAACCAAATATTTCCTCCTCACTGAATAACCAGAGGAAAGTATTAAAACCCAGGGGAAAACATTCTTATCTTCGTCCCCGGTAGCAACGCCAATTAATGTTGTCCTTCAGGAAACCAATTTCTTGACTGTGGAGAAATTGTGCCTAAGACATTAAAATTTGATTATGCATGTCACTCATTTGTATAAAGTGTCTTCATCTTGAGGAGTATGAAGAACATTATTTTTAAAACCCTTGACATATAGCTGATATGAAAATTTCAAGATGTCATGTGGTGTTGAATACAAATGTTGTGTGAATAACACGTGAGAAGATTAAAGACAATATGACTTGTTTAACAAAAATTATTATCTTTAAGTTAGAGGAAATACAGAGAAAGGAGCTTTAAACATGGGAGCATTATTTTAAGGAAATTTAACTTTATTCACAGAAGCAAACAAAGACCCACAACTTCATTACCATATTCAAAGAGAGAAAGAGACAAAATGATACATAACAGGGATCTTACAAATCATACTCAGCACCGTGTGTAAAACTCCTGATTCTTTCATTAATCATCAATTCATCAAGTACAAAATTGTGTAGTCTTCAGATTTCCAAAACTCATAACTTTTTTCTTTGATTTTCCTTCTTTTTATACATCATGGGATAGTTGATAACTACCAAGAAACTGTCAAAATACTTAACTACTTTCTAACTTCCTTAAGTAAAAAGTCATTTTAAAATATTACATTGGAGGGTACAAGACACCTCACTTTTCTTAGAAAATAAAATAACATAAAATCAAATGAAATCAAATTATGATTGATTGTTGCTGTTCACTGTTCAGATTGGTGGTTTGAGTAGATGGCCCTGCTAGTGAATCTTTTTTCTGTTCTATCATCCACTCTTTGCATCTTCTCCACAATGGTAAATTTGTCTTTGCTACTTCTTGCAATTTGTTGAATGCCATTCTAAACGTTGTGATCCTACTATAAGTAGGCTTGTCCATAAACAAATTCTTTACCATCCACAGAAGTTTAAAATCCTGATTAAGATAATTCACAATAGTTTCTCTTTTCAGTATTATTGTCTTCTCATGGGTGTTGTCAATCTTACTTTTTGCTTCCACTAGAAAAGTCTCATATGATTTCCATGGCAGCAAATTTCCTTGTAAATCCCAGATTGAGGGGAGCCTAGCTCTAACTCTTTAATCAAAGAGGATATTGAACCTGGAAACTGCTTCTTTTATTTCATTCATCTTCTTCTCAGTGGTGTTTCTGTAGATATTTTTGATAAACATCTTATTGAAATCCATTGTACATAATGCTTTGTCCATAAGGTCATGTTCCTTTAGCTCTACATCAGGCTTAGAGTTAATAAAATCTATCATTCTTTTTGCAAACTTAGATCTCTTAACAATTTCTTCTTGTCTTTCATGACCAAACTTTCCATGTCCCTAACAATTGTCTTCTCAATAGACACAATGACAAGGAATTCCCAAATGTTCCTGATAACTTCAATAATTCATCCCATAGAATTTTCCTAGCTTGGATTAAAGACATATTACCTTTAATTCTCTCCTTCAACCTTTTAATCTCCTCTTCAGCCCTTTGAAAGTCTTCTCTATATTTCTTTTCATTTTCCTTCTCCATTCTAGCTTCCTCTTCACTGAAGTTTAAGAGTTTACAAATTGTCTCCGTATCCCTATGTGCTTTTTTCAAATCAAGCTCAACCATTTCTAACTATGTACCCAACTGCAATACCTGTGCCACTGGATCCTCTATATTGGCTGGCATCACTACTGTGTTGACATGAGTATCTACTTGTTTCTCTGGCTTGGCCAATGATTCCTTAAGCAAAGAAACATCTTCAGTTTTCTACAATACATCCTATAAAAGATTCTCCTTTTCATTTTCAACTTCAGTTATCCCTGTAGCAATAGGGTACTCACCCATAGGAAGATTCAACTTCTTTCTCAAGATTCCAATCTCATTCTTAGCAGATTACAATAATCTTTGTATTGCAAGTTGATCATCAGGATTGGCTCCTATCTTTACTATAATCTTCTTTAATTCATCCACCTGAGCATCTAGAGCTCTGGAATTGTCTTTCTCCAACTTTAATTGCTTGATCACTTTGTGTAACATTTTCTTTGCTTTAATAGCAGCTGCATTTGTCTTATATAAATCATTGACAATCAATTGCCCAGTCTACATGTGCAAATTAATTTTGTCAGGCATAGGAAATTTTTGAGTAACAATTGTCAAATTGATAGTTAAAGTTACTAAAGGACCCAACTAACATCTCTGTGGGATGAGATATTTCAATTTTGAGCTATCCCTTTTCTAAATCCATAGCAGATAGTAACCTGTTTTGCTCACAAATGATTTGAGACTCAGCGTGAGCCTCCATGTTTAACTTTATTTTCTTGTTTTTCTTAGCTATCTGGGCAAACATGCTTTGAATAAGAGGAACTTTCTCATGAACAGGCTCACTGGAGGATGGAGAAGCTGGTGCACCCTTTGTTTCTCCTAATTAGATTACTAAACCAGGTTGTGCCAAAGACATTGCATCCAATAGTTTAGTTCTCTTTTTTGTTTCTGACTCTTCTTCATCAAGATCAATAATTTCCTCTCTGGTCCATTTTGAATCCTTTTCTGAAATACGTGAGGTTTCAATCTCTGCTCCTTTGGTGTTTTGTGGACCTCCATTTGCCATTTTCTCAACCTATGGCCTATTTTCATGTAATAATGTCGAATATCCATTCTATATCCTTCTTTTAGAAATGATCTGATGAGGATCATAAGCCCACTCAACAACCTGCAAAAGACACATATCACCCAATAATTTCTCAACCTCTTGGGCAGCCTGTCTAGTGTTCACAATAAAGGGTCCCATTTTTCTTGGAAACTTAAAGAGATAACCCTTTTTCATGGGGACAAAATGAACCTGATCCACATTTAGGCTTTGTTTAATAAACTCAAGAGAAAAGAGTCACACTGGCACAAATTTTGGTAACCTATATGGTTTGACTGAGGCTCCATAAAGCCTAATTTCTGCATGCTATTCAAATACGAACCAGTCTCCACATCTTACATCTTTGCTCAATTGAATAAATTCTTGAGCTTTGGGAAGAAATGTTGGTGGAAAGGTCCCATTCAAAATCTTGTAGGCCACCAGAAGAAATAAAGAATTAAATTCAAATAGGCCGCCATCTTTTGGATCACCCCTCACCAAGTCTATCTAGAACACCACTGATTGTTTCTTGTTATTTATGTCTACAATATTTAACCCCAAATTTTCAAAATTCTCAGCATTTTGGTACAAGAACAAATAAGTGACAACTGAAGGAAATTTAAATGAACCAGTAAGTGACAGAGTCATCAATTGAGTATTAATGGTGTCTACCCAAAATGCTGGAATATCTAATATCGCTTCTAGTTTCATCATCATAGTTAAAAATCCCAAAACTTCCTTATCAACTTGTCTGGAGTCTTCCCTCCCCAGAATTTTAGAAATCACCTGAAAAATTGGTATTATATTTGCTGCAAAGATATCTAAAGAAAACAATTTTTCATCTCGAGAGAATTGTCTAGATTTGGGAGCTAAGAAGGATAAAGCATAAGAGGACTCCTGGGACAATAGGTTGTCATAGTACGAGACCAAAGACTCTTCAGTAAAAGTGACATAAGTTCCAGAGACAGGGTAATTGAAAGCTTGGTGAATTGATTGAGAGGTTACCTGGAAGACACTTTACCCTAACTAATTCATCACAAAACACTATTTAGGGTACATAGACGAGGCTAACCACTGAATGAATTCTAGAAACAAGTGGGTTTTTGGGACAAATGCTGCTAAGACACTTGACCTTACCATTTCCATAAATACAGGGGACTTCTTGTGATTCAAAACAACTTCTTGATATATAGGGAGATGCTTAATTGTGTAGAAGGTATCTGAAATATCATGCTCGATGTCCATTAGTGGGATATGGATGATAGAAGAGGAACTTACTTGTTTGGCCATGGCATCTGAAAATGATAGTTGCTGACTTGGAATGATGAACTAGAGGTGAGAGTCTATGCACTTGAGTTGCTCGTACTAAGAACAGGTGACTAATACAGTGGGGTTTATTTCCATTTTTTTATTTATAAATGAAAGAAAAATGGGGGGAAATGTAACGAATTAATGAAGTGATAGGGCTGAGGTGATGAGGTATGGTGGGTGAGCTAGACAGAAATGAATGGGAGCAGAGGATGAAGTGGCGGACATGGGGTGGAGTGGGACGATGAGGGGTGGCCCACTACGGGGGTAGGGGGTGTACGAGATGCTAATCGAGGCGGAACCCCCACAGTGATCATGGGTCGTCAATCTATGTCAACTGTGCTGACGTCAGGGTCAACTACGACGGTTGAGCCATGAATTATAATCTGCATTAGTTGTTCCCCCGCAGAGTGCTTTATCTATCTACTTTGCCGATGTTTGATCGCACTCTATGGTAATGATCATGCTTTTGTAGATGGGTCAGGCCCACCTTCTTAATACCTTCAATGCCACCGTTAGTGTCATTTAAAATAATATTTCAACATTTTTAAAATTTCTTTTGTTTTTTCAAAACTTAGACATGATATTTTTTTTTAGGTTTTGAATAATATTAAAAATTAAAATGACATAGGAGGTCACAATAGGTCGCATGTTGAAAGATTGCCTCTAAGGTGGTGAAAAACATTTTTCTTTGCAACTGCCCCTGAATTATTTAGTGCAGAAAATGATTAGGACCATGTGGATTCTTTGCTTGTTTTCTCTATTGTTTATCTTCTCCATTATTTTGCTTCTTCATCATCATAGGATTATGTAGGACATCCATGTCATCATGATAGTGTCCAACAATGAGTGTATCATCCATGTCATCACATAATGGTGCAGTGATATGTTATAGTGAAACCTCCATTAATTTTTCATTCCAATCATCAAGTGAGATCATCCATCTAATCTTCCAACCATGTGATCATTCAAGGGTATGTCATCGTCACGTGTAGTCCTCCATATGTCATCAAGGGTTAAAGGCTAGATCATCAAGTGGATGCAACATTAGATCAAGTACTTCTTAGGGCTTCCTTAATTAGTGGTTTGACTTATTCGTGACTTGACATCTTCATTGATGGTATCCTACTCAACCAAGAGTCATGGCATCATCATATGGAACCAAGCATCTCAAGAATATTGACATCAATGGCAACCTAGATTAACAATTCCAAGCTGAATGTTGGGAAAAACATCATAGTGGACATTGCTTGTGGTTTATTAATGGCCATGGAAATTCGCAACGGCATTGGCAAAGACATTGAGGAAAAATTGGTATTTAATTATGAGAAATGAAGAAAATAGGAGAAAAGGAAGGTGAAGAGACACAAATTTTCATGCAAGGGAAATTATAAGAAAATGAAGAAAAAAGAGACATCAATGATAAAAAGACATCAGAGTAACAATTCACAGCTTTTGTCAGTTCTAGTTTTTCTCTCTTACATTCTAGCACACTTAGAGCATTCTTGGGGCACTATAGCATTCACTTGGATTTGGTGCAAGAAAACAAAGGAATTAAAAGGAGAGCAAAGGACTAGCAAAGGAAAAGCAAGGGAAAACAAAGGAAGGCTGGTTCAATAACTTCAACAAGAGGATTTTGCAGGTAAAAGGTTGCATGTGTGATTTCATAGTTGAGGTGTGAATGCATGGTACATGAATTTGTTTATTTGGTTAATTTGTTGTCATTGGCATGGTTTTTGTCTGGTTTGATAGTGGTTTTAGCCTTACCTTGCCATTTTGTGGGTAGCCATGGTGTGATGGGATTCATTCTTGGTTGAGCTTTGGATTTCCTGATGAATATGGAATTGGGTGAGGTGGTCTCGGGAAAATCCCAAAGTGTTGGGGGTGGAGATGGTTTTCTCCAGGAAGCCCTCGATAAGTGGGTGGAGATAGGAAAATTCCTCTAGGCGTGGTGAAGGAATTTTAGGCATCCAAGTTTGGTGTGGTATTGTGATCTCGAGATTGATTTAGGTGAGACCGCAGTAGCTTGAGGGTGGATGTGGTCGTTGTTGCGATGACTCTCCTCACATACATGATTTTCCTTCTATTTGATTAATGTATACACTTGATTCACTTTTATTTACTCATACTTAGTCATATTTTCACTCAAATTCATACTATCTCTTAGATCTGCTCATTTTCCAAACTTTCCTTAGGCAGATCTACACTTTCTTTGCCCAGTTTTAACTTTTCCCAACTGGAACTGCGCAATCCTAAGGCTCAAGCCACAAGCTTGGCCTCAGGAATTGCGTAGTGCAGAATCCAAGCTAGCTCCAACTATGCACTGTGCAGTTCCAGGAATCATCCTGGCATATTTGCCACTAAGACTACGCAATGCATAGTCTCTCCCATTCCTCTGCCTAGGTTGAACTGCACATTGTGTAGTTTCAAGCCATAAGCTTCGACCTTGGATACAAGGAATATGTAGTGCACATTTCACACAGGCAACCAGTTCCTCTTGCCGATTAGAATTGTGCAATCTTCCCCATCAAATTCCCAGTTTGCTGCTTGATCCTACCTTGTAATTAGATTTGCTTAAGACTGATATTTCTTTGCCATGAGTTTCTTTTCTGTCCAACAGGTACAATATTTGTTGAGCACCTCTCCAATAGTCACTATTACCACGGCACATAAGAGAGTTTCTTCAAAAGAAACTAATGAAAGAAGTACCGGGGAAGCAATTGAGAAATCGTCCGTAGATTTTCCAGTGTATGTAGATACTCAGTTTTTTATAAAAAAAGGTGTTATTGTCAGTCTTTGCAGCCTTCCTCCAGTGATCAAACATGCTCTTACAAAGTGATTTTAAAGTGTCAAGGTCAAATTTTGTCATTTCAGTGAGTCTTCAAGCAAAATTTGGTCACTAGGCATTAGGTCTAGGGTTTGATTTTACCCTTGTCAAAGTTGTCCAAATGATGTTCCATGTCACCATTCAACTGAGTGTACCATCATTCAAAGGGTTTTCATCATCATGTCAAGTTCCACTGGGCCATTTTACACCTTGTTCATGCTTCAGTTGCGCCTAGGCAAGGTTCATTTCCCTCTCCTAGGGTTTTGAAGCTAATTTCTCTTGGATGGTCAAATCATCGGAAAGAATTATATCCTGATGTTCATACACCTTTCCCTATCCATAATGTACCTTATTAAGCACTTCCCATCACTAAAATCCCCCAAATTCCTCATTTTCGAACAAACCCTAGTTTCTTGCTAGAACTTGGCAATTTTCTAGGTTGGACCTGTGTTTTGCCTTTTTGGACCCCTTCCCCTCACTCAATCTCTGATATTTCACTTTCCCCTACTTCCTAACATCCCTCCCTACTTCCCAAAATTTCCTCAAGAATTTAGAAGCTCCCTATCCCCTTCATTTCGCTTCATTTCGACAAATCCCTTGTTCCACACATCGGGATAGGTTTCACTAAAATGATGTTTCTGAGCAATAAAGATGAATTTGGGAAACGTGAAAGATATTTTTTTCCACAACATTCCAAGGAAGAAAAACCTCCTTCACTTTTTACACAGGTGTCATGGTTTTGGAGAAATGTCAAAAATATAGTTGCCTCGGGAGAATTGATGCACCTCTGAAGTGACCTTGGGAAAATAAACTTTTATTCTAGCTCAGTTGGTCAAATGACTTGCTTGATGAGTAAAAAAAAAATTAGACACAAATATCTTTCCAATGAGCTATCATTAGCTCAATTTGGAGTTGAGGAAGGCATTCAAACGTTGACTGTAACAGCACTCTGCCTTTAGGCAGCCTCATTTGGCACATTTTGAACAGTCTTGGGAGATTTGATTTTTGATAGGGAAAATGAACTCAAAATTGAAAAATTCTAGTCGAGTTAGAAATTAGACTCAAATACCTTTCCAACGAGCTATCCTGCGCCCAATTTGGACACCAGGAAGGCCTCCAAAAGTCTCCTACAAAAACTGTTACGCACAAGCTATATGCGTCGCGCCTCAAGCAGAGTGCACCGCGCCACTTCCCTGTGCGCTGCGCACTGGTGCGGCGCTAAAAAACTAGAACTCCAAATGAGGAATGGTTTGAATTTTTGGATTCATCATGAAAAATCATGGCTACTGGTGCCCGGACAAGAAATTTGGAGCATTTTTGGGGCCTTTTGGGTCACATGACAAATTTTTGGGCAAAATACAGGGTTTTTCTCCCTTTGCGCACGACGCTAAAAATATAGAGCTCCAAATGAGGAATGGTTTGCATTTTTGGTTCAGAATGGAAAATCACGACTACTGGTTCCCAGACAAGAAATTTGGGCAATATCTGAGTCTCCAGGAGGTCAAAAACACCCAAAAAATGGCCTCTATGCCCCTTTTTTGACACACAGGAAGCAATGTTGGGAGACTGAAGATTTGGAGGGGAAAATGAGCACCAAATTTAGAAATTCTAGTTGGGTTAGAAAGTAGACAGGACAGAATTTCCAACAAGCCCACTTGAGCACACTTTGGACACCAGCAAGTGCCCCAAAACAGGCCCCAAAGTAGCGCGACACATAGAGAAAATGGCGCGACACACAGAGGAAAAATTGCCAAATTTGCTTCCGTTTCGCGAATTTTCGATTCGTGACTTCTCCAAGTGGGCCCGCTCATCTACACTTTGGTTTTGTGGCACCAAAGGTGGAATTTAAATTAATTTTTCTCCATATTGGCTTCTATCCAAGTGGCGAAGGAAGGCAAATGGTCACCCAAGCCAAATGTCATGTTTGTAGCGCTGCACCTGTAGCTGATGGTTAGCTCTTCATATCCATTTTGTAATGATTCGAGTAACTCCCCAACCCCTGGGTGTTCTATCTCTTCATGGAACATTCTATATATTGTATGTAAACCATTTGCAAAAGGTTGGTTGGCTTGTAACTTCTGGGAGACTGTGGGAAAGAAATTCTGCTTCTTCACTATATATTTTTGACAGAGAATTAATGAAAGGCAGCGGCTCTGTTTCATGAGATTCATGTGGTTGTGAGTGTAGCAAATGTGTCTCTTATGTTTTCATATGTATCTCATTATGTTTCATAATTCAATTCATGTTCATTTCCAGTGAAATTTTCTGAGTTAGATAAGGTAGAATTCAATTTTATTGCTCTGCCTATGGGAAAATTTCATGTTCAGTGTTCTTCTTTTGTTGAAAATGATTCATGTTCCTATGCCCTTTTCACTCTCCTAAACAGTTTCTCCATTCCGTGTTATTTCAAACTAAATTGCTGCACTTTCCGCCTGCCTTGCCTCACGAAGTAATCTCTGCCTTTGTATTAAATTCCCTGCTCTTTGCTGGCCGTTAGTCCCATACCATCCCAGAAGCTTTGTCATTCATAAAAATCGTTTCTCGTACCCCTATTCACTTACTAACCTAAGATCAATATTTCATTGTAAGTCATCTCAGACCATTTTTTGCTTATCTATTCACTGAGAATGACTCGGAGAGAGCCCTCTCCTGTTCTAGTAGGGCTAGCTACCAAACTGAGCGTGGTTTGTGGTTACCCTAATTTTTGCCTTCCTTCAGCCTATGGCAGATTTAGGTGCTAACAGAAGGGATCATCATTGACATGGAATCAGGTTAAATAGTATGCAAGGGAATTTGAGGTAGACATAGAAGACCGACCGATGTATCTCAACATCCAATGGTTAGGGTTATAAAAGGTTGCATGTAGGTATCTAGCCTTCCCGTGTGCAGATGTCATCAACTAGATTATCTCACACATTGATGAGAAGACCATGACATTGAGAAGTTCCAGTGGACAGAATCAGTCCACCTTGCGGGAGGAAGACTAACAATACATGTATCACTTTCCTTAGCCAGTAGAGTGCATGGACTCACTTTTGTATGTGACGCATAGCTATTTGAATGTAAGAGACATTGTCAAAGGTTGGGTGAAGGAGCCATCTAAGTTTTGACAGACACCCACTCATGTGTGCAAGACAAAGTCCCTCAAAAATCCCTACCAGCTCTTGATTATCTTCGCTTGTAGGATCCATGGTCAAGAGAGCATGACAACCTTTCCTGAAGGGTGGGAAGTCTTATTGGACCAGGTGGTGAATTAGGGGAAGTCGTTCAACTGGTCATATCTATTAGCTCGACAGTTGAAGGCCCATGTAACATAGGTTTAGAATCCTCTTGAGGGTGAGTGAGCAAAGTTCTATATGCCTACATACTTACTAGATGCAATTGGTGCACAACAACAGTTCCTTGGCATGAACTGGACATGGACACCACGAGAAATTCCCATGCACATCTATTGCAAGTTGCTTTCGAAATGCAATTATCAAGGAGTAATGGCACGACTAATTGACTACTTTGTCATCCCTCTTTACTAGATCATCTTTGAATAAGATCCACCTTGCATGTTACGAGAAGCAATGGAGGCGATAGTAGACATCATAGATTGGTATCCCTCACCAGGTGGCGCCTTCATTAGAGTGTTTGGAAGAGAGAATCCTCTACATGTTTTAGCAAGGTACGCCATTGAAAAAATTGTCACGCAAGAAGTATCATATCATCTCACCATAGGGTTATCAACAAAATTGCACAGGAAGAAGAAAGCACCATGGCCTACTCTTCCTTTGAAAATTGGATTACACAAGATAAATAACTTGAAAGTTGCGCTATCGAGTGTTGGGCCTAAGAATTATCCTTAAAATACATCCACTTTCACTCCATTCAACTCCCACTTTCTCTCCATTCACACCTTTTCTCACCTCTATTCCACCACCATGTCAACACATTAGCTTCACTTTCATCATTAAATGGGTTATCATCGTGTTTTCCAAAACATTATTAATTCTTAGTATTTTTAAGAGAATTTATGGTTAAACTTTAGAAAACAATCTCCATATACTTATACCTGACAATTAGAATGAGTTTGTTGACATGTGTAGGTACAAAGGAAGCTTCCAAGACATCTTTATGTCGCACTCTATGTTCAAATTCTAATTTGAGGAGATCATGGACCTCATGGAGAAGATAATGGACCTCATGGCGGAAATCATGGAGGATAGGGTTATGTGTCACCATTGGTTGAGAAATATGTGGAACAAAGGAGGGAATAGTGGGTCTACATTTATGATTTTGTTATCATAGCTTTTGTATAAATAGGAGTGTTATCTCCTTCATTTGTAATATGTTAGTGTCAGTATCTTCATCCCTCCACCAGTGATCAAATTTCTCTTGTTGCATTGCATGTTAAGTGTCTCATCTGATCATCTACATTCCCTTAGGATCATGGATCATCTGATGGTAGTGGCATATTATAAACTTTCCCTCATGATCTTTACCTGTTGGCCCATTTTCATACATTCAGGTCATCTACAGTCATTTTATGCCATTACATCTACAAAAGTCATTTTTAGGGTTTTAGGTCTCATTAGGTCTAGGGTTTTGTCAATAAGGTCTTGTAAAAGCTCAATAATGCTCAGCAGGCACATGAGGAGCTCAAATAAAGTCTCAGAAACAAAAATTTCAATAATGACATGCTCAGTGATTGATTTTTCCTCAAAACCCTGTTTTGAGGAAAAATAGAGTTTTTTATGTTTTATGTACAAGATTTCATGTAATTTCATTTTTCCTATATGTAATAATTTTGAGATACAACCCTGGTCACCTTGCCAAGCCCCTACACTCCAGTTCCTCCAAAAGAATCAAAATTTCAAAGAATTTAGTCCATCAAAGGCAAAAAGTAAGTCAAATTGCCCAAAACAGAGTTTTAAAAAAGCAAGTGAAAAGCCAAACATTACAAAGTGGGTTTTTATAAGTGAAAAATTAAATTGGTGGGTATATAAAGTATTTTTCATATTGATGAAGTTCATCTGTGTCCAAAGAGTTAATGAGAACTAGAGCAAAGTCATGTTGAGCCTAAGGAGCGAATTTGCAAAAAAATTGTGAAAATTTTGAGGTGCGGGGCACCTGGTCGGCGCAGCGCATAGAGACTCAGAAAATACATCAAAATTTCAACTGGTGCGGCACACCTGTTAGTGGGTGTGGCACACCTGTCTTTCAACCTTGAAATTCATCCAAACAACCTCATCAACTTTTCCAAGCTCCAAATCTTCCAAAATTCATAATTTCAATTAAGTGGAAACTCGCATATTGCCATTGCAAGGGATTTTATTCTCTTTCATAGTGTGTAAATTAGTGAAAATTGAAACCCTAGTTTGCTACATAATGTATTGAAAAATTGCCTAGGTTTTTCAGAAGTTGTCATTCTTGCTGTTATTCCCCTGCATCATTTTTACATTCCCCTCCACTACATTTCCCAAGTCTCATTTCCCTTTCCCTCTCTCATTTCCATTCATCCTACCCCCCTATCCCTAAAACCCTAATACCTAACAAATTTCCACTATTCCCAAACCCTAATTTTCATTCCCAACACCCTATCACCTCCCAAAACCCTACAGTTAGCACCAAAATTCCTCATTCACAGTCCCACTCATCAATCCCTTTCATTAAATAGAAAACTATCATGGAGATGCAAAACATAAGAGAAAGCCGGCAAGCAACCAAGAGGAGGAAAGTCAAGTTGACACCGCTAGAGTAAGAGATTGAAGCTAATCATGAATCTTGGCTAGAGAGGACAAAAATGCACTTGGAGAATATGCCGGGGAAGGCCAAAAAAGATAAAAAAATGTTGACGCACATGGCCTATCATTATTTTGCGAGAAACAAAGTTTGCAAAGCGAGAATTAGGACTTTGAAGGCCAAGTTGATGAAAGCTTTGAGGAAGAGGAAAGAGCAAGAAAAGCTCAAGATTTTTGCTGAGGATTCCTTAGCCCAACATAGCACTTGATACATGACACTCAACCCAAATTTCAAGAAATTTGGGATACTTTTTGTCAATTTTTATTTTTTGGAGCAAAACACAGGTTTTTCTGCCTGGTGCACCACGCTACCTAGCATGCGCTTTTGCTAGGGACCTCCTTTGGAGGAAAACTCAACATTTTTGAATTCCTCAAGAAAAAATATGAATTCCCACAAATGGCCAAGAAATTTTGTCAATTTTTAAGCTTCCAAAAGGGTCAAAAGCACCTCAAAAATGCCCTTTCTACCCCTTTTCGGCCACACAGGAAGCAGTGCTGGGAGAACTTACTTTTGGAGGGGAAAATGGACACCAAACTTAGAAATTCCACCTATTCTGGAAAGTAGACCGACATACCTTTCCAAAAATCCCACGTGGAGCACATTTGGTGCATGGGAAGGCCTCCAAAATCATCTACAAAAAGGCACGGTGCACAGGGATAGAGACATGGCGCACAGGATGGAAAATTGACTTTTTTGCCAAAAAACTCTATTTTTTCGCCTAGTTTTTTCTCAGCTTGACTTTTCTCTTTCTCATAGTCAAAATCATGATGTAATTTGATGTAACTTGATGGAATTTGATTTAAATATGTTAAAATTTCACTCATGGAGGTAGATACATCATGAAAAGGTAGTTTGAAACTGAAAGAATCAGTTTCCTAGGTTTTAGAGGCAAGTTGTTCCACTGCCTACTTTTCAGATCTTAGTTTAGATCTTGTTGACACATCTCCTAAACTCATGAATTCGACCCCTAAATCCTAGCATGAGTTTTTTTTTGCCTATATCTAGTAGTTTTTCAGTCATTGGTAAAGGTTGGACTCTTGTCAATGCTTTGAGCATTATTGTACATTCATCTCTACAGTTTGGCAAAGGAATAGACCAGGGTTTGCAGCATTTTGTGGGATTCTTGTGGCAAGTTGATTTGGTATTGCTTTTCCTTCTGTAATTCAAGTTTACATGTGTTTATGTATGCCATCATCTCTCTTTTTTCAGCTTAACTAAATGAATCAAGGATAAAGGTAGAATTCATTGATGTTGCAGTGCTCTACCTAGGGTTTGTTTAGTTTTCTATGTTTTCAGTAGTTTGAAGAGGATCTCTGAGACTTTCATGCCCTATCCAACTCCTCACCAGTGTTAAGACTCTCCATCTCACTTATTTCAAAGTACTGAACCATTTGCCTACCTCGCCCCACAGAAACCTCTGCAAGACTATGTCCATTCCCTAGACCGAAATCTGCCTTTCACATTTGAGCCAGCAAACCAAAATTGAATTAAATCAAACTCCTCTAAGCATATACCTAGCCTAAAATGAGTCTTTACATCAGTCATCTCAAACCTCATTGATCATATTTTCTTGAGATTGACAAGGAGAGAGCCCTCTCCCGACCTAGTTGTTACACTAAAATTTGTCACCATGACTATTTGCAGTCAGTATGGCTCCATCAATTGTCATACTGTCCTCCTTGGCAAGTCTTATACCTCTGCTCCTCATGTCAAACTCCAAGAAAGAGATAAAGTCCTTAAAAAGTCAATTAACTCTGGTTACACAGTTTCTCTTAACCTTACCTGCGTGTACGCACCTCAAGTTCACAATACCTGCGTACTTGTACGCTCTGTCTGTAAAGGGGTGGGTGCGTACTCCTGTAAAGGTCAAAAGGCGCGATTTTTACTTCAAAAAAGTTACTTGTGGTCGAATCTAGAGCATTCTAGAAGATAGTTTGACGTGTATTGAGCGCCTCCAGATGGTTCATGCATCCCAAAGAAAGAGTAACTTATCCCATCAAGAGGGGAGCTATCCCATTGAAAGAGGGGCTTATCCCATTGATGGTGGACCTGATTAACTTCCTCCAAAGCATTATAAATACAGGCATTGGGCCAGAGGGAAGGGAGGTTGAAAGCTGAACATTCCTAAGGATAGATGCTGCTGAAATTAGGACTCCCTTATAGAGCTTGAGAGGAGAGATTCCCATCCTTTCTTAGCTTCATTTGGAAGTGTGTGAGCTGATCAAAGTAAAGGAGGACTCTTGCTGGACCCTGGGAGGGACCTACACAACACCAAGGCACTGGTTGTAATGGTTTCTTTTGTTTCCAATTAATACAATTAAGTTCATTTTTCTCAACAAGTTGTTATATATAATTTGTTTCATATACTCCTTGGTCTTTATGATGAATATGTTTTGTTATATGAGTTATTCAGGTGCTATGTAATCATTTGATTGTTAGTGAATGTAGGATTCAAAGAGAAGGAGGAGCTCATCTGGATCGGAGAGGCTTGGCTGCTACAAACAGCGTTGGACTAAAGGTATGCTTTAAACACCTGGTTGCTTGTATTTTAAATGCATATTTAGGGAAAGATAGTGCTTGATTGTTTTGTTTGTCACTAGAAAGCCTTAGCTTCTAGGGAGGTCGGTTTTGTCCGCAAAATTGACTCTTTCCGCATGACAAAATGGCGAATCCACTGGGGAATCCATGGATTTGATTGATTTCTCTTTTGAGTGATACTTTGATTTGAGAAAAGTCGATTTCTTTCTGGTTTTTGACTGATTCACTGTGAATTTGGGTGGAATAGCTTAGGGTTAAGTTAGATTTTATTTTTCTTGGTTTTGAGAGCAGTACGCACCCTCTGTGTTAAGCAAAGTGTGTACCTGTATGCACCGCAGCTTTGTACACAGAGCGTGGCCGCACCTGTGCAAACAGGCTGCCTGCGTACCCTGTCAAAAGTTGAGAAAATTCCAATTTTTTCCTTTTTGCCTCTTAGATTTTGTTTATAATTTGTTTTTTGCTGCCCAGATCCACTGGTTACCTGTCAAAAGTTTTCATCTCAGCTTGTTTCATTAGTATCAAGGGTTTTAGTGAAATTCATAGAAGTTCTAGCCCTAGGTTTGATTTTTGCATTGGTCCTGTAGTGACTTTGGCTTTAGAAGTTGTAAAACCTTGGATATCCCTGGTCTTTTCAGTCTTCTTAGGAGTCGGACCTTTCGTAAAATCCACCTTTGTGAGAAACCTACCTTTGTGTTGTCTCTTTGCGGAATTTCGAGAAAGCTTGTTGGTTAAGCTGTGAATTTCATTCTTAAGAAAAAGAACAAAAGATTTTGATTTTTGTTTTTGACTGGTTTATGATTCTGCATGAACTAGTCCTTGGTTGAATTGTAACTGAGTAAAACATCCTGGAATTATATTTTGTAGGCTTTTACCTCATTAGATTTGCTTTTAGGTGAATTTCTCTTAGATTTGCTTTTAGGTAAAATTGATTTAAAGAGTTCAGGCTTCTGTGATCCATATCAAGATTGTGAGAGATTTTTCAGCGAAAATCACATGGAGTACCATTTGACAAATGGTACTCCATGTGATTTTCGCTGAAAAATCTCTCACAATCTTAAAATTGATTTGATTGTCATAGATTTTTTAAAGTTGATTTTTGTTAAGTAGTTTTACATGCTTTGTTAATATAGGAAAAATACAAAAATCTCTTTGGAAAAAGTTTGTTTTAGTAGTATTTGAAGTCTTTGAAAAGAGAAAGGAAGTTTTCGTGAAATAATCAGTGGTCATGTGTTGTGTGCTTTGGAAAAGATAAAGAGATTGTTTCTTTGATTTTCATTGCCAAGAAAGTTGTCTTTATAAATTTTGCATTCTCCAACTCTCTTAGCTAGGGAATTCATTGAAAAGGAAAAATAGTTTAAATCATCCTAGGTGCATCTTTTTAGTGGATTTGAGTCGAGTATACACACCATCAGTTTCATCTCCACTACCTTTTGTCCTAAAGAAAAACCATAAAAATTAACGCTTAAAGTAAAATTTACTTAGTAACTTTTTATTTACTAGGGCTCTGAAACACCAATATAGATCAGGCTAGTGTCTTGGAGTAGGAGAGTAATTAACTCTCCAAGACAGCAAAACCAAACAAGTAGCTCATCTTGTGGTAGGATAAATCCAATAGTTACATTTATGCTCTGGGAAAGCTCCTCTTAAAGGAGAAGCACGAGATCGTGTCCGAACCAGTGAGGGGATCAATCCTCCTTCATTGGGAACGACGCCAGATACGAACGTACTACAAACCGTAAACCTCGGATTGACCATTGTCGAGGAGCCTGGGGTCATTTGTCGGTAAACCTTGGATTATTGTCAAGGAGCCAGCAAGGGGATTGAGCTTGTTACTCTGCCCTTGCGTGCTATCGGATCATAGACTGTTCCCCCAGGTATATTTGTTGCTGTTGGTGACCTTAGTGACCATTATCTTTAGGGTTCTACCCAAGGTGACGGTGGAGGGAAGATCCCACTGTACCTGGAGCAGACATCAGCTAGACTCACTTGGATTTTCTGGGGGGTTCACTTCACTCGAGACGGTTAAAGTGGAGGAACTTGTGCCAGTCTATTCATTAAGCAGGTTGCCGGGGTAACTGTTCCACCCGCCACTTCTGTACTGGATTCTGCGATGTTGGATTTCATCACCAACTAGTGTTTTCGGTCCGGAAGGTTACTGTTTGTGTATGGTTTGACGCCCTAGATTCTTTAGGAGTGTGGTTCGAATTTGTTTGGTTCTTTAGAGACTTTAGGCGGATTGCTTTGAGATTTTACTTTGTTTGCGTGTGCAGTAGTTAAAAGTTTTTAACTGTGGCTGAATTACTGAGACAGTCCCGTAGACTTCGGGGCCAGTCTCCTGAGATTGTAACCGTGGCTGATTTGTTGAGGAAGTCCCGTAGACTTCGGGCCAACCTACTGAAGATGTCCCAGGTCATTACGAAGGTTTGAAAGTCCGCGTAACTCCTAGTGGCAGTAAAGTAGGTTCACCTGAAGAAGGAGAGTCTTCGTTGGTAGTTCATCCTGATTACCAAAGTCTAGAAACAGGTTATAATCCTGAAGCTATTGCAGTTTCCGAGCTTGTTGGTAGCTTTTCATCTACTAGTGATATAGGCGAAGAACCTGAGATATCTTAACCTGTTACTCCAACTTCTAGTGCTCCTGATTCACCTAGGGTAGAAAGAGTCATCACCGAAAATCTTCCTTCTGGTTTGATAGCTATTGAAGAACTTGCTCCAGAAGAAGAAATAGGCGTCCCTATCCCTGAAAATCAACCTACTATTGATCTAAGGGAGCGTGAATCCATTTTTTACAGTCCACCTAGACGTACTACTTGGTATCTTTCTTTAACTAATTATTTGGACAACTCAGGGTTAAGTTTTTCTCCACCTCGTGCTCCTTATCCACCTGGAGGTATTTATACTCCTGTAAATATGTCTGGTTAGTCGTCCATGTTTACTCAATCTCCTGAATATTTTTTGTACGGTGGTCCTTCTGTTCCCTCTGGGTATCAGTCACTTTCTGGTACTTTTGCGGGAGCATCTCCTCAACCCATTGAACATGGGTTATTAACTGGAAACAATGGTAATAAACCGTTAAGCGTAGGAGACATTTATATGATGTCAGGCTCAATTCCCAGTTCTCAACCTCAAGGTGGCCAGTTACCGCCTGGGGGGCAACCTCAATTAACGCCTGGGGGGCAACCTCAAGGTACACAAATTGCGTCTGGGGGGCAACCTCAAGGACAGTATGTACCCGTGGTGCAGTACATTCCTCAAGGTCAACCCCAGCCTCAATATGTACCCCAAGGTCAACCTCAGTATCAATTTATACCTCAAGGTCAACCCCAGTATCAGTACCTACCTCAAGGGTATCTACCCCAAGGTCAGTACTCGAGTCAAGGTTTCCAACCACCCCAAGGTCAATCTTATGTTCAAGGTACGGGAAATGTACCTTTCAATTATCAATCCTACCCTCAATTCGGTTATGGATCTCATTATCCTCAACCTGTTATGGGTCAATACCTCGGAATGAACATAGTGTGGGATCCATCGCAAGTTCAACAGGTATTGCAGCCAAGTGTACAATTGTCATCTCAAACTGGACAACCCTTAGTTTCTGGTTCACCCCAGCAACCAGTCCAGTCTAATGTTCAAACTTCTGTACCTTCGGTAGTTTCTCAGTCTGGGCCTATTGCACTTAGTACTCCATCTCAAATGACTGCTGCAACTACCGCAACATCTGTTCAATCTACCCCACTTACTTCTGGAGTATCGACAGCTCCAGTTTCTACTGTCTCTGTAACTACTCCTCAGACATCTTTACCATCGGCTGGATCCATGATTCAAACTATGGTTTAGATGCCTGTAGGACAACCTGGTTTAAGTACGGTTGTCACAAGTCAACCACAATTCACTTATCAACTGTACCAGGGACAGTACCAATACGGTCCTGCTGTCCAGCAGCCAGTTTACCAGTATCAACCGTATCCTGGGTACACTTATCAACAACCACAACAACCCCAGTACGATCCGGTTAATCCTGGTTTTCCGGGAGGATACAATATCCCGAACGTGATTCCTATTCCTAGTTATCCTGGATATCCTCCTCCTGGGACTGGTCTCGTGACCCAGAGTTTTAGGGATCCTAATCGGCAGTTACCGTTTATTGCAACTTTGGATTTACCAGACTTGTCGCGCCTAACGAACGATCCAATAAATTATCTTTCGTTTTGGCCACCAATGCCAAATAAGTTGCCCAGTGACATACCCAAGTTCGAAGGTAAGTCTGGAGAGGACCCGTCGAATCATGTGATGACTTAACACCTCTGGTGTGCCTCTAATTCCATCTCGGATGATTCGATCCGCTTACGTCTTTTCCAGCGTACTCTCATTGGTCTCGCGGCCAAGTGGTACATTGAGTTACCACGGGCCTCTTTTTATAATTTTAGCCAGTTAGCTACTTCGTTTTTAACTCATTTTCAGTTGCCAGTCAGATATGATAATGGTACGGAGTTACTAACTTCGTTAAAGAAATCGACCTCCACTTATATTTCCGATCATATTCATGAATGGAGACGTCGAAGGCGGTTAGTGAAAGTTTTTATCCCGGACCAGATCTTAGCTGAATGGTTTGTTAAATCATTGTTACCGAAGATTACTGAAGGCGTAGCTAGGGCCGGAGTAGTTACTGAGGAGCAAGTGATTGCTCAAGCGCAGTACCTTGACTTAGTTTACACTCAGTCAGGTACGTTACACGAAAATATCCCAGATCTTCCTAAGTCAAATCAAATCGCTGCTGCTCCTTCGGGGTCTCATGCCGCTGATGGCATGATTGGTACGGTGAATACTAAAAGCAAGAAGAAGTCTTCAAAGAATTCTTCTCCTATTATAACCTTACCAGACTCCCTGACAGGAGACTCTTCTGCTGAAGTTTCCACCGATATTCACGCTGTAGAGTCATCTACAGCTAAATCAAAATCTGGTGGGAAAAAGAAAGGCAAGAAGAAGAATAAAGCAGACAAAACTCCAAAGGAGAAAACTGAAAAGTCGGAAACCAATGACGAAAAACGCAAACCTCGATATCCTTGTCTTATTTGTGAAGAGAATCATTTTACAAAAGATTGCCCTCATCGGGCCGAGGTTGTGAAAATCGTCAAGGGTTCCCCAACTCCTGCTGTTTTAAAAGACCCATTTCCAAAGCAGGAGAGTAAGATGATAGGTTCTTCCTCGAGTGCCAGTGAAGAACCCATATTGATGATGTCTCATGTAAGGATTGCGACTCGATCGCAAGATTATGGTAGTAAAAGTCCTGTTGATGGCAAAGAAGCAGAATCTTCTCATTCTAATCCATCAACCTCAGCTCCCGGTTCCGATCCACTACAGATCGAGAAACCTAACCTGGACTTAGTAATCAAACCGCCCGCCAAGGGTATACTTCGAAAGTCTGCTTTCAATCCACATGTGAGAGCGGCCCAGAATTATAACATTGTTGAGGACTTAACTGTTTCACCTTCAGCAATGTCGGCTTTGGAAGTGCCGCAATCATGCCCAGCACAACACAAATTACTTTTGTCGGCTATAGGAGCTGTTGATGTTCAGGACCTGAACCTAATAATCTTTGATCTAGAAAATAGTACACCGCGTTTGCCTCATCAAATGGCTTTCCAGATCCCAGTGATAGTAAAAAACAGGCCTATTCATCGGACTGTAATTGATGAGGGAGCTTCCACGTGTATTATGTCGATACAGTGTTGGAGATCGCTTGGTTCTCCTTCACTAAATCAATCCCCGACAATTCTTAAGGCCTTTGATGGCCGTGGGTTTCATCCGTTTGGCATTCTACAGGATTTGCCTATAGGGGTTGAACGAAAAACCGTTAGTCTAGATGTGGAGGTGGTTGATGCCCCTCTAGACTACAACCTTCTCTTGGGTCGAAGTTGGTCTTACGCTATGACAACGATCGTTTCATCGGTCTTCAGAGTAATCAAGTTTCCACATAATGGCAAGATCGTAACAATAGACCAGCTGGCTTACTTTTCATCCGACCCATGCTCTTCAGAGAGTATTCAGCATGTCGGTAAAATGACTATCCCATACAAGGATGTTGGAGTAGGATTAGTTAAAGATGTCGGTTTACTGGGAACTTTTCCTTTTCCTCCAACCAACGCATTGTCTTCATTTGCATCTATTCATATGATTACTTCAGACACCATTGTTTATGACGATCCTTGGATCGTTCCTTCTGAATCTGAGATAGACTCATTTGGTGATGCTATGCCTTTGAGTCCATATGAAATTGCCTATGAAGCCGTGCAGTCTTTTACCGACTCGTGTTCAACCAAAATCGACCAAATGAATGTGGTCCTTGAGGAATCACTTTTCACGTCAATCTCAGAGTTAATAGCGTTTCCTGAAGTTGTGTCATCTGACGAGCAACTTTGTGAAGTCCTGTGTGTAGACGATTTACCATGGGAAGATCTCCATCACATATCTTCGTTTTTACCTGAGGATGATCGTTTTGAAAATGATTTCTCATCAATATTTACAGCTGAATATGTCAAATAAGCTCAGAATCCAATGAAACATCCTGATTCAGAGCTGAATCTGGGAAACATTTCTCGAACTATTCCCATTGACATTTCAGTCAAGCCCGGAATTGTTGAGCACATTCATATAGGTGCCTCGTGTTCAGATGACGAAATTCAGACATACAAGGCCCTATTTCAAGAATTCTGCGATGTGTTTGCCTGGTCCTATGAGGAAATGCCAGAAATTGATCCCGCGATTGTTGTCCATGAGATCAAGACTTACCCGGACGCTAAACCCGTCCGACAACGTTTGCGTCAGATTCACCCACGAAAAGCGGCTGCAATTAAAGCAGAAGTTGAGAAGCTGTTGAAAGCAGGTTTCATTTATCCGATCCCGTTAACGGATTGGGTATCGAATATTGTTCTGGTTAACAAAAAATAGGGAACAATAAGAATATGCATCGACTATAGGGACATTAATCGAGCTTGTCCAAAGGACAACTACCCAACACCCTATATCGATCAAATAATTGACGATTGTGCCGACAGTGAAATATTTTCCTTTATGGACGGTTTTCCCGGTTACAACCAAATCAATATTCTACCTGCCGACCAACCAAAAACGGCTTTCATTTGTCCATGGGGGACATTTGCTTATTGCAAATTGCCTTTTGGGCTTAAGAATGCCGGAGCAACTTTTCAAAGGGCGATGTCTTATGCGTTTCATGAAATCAAACACATTGTGCAGCCGTATCTCGATGATTTGCCCGCTCATTCATTACATCGAGCTGATCACCTTGTCCATTTACGAGCAATCTTCATGAGGTGTAGGCATTATCGTATTCGGTTGAACCCACACAAATGTGTCTTCTGTATAGAAGTGGGACGATTGCTGGGATTTGTAGTTTCAAAAGCCGGCATTTGCGTCGATCCCTCGAAGGTAGAAGCTATCATCAAATTGCCTCCTCCTTCGAGTCTTCGCCAACTCCAAAGTTTGCAGGGGAAAACAAACTTCTTACGACGATTCATTCCTAACTACGCCGATGTTACAAAGGGTTTTACCCGATTGTTGAAACAGAACGCTCAATTCTCTTGGGATGAGATAGCTCAGAAATCTTTTGATGCACTCAAGCACATGTTGACCCATGCACCGTTGCTGCATCCTCCCAACTACAACCAGGATTACTTTTTGTACCTCGCCGCTGCTCATTCCACCATTGGAATGGTCTTAGTACAGGAAGATGAAATCGGAATGGAACATGTGATATATTACCTTAGTCGGACGTTAAATCCAACTGAACTCAAATATTCACATGTGGAGAAATTGACATTGGCAGTCGTTCAAGCTGTCCAACGTTTTCGTCACTACATTTTACTCTGTAAAACTACAGTCATTTCAGATTGCAACCCTATGATCTACATTTTGACTAAACAATTGCTAGGGGGCAAGTACTCTAAATGGATCGTTATCCTGCAGGAGTTTGACTTGGAGTTTGAAAAATCTAAGTCTAAGAAATCTTTAGTTTTTGCAGAGTTAATGTGTGACTTCCCGCGTGCTGACACGGAAACTGTGGCAGAGGAACCCATTGCGGACGAATCTTTGTTTCTCATCAGCACTTTAGATCCGTGGTATGGGGATATCATCGTCTATCTCCAAACCCAATCCTTTCGGCCCGAAGTTTCAAAGTCGGAACGTTGGAAAATTCGATTCCAGTCCCAACAGTACAAAATTATTAGAGATACTCTTTATCGCCGTGGGGCGGACTTGGCTTTTCGACGTTGTTTAACTCACGAGGAAGCTGAAAGGGTTCTAAATGACTGTCACTCTGGAGCGTGTGGCGGTCATATGTCTGGGTATGCCACAACCCAAAAGATATTGCGCACTGGCTACTTCTGGCCGTCCTTGTTTAAAGACTGTATTACTGCGGTCCGGAAATGCCACAACTGTCAAGTGTTTGATCGCAAGATGCGCACTCCACCTGCTCCTCTCCACCCTATAATTGCTGTTGGTCCTTTTTCCAAATGGGGTATCGATTTTATTACATGTAACCCTCACTCAGTCGGGGGGCATGCGTATATCATCCTTGCGGTAGATTATTTTACTAAGTGGGCCGAGGCGATGCCTACATTCGAGGCAGATAGCAAGACAGCTGCAATTTTCGTATTCAATCACATTATTGCTAGGTTTGGTGTCCCACAAGCGATAATCAATGACCATGGGCGCCATTTTCGAAACGTTATGATGACAGAACTTACAGGCCAGCTTGGTTTGCATCACGATAGCTCAACTCCTTATTATCCACAATCGAATGGTCTGGTTGAGTCCATCAACAAAGTTTTAGTTATCATGATCCAACGAATCATTGGTATTCATCGGTCGAATTGGCACAACATGTTATTTTCAGCGCTTTGGGCATACCGAACCTCAGTGAAAACATCAACAGGGTTCACTCCTTTCCAACTAGTTTATGGTTTGGAAGCTGTGCTGCCCATTGAATGCGAAATTCCGTCACTGCAAATGGCCATCGAGTTACTTCCAGCTACTTCCGAAGAGGAGAAGCGTTTATTATACTTAGCTCAATTAGATGAGACTCGACGTGATGCTGCATTGGCGATCGAGACTCACGCAAAACGTATGAAAGCTTAGTATGATCGAAATGTAACCCCTCGAAATTTTTCGGAAGGAGACCTAGTGCTATTATATGATCAAGCTAACGATAAATTAGGTGCTGGAAAATTCGTTCCTATGTGGCATGGGCCCTATATTGTCAAGCGAAAGCTAGCAAAAGGGGCCTATGAGCTGGTAGACTTTGACGGGGACTCTTTGGGTAAACCCAGAATTGGACTTTACCTAAAGAGGTATTATGCTTAACTAATGGGTATGGAGATTTTAGTTAGGGAGATTTTAGTTGGGATAGATTTTTCTTTCTAGCTAGTGTGTTTGTTAGTTTAGACAGTGTGCTTAGCTTAGAGAGTGTGTTTTTCATTGTTATTCTGGCTTATCTTGGTTTTACTCTTGATATTACAGATGTCGATGCCTCTCCAAACATACATTGGATTTGCTGATGGTGCTTGTCGTAGTACACGGAATATCTCTTCCGCAGCTTGGGTTATCTATTCACCCTCTGACGAGTTAGTTTCTATGCATGGGGTGAGCCTCGGTCAAACAACAAACAACATTGCCGAGTACAGTGCAGTGATTGAGTTATTGTCTGAATCTATTTCATTTGGGATTCGGAGTTTGATAGTGAGGTTAGATTCTGAACTCGTTGTATTACAGCTTAATAGAGTGTATGCCATTAGAAATCCAGTGTTATTAAGGTTATTTTTGAGAGTGCGTCTCTTGGAACGTGAATTTGATTACATTGAATATCAGCATATTCCAAGGTCTTTAAATACATTAGCAGATGCAATTGCTTCTCGAATGTTAAACAGACATTTGCAATAATCATACATGTAAATTTAAAAACATTTCATCACACATGTTTAACAAGATAAGCCGGTAATAATGATATATATAGATAGGAGTGTGTCAAAAAATACATCGTCTTCGATCATAGGTTGAAAAACACCTTATGATCGGCAAAAATGATAAGTACAAAAAACCAAAATGTCACATGTGTCTACAAAACGACCATCTAATCATTGGCGATGCTCTCTATACGACACCACTACACGAGCCACCCTACACAAGAACCTCCTAAAAGGTCCTGGGACTGCGACTACATAGCGCTGAAGCCTGATAGGAATATCATCTATAGTAGTCTCTGGTATATCTGCTGTAAGACGCTCTAGGTCTTGTTCCAACTCAGCTAGGGTCTCTGTGGCCTCGTCCCGTGGGACCGGTGCCGCTGCAACTGGTAGTCTCCTCTCGAAAGGCCGGAGATTGGCTGGACGATGTGGGCCTACATCTGCATTTTGAAAATTATTACTGTCAGTTTTGAGATGATATAAAAAACAAAAAAATAGATAATTTAAAAACTTGTGAAAAATGAATTACCTGTGTCATCCCATTGTTCTCCCGGTGGAAGAACCATGTCCGGATCTCCACGAAAATCAACTCCGGCATAAGGAAAATCCTGTATAGAAAATACCTGGTCCTCCAACCAGTGAAAGTACTCCGGAGTAAATCGGACAACCTCCGTGCCCTCATCAGGATGACGGGCCATAGCTGCAACCCATCGCATCAATTTGGGCTCTCGGGGAAGCCCAGCCTCAACAGTGAGCTGCTGTGGGATCAGCATTGGAACTCTCTCTAAGGCAAAACTCACAACTAAAGGCCCATAACCAAAAGTCTTTAGCTGCCCGTTTTTGACTCTAGTCAGTTGGCCCTTTAAATTGGCCAACACAGCATCACACCAGTTGAAAATGGTGCCTCGATAGCAATCAATCGCCATCCGCATCTGGGATATAGTGGAAATGTGTAAAGCGGCAGCCCCGCAAAGTCTGGTAACTGTAAAAGCAATCACCATAAGTTCAGGTCGGGATATAGTTTTGATCTCTATCCCCTTCTCCTGAGACTGAGTGTTGCACCACTCTAGTCGGAGACTAGCGATGGACTGGCCACCCGGCCTAGTCCCAAACAGAGTCAAGTGTTCGCCTCTCTTGGGCAAACCAGTGAGGAAGTAGATATCTGAGGGCTCTATCTCGAGCTGGTGCCCTCCAATGTAAAAGCACTGGTCCTAAATGTTCCATCTCTCTACCAGCCACTCTAGAAAGCGCACCTAGGCCCTCATGCCAGGTATGGCCCAGTATTTGTAAAGGCCGCATGCCTTCAAAGCATCAATGGACGGTTGATGACTAATGGCGGCCAAATCAACATCTTCGTGCTCTCTCTCACGCCAATCAAGAATGGTGGGCAATCTACACACCAGAAAACATCCATTAGAATCCATAAAATCAAAAATTGTTGGTCCAATTTGGAGAATTTGGGGTTTGTAAACCCTTTGCGCGGAGTACGCACCCCGCCTTTAGGAACAGAGCGTGGGTACGCGGGTTCCTTTAAGGCAAGGTGCGTACGCCCGCCATTTTCCCAACTGAGAAAATGTCGGGGTACGCAACTCCCTAGTGTGGCACCTGCGTACCCCGAAAGGCGGATCTTGAAACCCCAAAGCCTCCAAAAAATGACATCTAGGGCCTAAAAACAAATTCTAAACGGATGAAAATGAAGAGGAGGATGTTGTAGAATACCTGAAAGAGATGGCGTTCGATTTCGACGGTCGGATTCTCCGCAATGTCCATGGGAAGTTTCTTGCCAAAAGCCCTTTTTCTCTCCTCAACAGTAAAATGGTAAAAATGAATTGGTAAAAGCCCTTTTTATAGTTTTTTTTGGGTAAATAAATGGCAAATTTGTTTATTTTTCACCATGAAAAGGTATTTTTCAAAGTATTTTTATCTATCTTTAAACAGGTATGAGTAATGTGTTGGTTTTTGTGCAGGATAAAAGGATTTTCAGGGAAAATTGTCATTTTTTACAAACAAAAACATCAGAGTCATCTTTAAGCCCTTTTCTGACCGTAAAAACATGAAAAGATCGCCGTATTTTTGTCGTTTTAAATTCGATATTGGAAATAAAACGACGTGTCCTTGATCGCTTTTTACTTTTCATGTCAAAGACACTAATCATGAAAGTACTCCTTGGTCGTAAAGATCAAGCGGTTCTCTCAAGTATTATTTTATACCTTTTCGGGCTTGGGAGACACAAATTTACAAAAAAGGTCAACCCTGGAGTCTTCTTAAGTTTTTTCATACTCCCTAAAATTGAAAAATGCCAAGTTTCTCCTATATTGGACTCGTTAAAATTTCGCAGTAAAGGACCTGTTCGATTAAAAACAGGAACGGACCACTCCTTCTTAGGGTTCGAATCTAAACTAAGTTGGACTCATCTGAAGGATGAGCTTATAATCAAGCATATGTTATCCTCCTCAAGCTTGTAAAAAATAAAGAGGTACTTGCCAGAAATGGTGGGGGAAAAGAGAGGGAAATGAGCCTATTTGTTATCCTTTGTCTCAGAGAAACCTTATCACCACTCTTGAACACGACACCTTTCATTCACCTGGGTTGGGAAATCCTTTGCCTAACAGTTGATCAAACCACATTGAAAATCTTCAGCCGGTTCCGGGTATTAACTTTGGGTCATTTGTCACCAAGCCATCTGTTATGTCATTATGTGTTCAAGAGGTCACTGCAAACAAACCATTCATCTGCAAAATACCCGTCATCCATCTTGACCATCCCTGAGTCAATCCTTACAGCTACATTTCTTCAACTTGATCTATGATTTCATGTTGTGGGCTTGCCTGCAACGAGTCGCTTTCTATCGACATCAGCACATTATCTAGAAAGATGACCTAGAAATCGTCAGTACCTTGAAATCTGCATGCATCAATGGCAGGTTTCTCGCCTTTGACGACGGTTTACATCATTGACTCTCGATCAAAGGATTCCGTGACATGTTCGACATCAACGCATTCATTCACATCTCATGGATTGTACTGGGTACTTTGAGAACCATTGACATCACTGGTGGTCTCTCTCACACTTGTTAACAGTTTACATCATCGACTGGTAATCAAGTGGTTTCTACCATGTTCGACATCAACTCATTTATTCGCATGGATAGAATCGTACTATTTCGGGAAGTAGAAATGAAGACCCTGGATCTAGTTTCCACCATCCAGGCTGCGAGGAGTTTTGTATTCATTATATAGTAGACTAATCATAAACAGATGGCTGCGTCCATACTGTGTCTACATGGGTCTATGATTATGATGTACTGCGAAATCATTCCTATATCAGAGCAGTAGTTGGTTTGTTAGTTAAAGTTTTCAATCTGAGTATGGGAATGCCTACCTCAGCGATGATATGATCTTATATATGTATTTTGTGTTGAATATTTGCAGGTTCCGACTGGGCTCTCCACAAGATAATCCTTGAAATGATAAAGTGCTTCACCCTTCCTAGATGATATGAAACCCTAATCTACTACAGGCTTCGCACTTTAGGGGGCAATCTGTTACACTAAAATTTGTCACCATGACTATTTGCAGTCAGTATGGCTCCATCAACTGTCATACTGTCCTCCTTGGCAAGTCTTATACCTCTGCTCCTCATGTCAAACTCCAAGAAAGAGAGAAAGTCCTTAAAAAGTCAATTAACTCTGGTTACGCAGTTTCTCTTAACCTTACCTGCGTGTACGCACCTCAAGTTCACAATAACTGCGTACTTGTACGCTCTGTCTGTAAAGGGGTGGGTGCGTACTCCTGTAAAGGTCAAAAGGCGTGAGTTTTACTTCAAAAAAGTTACTTGTGGTCGAATCTAGAGCATTCTAGAAGATAGTTTGACGTGTATTGAGCGCCTCCAGATGGTTCATGCATCCCAAAGAAAGAGGAACTTATCCCATCAAGAGGGGAGTTATCCCATTGAAAGAGGGGCTTATCCCATTGATGGTGGACCTGATTAACTTCCTCCAAAGCATTATAAATACAGGCATTGGGCCAGAGGGAAGAGAGGTTGAAAGCTAAACATTCCTAAGGGTAGATGCTGCTGAAATTAGGACTCCCTTATAGAGCTTGAGAGGAGAGATTCCCATCCTTTCTTAGCTTCATTTGGAAGTGGGTGAGCTGATCAAAGTAAAGGAGAACTCTTGCTGGACCCTGGGAGGGACCTGCACAACACCAAGGCACTGGTTGTAATGGTTTCTTTTGTTTCCAATTAATACAATTAAGTTCATTTTTCTCAACAAGTTGTTATATATAATTTGTTTCATATACTCCTTGGTCTTTATGATGAATATGTTTTATTATATGAGTTATTCAGGTGCTATGTAATCGTTTGCTTGTTAGTGAATGCAGGATTCAAAGAGAAGGAGGAGCTCATCTGGATCGGAGAGGCTTGGCTGCTACAAACAGCGTTGGACTAAAGGTATGCTTTAAACACCTGGTTGCTTGTATTTTAAATGCATATTTAGGGAAAGATAGTGCTTGATTGTTTTGTTTGTCACTAGAAAGCCTTAGCTTCTAGGGAGGTCGGTTTTGTCCGCAAAATTGACTCTTTCTGCATGACACTAGTAGGGCTAGCTACCAAGTTAAGTGTGGTTTGATGTTACCCTAGATCCTGCCTTTCTCAGCCTAAGGTAGATTTAGGCCATAACATAATCTTAATCTTCATTTTGTACTCTTCATTCTTTGTAATCCTAATTTTTAGAATCGTAGAACCTAGTAGAATTTAGAATAGTTTTGGTTTGGATCATATGAGCTTATAACCATAGTACTTTGAAAATTATGATGAATAAAATGGAGCTTATTTGATCCTCTACATTTGACTTCTCTTTTGGTGTGCTTGTGAATCCTTGGAAGGATCCTCATTGCCTCACAAGTACACTTTTATTTTGGTAGGCTTTTATTTTATGTTTGTCTGTGAATTTCATTAGATTAAATTATTAGGTTCATATGTTTGAAATATTAATGAATGATCTTTCGTAAGAAAGTATTAATGTTTCCTTCAATGAATCTAATTTGTTATTTAATATTTGATTTCATTAGTTTAAGTTTCTGATTTATATACTTGAGATATACATGAATGGTCTCTTGTAAGAGAGCTTTAATATTTCATGCAATAAATCAGAATTAGGTTTTCTTGATTAAGATGATTAGAAATATTAATGAGCAGTCTCCTGTAAGGGAGATTTAATATTTCTTACACTTATCACAATGTATTTTAATTTTTAGATTTCATTTTGTTAAATGACTAAATAGATGTTGGAGATCCCAATGAAAGACCTCCTGTAAGGGAGCTTTGGCATTTCTTCACCTAGTTTAGTTTAGTTTGTCTCTAAGTCCATATATCTTGGATGATCCTTGAAGGTTACTTACCTGGATTGATAGTAAATGAAACTCTAATTTGCATCACATTTTAGACCAAACACTGAGGGAAAGGAGATAGTGAGATTTGAATTCAATACTTGGGACTTTAATCTATATGATCCCTGTGGTATTTGTAAATACCATTGTGCGAGAGTTTACTTTCCGTGGATAGGCAGGGCATTCCATTGGCTAGAAGAGGATCCATGAAGGTACTGCTACAATGCCTCTAGGCTCCATCAGCCCATCATTTTAGCAAGGAATTTGAAGACTGCTCCATAGACGGTGGAAACTCTGGAAGCAATAGTAGTAGAAGGAAACAATCCCATGGAGGATAAGGGAAAGAGGGATATTGTTGATAGTCCAGAGGGAGAACAAATCTGCAAGATGAAAGAAGATCCTATTATCATGGAATCAGATTTGGAAACAAAAGCAAAGAGGAAGCAGAGGATACAAAGAGCAAAGCAGAGGAAGAGAGAAAAGCAAAGGTTGCAGGAAGTAGAATTGAAGTTGTAGGAGACAGTGCAGAAGCTGAAGGAAGAATAGGAGTTGAGGAGGAGAGAACGAGAAGAAAAGCGAAAGAAGGAAGAAGAACAAAGGAAAGGCACAATGACAAAGAAAACAACGCTAATAAAAGTTTAAGTGCAGGAATAGAACCAACTAGCACTTGAGGAGGAAGGTGAATATATATAGGATCAAGAGATTGCTCAATAGATTGAGCAATTGATTGAAGTGACAGACATGGAGATGGAACAAGAGCCATAAAATGAATATGTTTATATGATATTGAGCACACCACAGGTCATCCCTTAGTCTCTATCATCTCCAGCAATAGAGCCACCCTTGAGCGACCAAGTGGGTGTTTCTCCCCTTGATGATGATCTAGTAATGGATGTGTACAATCTATCATTCGACATGTTCCAAAAGAGGATTGTACAAGAACGAAGAAAGAACTTTCTAGATGATCATGCATCATCTACATTTGTTAGAGAAAGGGCGATAGCATCGGACACTAGGAATGATCCAAATGCCATTATAGAAGCCAATTTGGTCTATGTAGAAGATACAAGATCAAACATTTAGTTTTTGACGACTGAGAATGAGTAATTGGCACAAAATTTGCAGGCTTCCAGGAAAGAGGGAAAATAACTCCATGCAACAGCGCATAATGTAGTTTTCGCATAGTTTTACTTAGAAGAAATGAGAGAAATGATACTTGCTAAAGTATCAATACTTGGAGAAACCAAGTGAAATCTCTATGAGGTGTTTGTCACCGTACATAATGCAGTTGTTCGTTTGCATGGCTTACAACAACAAAGAAAATATTTTGTTAAAAATCTTAAGAAAATACAAGCTTACATTGCCTATGTGCGAGAGTGGACAGTGATACAAAGGGGCCCCACTTCACTTAGTGAAGAAAATGATACCACAGGGAGAGCTGGAGAAAGAAAAAGTTTGAATGTTGATTCAAAACAACAAGCAACTCACCTCATTCATCGGTAGCATTCAGGCCTCATATGACAAGCAAACCACCCAACACTATCATGCTTTAGTTTAGGATAATTCTAGATCAATAACCTCCACTTGGTTCTTCTTGATCACATATTGGTTCCAAGATTGATACGGTGTGATGATGTCCCCAAAATGTGTGATGGTGTCTGGATGGAAGTGGACTCTCGCCTCCATGGCATCTGAGTGCAATGTCTTTGAACCAATTTCAAGTTTGTTCTGAAGCATAAGTAACATTGTTTTGACTTGGACAAGGCCACCAATGTAATTCTACATGTTCTGTTTGTTCAACTCCAAGTCTTCTCTCATGGAATTATGTATCTGCTGCTTTAAGTTCTCTTTGATCTCCTGCCAGACTTGGTTCTTGGGTTTGGATTTGGTGAGTGAACCAACTTTCTCTCACCCAAAGTTATCATACTTCACTCTGCGTGTTTCTGCATTCAAGGCATAACATTAGCACCCACTCCAAATGGTGTGAGGTCTAGTTGGGAGTTCATATTGGGGAGATCCCCTGAATGTTGGCAAGTCCAGTACCATTAACATTTTTGGTGCTGGAAGGAGGGCCAAATGAAAAGCTAAGGCCTTGAAGTCTGTTTTGAATTTCGACACTCATTTAATGACTTCTTCCACAATCATAATCCCGACATGTTTTACCAAAAATGTAAAACTGTAATTGCCAGCGAGTATTGCAGATGACTTGTCAAATTTAAAATTCAATGGTGGGGGTGAGACAAACTTACTGGAGCATACTGCTCATTTTATTGAATTCTGCACAGAGCACAACATCCACTGTAAGTATGTTTCTTGTATTCTTTTCATCATCACGTTCGAAGGGTGCATAAGGAAATGGTGTCACACATTGATCGATGCCTCCATACACTCTTTCGAGCATCTTGTCATGGAACTGTGTCATGCTTTTGACATGTATGATCACAAACGTCTGTGTAAGAAAATTTTAGAATTGCGAAAATTACCCGATGAATAACTACATCATTTTCAAAATCATTTCATGCATTTTTGTTTTCAATTCATGAAAGATGAAGTTGATTTCCATTTCTTAACAAAAATATTTCACTATCTTGTTCACATTTCAGAAAATCTACACGAGTTACAATCTTCTAAACCTCTCCCAACATACCTTGGTGTTATATCTTCTAAATTTGCGCTGGACAAGGTTGTTTTTCGAAGTGATCCTCTATCACCTCCTCATCAAACAACTCTAGTTTCACAGGTTGAGCTAGGAGAAGTTGAAAATTCATCTGTTGTTCTACCACCATCTTCTCCCACCCCACATACCTAGAATATCAGCATGGTTTTGGATTGTTAATTCAATGGTTGTGATGAAGTAATTCATCATCCTCCATCCTTTGGTCCTTCTGATCCTTTGGATTGTGATGCATTGTGTTCACCTATTTTGAATCTCTCTTCTGATGTTCATGAGGATCAAGTTTTGGATGGAGTTGGTGTTGAATAGCTAACCCGCGGTATCATTTTCAATGAGTATGTGTGGGAGTCTGAACAAGAATATACACTCGAGGATGACATCCTTCTGTCCCCACCTCTTCCATATTATCCTCACATTTTCCACGATTATGTCATTCCTGTTGAATCTTATGAAAGTTCAACTTTTGTGGATGTTACTACTTTTGATCATTCTTAGAACACGTGGAATGCCAGTTTTTCATCTAAATGCGAAGAGGACAAATCTTTTCTACCTAATCCTCCCAATCTCTCATCTTATCTCTATGGAGACATAGAGGGTGGAATTTCTTATTATTCATCATCCCCTCTTTATGATTCATCAAATCATGAGGAAGCCCTTGTTTTTAATCTTGAACTTTATTATCATGGCCATCGTGATCTTTTCAATGATCCATTTGATCACGATTATGGTTTTCCACTGTTGATCTTTCCAAACCATTGACCTTTGATGATCCATCTTCTGATGAAGTGGAACTTCCCCAACCTGTTGAGGGACTTCAGTCCAAGATGATGGTTATGTCAGGTTCTCATAGTCTTGAGGTCAGTTCCACTCCCGATCAAAAATGTGTTGAATCTTTCCAAGCTCCTCATCACTCCCTTGTATGGATTGAAAACCAATCTCTTTTACAATTTTCACATCCTCCATCTGTATCACATGATCCTATCCCTCAATCATTGGAGGATTCATACATAGTGAGCACTGTCACAAAGCGGAAATTTTCTTCTTTCGTCATGTTAGGTTGTGTTTCAAGCTAAAAAGTTTGTGTTTGCATGTCTTCGCCCCGCAATGTGTTTAAACACCATGATACATCCATAGAGTGTCTTTCATGTGCTTTTTGTTTTTAATTTTCTATGTGTTATTTCAAACTTCAAATGTTGTGGTTTGTATTTTCTTATCTTTTTTGTTCACTGCTACACTTGTATATCTTTCTTGACATGCATTCCCTCTCCTACATAGGCTAGCCAATGCGCCGATGGCTGCATTGGAAGTATCACTTCACGTATGTTTGGCCTATGCTTTGTTTAGGTTAGGAGTAGGATTTGTCTTTCTTTTCTTGGTTGTGTCATTTTATTTTCTTTACTTTTTTTCGCTTTTACTCCACTTCTTTCCTTTCCCTTGTTTTCTTTTTAGTTATAGGTTAGTTTCTGCATGAGACTGTGTTTGGCTTCTCAGAAAATCATGGTGAAATCGAAGAGGAAGTTGTACTACTATCAATGGTTGGTTATTTGTCTATTCCCTCTCTTTATGTGAATCTTGAATTTATTTTAGTTGATTATAATCTGATGGAAAATACATTCCTTTCAGAAAGCATCATGGATAAATCTCAATGCTTGAACTTTTAACTAGTACTACCTACTCTAATCGGTATTTTGTTTTCGGTTAACCATTTTTAACTAAGTTGAGTAGAGTAAGGAGGGGAGGAAAAAGTTAACAAGTATGTCATAGGTATATAAACATCCTTCTCTGAAGGGATAACCTCTTCTTCTCTCAATAAGTTAGAATCCCTCTACTACCCCCATGAAATAAATAATTGCCTATGCACAGTTCTTTGAACAAATAAAATGAAAAAAATGAAAATTGAAATAAAGGGCGATAGAAGATAAAGGCTTACTACATAGAGATGTGAAGAAAGCAACTCTGTTGGGGTACAATCCAAGCTCGCTAGCAGTAGAGAAATGCTTTTGTTCCTAAAATGACTCTGTTGGGGTAGTGTTCAGGCCTGTTGGCAGCGAGGCAACACTAGAGATAAAAACTAAGACTCTAAAAATACCTTTTACTTATGCATTTATATACTCCTCATCCCCAATCAAAACAACTCAATTTGACTTGGCTTGGTAAGTGTGATGCCGATGAAGAGAATGCCAGGGTCTATACCTTTAACTCAAGATAAGTGAATAATTTGTGATAATCAACAAACTAAACAATAATTATGGAAAGTTAGACCTGTTTTGGCATATGACAAGATCCATACAAAGAGTTTGAGTTCTACCAATTTTTCACTAGTGTTATAGTAGCTACAACCACCCTAAAAAATGTTTCATATGCTCTGATTTTGGAGCATCCCTTCTTATATACAGGAGCTCATGCTTCAACTGAGACTTACCTTTTCATTTTTGCTTCTATTTTCTCACTTAGCTGACTCTTCTAAGTCACAAGATGATCTCCCAACTTGGTCTCACTACATTTATGGGCTTGCCTCTAGAAACTGCACAATCCTTGAGGGAAAGTAGCCTTGATGATAGGAATCGTGCAGTCCTGACAGCCAGCCAGCCTTGAGCTCAGAAACTACACAGTCATGGAATTTAGCCCAACACTGAGTCTAAAAACTACACAATTCTCACTTATCTCATAAACTACATAGTGCATTGAGCCAAAAAGTTACCTAGTTTCCTAGAATTGCACAGTCTTTCCCAGCAGTGTGCATTGCAAGTTTCCCCGGAAAAATAAAAAAGCAAAAAGAAAAAGATTCACTAAAAAATAGGGATCTATTTTTAGTATCCCGAATGTTGGGTCAAGAAAAAGGTATGTTTTCTCTTCATAAATTTCTTTATCTAACATTCATCCTTATACGATTATCTCTGTTTATGGATAAAAATAAGGAAAATATTGGCTAAATTTGTATGAAATTGTTTGGTGACAAATAGGCAAATCTAGCACAAGAAACTGATTTTTTACTATCCTTGTGTGCAGAAGATGCGAACTGGGAAAAAGTCGTTCAGTTGACAAAGTAGGACGAGGCTGTAAAATGGAAACTACAGTGTCTTTGGAGGACAAGGCAACGGGAGATCAGCTTGAATGATGCTATTTTATGACACAATCAGATTATGTATTCTGAAATCCTTAGGATCCCCTGATCCTGATGATTCTCTTTTATCTAGTTACTCTTTTATGTTATATAGGGCCGAAAGGCAAATGGAGAATGTTCAGACTTTGATAATATGTAATTATTCTTTTTGATGACATATAACATTGCTATCTCAGTGACGCTGTAAGCTGTTACTTGTATTAATGAAGAAAGGTTGTTTTTGATACATATTTATATTCTGAGTTCTTATTAAGCAGAGGCTTCTAGCGACTCTGGGATTGGTCACGAGAAGTTTTATTGCTTCCTTGTGTTATAATCTTTCTATTTAGTCTTTGCTAGTTGATTAATGTTTAAACATTGGTTATTCCATTTATCGTAAATATTTGTGATGATTGATTCATACTGTTGTTCAATTAGATTCTGAGTTATGTTGTGTGACATAGTTAAGCAATGCGTTGATTGAAATAAGTGAATGAGTGCCAATCATATATTGATGTTCATTTTGAGTGATGTTATCATAAATCCTAGAGATAATTCTAATTAATTTCTACAGGTTTCAATATAGTTCATTTGCTATTCAAAAATCCTTGATTGTTATATGCATGCTTGATGTTCAATTACCATTTTCCATTCAATTACTGTTCGCTTTTCAAATTGCCAATTGTTGTTCAATTGTGAGTGTTTCTTGATTTGGATTGTTATAGATCAACAAGACTATTTAACAATCATATTTCTCTTTCTTGATTGAGTGAGTTAGCTTTAAGTCTATTTAAAAATTCCAAGTGTGATTCTTATTTGCATTCAGTTTCATTTGATTTTGGAACAAGTTGAATAGAATTGCAGAGTGTGTTAAGAGTTATTTCTTCCATAACTAGTTCCTTTCAGAATTGTGTGGATTGAATTGAAACATTAGTTATTAGTGATTGAAATGATTCATCATTAGATAACCTCTAGATTCACTACATATCTATGCTAACACTCTTGACATAAAAAGTCTTACCTCGGGTAGACAATTAATGTACGAATGAAGATTTTTTAAAAAGAGACATCTTAGTGCACCAACATTTTGGTGCCATTTTCAGGGAGAGTGTTTCAAGTTATTGATTTTATTTTGTTGTGAAATAATTGGTTTTTAAAAATGGAAGGTAAGAACCTGCATACCTAGCAAGTAAAGTTCTTGCTTACCAACCCACTTATCAGCAAAATCTTAGAGATTAAATAGGAATTTGTTTTTATGAATGACTAGGTATAGAAAAAGAGAAAAAGAGCAGAAAATCCCACCAAAACCCACAAAACCCAAAGGATCTGTGAACCTTGGGACAATGACCTTTATAGAAGAAATCATAAGAAAAACAGAGTCTCAAGCATCAGTAGGATTCCAGGCTATACTTGGAAAAAGTTCTATTGCTATCCCTCAAGAAGCAAGCTCACCAACTGCAACTTACGCTGAGATTCAAAGCCAAGTAGGAGGATTAGATCAGAGTCTTAAAGCTACAATAAGTTTACATTCTGATCCTCTACAAGAGGGAAAATCTTGTAACTTAAGAGAAGGAAACAGAGAAACTAGTGGGACTACTAAGGAAAAACCATAGCTGCCTGAACAAGGATCTACTGAGATCCCAAATCTAGGAAGTTCTGCAAAGCCAGCTCGGGTCGCTAACTCTTCTCTTACTCAAGAAGCACCCCTTGAAGTCCCCCAAGATGATTGAAACATCTTTGACCAAATGGTAGATCAGCCACCTCAAGGTCAAACCTCGACATTAGAGTACCCCATAGTCGACCAAGTGGCCAATGCCCCCATGAAGACTATTCCTTTGTAGAGCATCCCAACTTTCCATGGGATGATCATAGAGGATCCTGATGCTTTCTTATTTGAGTTTGATGTCCTCTGTAGAGGGCATGACTATACCACCAACCCTCAAGAGTTAAAACTGTTCCCTTCCACTCCGAAAGGAGCAGCGTTAAGATGGTTTATGGGTCTAGGTGGACGAACTATTGATTCTTGAGATGAGATGAAAACCTCCTTCCTCAAAAGATACCAGGACTTTTGTAAAACTAGGGAACTCAAAGTTGAGATTTTAAGATGACTATAAAAGATAGTGAAACACTGTAAGAATATGTAGAATGATTTAATTATAATTTGTAGAGGTCTCCACACACTGCCTTACCAAAAGAAGTCCTCAGAGCTATCTTAACTAAAGGAATGAAAGAGGAATGGGTAGAATTTATAAACTTAATGGGAAAAAGAGATATTTCTCAGGAAGATTATGATGAAATTATTCATTTGTGAATTAGGTGTTCGCAAGGAAGCACACGCATAGGAGCAGGAAGCTGAGATCCCATGAGCAGGTGAGGTAAACCACAGAGTTTAGGCGTAACACGGATGGAAATCGATAACCTCCTGGAAGATTTTAAGACGGACATCCTAGGTACTCTAACAACACAGTTGGACATCCTAAAGGCTAAACAAAAAAAAGCCTTAGCAGAAAAAAAATTGGCCATATTTTTCCCTCGTTGTCGAAAGAAGCACAACCAACGGGAATGTCCATTGGACATGGTGGAGACATGTGATATCTGTACTAAAGATCACACCACTAAACAATGTCCATCATTACCGGGGCTGAAAGCAATATTCAAGGAAGCAGAGGAATAAACATAACCGGTATATCTCATGAGCCGACATTGACAGTGGCAAGCTAAACCTACAGGTATGTCACAAGATGCACCCAAGTTATTTCCTTCCTCGCAGTTTAATTAGCAAGAGAACCTTGGGGAAGCTTGGCAAGGCCAATCATCCTACCTAAATTGGAAAACCCAACCATTCCCTATGATATCCTGGCCAATGAAATCCTTTCCTAGTAATGGCTAGCCAAATTCTCCTTTTACTCCTGCTTGGCAAGGAAATCCCTATCAATCCTAGTGGCTTGCCTCCACCTCTGAAAATCTGAACTGGCCTACAAACTGGCGGTGTCTGTTATGTAACCAGCTCAAGAAAAGATAGAAAAGATAGATAAACGCCTTAGAATTCAGCCTCTTCGAGGGGGAAACCTCCTTTACATTACATAAATGAACAATTCTTCGATGATTCAAATGACAAAACCTCCTTTCTATATATATAGGAGTCTAAGGAGTCACAATATAATCCAGCCGACCTAACAATAATAATATAAAGCCACAAAGATAACAATAGAGGGATTCCATGGGGCACAGAAATAACAACATGGGGGTAATAGGGGCACAACAATATAAATAAGGGGTATAACTACAATAGTAATGGGGTAACCACTAGTATTATAGGGACCCAACATGCCCCTCTCCTTAAAAAAAGTGTTGTCCTCAATGCTTGAGTAGTTCTGGATACTTCTGCATAAAATTCTCATCCTCCCATGTGGAATCTTCAGCAGATAAGTTCTTCCACTTGATAAGATACTCTGAAATTGATCGATTTCATAGCTGTCGAGTTCTTGTTTCTGTGGCTGCTTCCGGTTCTAATATAATTTTTCCTTCCTCGTCAAGTTCTGGCAATATTGTTTGAACTGGGAGCTTGTCGCCTATAACCTTCTTTAAACATGAAACATGGAAAACTGGGTGCAATCGAGAAGCTGCAGGAAGCTCCAATTTGTATGCCATAGTACCAATATTTTGCAACACCTTGTATGGACCATAATACTATGGTGATAATTTATTATCCTTCTTAGCTTGCTTTAGGGACATTTGCTTGTATGGTTGTAGTCGTAGGAATACCCAATCACCTACATCAAAACTTCTTTCACTGCGATGTTGATCTACCTGTTTTTTCATTCTATTTTGTGCCAACACGAGGTTATCCTTTAAGAGTAAGGAACCTGAAAGCTCTGATACCAAATGTTATGTAACCAACTCAAGAAAAGATAGAAAAGATAGATCAACGCCTTAGAATTCAGCCTCTTCGAGGGGGCAACCTCCTTTACATTACATAAATGAACAATTCTTCGATGATTCAAATGACAAAACCTCCTTTCTATATATAGCAGTCTAAGGAGTCACAATATAATCCAGCCGACCTAACAATAATAATATAAAGCCACAAAAATAACAATAGAGGGATTCCATGGGGCACAGAAATAACAACATGGGGGTAATAGGGGCACAACAATATAAATAAGGGGTATAACTACAATAGTAATGGGGTAATCACTAGTATTATAGGGACCCAACAGTGACCTCTAGGGATATCCAATGCACCTATGGGGATAGGGCCTCAGCCTCAACCCACATTATCAACTCCGTATACATTACAATAGAACTCTCAACATCTTCTACACCCGTAATTTCTAGCTGAGTCAAACCCGAATCCTAATAACAGACTGGTCCAGTTGATACAGATTATTGAAAACTTAGATTATGAGATTGAGCAGAAATAATGTAATGAGCTCATATTGAGGTTAGGGTGTATCATCACCCCTGAGTAAAGCAGGGATCAACCTTCAATGGAAATTGTAACTCCACCTGTACATATTCCACCACCTGTAATTAATACTGAATAAAAGCAAGGGGAAGAGATAGATCATCATGATGACCTTGAAAAAATTATAGTCACTTCTCCTCCGTTCCTCGAAAGATTAATGATACCCAAACCTATCGCATACCCTGATTTCTATCTTGTAGGGGAACTAAAAAAATTGTGTATTAATATTCCTCTCCTCTAAGCCATTCGAGACATTTCCATCTATGCCAAAACAATCAAAGAACTATGTGTAAAGAAGCCTATGAAGAAGGAAACAATCTCACCCGCTATCCATGTTGTAGGAGCCTTATCTGTTTTACTCTTGGGAGGAGAAACCCCATTAAAGTATGAAGATCCTAGAAACCCCATAGTGACAATTCAGATATATGGTTGCTCTTTTCCAAATACACTAGTTGATCTAGGAGCTGCCATTAATATCTTAACAACAGAAACTTGTCAAGCACTTGGTATTACGGCCCTGGAACCAACCACCACTTTATTAGAACTTGTTGACCGATTGATGGTGAGACCATAAGGGACTTTACAAGATATCACAGTTTTTGTTGACTCATGGGAATATCCAGTATATTTTCTGGTTATAAACCCAAGGAGTCAGTTGGATGGGCATACTATGATTCTGGACTGACCTTGGCTGGCAATAGTTGATGCATATATTGGCTTCTAACAAGGCATCATGACTATTGCAAAGGGGGATGCTGTAAAAAATCTCGTGTTATATCCTCCTACCAGGTCGAGTTTTCCCATTGTAAAAATATGTAAGAAGCCACCAACGTACCTGGAAGAAAGCATCCATTCACCACTCACAGTAGTAGAGGCACAGGAATTTAAATATCAAACTGAGGATGACATTATCAATAATTTTATAAATCATCCTGCTAATGAGAGCAATGTACAGTGTTAGATGTTGAAAGCAATCCTTGATAACGAGGCCATGGAATATCCTTTGGAGGATACAAACAACTAACACATTCAAATGACTATTGTTCATAACATGAAACCCGTTGAGATTGAACCAGGAAAAGTTCTAAATATTAATGATAGTCTGGATAGCGAATAGTAGTAGAATCTTATCCAGTTCTTGCAGAAATATAAAGGGGCTTTTCCCTGGGATTATCCTAATATGAAAGGAATAAACCCATAGCTATGTACACACCACATCTATACAGAGAAGGATGCTCGACCCATCTGACAGCCTCAACGAAGGTTGAACCCACACCTCAAGGACATTGTGAAAGAGGAATTACATAATCTACTGGATGTAAACTTGGTCGTCCCTAAGAAAAATGGGAAGTGACGTATCTATGTAGACTACCGAGAACTGAACAAGGCAACACAAAAATATCACTTCCCCCTCCCATTCATCCATCAGGTCCTCAATACATTTGCAGGGATGCAGTTCTTTTCCTTTTTAGATGGTTTCAGTGGCTACAATCAAATTTTGATTGCCCCTGAAGACCAGGATAAAACAACCTTCACATGTCCCTAGGGCACATTCGCATACACGGTATTTCCATTTGGCTTGTGTAATTCCCAAGCCACGTTCTAGAGAGATATACTCAACATCTTTGTTGATTTAATAAATGAAGGACTTGAGGTATATATGGATGACTTTACTCCATATGGGGATGACTTCGATCAGGCATTGCAAATGCTAGAAAAGGTCTTAGAATGGTGCATTTCTACCAGGTTATGTTTAAGCAATGTCAAGTGTCACATGATGATGACCGAGGGTGTGATCCTGGGACATTGTATCTCTGTAGCAGGAATACAGGTAGATCCAACAAAAATACAGGTAATTATTTTACTACCTACCCCCTGCACTCAGACAGAGGTATGTAGCTTCTTGGGATATGCAAGTTATTATCGTAGGTTTATTAAAAAAAATTGATAGATTGCTACACCCTTATATGCTCTAATTGGAAATGTTGATTTCAGTTGGTTTGACAAGTGTGACATAACCTTTGCAGGTTTAAAGAAACTAGTCTCAACAACATTGGTATTACGTGGACCAAACTGGGAGCTACCTTTCCGCATATCCACGAACGCATCAGATGTAGCTATAAGCACTGTCCTCGGCCAAGAGGAGGACAAGAAACATTACGCTATATATTATATTAGCAAAAATATCACTTCTGTAGAATTTAATTATACAGTGACAAAAAAAGAATTCTTAGCTGTTATTTATGCAATAAACAAATTTAGACACTATATAACTGGCTACCAAGTCTTTTTGTACACTGATCACTTTGCCATTCAGTATCTAGCTAATAAACATATCACAAATGGTCGATTGACATGGTGGCTATTGCTTTTGCAGGAATTCGACATTACTATTAAGGATCCTCTGGGGAAGGAAAACCCAGTTGTTGATTTTCTATCTTGAGTCCCGAAGGTGAATGATCCACTAGTGGTAGATGACCAATTTTCAGATGAACACCTATTTGTCATGGCAATCAAGATGCCATGGTACGTAGATGTGGCAAATTATCTAGCAGTAGGAAAGCTACCTAAACATTTGACGACAAGAGAAAGAAAATTGATTGTTCAACCCAACGCCCGGTTCTCTTAGATAGGCGGATATCTTTTTCATACAGGGTCCCACATGTGTATACGTAGATGTATCCACGAGGATGAGATCCATGACATTCAGAAGGCTTGCCATGAGGAGCCCTATGGGGGAAATTTCGTAGATCGAAGGACATGACATAAGGTATTACAGATGGGTTATTATTGGCCCACTATTTTTAAGGATGCTAAGAAATATGCCCAGGCCTGCGATAGCTGCCAAAGGATGGGCAAGCCTGGCCAATCTGATGAAATGCCTCTACAAACTCAGTTAGTCATAGAACCCTTTGAAAGGTGGGCTTTATACTTTGTTGGCCCATTCCATCCACCATCCAATCAGAAGGCCTACATATTGGTCGCCACAAATTATGTGACAAAATGGGTTGAAATAGTAGATTTATAAAGAGCCACAGAGGAAGCAGTGATTAACTTCCTTTTTGGGCTATTTGTGTGGTATGGATTACCGTAAGAAGTGATCATAGATGGGGGAAAGCAATTCATAGGGCACAAGATTACTACCACTCTCAGAAACCATCATATTATGCACAGGATCACTTCTCTGTATCACCCACAGGTGAACAGGTAGGTCGAAAGCACCAATAAGGTTATAGAAGTGATTTTGACCAAGATAGTCTCAACATACCAGAAATATTGGGTTGCTATATTTCTAGAGGCCTTGTGGGCCTATCATATGACTCGGAGGAATACTACTGGATACTCTCCATACTAGCTTGTGTTTGGTAAGGAACCAATTTTTTCAATTGAATTTGAAATAAAGACTAATAACAGCCCAGGAAGTGGGGCTAGATTTAACAGAATCCCAAACCAAGCAACTTTAGCATATCAATGAACTAGATGAGGTTCGACTACTTGCTTTGCAACGGACTGCAAAAATTCAGCAGAAAAGGGAAAAATGGCACGACAACCTTGTCAAGAAGAAAAAATTTCAAAAAGGGGATTGGGAACTCCTATACGATTCTAGATTCCAGGATTTCCCAGGCAAGTTGCAAACAAGATGGCTTGGCCCTTTTGAGATTCAAGAAGTGCATAATAATGGTACTCTTAACTTGACTACCATCGATGGATCCGTCCATTGTTTTAAGGTAAACAGGCACCGAGTGCACCTCTATCACCAACTGCTTACTAAGGAGTCTTTCTGTGAGCAGGTTCGCGAGGACCCCTCCATGCAAATTTTAGCTACATGGAATGATGATCCATCAACATTTCCTTTAAAAAGTTGAAATTGCTTTAGAAATTGTAAATAATGTATATATTCTTTTTGATTGGGACTAGGCATTACAATGTAAATATGAATTTTCTTGTTTCTCTTTGATTTTGCTGTTCAAACAATTGAACAACTACCATTCAATTGATTGAACAACACATTTTGTATTATTATTTGATTCACTGTTCAAACAATTGAAAGATTGTCATTCAATTGATTAAACATCACATTTTGTTTTTATTTTTTATTTCACTGTTCAAACAATTGAACGAATATCGTTCAATTGATTGAACAATGCATTTTGTTTCTTTTTAATTTCATTGTCCAAACAATTGAATGACCATCGTTCAATTGATTGAACAACACATTTTGTTTTCATATTGATTTCGTTGTTCAAACAATTGAACGACTGTCTTTCAATTGATTGAACAACACATTTTGTTTTTATTTTTCATTTCACTATTCAAACAATTGAATGAATGTCATTAAATTGATTGAACAACACATTTTGTTTCTTTTTAATTTCGTTGTCCAAACAATTGAACGACTGCCGTTCAATTGATTAAACAACACATTTTGTTTTTATTTTGATTTTGTTGTTCAAACAATTGAATGACTGTCATTCAATTGATTGAACAACACATTTTGTTTTTATTTTTGATCTCACTGTTCAAACAATTGAATAACTGCAGTTCAATTGATTGAACAACACATTTTCTTTCTTTTTAATTTCACTTTCCAAACAATTAAACAAATGTCATTCAATTGATTGAACATCACATTTTGTTTTTTATTTTGATTACGCTGTTCAAACAATTGAACGACTGTCGTTCAATTGATTGAACAACACATTTTGTTTTTATTTTTGATTTCGTTGTTCAAACAATTGAACGACTACCATTCAATTGATTGAACAACACATTTTGTTTTTATTTGATTCATTGTTTAAACAATTGAACGACTACCGTTCAATTGATTGAACATCACATTTTGTTCCTTTTTAATTTTTTTGTTCGAACAATTGAATGACTGGCATTCAATCTATTGAACAACACATTTTTATTTTCTTGATTTTGTGGTTCAAACAATTGAACGACTACCATTCAATTGATTGAACAACACGTTTTGTTTTTATTTTTGATTTTGTTGTTCAAACAATTGAACAATTTTCGTTTAATTGATTGAACAACACATTTTGTTCCTTTTTAATTTCGATGTTCGTACAATTGAACAACTGTCGTTCAATCGATTGAACAACACATTTTTCTTTTTTGTTGATTTCGCTGTTCAAACAATTGAACGCCTTCCGTTCAATTGATTGAACACCACTTCTTGTTTTTGTTGATTTCACTGTGCAAACAATTGAATGATTGTCGTTCAATCGATTGAACAACACTTTTTGTTTCTCTTGATTTCGCTGTGCAATTGAACAACACTTTTCATTTTCTATTGATTTCGCCATTCAAACGATTGAACGATTGCCATTCAATCGACTGAACAACACCTTTTAATAGGATAAATTGTGAATTTTTCTCATTTTTTTTATCATTATGCCATTTTATCTTTTTCTTTTGCATTGCAAATAAACACCATTTGAATTGATTTGTGCCTCTTCTCAGGAAAAACAGTAATAATAATACCATTATGACTTAGAAAGCCTTTTGATGGTTATCTTTATTCAGAAGCTAATACAATGTATCTTTAGAATGACTTCCTGAACATCTTTTCTTTTGGACACATCATAGAATGATTCATTATTCTTAATCCATGATGGCTTATGTTTATATTTCCAAATGGATAAAACTCATTGATATGATGATAAGGGGATAAGAGTATAAAACTTTCATTGGCATCTTTTTACTTCATACACCATCCCTGACTCTTAAGGAGCAAATGAGCCTCCCTCTTTTTACCATAAGAATTGCAAAAGAAAAATGGAAATAGTGAAATATGAAAATTCTCAAAACATTGTCTTAAAGAGGATAGGGGGTCTCATTTCGATCCATGCTACCATGATCATAAGGATGTAACATGTGACATTCCAATTTGGCCAGCAAACCAAGGTAATGACCTTCTTGATAATTAAAAATATCAGAAGAACAAGGGGTCTCATCACGAGCCAACCTGATCACTTTGTTACACCTTGGTGAATGGCACTATGGTTATCTAGTCAACATGCTAGCATAGCGGTCTCTTTATGACAAGAAAAGAAGAATTAATGGTAAAGAGGACTCTAGCTCATTTTGGGGTGTTAAAAAGCAACCCTGTCGAGGCTATGAACGCCTATTAGCAGCAGTGGCTCTGCTTTTGGTATTGGAGTATCACCTTATATTGCCATATGTCCTTTAGCTCTTATCGCCTATGGATTTGTTTCTAAAGGGAATCTCCATTTGAACAAAATTCTTACAAGAAGAATTGCATGGTGACTTATATTTATATTCATTATATTCCATATGTTCAATCATTTAATGACAGTCATTTAGCACATACCGCCGATTATTCTGATGTTATTAATACTGCTCATAGTGAAGATCTTTGACATAATGAATTAAAATTGTTGTTTTTATTTGATTTAACCAATTCACATCTGATGACGGATATTTCTTTAATTGCTTTACCGATTTGCATGCTGTGTTTTTTGATATTGGTTGCTGCCATTTATTTAGCATCAATGTATTTGCTTGCTTTTCACGTGCTAAAAGGATGTGGACGCCCTTTTCTCGTCAGAGGGGGGATGGCCTGCGTATGCACGACATGTGTCACAGTTATGGATAACTGTGTGATAATCATTTGAATTAACTCCTGAGGACGAACTGCATGATGAGTATGAATGTGTGATTATTAGCAGGTATTTCCGATTAAATGAAGAACGATAACCATTATGGCGGGCATGCGAACTCACAATCCTACATTCAATATGGCTGATGGGACAAATGACTTAACTAAATATGACAATAGTCTTCCAAACATCATCATTTCTCTGTTAATTGTTGTAACATACTCCACTATTGTTCTGAATTACAGAAGTAAAACATAATTGCATATAGGTCAACTAGCCACAGGTGCAATAGCCATGGCCGGAAGAGCTATCCAGAGTGAACCTGCAGTACTTATGGTATCGGATCAAGCTCACGCAATTCTTGAGCGCTGGCTGGCTGCAACATTTAAACATATTGCAAGGATTTCATGAGGAGCTAACACTAGAATTTCTGCAAAATCTGTAGAACGGTAGCACAGTGGTAAAAGGCAGAAGTATTACGGTTTCTGAAGTGGTCCTAACCGAAGTCACTAGACTTCTAGCAAAGGGAGAAAAATGGATAGTTAAATATGTCCTTTTATATAGTGCAATTGAAGTATTCCAGGATCCGGGCAAGCGGCTGGTACGAATAGGGAAAGGAATTCATCCTTCGGTGTTAAAGTAGCTGTGGCAAGAATTGGCAATCATCGTCCAAATATAAATTACCTGTGATGGTCGACACAATGTGGTAAAGCCCCAACAACTGAAACTTCTAGCCATTTTAAAACAAATAATTTCAGTTAATTTTTTGTTTTATATGAATTCGCTATTACATGATGTCGCCTGACGAGTTAGGATAGCTAAAGACCCACATAGTGTAGTCAGTCATCATGGATTGATTGAATTAATTATCACAAATAGACTGGCCCAACAACAATTACATGGGACAGCGTGGTAAATGCTACTTTGGCTCCACCCCCATAAAATGTAGTAACATAGCAACAAGGGCCAAGAACCCCAGGTCCAAGAAGAACACTAAAGAGAAATAATTCCTCTGTGCCCTTGAACCCAACAAACCGTAGGCTCTCTGTGTGAGTGAAAGCCCAACGATGCATCCCAATTCAAGAAGATGAGGCTAGACCATCTCGCACACCACCTCCTAGTTCGCAAAATCCCCCTTTGCAAGACTATGAGGAGGAAGTGTCCAGATTATTGGAAAACATGGGAATTTTTGCCGAGGATAGAGAACATTCAGTGAGCATTGAAGAGCAGAATTCTACCCCCAACTAGTCTACCCCTACTGATAGCCCTGGTCGTGAGCAAAACCTACCATTCACTGATACCATAGAGGAACAGATGGAATCGATTCCTTCTATGGAAACTCCTCTTGAAGCCGAGGTACATGCAGGGGAAGTCATCAGAGAATAAATTCAAATAGTAGGCACTGGTCCAGTGGACCCCCCAACTGAAGGAAACCCTGAAGATGAAACCCTGGGAGATGCAAATCAACCAGGTAATACTCCCTTTTCTAAGTCCCTTGAGGATGAGGCCTACCCAGGAGAAGACCCAGAGAACTATAATTGTTTAGGAGACACCATTTCATTAGGGTCTCCTGAAAAATAAATACATAATAACAAGAAGTTAGAAGGTGAAGCTCCATCAGGAGACATGGTTCCAATTGGAACCATCCCTGACGCTGACATAATACCACCTGTACAGGAACCAGAGGACAACACAGTTAACCCACTGTCAGATGGAGGTCCTCGAGTAAAAAATTCATACAGAGACAGGCTCAGAAAAATTCTCAAAAAGTACAGAAGAGAGAAGCAAGTAATCAGGCAGCTGAAACATTGGTTAAAAGAGGCAACCAGAACCATAAAATTGAAAGTGGAAATGGAAACTGTAGGAACACAGACAGAACAATGTTCTGGAAAGGATTTTGAGACTCAGAAAAAGTTTCTTGTGTTCTGTCGAAAGGAAACTCAGACTGAACCATGTTTGGTAGAAGACACTGAAATGCAAACTGAGGACCCCTATGTCTTTTCACAGGAGACCCAAACGTACCACCCGACTATGGATATTTCTGTCCAAACAGATTGATTGCATAATTTAAGAGGCAGTTGAAGCTGTTGTGTAGACCGATCCTATAGATACCGAGGATGGAGAAGCCCAAATAGATGAGGCACCACTTACACTCCTTTGGTAAGAGAGGTTGTCATCATAAGGTTGCAAAATGAACTTCATATGCATAATTTCTTTTTAGAAGATGACAAGGACAGCCACCCTGGGCCCTTTATAGGAGATGTTCAATTTCAGACATTCCTCTCATTTCCTACCAACCAACTCAAGTGGGCCAAGGCTCACAATATTTTCAGAAGACATGAGCATGGCATTGACCTATGGGTTAGAGGGGAGCCTACACATCCATTACATCTATCTGTCAGGCATAAAAAGTTTGTGAGGCAACCGATGTTGTAGAAAAATTGGGGCCATTCCATACTGATATCATCCACGCTGAAAAGGAATATTTCCAAGACATTAAGGAAGAAGCCTTTTTTGCATCAAGATATAGGTGGGAAGTCTCCAGCAACACTGTGAGGAATCGAGAGCCATTTGGATATCAGAACTTCAAAGCCGCCTCCTTTCATTTCTATAAATACAATAATATGATTTTAACGATGGATCTAATTGGATAAGATGTTGTTACAGACCCCCAATAATATGGTATCCTCCCGATCAATACCGCTGTGATTATAAATTGAAGGATCAAGAGGTAACCCAAGCTTTCATTGTCCTTAAACAGAAAAATGGTTTCAGGAATTACAAGGAGGAGGTATATCCTACTTATTCCCTAACTCAGTTGCACCTAAACTACTCAATTGCATGTGGACATGCAACAAGGTAAGTTGGGGAGTATGTTGGGTCAGGAAAAAGGTATTTTTCTCTTCGTAAATTGCTTTATTTAACATTCATCCTTATACGATTATCTCTATTTATGGATTAAAATAAGGAAAATATTGGCTAAAGTTGGATGAAATCATTTGGTGACAAAATAGGAAAATCTAGCACAAGAAACTGATTTTTTACTATCCTTGTGTGCAGAAGATGTGGACTGGGCAAAATTCGTTCAGTTGACAGAGCAAGAGGAGGTTGTAAAAGGGAAACTACAACATCTTTAGCAGACAAGGCAGCAGGAGATAAGCCTAAATGATTCTATTTTATGACACAATTAGATTATGTATTGCGAAATCCTCAGGCTCCCCTGATCCCAAGGATTCTCTTTTCTCTAGTTACTCTTTTATGTTATATAGGGCCGAAAGGAAAATGGAGAGAGTTCAAAGTTTGATAATCTGTAATTATTCTTTTTGAAGACATATAAAATTGTTATCTCAGTGACGTTGTAAGTTGTTACTTGTATTAATGAAGAAAGGTTGCATTTGATACATACTTATATTATGAGTTCTTATTAAGCGGAGGCTTACGGCGACTCTGGGCCCAGTCAAGAGAAGTTCTATTGTTTCCTTGTGTTATAATCCTTCTATTTAGTCTTTGCTAGTTGATTAATGTTCAGACATTGGTTATTCCATTTATCGTAAATATTTTTGATGATTGATTCATACTGTTGTTCAATTAGATTCTGCGTTAAGCTGTGTGACATAGTTAAGAAATGCTTTGATTGAAATAAGTGAATTAGAGCCAATCATAGATTGTTGTTCATTTTGATTGATTTTATCATAATTCCTAGAGATAATTCTAATTAATTTCTACAGGTTACAATGTAGATCATTTTCTATTCATAAATCCTTTATTGTTATATGTGTGCTTGATGTTCAATTACCATTGGTCGTTCAATTATTGTTCGTTGTTCAAATTGCCAATTGCTCTTCAATTGAGATTGTTGTTTGATTTGGATTGCTATAGATCAACAAGGTTGTTTAATAATCATATTTCTCTTTCTTGATTGAGTGAGTTAGCTTTAATTCTATTTAAAAATTCCAAGTGTGGTTCTTATTTGCATTCAATTTCATTTGATTTCGAAACAAGTTGAATAGAATTGCAGATTGTGTTAAGAGTTATTTCTTCCATAACTAGTTATTAGTGATTGCAACGATTCATCATTAGATAACCTCTAGATTCACTGCATATACTGTGTTGACACTCTTGAGATAAAAAGACTTACCTCAGGTAGACAATTAATGTAGTGTTGGGCATAGAATCTCCCCCCAAGGCATGTTTTGGGGATTAAAGCCCAAGTTTTGACCGAATCTTGTTGTAAAGCTCCGCAAATTGCAAGCATGGAGCGCGAAGTCACAATAGAGTCACAGGGTTGTTCATCTTAGTTTTGTAATGTAATGTCGGCTGGATAGACCTACCCATGGTCCACGGACCATGGGATTGTATAAATAGAGCAAGGCTCTAAGTGTATAAGAAAACAAAGGGAGAATAGAAGATGTGAAGTCTAAGGGATTGAATCACAATGTGAAGTGTGTCTTTGGGTCGTAGAGTAGGAGAAGGCTCTGCAAATAAGTGTGTAGAAGCCTAGTAGTCCGTAGTTGAGTGTGCATACCCCTGGAGTTGAGTGCGCAGGGCAAATTGAGTCTGTAACCATGGAAAGAATCAGTAAAGAGAAGTTTGGTTATAATTCTGTGTATTTGTTCTTGGGTTAATACATGATTGATATAACTTTCAAATATACTATTTATTTATTGCGCGCACCTGTATGAATGTTTTATGTTGTTAGGTATAACTCAAAGAACTCAAGTAGGCAAAGATAATTAACTAACATTGGAATATAAGCAAGGTCTTGGGTAAGAGTGCAAAATGCAACACAGCCCTGGGAAAGGGCAGTGCGAAGGTAGTGTATCAGGTCAGGAGGAATGGGAAGGTGCGGGAAGCAACCTGTGCGCAAGGAGAAACCGCAGACCAGTCGAACTCATTAGACATCTCAAAGGTGTGGAAACCTGGTTCTAGCACCCTCCCATACTACTTCAGGTGAGACCTCAATCCACGCTCCATGGACTGTTGTCGAAAGGGCCAGTAGTACCGGGATTTGTTTAGCTAACTAACTCTAAACCTAGGTCAGGCCCCAACAAGCCAGCAAATGGTTTCGTTGCCAGGACCAGGATCTACATAGAGATGTCTAATGTCATATCACTAGAATCCAACAAAGAAAGGAATTGAAGAATGGTTGGACAGAAAGATTCATGAGTTCGCAGCACAGGAAAACAGGAATCCATGATTATCAAAGGAAGAGTGGTTAGATTGATACTTATATACATAAATCCATGAAATTTTCTTTACATCCTTCCCTACTGAGTTGTACGAGTGGATCGCGAGGATAGAAGATAGCCAAGGAATGTGTAAACTTGAAAAACCTATTGTGTAGACTCCAGAGTTGGTGCGCAGGTTGGAAACATCAGAAGATAGGATTGCACACGCTATCGATCACTGGTTGGATTGGATCATAGGAGGGTTCATAATTGAATTCGCAATAGATACTTCAGTCAGCTATAGCGAGGCAGAACGACGCTTCCTCAAGGGATCGCGAGGTAAGTACGTTAAATATTTGAACACTTGGATTAAAATGCTACTGTGTGAAAAGCAGGTTATGTGAATAAATTAATGTTTGGGGCTATGCAGAGTGGGAGGATCTATAGAAATGAAGGTAGCACAGAACTAGAAACTAGCCACTTGATTTCACCTCCGAGCGAAGGCGAGGAAGAACTCGCGAAGGTTTCACCAAGAAGTGTGATTAATCTAATAAAGCAAAGGATTCTACACATACCACCACCACCAGTTTCACCATCTTCACCCTCGACCTCACCCATACCACCTCAACACCACTGTGAAGCAGTATGGCCTGCGCGATAAAGCTACCAGCGTTCAAGGGAGTAGGGAATGAAGATCCAGACCAATTTTGGTTCATGGTAAAAGTGGTATGGGAAGCACAGGGTGTCACGAACGACAATATAAAGAAGGCAACATTGGTCAGTGCTCTGCAGGATCATGTGCTGAACTGGTACATTAAACATTCCAATGACAATCTGAATGTGAGGATAGTGGATATCGAAGTGGTGCTAAACAAGGAATTTAGCAGATCAAAATCGAAGGAATAGTCGATCATTGGATTCAAGGAAATCACAATGCTACTAGGCAAAACCCTGTGGGAGCTGGATCAAAGATTGAACTGCACAATTCGTGATCCGAACATGACACTAACAGATGGGAAACATTGCGAATGGTTTGTAGCATCATTAACACAACATTTACGGAATGTGTTGTCACAACAGAGGCTAACAACTCAGGTTGAAGCTTTGGAGGTCATGATGAGATTGCATGAGACTCTGATACAAGATCCAAACCTGGGACTCTAATAGATTCGCGTGTAGTTGAAAAACTTTGCCTTGAGATGCAGAGTTTGAAACAAGATAGGACAACTCATCTAGAAGTGCGCGATGAGGTATGGTGCATAAAGTGCAAGGGCCAGGGCCACAACAAGGACCATTGCCCAGTGTTCGCGAATTACCTTGCGGGAGGAGGACCAATGCCATTGAGGTTGGAGGCACAAGTAGGGCCAAGTGCAGCACTTGCATTGTGGTGTACGATTTGTCAGATAGGAGGGAAGCATGCTATAGATAACTGCCATCTATTACAAAAGTATACACAGACTTCCCAACAGTTGTTCTGTAATTTCTGCAGATCGGTGGGACACGACGAGAGCACCTGTAAAAGTTATGAAATTATGATGGATCAGACTCCTGCCTACAAATTTTAGGCCAAAACACAGGCCCTTGATCAAAACACAGGAATGGCACACACCAGAATTCAGGGATGTGGACGAGGCCGAAGAGGAATGGGACCAGGAAGAGGTCATGACCAACTGATATGTTACAATTGCGGAGGACTAGGACATTATGCCTACGATTGTATGAATCTAACATGAACGTGCTTGTATTGTACATTGTTTGATCATGATACAGAGGATTGTCCAACACTGATAGTGAGGCTGCGTGATAAAGGAGCACTCCAACCTCCCCCGACTCAGAACCTGCAAATGATGAGGTCTGAACCGCTCGAGGAAGAACATAATGTAAATATCGTGCTCCGAAGCAGTATTACAATGGGGGATGACAAGGGAAAGCAGCCTGAAGAAAGTACCTAGGTTCACAAGGCTCCATTGAAGGAACCTGAATTTGATTTGGAGCGTGCTAAAGAGACATTCATGGAAGCTAAGAGGAGCTTCGCGGATGCCTCTACTTCAGGAAGTAAAGACAGACTGGAAATGGAAATGGACCCATCGATGCTCACTAGATTCTTAGAAACATGCATGAAGCTACTACAAGATAGAAAGGCTTTGAAGGGGTTGAAAGAACTCATAACTAGATGTGCTAGGACCGCGCCAGGAGAACCACACGTAGTTCGGAAGCTCAGAAACACACAACGCAAACAGGAAGCAAGATGAGATTGACCACGCAGATCGGGAATATGAGATGGATCAAGTGATTTTGGATCTAGGATCAGACACGAACGTCCTGCCAAAGCAGACATGGGAGCACATGGGCAGGCCTGCATTGCAATGGTCTCCTATCCAACTGCGAATGGAAAACCAGCAAAAGATCTTACCTATGGGGATATTGCATGGAATCATAGTATATATTTAAGGAGCAAGCACGCTAGCAGATTTCGAAGTGATGGAGATTGTTGATGACAGAAATCCCTATACCGTGTTACTAGGAATAGATTGGGCCACTGACATGAATGGAGTGATAAATCTAAAGAAGCGCAAGATGATTTTTGAGAAAAAGTCATTGCGTGTAGTGGTACCTTTAGACCTGACAGAAGGATCGCGCTACATAGAACCAGTGTGCGAAAAAAACAATGACAATGGTCTGGACTACATCTACAAGATAACCATGCGGGAGCAAGACTGGGTAAATCCCACTGCAGATGGCCGAATCTCTTGGGAGCGTGAAAGCTCTTGCACATTAGATTCTGATGAAGAGATAGAATGATGGTAGAACCGGTTGCACAAGGTAACCACACTCAACTGTAACATGATGATAAGGTCACTACGCTACGTAGCAATGGAGACAAGAGACCTGCTTATGTATGATGGGTTAAGCGAGGTGGAAGAGCCCTTGGACAAATTTGAAAAAGAAGTACTAGAAAAATAGTGTTTCGACAGTCTGAAATGGGTACTGTGTGCTACGACCGCAAGGTGGTGGGGTATGCACTAGCAGAGTTTTGAGGACTCGCGTGAATACAAAAGGATGATGTGCCTATGATTTGGGAAGCCTCAGATGTAGATAAAAGCCACATGTGATGAACGAAACGGCCCACGCACCCACCTTTTTGATGGATACAAGCATATGCTGTGCAACTTGCATGAAGACACACCATCCTCATAGTAGGGAACACGATCAATAAGCAGGAGTGGGGAAGAAAAGGGCACGAACGACCCCTCCTTGTGGGACTGGGAAGTATGGTAAGACCAAGCACGTAGAAGCATCTTCACACAAAAGTTGTTGACAAAGTAAGCGAATCACTGAACACAGTCCACCAAGTGAAACAGGCTGACTGGGACCTACGCATACCAGCGGTGCTTTGGGCATATAGAACCATGTGCAAAACCATGACTGTGTAGGCACCACCAAGGTTGGAGTATGAAGCAACTGAGGTAAGCCATATAATACTTGGAGAACTTAGGCCACACATGATCACACCAATATATGCGACGGTTCACAAAACCTTGGAAGCAGAAATCCAACAGGGAAATTTTAGGCTCCAAGAACTTGAAAAAGAAAGGGTGTGATTAAGGAGGAAAAGCACTTTGGTAGAAGAGGGATTCAAGAAGCTGGAAGATGAGATAAGGGATGAGTTTCTCGATAAGAATACCACGGTGATAAAACATGGTGCACACGATCATGCTAACAAGCTTGAGGACTATCGTCACGAATTGATAAGTCTGATGCCTTGGCTTGGACTGCATATTACTAAGAGAATTAACTTGGCTGATGCACTGCAGAGGATAAGGTGCATGACGCGGCCAGTAATAGTAAAAGGTAGGTATTTCCCAAAAGGAATGCTGGATGATCAGAGAAAACTACACATAGGTGGTGCGGCCACTTGACTAGCTAAGGAACGACCAGTCTTAGCGCTTGAAGTAGTTGAAAGGAATTGTCGGATTGTAAAATAATTTGCCAGAAGTTGTGCAAGGTTGGAGCTACGTGTAGAAACAAAAAGTCACAAGGTCCATGACTGCGCATGGGGGGATATGCTACTGCATGGGTTGGTCAGAAAGTGACCGTTGAAGTCACTATTCGATGGGATGCTCGACTTGAGGCCAAATGGAGTGGGTGGCAAGCATTTAAGACACAATTTATGGGCAAGATTTGGGAAAATCTGCCGCCAAGAAAGCATTAATGAATCGGAATTGGGGGGAACAGTCGAATTTGAATTCAAAAAGCACTATAAAATACAAAGGGCTGCCCAGCAAACAACACTTGGTCAGTTGCAAATTGAGTAATTGAGTAGATCCTTGAGTGTTGTGAGTTGAGCGTTGATTGAGCCCCTGAGTTTGCGAGTGCTAGATTTCTGGACGACCACAATGGCAATTGCTCGGGATGTTATGGACATAATAGAAACGACTACAAAGGAGGTCGCGTAGACCCTAATTGTGGGGGATGTTCCAGAAGGCGTCAGGATTGTGGCAGAAATCTAGAAATCACTATGCACGCCAAGACCCAAGAAGGACAAAAAAACAATGGTCCCCATACGTGTGTCCCCGCAGAACCTGCTACGCACCAAACTGTCAATGGAGGAGAAGGGGAAAGTTGTCACCATAGAAACGAATGAAGAAGAAGAATATCTAGAGGATTTTATCATCATGGAGGAGGAGGATGAAGGCATGGAGTAGGACACTCATCCTACATGCTCTGAAACAAAATTTCCCACCTATGTCCCCCCATGAAAAGGGAAGGCGAAAGTGCCCAAGGCCCTAGACGAGACCAAGAGCTCGCTCTAGACTCTGCTCCTCCTAGATAACATTATGTTTGAGGGCACACACCTGGGACGCATGTTGAGCCTAAAATTTTAAGATTGGGACCTCGCTGACCACGAGAAGTTCCCTCACCTGGAGACAAGGAACCTCATGAAGCCCAAGTAGAACACCGCAGTGGGGGTTACAGAGCTAGAGCCACGAGAGTGCTTGCACGGAGTGGAGAAGGCTGGACTACTGAATTTTCTTTGGGTGCCACACTTCCACTGCGCCCCAATAACCATTTTCATGATCACGCGGCTCTGCTTTTCCTGGTGTATGATGGGTGTTTGTGCCTGGAGGAGCCCATCCCCATCACGCCAGACCTGATTCACCACATCTCCCAGCTTCCATGCAAAGGAGAGGACCCCGCGGACATATCAGAAGGGAAGGGTTGTGACTTGGCCATCATGGAGGCCATGAAGAAAAAGTACAAGATGGAAAAGAAAAAAAGGGGCTACGCCATCTCCATCATCAAGGAGAAAGTCGTGCATGTAGTGACCCAAATCCTGGCAGGAAAGGTCATGCACAAGTGCTGCACAATCAAAGTCCCCATGCAGGTGGTTACACTGGCTGAGAAGTGCATGGAGGGGGTCCAGTTTAACTGGTCTGAGTTCCTTTTCAAGGAATTTTTATAAAATTTCCACGAAGGCCAGGAACAAGGCAAAATGTTCCACTATGCATGGTTGTTGATGTCCATAGTGCTCATGGTTGGGGATTTGTCAGAGGATAGTCAATTCCCCATAATTGATAGGGACCTGCCAGAGGTCATGAAGTACACTTCGCTCTGGGCCACGAGGGATGCTAAGCGGATACGCGATAGCAAAATCTTCTGGGTGTTCATGGAAATGAAGCTCAGAATGGGGATCAACCGTAAGCCTCAGTTGTCACCGACTGTTTACAACAGTCTCTAGGGTTTTGTAGAATTTAAAGCAGATATGCATAACATCTATATTAGGGTGTACAAGGACCCATCTAAACAGTGGACATAGCTACCATTCGTAGCCACTGACGACATCATTTTCAATGTCCTAGAGGCATGGTCGCCAGAGTGCCATGCCCTGGACATCGCAGAATTCGAGAAGTCGGCGGCACAATGAAAGAAGGACGAAGCCAAGTTGTGCATCGCACAGTTGGTCGAAAAGTGAATACAAGAAGCAGTGACAGCAAAAGTGCAGGCAATGCGGGATGTGGCACAGAAAGAAGCTAAGCAAGAAAAGGTCATAGCAACAACAGCAACACAGGAGGTAGCCATGATGGTGGGCGAGGTGCAACCAATGCCTTCGCAGGGGTAGGAAGTAGAGGAAGCAGAAACAGAAGAAGAGGCACAGACCCACAAACCATGTCAATGCAACTGAAATGCCAGCACCCAGCCGAGCGGGTAGGGTCGTCGAAGAAGGTCAAGGCCTCAAAATTGTCCATTGACCCGATCACCCTAACCGAGGGTGATCTGCATGACATCAGTGAAGTGGTGCGTGATGTCACTAATAAGGCTCTCCAAGATTTCATGCAAGAGAACTAGATTGTGTTGGGGGCCCTCAGAGCATAGTTGCAGGAATTACAGGTACACTCCCTTCAAGTTGGTATAGTCAAATCCTCGGCAGCAGAGCAGATGTTGTGCACATGGATAGCGAACACCATAGTGCTGTCGAAGGGGCACTAATGGCATCAAATGAGACTGACCGGCCTTCGACTAGTGCACTGAAAGGTCTCAGTATCAATCTAGCTGCACTCCCGCGCAAGACCTTATAGCAAGATGGGATAACTGCAGAGTTGTGAGCTAGGGAGAGTCGCGCGCTCCAAGTCCTCAGTGAGTAGAAAATAAATATGGAACAACTAAGTTTTCAGTGTGATGAATTGGTCTCGCAGACTCAAAAGTTGGTACAGGTGATAGACGATGCTTGCCAAAGTGTCTCGAAGCTAGCCATACCAATAGACATACTAGAGGAGGCGCAGATCCACAAATTAGCAGCAGGGGTCTGCAAGGTGAGGGAAGAAAAAATAAAGGTTCAGCTGGAACTGAACCTTCATATCGCCGAGTTGCGGTTAAAGGCGCAACCATCCACTCCCCTAGAAGTCAGAGAAAAGCGCGCTAGTGCTATCATAGTAGGATTGGAGGAAATGGCAGTGCAGTGCGACACTGCATCAGCATGTTGGAAGAATCATTTGACGTGCTCACAAATCTGTAGGAGGACCCCAACATCCAGTGCTTGGAGATAGAGGCGCGCGAACTCCAACAACAGTACAACATAGTTAAAGGAACTGCGCAGATGGTGGCCCTCACTCATAGGCTTGCACGAATGTAGCAGGCTAAAGCACTGAAGGAGCAGGTGGACTCGACACAACATAAGGAAGCAGTCCTAAAGGTGCACGTCCAACTTTGGATCGACGAGGCCTTCAACATCATGGTAGAAATTGAAGGAAAGCTCACACACATGGAGGGGATGAACACATTGATGTAAAGAAGCACTCCCAACACAGAGGTATCGGAGCAACGTATGCAACAGATCCAGCAAGCAGAAGCTCAGTGCGCTGCTGACCTCCACGCAGTTCAAGAAGAGTTGGAGGGACTCCATGCCAAGATCGTCGTTCCGATAGAGTGACTCAAGGATGAGTCATGATGTTTTTTTTGTGGGCCTGCTGGGCATAGAATCCCCCCTAAGGCATGTTTTGGGGATTAAAGCCTAAGTATTGACCGAATCTTGTTGTAAAGCTCCACGAATTGTGGGCATGGAGTGTGAAGTCATAATAGAGTCACAGGGTTGTCCACCCTAGTTTTTTAATGTAATGTTGGCTGGATACACCTACCCATGGTCCGTGGACCATGGGATTGTATACATAGAGCAAGGGACCATTGGATTGTATAAATAGAGCAAGGCTCTAAGTGTATAGGAAAAAACAAAAGGAGAATAGAAGATGACAAGTCTAAGGGATTGAATCATAGTGTGAAGTCCGTCTTTGGGTCGTAGAGTAGGAGAAGGTTCTGCAGTTGAGTGCACAGAGGCCTAGTAGTCCGCAGGTGAGTGCACGGACCCCTGTAGCTGAGTGTGCAGGGCAAATCATGTCTATAACCATGGAAAGAATCAATAAAGAGAAGTTTGGTTATAATTTTGTGTATCTGTTCTTGGGTTAATACATGATTGATATAACTTGCAAATATACTGTTTATTTACTATGCACACCTGTATGAATGTTTTATGTTGTTAAGTATAACTCAAAGCACTCAAGTAGGAAAAGATAATTAACTAACATTGGAATATAAGCAAGGTCTTGGGTAATAGTGCAAAACGCGGCACAGCCCTGGGATAGGGTTGCGTGAAGGTAGTGTATCAGGTCATGAGGAACGGGAAGGTGTGTGAAGAAACCTGCACGCAAGGAGAAACCACATACCATTCGAACTCATCATACATCTCCAGGGTGCGGAAACCTGGTTCTAACACCCTCCCATACCACTTTGGGTGAGACCTCAGTCCGCGCTCCGCACACTGTTGCCGAAAGGGCCAGTAGTACCAGGATTTGTTTGGCTAACTAACTCTGAGCTTGGGTTAGGCCCCAACAAGCCATCATGTAGGAATTAATATTGCTTAAAAAGAGACATCTTAGTGCAGCAACACCAAAGGAGGCACTTTCGTTATTTTTAGAAACTTCAGCCATGTGTCACTTTTTCCTTGATTTTAGGCATGTATGTCACAAACCCTAATTCACCTAAATTTATTTAATTGATTATTTTATAGATCATTCGCACACTTGATCTTGGAGATCTAGCATTCCCAAGGAGATCAAGGAACCTTCAGTCTGATCTTCGTCGCTTTTCCGAGTGAGTTTTGATTTTATTGTCTTTGGTCGCCTTTTATGTTTCTTTTTGTCATTTGGCTTGTGTGAGTGTTGTTTCACTTATTTATCTTCACAGTTGCTGATGTTTTAACTTGTAGAAGTGTTATTTTAAGTTTTAGATTTCGTTTCCCATGTGTTGCATTAGTTTTCTTGTTTTTGCACCTATGGTCATCATTGTGGCGACTCTCCTCACATACTTGATTTTCCTTCCATTTCATTAATTTTTGCACTTTATTCGCGTGGATTTATTCATACTTAGTTAGATCTGCACTAAAATTCACACTATCTCTTATATCTTCTCATTTTCCACACTTCCCTCGGGTAGATCTACACTTTCCTTGGTCGATTTTAACTTTTCCCAGATGGCACTACGCAATTCTAAGGCTCAAGCCACAAGCTTGGCCTCTAGAATTTCCCAGTGTGCAGTCAAAGTTGGCTCCAACTATAATATCCTCTCCTCCTAGGTCTACTCAAGCAATCAACCAACCAGATAAACATGCGATGAGAGAGGTTACTATAATGGATTAAACCTCCTTGGTGACCTTAAGGAAATGGAATTGATAGAACACCTTAAACAAACCCATCCACATCAGCAACAACACCCTCTGAAGGCATGTCAGCCACTCAAAAATCCCATCCCTAACTCCCATTGATGATTTAAGCCTTTTAATCCCTGGTGTCCCTCATGATATAGGCAAGACAATGTCCATAAGCCCAAGTTGCTCTCACAGACCTATGTGCCAATGTCCCTGGATTTTTTGCATCAGACCTGTGCCAACGTCCCCAAGATTTGAGCCACTTTTCTAGCCCAGAATCTCAACCTCTACCCAGAACTTGTTATAACCTTTAGAATAAATCAAAGACATGATGAAAATATAAACAAATCAAAATTCAATGTCAGGACTAGGCCTAAGCATCCCCAACTAGGATTGACATTTTGTCAAACACTTAGTGTCAATGCAACCTACAGGTCTAGGATACAAGATAGAGCATAAATGACTGAAAGAACTTATGACACATAACCAAAAGGATCAACATCTTCTCCATTGAACTGTTATAACCTCAATTAGGTCTTGCATCCATCCATTTAACAATTACAAGTGAATACATAAAATAACCATGACATGAACCAGTCATATAACCATGCTTATAACCAACATAAAACCATATAAATATCAGAGATATGACAACCATTAAATATACATATAATCAAGTGCAAGAGTAAGAGAGCTTAGCTTTTATTAATCATAGGAAAATCCGACCAGGTATGGGACTTCCACATACCACCCGACCATATACATGGTTGAACCAAATCTCTTTTTCATCCAATCACCCACGTGCCATATTCCAAGCATGAATGGGGGATCTCATAGAACAACCAATCGAATAATAACCAAGGGAATCCACAAGTTAAAGAACCTCCACCCTCATCAAACCGTGATTGCACTGAAACCGTTTCTCAGATAACAACCGAACCGAACTAGAATGCCATCCAAAATCCATCAGTATCCTTAACGAATTTTCCATCTCCTTGTCTCTTAGGCTTTACCACAATCCAATCCTGGATCACTAGGCCCTAAAATAGGATCAGTCTCTCAGGCTTTACCACAATGAAAACCCAGATCACTAGGCTCTAAACTGAGACTTCTCCCTTAGGCTTTACTATTTATCGCACCAAAACGAGTCAATGGATTCCTGGGCCTTTGGGAATGAACCTTGAGACCACCTCCGCCCTAGATTCTGAAATCCATCTATTAAACAAAAGCTCAAAAACCAAAATAAACATCCCAACATACCATGGCATCCGAAAAAAGGCAAGTCTAGGCTTAAAACCACTATCATAACCCAACAAAACCATGCCACTGACTGCAAGAGAACCATACACCGACATGCAAAGCCATGCATGTCCAAACCAGCTAGGAAATCACACATGCAAAAGGTTACCTACAAGTATTCTTGCTAAAGATACTTCATCCTGCTCTTCTTCCTTGATTCTTTCTTTCCATCCTTTCCCTTTGCTTGCTTTTCCTTCCTTTATCCAAATCTAGAGTGCTTTAAGAAAACTCTACGTAAACAAGAGTGAGAGAGAAAGAGAGAATAATGAGAAAGCTCCAAACTTGAACTGACAAAAGTTTACCAATTGATCCTCAGAAGCCTTTTTATTAATGAGGCCTCTATTTTCTTCATTTTCCATTATTTTCCTTCAATTTCCTCCTCACATGAAACCTGTGACATTTCACCTTACTTTTCTCCTAATTTCCTTTATTTTTATAAATAAATGTGCCAAAAATGCCTTTTCTCCTTGTAAATCCTTTGCCTTAGGTTTTGCCAATTTTCCTTAGCCAAAACACACATCTAGTGATACTCACAAGGATATCTTTTCCCAACATTCAGCTTGGAATAAGTGTCCCTTAACCATGGTCTTATTTTGCATTTATAAACTTTTACTACATGTAATTTTCACTAGGGTTGTTACAGAACCTTCCCCCTTGGGGAACACCATCCTTGGTGTTCAACCACACCATGACCTCAGCAAGACTGCTGAAAAGAAAAAATATTTCCCATGAAGCTTTATAACTTAGTTCGTTGAAGTATTTAAAATGAAATGCCTACTCAAAAGTAAAACATCATGACAGCATGACAATATAACAACCATACCTTTTATTGGAGATTTATAACTTGGCTCATGGTGGTATTTACATCCATATACATATACATACATATACCAAAATGTTAGCAAAACATATGCCAAACATATACCAACACCAAACCAAAACTTATTTTCCTCAATCAGATAATAATGAAGGATACAAGGCCCACATCTGATTCGCCATTTCCCATGTAGCTTCTTCAGTCCCAAAGTTCTTCCACTGCACTTTAACATGCTAGATGGCTTTGTTCCTGAGCATGAGATGTTTCCGTTGCAATATTCACTAAGGCTCTAGCTGGAACCTCCTTCTTGCTCCACCTACAATACATAATAATCAATAACATGATCAAAATCCTTTATATACTTCTTACGCAATGAAATATGGAAAACATCATGGACTTTCACTGTTGGAGGCAGTGCAAGTCGATATGCCACTGGTCCAATCCTCTCAAGGATCTCGAAAGGCCCTCAATATTGTGGTGTTGACATGGCACATGAACTAATCCTCAAAGATATTTTTTTGGTCTTGATGTACAAATACAAATGCTCCCCAACCTGAAACTTCTTGAACACCATGTGTTGATCCGTATAACTCTTCTATCTATCCTATTTTTCCTATAGATTATTCTTTATAACCTACATTTCCTTCTCCATGTCTACCAACATATCTGGTCTAATAAGTACCATGTTCACTGGATCACTCTAGCTGATTGGAGTGTTACAAATCTGCTCGTACAATGCCTTGAAAGGACTCATCCTCAATGACTCCTAACCATTTTTTTAATGAAAACTCAACCAATGGAAGATACTCATCCCATCTATTTTGATGATGCATCACATACATCCTCAACATATCCTCCAAGATCCTATTGACCCTCTCTATCTATCCATCTGTCTGCGGATGATAAGTTGTACTGAAGGCCAAATCTGTGCTCTAGCCTGCAAATAGATCCTTCCAAAACTTAGAAGTGAACTTTGCATCCCTGTTTGATGCAATATTCTTAGGAACACCATGCAGTATCGCTATCTCTCTGATGAACACCTGTGCTACCTCACTGAATGAATATGTAGTCTTCATTGGAATGAAGTGATCTACCTTGCTCAATCTTTCGACCACGACCATAATAGAATCATGCTGCCTCACTATCCTTAGAAGACCTGTAATGAAATATGTGGAAATGACCTCCCATTTCCATTCTAGAATCGCTATAGGCTGTAGTAAACCACCTGGATGCTTACATTCTACCTTGACCTGCTGATAATCTAAACATCTAGTCATGAACTCTGCCACTTACTTCTTCAGATTCAGCCAAAAGTAGAACTTCTTCACTGTCGTCAATGTCTTTTGATATCCTAGGTGACCCGAGTATGGCTTGACATCAAACTCCCTCAAAATAAGCTTCTTAAGCTCACTGCAATTTGGCTCATAGATCCTATCTCTAAACCTCACCAAAGCAACTGTCGTGAGATGATAGTCTGCATCTCGATCACCTGTACCTGTACCGACACCTGCACCTATACCTTTACCTGTACCTGTGCTCTGTTGTAACCTATGCATAATCTCCAGGTATTTTTCATCCCATTGTCCTACCTGCAAGATGTTATCTTGTAACTTTGTCCCATAAGAGCTCATAGCTGCTATATGATTTACCTGTACCTTCTTGCTAAGAGCATCTGCAACCCAGTTCTCCTTCCCTTTGATGTATCTAATATTGAAGTTGAACTCAATAAGGGTAGCCAACCATCTAGCTTTCCTGGTGTTTAGATTTGGATGGTCTAACAAATAACTCAACCCACTGTGATCACTCATTAATGTAAACCTCCTTCAAAGAAGATAGTGCCTCCACATCCTCAATGCATGTATAATTGCTGCTAGCTCAAGATGATGTGTAGGGTAAATCTACTTGTGCTCATTAAGTTTCTATGACTCATAGCACACTGCCTATCATTCTTGCATGAGAACTTGACCAAGTCCTCTCTTGCAAGCATCTATACACGCTACAAAATCCTTGCCCAGATCCAAAATATTTAGCACTGGTGCATGTGTCAACAACTACTTAAGTTGCTCAAAACTAGCCTCACATTCTTTTGTCCATTCAAACTTCTTACTTTTCCTCTACAATGATGTGATAGGATATGAAATGCGTGAGAAGTTCCTGATGAACCTCTTGTAGTAACCTGCCAATACCATGAATGATCTCACCTCATCCACATTCTTAGGAGTTGCCCACTCCATGATAGCCCTTATCTTCTATGGATCCACTACTATACCATCCTTGGAGACAACATACCCCAAATAGTGTACCTCAATCTAAAATAAGCTTTACTTGTTAAGTTTAGCGTACAGTTTATGCTCTCTTAGCAAATTCAACACTTCTTCTAAATGCTCGACATGATGTTCCTCATCCTTAGGATATACCAATATGTCATTATTGAATACAATAACAAACTTGTCTAGATAAGGGCACAACACATTATTTATCAAACACATAAATGTAGTGGGAACATTAGTCAAATTGAATGGAACAACAACAAACTCATTGTTGTCACTTACTACATTTTTAGTCACTAGTTGCTTCAAATGCCCAATAGTAGTGAAGTTTGATACCAAATCCTGAGCCACAAAAGCTACTAGAGCTATATGATACCCTCTCCATTGCATAGTTCTCAAAAAGATATTTTCGGTGGTATATAGAAGTCTAAAGAAGGGTTCTTGGATCAGAAGTTAGACCCTATTAAAGAATTCCTTTGAAGCACTCAAAAAATGAGAAAAATTGCTAAGTCTGAGGGAAAAATCGCAATCGAGACTAGGGAGTTTCATCTCAATCACATATTGGCGTCAGCGGGTCCAGGCGGGTAAAGAACACTGGTAGAAGGAGAAAAAATGATCTATCAATTGCCGATGTCGCATATCAACAGTTGGCAGGTCTTGGGGCACATACTTATGTTTATCGGCAGGTTTGAGGTTCGACCACCAATATCTCAGATCGCGATCGTAGGCGCAAAGGGGTGCACACTAGTGCAAGGAAAAAACCATCACCAAATGCCGATATCACAGGAATTAGCAAAGAATTGGGCCTTAGTGTTAAAATGTTGGGGGGCCAAAATCCAATTAACAAAGGAAATTGAGGGAAAAATAAGAGTGGGTGGTCCCCTTTCTCTCTCCACCACGTGGCAGTACGGTGCATCACATATCGACAATCAGCAGGATCGAGGCATCAGCTATTAGCAGATTGGCGGAGAAGAGGGCTCACTCTTCAAAATACCCCACGATACTACGACCTTATGATTTAATACAAATTCATCAAGGAAGCCGAAAATTCTCTAACAAAGGCATTACTGAAAAAACCAAGGCCTGATGAGTCACTTTCTCTCTCCTCCTGGAGTCCACGTGGCGGCATGTAATTGGTCTTCAGAGCTAACATGGTAGCTTACATCAATAGTGATGTGGCAGTACAATTGATGATGTGGTAGAGGACATGTGTCACCTGGTTTTAGTGTTTTCGAGGCTGACATGGGACCATTTCTAGGTGCCATGTGTCACCACTCATAGGGTGACAAGTGGTAGCAATGATGTCACCCTGCAGATCAGCGATCACAGTAGTTAAGGGGTAAAGGCTTAAGACAACGGTGCAGTGTGATTGCGATATGCGAGACTCCTCCCCTTGATGTGATAAATTATTATGGAAGGGTCTACAAAGATCTTGCGTCCGAACTGTCGACCCGTTCGAAAGAAAAAGGTAAGGAGTTCCCCCCCTCCTCCATGGTTGTGATTGCAATACCTTTTGGTGGGCCCAAACCCATGGATCGGGGGTCACAAGGACAGAGGAAAGCACCACAAGCGAAACACAGTGAAGCACTGGTATGCGGGATTTTCAATAACAAAGGAAAAGGCTCGCAAACATGGGTTTGATGGCCTTAGCGACTGAGGGCTAAGCCCATGTTTTTAGCCCCCCGGTCATATACGAAAATTTACAAAAGGGGTTGCAATAAGGGGCTAAAGGGGAAATCAAAAGTGTCGCTTGTTTTGTCTTTTCTAAATTATTAAAAGACCCACGGTTGTTGTGCACTGATAGCGTTGTTGAAAAGATTAAATGGGCAGATGGGTCAGCAGCAGTGATATTATATAAGGCATGGCACAACTGCAAATCGGTATGGGGAGGATTCAGGAAGTCTTAATGGCACAACATGGTGCTCCACTCCATCGTGCAGAAAATGACCACTTAGGCGACGACTTTCATACTCCATCCCTTCTCCACTGAACAACTCACTTAGGAAGTTAAGGTAGAATTGACAGAAGCTAGCTAATGTAGCAGTAAACTATCTCAACAGCAAGTGGAACACATCACGACATGGACATGGCTTGATCAGGGGCCTCCATTGGAATAGTAAGGGGAAACCTCCTCTTTCCTCTCTCGATTTTCTTTCTTTGCGCATTTATTTCTACATTTTTTCCAAGAAAGGGATTTGATTCCTATTGTAATCTTAGGCAGGTGGTAGCAGAGCCTGACAAAGTCGAGATAGCTAGTCTAGCATGACAGCTAGGGATTAGGTTTAGATATTTTGATTGTAATTCAAAGATATCCTCCCTCTTCTTATAAATAGGGGGGTGAAACATAATACAATGGTTGCAAAATTTCTCACCTGTGAGGGTTGAACTCTATGTTGCCATTTTGGTTCAATATTTTTTTATGGGACTTCACTAATATCATGGCTAAGTGTATGGACTATTTATTGGGCCCTTTGGGATAAATGGTATTTCCTTGTTGATTCCAAGCATGATTAATGTGCAACAAGTTCCCCTTGGTAATCTCATTTCACCTGTGTTTTTCATTCTTTTAAATAATGTAATGAACGCAGTTGGTTCCACTTCAATCTATAGATTTATCTTAGCTTCTTTGGCAGAGAATGATGACCATGTTATGTTTGGTCTGAAACCTTCTTTTTCTCATCTATTTCTATCATCTCATTAGAAAACCATGGTTTAGGATTCTGTCTTGTTACACCCTTATTTATTGAATTCCCATTTCTGCTAGAACATTGTTGCCTAGGATTATGTTTGTTACATCCCTATGCATCTATTTCTCTCCCTCCTTTCCTCCTCTCAACCATCATTACAACTTTAGTTTAAGCTATCTCATTTTCATGTGTTAACGATGAGAAGCAAAAGTCATTTCTCTTTGAGATTGCCCAAATACCCCCCAACATTTGGATCCATGAGTTGGCTTGAATCTTCATCTTTGAAAGCTTTTTGAACCAAGGCCCTCCTATTTCCTTTTTTGTTTTAAGTGAAAATTGGAGTGTTGTAACCCCCTTACAATATTACCTCACAAGCACCCCTCTATTTAAGATGTCTTAGGCACTGGTCTACAATCAACCTAGAGGCTATCTCTAGGGAGATATCTTTTCCTCCTACTACACTTGTGTTGCATGGTGCAATATTTAGCCACAACATATTTCTAGTGCCATTTTCGGGGAACGGATTAGAATATTTTCCCTGGATATGACAAGAAATTTCATTTCCTTTATTAAGTGAGCATAGGAAGTTTGGGTTGAAGATCTCTCACCTTGGCGAATCCACTGTCAATTTTATGGTAAACATCCTAGTGAATCTAGTGTCCATATCTCTATTATGATCTTCCTGGATTTTAAGCAGCCCCATACTCACTTTGATACTACAACAGTTGAAATCTCTCCCTGCTTTCGAAGCTGAAATCAATCACATAGGGAGGTTTTCAAGATGGCCCTTCCTGCATTCCTGGCCAACCAATTTTCCCCGCTAGATTTCTCTTCCATTTCGGGTTATCCTAACCATGTTCCTTGATTTCATGAGTGGGATGGCTATTTTCCTAAATTCAGTGGAAACTTAGAGAGAAGACCTGACCAGCACCTCAAAAAATTTCATGAATGCGTGGAGCAACAAGGTATTCTTCTTGAAGCTGTACTAATGAAGTTGTTCAAATTGTCCTTAGAGGGGTATGCTATGGTTTGGTTTGAAACACTACCTTAGGCTAGCATATCTTCCTTAAAATGTTTCCATACAACATTCCATCAATATTACAAGACATTTTGTTTACCAAATGCTATGTTTGAAGATTTTTTCAAATTTTGTAATGATGAAAACAATCCCAAGGTTGATGAATCTACTGAAGATGTTTGTGGAGCTCCTCTCCAAGAAAACATCTACTCTCATTAGGAAGCATCACCAAAGGTGCAAGAAGAAGAGGATGATTAGGAGGTCAGCAAAGAGGCTCCATTTCACAATGAACACCCTTCACATGGAGAACAATACCAAGACCCTCCTCCAATTTGTGATTCTAAGGAGGAGGAAATGGTCGTGAAAGTTTAGAAGGAGTTGTTTACCAGTCAATGGGGAGAAATCTCCCAATAACAAGTTTTTCAAAAATAGCTCAAAGATGAATTGCTCCAAAAATCATTATGCCAAGACTTCTCAACAGATCCTCCAGTTTATGACTCTTAAAGTTATGAGAGTGAAGAGTCTGTTGCAGATTTCCAAGATAGCAGTCCCATTGAAAAATGGGTAGTTAAAGAGCAACAATCATTTTTTCTTGGAAAGACTAAAGTTGAGGGGCTGAAGGGTGTTTGTAGCTACCATAACCTAAAAGAAATTAGCCAATAGTCTGTATGTGAAGAAGAGTTTGCTGCAAACATTCCTTTTCTATTCCATTACCCTGTGGTTGAGTACATGAGCCTATTCATAAGCCAACAATAGAGGTTATTTCAAGAGCATGTACTAGGTTCAATATTTGCAGATTTTTCATGTTCCATGCCTGTTTTAATTTTCCTTTTTCAGTAGTATGAGGGCATGTGGTCCAACACTCTTACAATGGCCTGGCTCTATTGGAGAGTTGAACATACTTAGATGAATTAAGTATTGTGCATAAGTAGGATTGTACATAAATAAGCTCACCAACTGAGAATTTACCTTTTAGTTGTTAGAATTTTTATATCTGCATTATAGATTGAGGAGGAAAGTCCCATGGAGATTTTGTTGATTACAAATATTTATTTATTACTAACTCCATGCCTAATAGTGAAAGATGTTGGTCTATAGGTTCCCAACACCTTTCCTACAAGGCAGTATCCCCAGTAGGAGCTAATGTTGTCACTCACTTCTTTTTTATTCACCAGTTGCTTTAAATACCCAATAGCAGTGAAGTTTGATGCCAAATTTTGAGCCACATAAGCTACCAGAGCTATATGGGACCCTCTCCATTGAATAGTTCTTAGAATTTTTTTTTTGATGGTATATAGAAGTCTAAAGAAGGGTTCCTGGATCAAAAGTTAGATCCTATTGAAGAATTCCTTTGAACAACTCAGAAAATGAGAAAAATGGATAATTCTCAGGGAAAAAACACAATCGGGATTGGGGGGGTTCATCGCAATCGCATATTGGTGTCGGCGGGTAAAGAACACTGGCAGAAGGAAAAGCAACGATTGCCTATCCCTAATGTCGCATATTGGCAGTCGGCGGGTCCCAGGGCACATACTTATGTTTATCGGTGAGTTTCAGGGCTGAGCACCAATATTGTAGATCGTCGATCACAGATGCAAATAGGTTCACACCAACGTAGGGCTAGAACCATCACTGAACACTGATATCACGGGAATTGCCGAAGAACTGGGCCTTACTATTAAAACATCGAGGGGGGAATTTGATTAACAAAGAAAATCGAGGGAAAAATGGGACTAGTCGGTCCCCTTTCTCTCTCTACCATGTGGTGGTACGACGCATCGCATATCGGTGATTGGCAGGACTAATAAATCTGCTGTCAGTGGATCGACGAACCAGAGGGCTCACTCTTCAAAATACACAGCAACACTGAGGCCATGCGATTTAATAGAAAATCATTGGGGAAGCCAAAAATTCTCTAACAAAGGCATTCATGAAAAAACTAAGACCTGGCGGGTCACTTTCTCTCTCTTCCTGGAGGCCACGTGGTGGCATGTGATTGGTCTTCAGAGCTGAGAGGGTAGCAGACATCAGCAATGATGTGGCAGTACATTTAAAGACGTCACGGAGGACACATGTCACCCAGTTTTAGTGTTTTCAGGGGTGACATGGGACCATTTTTGAGTGCCACGTGTCACCACTCACAAGGTGACAAGTGGCAACAATGACGTCACCCCGTAGATTGGTGACCGTAGCAGTTAAGGGGTGAAGAATTAAGACAATAGTGTAGTGCGATTACGATATGCGGGATTGCTCCCCTGGATGCGATAAATTATTATGGAAAAGTCCAAAAAGAACTCGCATCCAGACTGTGGACCCGCTCCAAAGAAAAAGGTAAAGAGCCCCCCCGATCTCCATGGTTGCGAGTGCGATATATTTTGGCAGGCCCGACCCTGTAGATCGACAATCATGAGGACAGAGGGATGTGAAACACAATGAAGCACTAGTATGCAGGATTTGTGATAATAACGGAAAAGGCTCATGGACACAGGTTCGATGGCCATAGCACCTGAGGGCTAAGCCCCTGGTTCTAGCCCCCAAGTCATATATGGAAATTTACAAAAGGGGCTGTAATAGGGGGATAAAGGGGAAATCAAAAGTGCCGCCTGTTTTATCTATTTTAAATTATTAAAAGACCTACGTTCATGGTGCACTGGTAGCATTGTTGCAAAGATTAAATGGGTGGATGGGTCGGCAGAAATGATATTAAATAAGTCATGGCGTGGCTACAGATTGGTAAGGGGAGGATTCAAGAAGTCTTAATGGAATGGCATGGTGTTCCACTCTGTCGTGTAGAAAATGATCGCTCGGGTGCATGAATTTCACACTCCATCACTTCTCCACTGAACAACTCACTCAGGAAATTAAGGCAGAATCGATAGAAGTTAGCTGATACAGTAGTAAACTACCTCAACAGCATTTGGAAAGCATCATGGCAGGGATGTGGCTTGATCATGGGCCTCTACTAGAATAGCAAGTGGACACCTCCTATTTCCTCTCTTGATTTTCTTTCTTTGTGCATTTATTTCTACAGTTTTTCCAAGAAAGGGATTCTATTCCTATTGTAATCTTAGGCAGGTGATTGCAGAGCTTGACAGAGCTTAGACAGCTAGTCTAGCATGACAGCTAGGGCTCAGGCTCAGATATTTCTCACCTGAGAGGGCTAAACTCTACATTTCCATTTTCGTTTAATATGTTTTTATGGGACTTCACTGATATCATGGCTGAGTATATGGACTATTTATTGGTCCCTTTGGGATAAATGGTGCTTCCTTGTTGATTCCAAGCATGATTAATGTGCAGCAAGTTCCCCTTGGTAATCTCATTTCACCTGTGTTTTCATTTCTTTGAAATAGTGTAATGAACGTAGTTGGTTCCTCTTCAATCTATGGATTTATCCTAGATACTTTGGAAGAAAATAATACCCATGTTATGTTTGATCTGAAACCTTCTTTTGCTTCTCTATTTCTATCATCTCATTGGAAAATGATGGTTTAGGATTTTGTCTTGTTATAGCCCTTTCTATTGAATTCCCCTTTCTGCTGGAATATTGTTACCTAGGATTCTGTTTGTTATAGCCCTATGCATCTATTTCTCTCCCTTCGTTGCTCCTCTCCACTATCATTACAACTTCAATTTAAGTTGTCCCATTTTCATGTGTCAGCCACTAGAAGGAGAAGGCATTTCTCTTTGAGATTTTCCAAATACTCCCCAGCATTTGTGTTGGCTTGTTGGGGCCTGACCCAAGTTCATAAGTGATTTAGCCAAACAAATCCCGAAACTACCGGCCCTTTTGGCAATAGCCTGTGGTGCGCGGACTAAGGTCTCACTCGAGGTAGTATGGGAGGGTGCTGGAACCAATTTTCCACACCCTAGGTATATCTTGATGAAGTCTAGGAAGTTTTCGAACCGAACTTGCGCGCTTGCGCTATTCCGCATAGCCTTCTGTCCCTCGCAACTTGTGCAACTTCTTCCACACATCTCTGTAAAGAGCACGAAGAGGTGTTGTCTAGAACCTTTATCCTTACTGTGCTAGTATTATAGAACTTAACTTAATTGTGTGGGCCCAATATTCTCATTAATCGTTCAACATTCATAACAAGTGCGCACAATCATAAAACTATAAAGAGATGCATAAATATAACAGAAGCATAGACACACAATATTTCAAAATAAACTTATCTTTTATTAATTCTTTGTCCAAGTACAATCCCAACTCCACCCTGTGCACTCAGCTGTAGGGGTCCGCACACACAACTGCGGACTCTTACCAAGCCTCTGTGCACTCAGCTGCAGAGCCTCTTCCTACTACTACAACCCAAGACTCGGACTTTATAGACTCAAAGCTAATTCATCATCCAAAACTAAGACTAACTTTACACTTAGAGCCTCGCTCTATTTATACAATCCATGGTCTGCAAACCATGGGTAGGCCAAGATTACAATATATTAATTTATATTTTCAAGGGCGGACAACCCTTTGACTTGACCATTTACCTCGCGCTCCGCGCTCGCATTTCATGGGGTCTTTACATAAAACTTGACCAAAATTTGGGCTTCAAGCCCCAAAAACATGCAATGGAGGGATCCACTGCCCAACATGCCCCCAACAAAATCATCGTGACTCATCCTAACTCACTATGCTGGTGGTGCGATCTTTGCACGAAGTCCATCCCACTGTGCCTATGCTGCGCGAAGATCCGTAGCGTACTGCTCTGTCGTCCGCTGGATCCACTCTGCTCGCTCGACTAAATGGTCATTGGTAGGGTCAAATCCCTATCTCAGGTCATGCATCACTTTCATTTGTGCAATTTTTCCTTTGATGTCGATCGTGATGAGGAAGGCCTCATCAATCTAAGGGTGGACGTGTGTTTTAAGTACTACCTCTTTTTGGTGCGCTGTGTCCACTTGCTCCTTCAATGCCTTTGCATGTTGTAGCCTCACGAGCCGTTGAGTTGTCTGCATCGTCCTGCACACACTATCATATTGCATTTGAAGCTCCCACGCTTTTGTTTCCAACCGTTGTATGGTGGGGTCCTCCTGTAAGGTTGTGAGGACCCTGAAGGATTCTTCCAAAAAGATGGTGCAGCTCTGCACTACTTGTTCAATTTCTTCCAACCCTTTTCGGATATTGCCAGCACGCTATTCTCAAACTTCTGGGGCCGTGGAGGGCTACACCTTTAATCATAGTTCAACAATTTGCAGGTTGAGAGCCAGCTAGATCCTCGTAGCTTCCTCCTTTGCCTCACAGAATCCACTGGCTAATTTGTGGATCCACATTCCTATAGGTAGATCTGTCTCAATTTCCAGTTCTGGGACGTGGTGACATGCTTCTTCTATGATCTGCTCCAACTACTGGTTTTGCGCCACTGCTTCATCACGTTGTAAGCTAAGTTTCTCGATGTTGATTCATTGTTCACTTAGCATTTGCACTACGTGTCCCTCCCTAGCACAGAGTTCTGTTGTCACTCCGTCTTGTAGCTGGTATAAAATATCCCGCGGAAGGGCAGACAAGTTTAGGACGAGTCCCTTAATATGTCCTACCATGGCTCTATCCTCCATGTTGTCCACTATGAGTGCTCCTTCTAGCAGCGTGACAGCGTTAGCCATATTGACCCACAATAGCTGCTCTGTTGCCAATGTTCCCCTAGAACTGTTGGTGACTACCATTCCTTCTTGTGGGGGCCACACCTGAAGTCCCTGGAGTTGTGCCCTGAGGGCCCCCAACACATTCTGTTGCTCTCCCATTGCTTCCTGGAGCACTTCCCTGGTGACCTTGTGAACTGTGTTCCCGATGTTTTATAGATCACCCTCTGTTAGTGTAATGGGCTCCCCATCCAATTTGGAAGCCTTGGTCTTCTTCCGTGGCCCTGTTCGTTCCATACTGCGCAGCTGTTTCAGTTGCGTTGATGTCATGCTCGGGTCCGTGCCTTCCACCGTGTCGTCTATCCCCTGTCTTGTGGTCAGATCCAGGCCTCTTCCCTCCTGCATCATGGTTGCCCCAATTGTCGATGTTGTTGTTGCTTTATCCGCAGCCTTGGTCTGCTCTGTAGCGGCCTTGGTTGCCTCGTGGGAATCCCTTACCTCCTAAGTGAATTTCTTGTTCTGCTTTTGCTATGCCAGAAGCTTGGTGTCATCCTTCTGTCTTTGTATTGCTACTTCATCGCATACTACCAGATCCGGGGCACGCTACTCAAGTTGCCATGAGTAGAGTACTGCGAACATAGTGTCATTAATCACGATGAAGGGGAGTTTGGTCCATTTCTGCTTCAGATCCTTCTGCATCCTGATATACACATTGTGCATATCTACCTTAAATTATGCAAAGCTCTATTCGATGTCGTATACTATGGGTGATAGGTGCGGCCGTTTGTTGATCCCCATCTGTATGCTTGCCTCCATAAGTATCCAGAAGATCTTGGTCTCATGGATCCACGTAGCATCCCTTGTTGCCCATAATGACACATATTTTACTCTCTCTGGTAAGTCCTGATCAAGAGGAGGAAACTGATTGTCCTTCAACAATTCCCCTATGACCAACAAGATGGATAATAGCAACCACACGTAGTGGAAGGTCTTACCCTACTCCTGGGCCTCCTTGTAGTTCGTCAGGAACTCCTCACAGAGGAACTGCACCCACTTGAACTGTACCCCATCGGTGCATTGCTCGTCTAGCGCGATGACCATTGTTGGTAACTCATTGCCATGACATTTTCTCATCACTTTTCCTGCTAGCAGCTGGGTGGCTATGCGCACCCCTTTGTTTTGAATGCTAGCAATGACATAGCCCCTTTGCTTCTTCTCCAAATTCTATTTCTTCTTCATGGCCTCTACGAGTGCTAAGTCTTCGCTTTGGCTAGCTATTTCCGCTAGGTTCCTTCCCATACAGGGAAGCCGAGAAATCCTATGAATAAGCTCCACTGTGATGGGAATCAAATCTTCTAGCCACAAGTATCCATCATGCACTAGGAAAAGCAGTTTCCTAATGATGAATATCGTGATTGGTGCCCGGTGAAAGTGTGGAATCCATAGTAGGTGGAGTAGCCCAACCTCCTCCACCCCACGCAGCCATTTCCGTGGCTATAGTGTTGTAACTGACTCCTCCTTGCTTTGTTTCATAAGTTGGCTAGTCTCCAAATGTGGGAATTTTTTACTATCTACGAGGTTTCAATCTTCAAATTTCATCGTGGGCACGTGGGCCGGGACTGAACCCTCAAATAGAATTCCATCTGGGAGGAGTGGGGTTTCGAGTGCGCTGTTAACGCTATCCATGTCCTTGGGTACTTTTGCCTTCCCTTTCTGTGGGGGGGACATATTTGGGTAGTTTTGCTACAACAAGCACTAGCTGGATGTCTTCCTCCATTTCTTCATCTGGTTCAATCTCTTTTATGAAGGCCTGAAGATCCTCCTCCTTATCATCTATCTCAATATTAACCATCTTGCCCTTGTCTTCCATAGACAGTTTACCAAACCGCGGATTTCACAGAGACATACAGATCGGTCCTACTGCCTATGGATCCTTTTTGGGCCTAGGCGTCTGAGGTGATTTAGGGATTTCTGGTGCATCCCCCACCGATGGCGTAGAGCTCTGCACGGCTCCCTTGGTTGTTGACATCATTTTGATCAGGAAAGCTTGTGCCTCCTTCAGCAATGTCTCAAACACTAAACTTGCTCTCACAACTTCCAAATTCATCAGGTCCATACCCAATTGGTAGAGCAACAACTGAATTCTCAAAATGCCAAGGGTTGTTCGGTGGAGAGCCACATGTGATTTATAGGCATTTTTGAGTTCAAATTCGACCGTTCCCCCCTTATTCGGCTCATTAATGCAAGATTGGTGGCAGTTAGCCCCAAATCTAGTTCTAACTTTGTGTCTTAATTTCCCGTCGCCCACTCCTTTTTGCCTTAAATTGGACCTCTTGTCATGAACAGTGACACCAACGGTCACCTCCCAACCTACGCATGTAGTAGCGCAACACCCTATGCGTGTCTGCGACCCTTGTGACATACCGATCCTGCGCGCAACCTCCTTATCACGCAGCTCCCATACAAACTCTTTTAAAGCCTCTTGCTCGTTTTCAACTGCTTGGAGCATTGAGACTGTGCTCCTTATAGATAGTTAGGTGGTCGCACCATCAGTGCAAGGCTTCAATTCACCTTCTTTAGTTACCCTCGTGAAGGTCAGTTCCTTGCGTTCCTCCTTATGCGGTGCGCTTCCCTGGTTACTTTGTCCGACAAGGTGCAGTCACAACCATGGTAACAGAGCCATAAATTCTTGGTGACAATCTTCTAATGTGGTCGTATGAATGCCCATATCTTTCCTTGTCCTTCTATCAACACGACATGTTTGTGTGATTTTGTTTTCCAGTTTTCTAATTTCCACATCCATTAACATGCTTTTCTGCTTCAGACGTAGCCAATCTTCTTCGAGTTCGCAAAGCTCAAGGTTCCCTCGCCAAATGGTTTCCTGTAACTGAATAATTCCTTTACCCGGGTCCTCGCATACTGTCCCAACTATGGGAGCTATTTTAGGGGGATTCTTCTCTACTTTTAAGGTTTCATCTCTTCTCGTCAGTGTTGGGATCACTTTCACACTCTGGTTCTTGTGCATGGCCCTATAGGCTCATCGGACCACTGGTATGTGTAGGTCCCAATCAGTTTGTCCCTCCTGGTAAACCCTATTCAAGATTTTGCATACCTTCTGGAATTCTTCTACATCGAACTTCTGTGGGGCATGTCACTTTTCTTGCTGCTGTGTCTCATTCTGATTTTCGATCGTTAGTCTGGGGCGTGCTTGCACAACACTCGTCTCCACCCATTGACACAGTGGGCATGCAAGCTGCTTCACCTTGGTTTCCTAGCTCTCATTCACCACTGGGGGCTTCCAAACCGTAAGCACATCCGCCTCCTACATTCACACTAGTTTACAAGGGTCTTCTGATGTGTACTCCACCATCATGCGGGTGTTGCGCGCAATGCCCATTCCAGCGCACCGTATCACCGCTGTTCCGGTACTACACTTTCAAATTTGTCCAGGAATTCATCCACCACTATTACTCCATCATATGTTGGCACTTCCCTTGCCTCTGTCATCACGCAACATAGTGATCTAATCATCATGTTGCAATTTAGCGTTGTCACTTCATGCAAATGGTTTTGCCAGCGTTCTACTTCTTCATCTAAATCTGAAGTGCAAGAACTGTCGTGCTCCCACGAGATTCTACCATCTGCAGTTGGGTTCACCCAATCCTAGTCTCACACCATTATCTGGTAAATACAATCCAGCTCATCGTCACGCACTGGTTCAGTGTAGCGCACTCCTTCAACTAGGTCTAGCAGAGCTACTATGCATAGGGGTTTTTTCTCGAATGTCATCTTCCACTTCTTCAGGTTAATGACTCCATTCATATCAATGGCCCAGTCTATTCCTAGCAACGTGGGATAAGGATTGCTTTCATCGACAATCTCTATTACTTCAAAGTTTGTCTGTGTGCTCACGCCTTCGATATCAACTATTACCCCTTGCAACCTCCCCATGGGCAAAATCTTTTGTTGGTTCCCCATTCATAATTGAATAGGGGACCATTGTAACACGGGCCTGCCCATGCATTCCCATGTATGCTTTGGTAACACATTCGAATCTGGACCTAGGTCTAAGATTACCTGATCCATTTCATACTCACCAATTTGCGTCGTCAATCTCATTTCCCTCCCGATGCGCAACATATGCTTCCCCAATTTCCGGACTGTGCATGGTTCCCTTGACCCTGTGCATCTGGTGATCAACTCCACTAGTCCCTTAACTACCTTATTGTCACGCAACAGTTTCATGCATGTCTCCAAAAAGGTAGTAAGCATAGAACGATCCATCCCTGGCTTTGGTTGATCCTTACTACCTAAAGTAGAGGCCTCCACGAAGCTCTTCTTGGCTTCCATGAACGTCTCCTTTGTGCGTTCTAGGTCGAACTCACGTTCCTTTGTAGGATCCTTGCAAACCCATGTATCTTCCTCGGGCTACTTCCCCTTATTGTCCCCTATGGTCGCACTGCTTCTGAGCATCATGTTCACATTTGGGTCTTCTTCGCGTGGTTCAGACCCCATCATTTGGATATTTTGAGTCGGAGGAGGCTGGAGTACCCATTTCTCGTGCATCTGTGCAATCAACGTAGGAAAATCTATCATTTCATGATCAAACTAAGCATAGTATGAACATGATATTGTCGTCGAGTTGGTACAATCGTGGGCATAGTGCCCTGGTCCTCCGCAATTGTAAAAAATTAACTATCTGTGGCCCCTTGCTTCCGGAAAAACTAGTGTCTTTTCAATCTGCTAGTCCCAATAAGATTGGCAGCTATCTTAGAAACAAACAATCAAAGCAATTTGTGATTTCCTCTATGTATGATAGATAATAGAGAAGCAAAGGGACCAACCTGGATCTTCCACTTGACTCCTTGCTTGATTTCTCTCCCCTTTGATAGAGTTTGCAACTCCTCTCCTACTTGTCTCGCTAAGAGAATACCTGTAGAGACAAAGTAGCAGAACACCATCAAAGCATCTCAATCTATAATATCATAAACATTGTAGAATCAGAAATACATTGAACATACAATTGTATTCACAAATAACAAGATTCACAAATACATGATTGTATGGAGGAAAACTCAAAGAACTTGATTAAAATAGAAGGGAGAATTACAACCCAGTTGTCTAATCTAGCATCATCCTCCCAGCATCAAAGCCCTCTTCACCTCATGAAAAGCAAGATCACCCAACAATACAATGCTCCTTCTCAAAGACAAACTATCAGCACTTCCTTACAAATTACAAAATTCCAGCCTCTAGATCTCTCAGATGAGGGATCCATTTATAGATGTCTGCAAGGGTGTGAGTCATCTCTGGGTTTTTGATTAGTGTCATTCCACTCATAGTTCTTGGTTCCACTTGGAGATTTCATTGATCTCTTACTCATCCCTGGGCGAATTCAAAGAGGCAAGTGTCATAGGAGAAGTTTCTAGAAGATTCCATGAGCATCCACTTAGAAAATTGTCTCAGCCATTTGTCCATTCTCACTCATCGCACCCCACAGAAGGCCTCTTCAGTCTGCATCGCACTTGGCTAGTGTAGGAGGCAGTATGCATTGCACCTTGGCAGTGGAGCAGTCAGTATGGTCCAGTTTTTGCCAGTTCTGAGTGGTTTTTCATGTGGAACTTTTGGAGAATGATGTAATCAGATGACTATGATCCTTTAGGGTATGAAACAACACTTTTAGGGGTTAAAGAGCCCTTGGTTTATCAACATATAAGATTGGGGTTGCAGTGCCCAAATATGTCTATAACAGTTGCCCCTAAAGCAGAAAGTTGTAAATCTTTTGATGTCGGGTGAAATGCTTTATCATGAGGATCCAAGGTATTCGAACTGGAAGGTGACCTGTATAAGATACAATACAATACATCACCATCATATTATTTTCATTATCTAGCTGAGGCGGGCATTTGCATGGTCAGATTTATAAATTCATTTTCAAGTACATAGGACAACTAATCGTCTATTGTTGTAGACTGATGATTCTTTATATGTAGAGTCATCATCCCTTAGCTTGGATGATCATCTGTGTAGCTTCTGTGTGCATTCGATGTCTTTACATTCCTAAATATATCACAGCCTAGATGGATGAAACTAGATCTGGGGTCTTCAAACTCGTTCAATCTTCGCCCGATGTACAAGTTGATCCATGTGAAAAGATGTCCTGAAGTCGAACATGGAAAGACATCGCTTGATTACCAGCCAATAATGTAAGCTATTAACAGACACGAGAGGAATCACCGATAATGATAATGACCCTCAAGGTACTATAGTACAACTCACATGGTGTGAATATATGATCTGATGTCGAACACCACTGAAAATCTTTCGGTCGAAGGCCATTAATGCGAACCTATTACCGGAAGTGAGAAACTTGCCATTGAGGCATGCAAGCTTCAAAGCACTGAAAGGGTTGTTTCTAAGTCAAGTTCTTGGATAATGAGCCGATGTAGACAAGAAGTGACCCATCGTATGAGGGCCTTGATGTATTCCACATCTACGACACAAAACGAAGCAAATTATTTTCTGGAGGTGAAAACGATCTGATGATACAAGATTCAGGAATGGCAGTCATGAAAAATGGAGGGTGAAGATGTTGCAGTGGATGAGGCATTAACTGGATGGTGAATTCTCTGAATGAATTCTCTTGAACATGTCGGTGACACTGAAATGGATTGGTAGTGTTAACCCGAAAAGATGGATGGTATGGAGGCCCAATGGTGATATGACTGGTGAATGGAATAACCCAACCCGACTCAATCATGGTGATGGAGTGAAAAATCATGTTCAAGAGTGACCTGCTACCAATAAAATTCTTCAAGTTTTATTCCTTTTTTCCCCAGTCATTGTTGACCAGTACCTATTTATTTTTGTCAAGCTTGAGGAGGATAACATATGCTTGTTCTATAATTCTCCCTTCGGGCAAACATGTCGCTATGTTTTAGCGAGCCTAGCAACAATGAAACTTGTTCTTGTCTAGATGGACAAGTTTGTCTCTATTGTTTTAACGAGTTTAACGACAAAGACAACTCAGTCCTTTTCATGTTTAGAGAGTTTTAAAAGGGACGAAAAGGAAACTCTAGCAGTTCTTTTTCGTAACATAATCCCTTGAGTATGAAAAAGATTAAAATAATAGAAAAGGGATGAATTTTCCGATCACTTTAGCGAGCCGAAAAAGACAAGTGCTCGATCTTTTTGTGGGATAATCCCTCAGGTCCAAAAAGATTAAAATACAAGAGGGATGGCACTTCCAATCACTTTAGCAAGCTGCAGAGGCCAATTTTCTCGACAATATTTTCATATTTAGCAAGTCCGAAAAGATTTTAAGGTTGACTCATCTTTTGAGGAACGCGTGGCATTTATGGTAGCAAGTGGTTCCAGGTAATCTTGGAACTTCTCAAAACATGGTGATGTGACGAGGGTGGCTAATAGGACCACTCATCGCAGTTGTTCCTCAAAATGGTAAATAATCAAGTGGAAGAGTATGATCGGCCAAACGGATGGAGGTGATGGAAGGAATACAACCAAGGTTCGAAAGGTAGATGTAATGGCAATCACAAAGGTTATTTACCGAAGCTGGGTTCATTTTTTAACGAACTTGAACTCTGAGGGAACATATGCTCAGTGGCGGGTTTATTTTTTAACGAGCTTGAACCTTGTGGAAGAATTGCTCATTGCAGTAGTCAAAGGTGTCTCTTGTTGGTAGATTCATTTTTTAGTGAGCTTGAACTCTACGATAACATATGCTCATTTCCTTTTTATGTAGGCTAGAAACGGCCAAACTACAAAGCTAAAACACTAAAAAGATAAGGAACTACTGAGGTTAGGTAGGATGGTTTTATCTTCCGTCTAGACAAAACCTTTCCTTTGGTCCGTCTATAGTGCAGACATTGCCAAACCAATTATCTAACCTAAGAAGTTGGAACTAAAAAGCTAAAAAGCGAAAAAATGAAATTGGTCATTTTTTGCTTGCATAAAAAGGTTTGCATGCCCCCAGGTATCGAGAAAAGGAGATTCGCTAGGTAACCATATGGAAGTCACTATGGTTAAGCAGGATTGTTTTGTGTCGGTGGTTAGACCAAAACATTTCCTTGGCTTTGTCCTCGGAATGAGTGGAAAAAAGTGAATGGTGTGAGATTACACTTCCAATCACATAACATATACCCTATCTTTTCACCTGGGTTCATCTGGATGGACAAGGGTGCATGCCCCCTAAACTTCGTTACATTCACCGGACTACTTGCCCCAATCAAGTGGATGGAATGAAGGTTGAAGAGGCACTCTTGATGCAAAGAGACCATTTAGGGATGATGTTTGACTTGGAGTTGTGTTTGAACTGGGAAATGAAAGCTGGTCAATAAGCTGGACCATTTTGCCTTCATGCGGGAAACACATCACTCGAAAGAGTGTGGAAACAATAGCCTCCATGCTATAAACATAGTCACGTCCAAGGAGTAGGTTGTAATCTAATGGTCCTTGGACTACCATCACGTTCAACTGAACGGTTTTCCTTTTCAAAGTTATTGGCAACTTCGGAAGGATCCCTAACAGTTGACTGGTTCCTTTGTTAAAGCCTAACAAATTTTGTGTCACAGGCATAAGCAATGGTGAACCAAGTGCTTCCCAAGTAGTTGAGGAAAGGATACTCACTGAAGCCCCTTCATCTATGATAGTGCCAGACACGATCATTTTGTAAACTTGTACTATGATCCGGAATCGTATATTAGATGGAAGGTGAGGTCTTGCTAGTTGATTCCAATCAAAGGAAATGAATAGACTGCTTGGAGGGGGTACCAGATAAACGACTGGATGAACCCCTTGAACTGGGGAATTTTCCTCCTGTTGTAAAGGAACGGGCAGATTGCCCCCAAGTTCATCAGACTCTATATTAACAAAAAGAATTTGAACGGTATCGTTCTCATTCTCTTTGGAAATTGTATCATCTGAAGGTGGACCTTCTGAAGGCAAGACTGGGTTGACTGCCATCTCGACCTGCTAACTTTGGTCTGGTATGGACTCAGAAGGTTCACTCTCAATGATAGGCATTTTGACCGACGATTGAGTTACGTCAGTCGGATTTTCAGCTAGCAAAGGACTTGGTGAGAGTTTCTTGTATCCATGTGGCATTTGCTGCGGTGAAGCAGGATGGTTATGCAAGATTCTCTTGGCCTCATCTAGAAAAGGACAACGGGGAAGGCGATGGTCTCCTTCACATAATTGACATGGAATTCTGACCTTTCCTTTTTGTCCAGGAATTTCATTTTCACTAGTTGATGGTGTGCTATCAACATGATCGCCAGAGGTTGATGACACCAGATGGTGCTAACGGGGAGACCATTCTATCAAGATCCGCGGAATGCAAGGTTAATCTCGATGAAAGTGGTTTCCTTTGCAAATTAGACAAGGATATTTAGGAGAGTTTATGTGTGGATTTTCACCAGATGATTCATTGTTGCCCCTTTGCTTAACTAACTTCTTCCTCTTTTTCTCCTTCCCTTTCTTCTTCTTCTCATCCACTTGGTTGCTAGTATCATTATTTTCACCAAGTGAAGAGGAAGAAGGGGAGGGACAAACAAACGAAGTAGAAGGTGAAGGATCACTTTGAGTATCAACTGGTTGCTAATTCGATTGCTGAGGAATTACGGTATTTTGAATGACAGAGGTCTAGAATAGCCATATCGGTAGACCAATTGTGATTCCTAAAAGGGACAACGTGGCAATATATGGAGCACCAATATTTCCCTAAGAAGAAAATGGATTAGGATTCCCCTCCAGAGGGATTCCTTGATTGGTGAACTCCATTATCTCAACCTAAGATCAACGAAGGAATAGGGATGTTATTCTGAATTAATAAATTTTATTGCACCTTGACACAACTTTTCTTTTTCAATTTTTAAGAGTCGAGAAAAAGCTGAAGATGACTCTAGTCCCCTTCGATTTTTAATGAGCTTGAAGTGACAAGTGCTCATATGGACCTTTTCTTTTAAGGAGTTGAAAAGGAACGAAAGTGACTACTTTGGAAATCTAGACAGAGGGATTACCAAACCAATCACAAAACTACAATATACACCTTGGTGATAAATTAAAGAGAAATTACCAATGACTTATGTACGACAGTCAATCTTCCTAAATGTTGTGTTCAGTGCATTGCAATCGATAGGGTAGTAGACACGACTTCCTATGGATAAAGGATATAAGCCTATTATGGTCTCCCAATATATACTCGATGGTACGGGGAGCACAAGTCCATGCTAACACTTGTTGTATCAAAGAGGAGGAATCACCCAACCTTCGATGAAAACGATAGTTACTAGATTTTATGACGCTGGAACATGTCTCTAGCCTAGACCTCTAGATGTGTTGCGTTAGGCTCCAAAGTGTTTTTAAGTTTATTGAAATTTACTTTAGAGTTGATCTTGTTTAGGATTTTGTCTTTCAAGGTTCACCATGTGATGTAGATGTAAAATTCCTAAATATGAAATCTAAAATGATAAATAATCGTTGTTTATTTTTAGCAATGAAAATCCTAGCTACTAAGGAATGAAGATTACGATTCTTTCAAACAAAGAACAAAGAGAACACACTAAATGCACTTTTCCTAAATCATTTTTCGCACATAGTCTAAATGAAAATGCAAATGCCTATATTTGTTTTTCGTTCCCTTAATGTGAAGAATTCCAAAAAGGAAAACTAAGCATAGATCTGAACTATTTTCTTCAAAGCGACATTTCGATAATTTCTTTTCAAAATGAAAGGAAGACTAAATGACACTTTTCAATTTTGAATAGAAAGATGCTTTCGACACTTCAAATATTAACAATTCAAATCAAATGCATGAAAAAAAGTACAATCAACTATCTAGAGGAGGAAGACTTTACGACACTCTTCTTTTTTACTCAAAATGACAATTACAACACTTTTTTGCATCAAAACAACAGTTTGATTAAGCTATTTTTTGACAAAGGATCGTAAATGATGGACAGATACATAAAAACATTCACTAATCTTAATCAATGGAGGCTGAACTATGTAAAGAAAGAAGGCTTCAGCAATGAGATACTGATCATAAGCAGCAAAACAACTGAATAGAGCTGAAAACAAAGACAAAAAACCCAAATTTCAAGAAAAGAAATAGGATTACTCAGTCATCGCACCTGTGCTTCACAGAAACAGGGATGCATCTCACCTGCTACACACAGGAGGTACGATGCATACTGGCTTCTAGTGACAGACAGTGTGATGGGCCAGGGAGTGAAACTGAGGTGGGTTTTTGCTCAAATTTGCAGTTGAGTTCAATGATTTAGGCTGAGCTATTATGGACAGTAAAGAAAAAAGTACAGGAGTATGATCTTAGGAGGTTATTGAGCTACCACAAGGGCATTTAATATGCTTGTAAGTCATATGTTCAGTTCATAAACTAACCCGGAGATTGACTGAAGTGACATTCATCCACTTTGTAATTGCATAGCAAGAGAAATTCGAAGGCTATCTGGCCAACTTCAGGCTCTGTCTGTAGTTTATAAAGTGAACAACAATAAAAAACAAACAAAATATTCACTCCCCAGCAAAGTCGCCATTTTGTTTCTGGGAAAACTAGTGTCCTTTCGATATGCTAGTCCCACTAATATTGGCAGCTATCTTAGAAACAAACAACCAAAGAAATTTGTGATTTCCTCTATGTATGATAGATAAGAGAGAAGCAAAGGGACCAACCTAGATCTTTCACTTGACTCCTTGCTTGATTTCTCTCCCCTTTGATAGAGTTTGCAACTCCTCTCCTACTTGTCCCACTTAGAGAATACTTGTAGAGACAAAGTACCAGAACACCATCAAAGCATCTTGATCTATAATATCATAAACAATACAGAATCAGAAATACATTGCACATACAATTGTATTCACAAATAACAAGATTCACAAATACATGATTGTATGGAGGAAAACTCAAAGAAATTTATTAAAATAGAAGGGAGAATTACAACCCAGTTGTCTAATCCAGCATCATCCTCCCAGCATCAAAGCCCTTTTCACCTCATGAAAAGCAAGATCACCCAACAATACAATGCTCCTTCTCAAAGACAAACTATCAGCACTTCCTTACAAATTACAAAATTCTAGCCTCTAGATCTCTCAGATGAGGGATCCATTTATAGATTTCTGCAAGGGTGTGAGTCATCTCTAGGTTTTTTATTAGTGTCATTCCACTCATAGTTCTTGGTTCCACTTGGAGATTTCATTGATCTCTTACTCATCCCTGGGCGAATTCAGAGAGGCAAGTGTCATAGGAGAAGTTTCTAGAAGATTCCATGAGCATCCACTTAGCAAACTGTCTCAGCCATTTGTCTATTCTTGCTCATTGCACCCCATAGAAGTTCTCTTCACTCTGCATCGCACCTAGCTAGTGTAGGAGCTGGTATGCATCACACCTTGACAGTGGAGCAGTCAGTATGGTCCAGTTTTGGCGAGTTCTGAGTGGTTTTTTAGGTGGAACTTTTGTGCAATGATGTAATCAGTTTTCTATGATCATTTAGGGCACGAAACAATATTTTTAGGGGTTAAACAACCCTTATTTTATCGACATATAAGATTGGGGTTGCAGTGCCCAAATATGTCTATAACACCCCTTCCTGGTCCCATTCCTCCTCGTCCTCGACCTCACCCTTGAAATCCAGCGTGCGCCATCCCCACAATGGGGTTGAGGGCTCACGTTTCTGTCTGCCTCCTATAGGTTGGGGTCTGATCCATCATTAACTCATAGCTGCGACAAGTACTCTCATCGTGGCCTGCCGACCTACAGAAATCACAAAACAGTTGCTGGGGTGTCGATGTATACTTCTGCAACAAATGACAATTATTTGTCGTGTGTTCTCCTCCTATTTGATAGATCACGCACCATAACACGGGTATCGCACTTGGCCTTGCCTGTGCCTCCAGTCTCAATAGCATTGGTCCCCCTCCTACCAAGTATTTTGGGAATACTGGACAGTGGTCCTTGTCATGGCCCTGGCATTTTCATTTTATGCACCACACTTCCTCGGGCGCCTTTGGCCGCGATGCCCAATCCTGCTTCAAGCTCTACATTTCTAGGTAGAGATTCTGTAGTTTCACATGGATTTGTTGAAATCCCAGCCTCGGATCCTATATTGGTGTCTCATGCAACCTCATTGCCATTTCCAATGCTTCGTCCTGGGTAGAAAGTTTCTATTGTGACAACGTCGTCCTCAGGTGTGGTGTCAAAGATGCCACAAACCATGCACAGTGCTGTACATCTGTTAGCATCATATTAGCCTCGCGGATCATACTCTTTAGTCATTGATCTAGGTCCTAGGGGGTCTCACCTGGAAGCATCACGATCTCTTTGAACCCAATGATTGATTGTGTATCTGATTTCGATCGGCTAAATTCTCTGTTCAGCGCATTTTGTATCTCTGCTATCCCTGCATTTGGGTGGTCATTAGAGTGCTTGATATACCATGTCAACATGTGATCTTGGAGCATGCTCACCAATGTAGACTTCTTAATGTTGTCATCCGTGACCCCTTATGCTTCCCACACTGCTCTTACCACGAACCAGAACTAGTCTGGATCCTCATTCCCTACTCCTCTAAATATGGGTAGCTTGATCGTGCTCGCCATGCTGAACTGCGGGTTTGGTGGAGGTGGAGTGGGTGGAGATGAAGGTGAAGGAGGTGAATCAGGTGGTGGCGTGGGTGGAGGTGGTAACTACAGAATGTGCTGCCTTATCAAACTGACTGCAGTTCTCGGAGAGACCCGAGCAAGCTCTTACTCTCTCTCTTGCAAAGGTGAAATTAAGGGATTGTTTCCTACTTCTCCACTACCTTGTTAGATCTTTCTGCTCCACGTCATTCCAAACATTAATGCATTCGCATAACCCTCTTTCCACATAACAACATCTTAATCCAGGCATTCAAATATTTAATGTACTTACCTCGCGGTCCCTTGAGAGAACGTCGTTCTACTTCGCTGTAGCTCATGATCGCGTTTAAACTTAGTGATAAATACCCCTATTATCCGGTCGAGCCAATGGTCCACAACTCACGTGATCTTATCTTCTGATGCCTCTAGTTTGCGCACTAATTCTGGAGTCCACACTATCGGTTGGTTGAGCTTATACCTTCCCTGGCTGTCAGCTAACCTCACAATCCACTCATACAGTTTAGAAGCAAAGGATACAAAGAAGATCTCATGGATTTCCATATATATGTACTGATCCAGCCACCTTTTCTCAAATACCTGCGGAGTTCTGTTTCCTGTGTCACGAACTTGTGAATCTTCTTGTCCAACCAATCTTCAATTTCCTTCTTTGTTGGGTTCCAATGGCATGACATCAGACATCCCTTAGGAATATCCCAGTCTTGGCAATGGAACCATTTGTTGGCTTGTTGGGGCCTAACCCAAGTTCAGAAGTGATTTAGCCAAACAAATCCTGAAACTACCAACCCTTTTGGTAATAGTCCACAGTGCATGGAGTGAGGTATCACCTGAGGTAGTATGGGAGGGTGCTGGAACTAGGTTACCACAACCTAGGGATGTCTTGATGAAGTCTAGGAAGTTCACGAACCGAACCTGTGCACTTGCGCTATTCCGCGCAGCCATCTGTCCCTCACAACTTGTTCAACTGCTTTCACATAGCTCTGTAAAGAGTGTGAAGAGATGTTGTCTAGAACCTTTATCCTTACTGTGCTATTATTATAGATCTTAACTCAATTGTGTGGACCTAGTATTCTCATTAATCATTCAACATTCATAACAAGTGCGTGCAATCATAAAACTGTAAAGAGATGCATAAATATAATAGAAGCATAGACACACAATATTTTAGAATAAACTTATCTTTTATTAATTCTCTGTCCAAGTACAATCCAAACTTTTCCCTGTGCACTACACTATAGGGTTCTGTGCACATAGTTGCGCACTCTTACCAGGCCTCTATGCACTCAGTTGCAGAGCCTCTTCCTACTACTACAACCCAAGACTCAGACTTACAAACTCAAAGCTAATTCATCATCCAAAACTAAGATTGACTTTACACTTAGAGCCTCGCTCTATTTATATAATCCCATGGTATGCGGACCATGGGTAGGCCGACATTACAATATATTAATTTATATTTTCAAGGGCGGACAACCCTTTGACTTGACCATTTACCTCGCGCTCCGCACTCACATTTCGCGAGGTCTTTACATTACACTTGACCAAAATTCAGGCTTCAAACCCAAAAAAATGCTATGGGGGGATCCGCTACCCAATAATTTGGATCTATGAGTTGGCCTGAATCTTCCTCTTTGAAATCTTATTGAGCCAAGCCCCTCCTATTTCCTTTTTTTTACGTGACAATTGGAGTGATGTAACCCCCTTACAATATAGCCTCACAAGCTCTCCTTTGTTTAAGATGTCCTAGGAATTGGTCTAGAATCAACCCAAAGGCTGTCTCTATGGAGCTTTCTTTGCCTCCTACTGCACTTGTGTTGCATGGTGCAAGATTTAGCCAGAACACTCATAATGCCCATATTGGGTCCTAAATGAATTCTTGAAGATATCCTCTTCCTTGATGTGTACCTGATGGTATCCCGATCTCAAGTTGATCTTAGAGAACACTACTGCACCCTTCAACTGATCAAACAAATCATCAATCCTCAGAAATGGGTACCTGTTCTTGATAGTTACCTTGTTCAGCTACCTGTAATCAATGTACCATCTTTCTTCTTTATGAAAAACAATGGTGCACCCCAAGGTGATACACCCAACCTAATGTATCCCTTGTCTAACACTTCCTTCAGCTGCAAATTTAACTCAACCAACTCAGGTGTGCTCATCCTGTAAGGTGCTTTTGATGCTAGAGCTTCCCCTGGCACCAAGTTAATAGAAATGTTTACCTCCTACTAAGGTGGAAACTTTGTAATGTCCTAAGGAAATACATCCTAAAACTGCTGCAAAACTGGGTACCTTCTTAACACATCTGCATCCTCAACCTCCTTAACCTTGTCACTAGAAATGTGTACTGAAAACATCACACAACCTTTTCTACAACTACACTTAGCCTACATAGCGGTAACCATCCTCACTGATGTGGGCTTCTCCTTCCCCTACAAAGTCCTCTTTTCCCCACTATCATCCACACACTCAATGTTATTGTCGAATCAATTCACTTTGGTCCTATGAAGGTATATCCAATCCATACCCAAAATCATACTATACTATCCCAATGGGAATACATTCAAATGTATTGTTGTAGGCATACCATTTAACTCAAGTGCGCAAGCTCTTACCCAATGGTGAACTTGCTTCTATGTACCTGTAGCCAACTATACCAACCAGGATTTTGCATGCACTTCTTTTCTCAAACCACACTTATCCACCAGGTTAGTATTAATATAACTATAGTTAGATCCAGGATGAATCAAAATAGAAACAACTTGATCACAAATATTACCATCAATCTCAATGATTGATGCTTGATGATCTTCCTACCTGTTGTCCATAACTGCATAGATCCGAGGAATGCTATGACCAACATCCAACTATATGCACCTCCTGAGCACTATAGATCTGGATTCTACCACCACTGAGATACTGTGGACAATCCCTCCTACAATGATCCTTACCACATATCCAACACTACAATGGTTCCCTACCACCACCTCTAGCCTTATTCTCTCCACATCCTTGCTCAATTGTATTGAATATATTGTAAGGAACTACACTTTTTTTCTCATTTACATCTTGAGGTCTTCCTCACTTTGGTGGCATTTTTCCTTTAGATTTCTTATTTCTTTTCAAGTCATTCTTAAGCTCAAATTTGGTCTTAGACTACTCATAAAAATGCTTCAACTTTCGAATGGCCAGTCCAATGATCTAGGCTCATTGAACTCAATCCATTCTCTATATGATACTGGAACTACACTAATGAATCTCTAAACCTTGGCTTTATCCTTTAGGTAAGGCACATATCTCAACAACTCCAAACATTTTCTAGTATACTCAGCATCTACCATAGAACCCATCCACAACTCATAAAACTCCTTAGCTATGTCATCATAGCACCTCTCTAACAAGTACTTCTTGAAGAGCCTTTCAAAAGCATGAAAAGTCAAATCTTCCTCATGTATACCTTTAAAATTCTTCACATATTCCCACCAATATCTTCTTTACCTTTGAGACTGAAAATGGATATCTTTGCTTTCATGTTTTTTGAATAGTCATACAATCAGAAGAATTTCTTCATACCAAGAATGCCTCTACATCTTATGACTTATTCATATCTCCATCAATGGTAGGTGGCTTTGATTTCTTAAACTCATCCGGAAAGTATCCCATATCACTCCTCCTATAAGGATGATAACAATGATGATCATGATGCCTATTAGAACCAGAACTAGAATAGTACTTGTTTCGATCACATCCCCTATGAGGAGTGTCGAACAACCTACCATCTCTGATCACATCAGATCTATCTGAGTTGTGTCTACTACAAGACCTACTACCACATGCCACATTATTTTTGTCCTCATGTCCATGGCTGATCTGAAGTGGTCCTTGTCGCTGCAAATCTAACAGATGCTAAAGTAGCATAGCATTCACCTCTGCTTCTTTCTCTTGTGCCTGCATGATTTTTTCATTCTTTGCTTTGCAACTCTTTATTTATTCCTCTAGGTTTCTCAATGGGTCCACCAGATCAAAAGAGTGTTCAACACCACGTTGCCCATCTGATTCATAGGGAGATTATATGTAGTCTACCACCTTGCTAGCCATATGATCTCTTTCCTGTAAGGCATACTATGTCAGCTAAATCAAATCACAATAAATCAATGTATCTTAGCATAATTCGAGGAGGATATCTTGTCTTCAATATCATAAAATTAGCATGATACATGTATAACATAAACATAACAATATATATACATATATCGAATAAGTGTATCAACTCAGAAACATCATTCTAGCTAGGGTCCAGTCATCAATGCAAGGCCATATCAACGATGCATGTTATGACCTCATGCATGACAAAAACCATTACTCCATATACACATTACCACATGCAACTATCAACATGCATAAGAAATTCCTAATCAACTACACATATGTATGAATGCATGTAGTCGATCATAAGCGATCAATTCTTGTAACCAACCTACAAGACTAATACATGTAATCAAACAAACAAGAATGCAACCTAACATACAAGGATGTAATCAATATGCATATAATCATATAACTAGTCATATACTTTTGACGATGCAATCCACAAAATCAACATCAGTTTCCTCATGAAAACCTTACTACAATCATGATCAACATGATGTAATACAACAAGCACACGGAATGCAAGTGGAAGAGACACACATGCAACTGACATGCATGCATGACCAACATCTTCACCTAAGGAGAGTGTAACCACACTCTGATCCCAATCTATAACACGCCCTCCTCCTAGTTCTACCCTAGCAACCGACCAACTGGGTAAACATGCAACGAGAGAGGATACTATAAGGGATTCATCCTCCTTGGTTACCTTAAGGAAATGGAATCGATGGAACACCTTCAACAAACCCATCCACATCAGCAACAACACCCTCAGAAGACATGTTAGCCACTGAGACATCCTGTCCTTGAGTTCCACTAATGATTTAATCCTTTCAACCCTTGGTCTCTCCCATGCTATAGTCAAGACAGTGTCCAAAATCGAAAGTCGCTCTCACAGGCCTATGTGCCAGCATCCTTGGTTTTTTCAGTAAAATTGTGCCAACATCCCTGGGATTTGACCCACTTTTCTATCCCGGAACTTGTTATAACTTACAAAATATATCAAATACAAGATGCCAATATAAACAAATCAAACTTCAACTTCAAGACTAGGCTTGAGCATCCCCAACCGAGACTGACATTCTGTCAAACACTTCGCATCAATGCAACTTATAGGTCTAGGATACATGATAGAGCATAAATGAATGAAAGCACTTATGAAACATAAGTAGAAGGATCCCCAACTTCTCCTTTGAATTGTTATAACATCAATTAGGTCTCGCATCCATCTATTTAATAATTACAAGTAAATACATGAAATAACCATGACATGAACCAGTCATATAACCATGCTTATAACTATTATAAAACCATATAAATATCAGAGATATGACAGCCATTAAATCCACATATAAACAAGTGAAAAATTAAGAGAAACTAGCTTTTATTAATTATACACAAATCCGATTAGGTTCCAGACTTCCAAGTACCACCTGACCATATACACGGTTGGACCAAATCTCTCTTTCATCCAGTCACCCTCATTCCATATTCCAAGCATGAATTTTGGATCTCATAGAACAAACAATCCAAGAATAACCAAGGGAATTCAGAGGTTATACCACCTCCACCCTCATCCAACCATGATCACACCAAAACTAGTGCTCTTATCACAATCAAACCGAACTTGGAATTCCATCTAAAATCCATCACTATCGTTGACGAATTTTCCATCTCCTTATCTCTCAGGCTTTACCACAATCCAATCTCGGATCACTAGGCCCTAAATTGAGACCAGTCTCTTGTGCTTTACAACAATCCAAACCCAAATCACTAATCCCTAGACTAAGACTTCTCCCTCAGGCTTTATCGAGTATCCCACCAAAACCAGTCAAGGGATTCCTAGGCCTTTTGGAATGAACCTTGAGACCACCTCCGCTCCAAATTTTGAAATCCATCTAGCAAACCAAAGCTCAAAAACCAAAATAAACATCCCAACATACCATGGCATTTGGAAAAAGGCAAGGCTAGGTTGGCAACCACTATCATAATCCGGTAAAATCATGCCACCGACAATAAGAGAACCATACACTGACGTGCAAAGCCATGCATGTCCAAACCAACTAGGAAATCACACATGAAAAAGGTTACCTATAAGTATTCTTGCTTAAGCTACCTGATCTTGCTCTTCTTCCTTGATCCTTTCTTTCCTTCCTTTCCCTTTTCTTGTTTTTCCTTCCTTTAGCCAAAGCTAGATTTCTTCAAGAAAACTCCAAGTAACCAAGAGTGAGAGAGAGAGAGAATAATGAGAGAGCTCCAAACTTGAACTGACAAAAGGTTAGCAACTGATTCTCAGAAGCCATTTTATTAATGAGGCCTCTATTTTCTTCATTTTCCATTATTTTCCTTCAATTTCCTCCTCACATGCAACATGTGATCTTTCACCTTACTTTTCTCCTAATTTCCTTTATTTTCATAATTAAATGTGCCAAAAATGCCTTTACCTTAGCCTTTGCCAATTTTCCTTAGACAAAACACACATCCAGTGATTCCCGCTAGGATATCTTTGCCCAACATTCAGCTTGGAATAAGTGTCCCTTAACCGTGGTCTTATTTTTCCTTTATTTACTTTTATTACAAGGAATTTTCACTAGGGCTATTACACCAACTACACACTGCATAGTTCGAGGAGCTAGCCTATCATGTTGGCCACTGAGACTACACAATAGGAAATCTCTCCTAGACCTCTACCTAGGATTAACTATGCATTGCGTAGTTTCAATCCACAAGCTTCGACCTTTGCTACTAGGAATATGTAGTGCACAGTTCCCACATGTAGCCAGTCCCTCTTGCTAATGATAATTGTGCAAACCTCTCCATCAGATGCCTGATTTGTTGTTTGATCCTGCCTTGTAAGTAGATTTTCTTAAGCCTAATATTTTCCTTCCATGAGTGCCATTTATGTCCCAAAGGTACAACAATTTTTTAGAACCTCTCCAATAATCAAAGTTACCATGGGACATAAGAGAGCTACTTCAAAAGAAACCACTGAAAGCAGTACATGGGAAGTAGTTGAGCAAGCGTCAGTAGATTTTCCTATGTATGCAGATACTCAATTGTTTATAGAAGAGGGATCATCACTGGCATGGAAGCAGGTTAAAGATGATTTTGCAGAGGACTTTGAGGTAGAATTAGAGGACCATCAGGTGTATTTTATCCTACGACAGTCAAGTCTATAAAAGGTTGCATGCAGGTATCCAGCCTTCCCATGGGCAGATGCCATCAGTTGGATTGTCTCACACATTGATGAGAAGACCATGACATTGAACAGTACCAGTGGACATAATCTTTCCACCTCCCAGGCATAAGAATATCATCGCATGTATCACTTTCCCAAGCTAGTAGAGCCCATGGACTCAATTTTCTCTTCCACCCACAATTATGTGAACACGAGAGACATTATCAAAGGATGGGTGAAGGAGCCATCAAAGTTTCGACAGACACCCACCCATGTGTACAAGAAAAACTCCCTCAGGAAGGTCTACCAACTCTTGGTTATCTTTGCTTTAGGATCCATGGTCAAGAGAGCGTAAAAATGTTTCCTAAAGGGTGGGCAGTCTTATTGGAATAGTTGGTGAATGATGGGAAGTCGTTCAACTGGTAAGATCTTTTGGCTTGATAGTTGAAGGCCCATGTAGAAAAGACTCAGAATTCTCATGAGGATGAGTGAGAAAAGTTCTAAATGTCTACATACTTACTAGAAGCAATTTGTGCACAACAATAGTTCCCTGGCATGAACTAGACATGGACACCACAAGAAACTATCGTGCACATATATTGAAAGTTTCTTTTGGAATTCAGTTAATGAGGAGTATAGGCACGACTAACTAACCACTTCATCATTGTGCTTTACAAGCCCATCTTTGAAGAAGATCCACCTTGCATGTCACGAGAAGCAATGGATGCAATAGCAGACATTGCAAATTGGTATGCCTCACCAGGTTGGACATTCATTAGAGTGTTTAGGGAAGAGAAGCCTCTACATATTTTACCAAGGTACGCCACCGACAAACTTGTCATGCAAGAAGTATCATATCATCACTAAACAGGTTTATTATCAGTGTTGTATAGGAAGAAGAAAGCACCATGGCCCACTCTTCCTTTGCAAATTGGATTATACGAGATAAAAAACTTGAAATTTGCGAATGTCGAGGGCTAGGAGATAGTGAGATTTGAATTTGGTACTTGGGACTTTAATCTGTATGATCCCTGTTGTTAGAGTCGGTCTGGTCAGCCCTCCGTCAGAGATCAAAGCTCTTTGTGCATTTCAATTTTAGGTGTCCCGCTTCATTCACTCAGTTTCATTTCGCTAGGGACATGTCATGATCTAACGGAGAAAGTTATGCTACTCATTTCCCCTCATGTTGGGCCTCTACTGGTTCAGGTCTTGGTCCAAAATCAATCAAATTCATGATAGTCAAGGTCTGGTCCTGTTACAGGACGAAGTCATTTTTATGGTTTGGATCTAGAAATTCATCAGTTTGGTCTTTGAAAAACATGTCCAGAAACAAGCCATGCAGGCCAGAGGGAGATCTTATACACCTACAGAGCAGAAAACTTCATCATCACTGCAAGAGACATCGACTTTTCTTCAAAACTCCGTTTTGAAGAAAAGTCAAACAAGGTCAACTATGAATTTTTTTTTCCAAAAAATCGACAATTGACATTTTCAAATGCAGTCAAGGATTTCAAAGCCAGATGCTCCGTCATACAGTCCCTACAAAGTTGTGCCAAAGATTTCGTCATCTGAGCCAAAATTTCAAGGAAAAAGTGAAAATCAGTGTGTTTAAAGGTCAATAAAAAAGTGCAAAACAAAAACATTATAAAGTGGGTTTTCATAGAAGAAAAAATCAATCCAGTTTCTCTCAAGCCTATAAATACATATTGTGGCACAAAGCAAAGCCATTGTGCCATTGAAGACTTGGAAGGATAGTGAAAAAGGTGGGAGAGTGAGATTGGTGAGCGTTTTAGTGAGCTGGGAGGCGATTTGGTAAGTGCGGTGCATACACCAGGTCGCGCGGTGCACACACAGCGCACAGCGCACTGGCAGCCAACCCGCAGTGTAAAATCACCACAGGCGTGGCACATACGAGGCACGCGGTGCACTGGGAAGAGCGCACGGTGCACACAGTCCAGAAGCATAAAAAACATTGCAAACCGCTTCAAATCTTGGGGAAGGCTAGCAGAACAAGAGGTAGGCTTTATGACCCCTCTTCTCCATCAATTTGGTCTATGTTTAGCTATTTGTGAAGAGGTTGAATAATATCCAAGGTGCATTTGGCCATCCATGAAAACAATCACCAAGAAAAACAATGAATGTGGTTGCAAGTTTGCAATGATGCCACCAAGGTTTTGTTTCCCCTCCCCCTTGTCCCCTCACTCCTCGTCATAGTCACCTCTATTCCACCTTGCCTCCCAAAGAGAACCACCCTAAAACCGCCCTAAACCCTCTTTCCTATTTCTCAAGAAAACTTGGGTGACTTTGACAGTGCACGGCGCACACACATGGTGGTGCGGCGCACTCATTGTGCGTGGCACACTGGAAGTCGTTTCACAGTCTAAATTTGCCACTGGCGCGGCGCACTCAGAGCGCGTGACGCACTGGGCAGTGTGCGCGGCGCATAGACTTACAAGACCGAAAATGTACCAATTTGCCTAAAATTGTATGAATGCCTATCAAACATAAGAGGTAGACCAAACTACCTTCACTCTTGGCATAAATCTTGAGAAGAATATCATGATTTGGAGGCTGTGAACCGAATGCAATTTTTTTTGAAAATAAACAAAGGGAGACACAAAGAAAATCGAGAAAATAGGGTTTGCTACAGTAACCAGTGTTGCCAAAGTATCTTTCTACCACACCCCTATCATCTAATTCCCCTGTAGCATTTTCCCCTAATCATCACCCTAACATCACTATAATCATGTTCCTTTTCCCCCTGCATTCCTATGGCTCAGAATTCAAACCCTACCCCATCAACCCTATACCCAAAATATTCCTAAATCCCCGATAACTTTCTCCTCTTAATCCATGTCCCTATTTCATCATTTCCCTCCCGATACTCCCTATTTTATTTTCCCCTTGGTGACAGATTTGCAGGGCATCTATCAGTTCAGTGGGTTCAGAGGGCGGCGAAGAAATTTAGAGTACAAACAGCAGAAATGGCATCGGGAACTTCATCAGACTATGAGGGGGAAACTCACAGTGACACAGCTTCAGGAGAACAGGCTCCCCGGAGACCTAGGAGTGGTAGACATGTCAGGGATGAACCAAACACCCTCAATGAGTTGCAGGCATGCCCTCTCGCTATGTCTTGTTTCCAGCACTTAGCATGTTTCAAATTTTTTCAGAGGGTGGCAAATGTCAGAATTCATCATGAGTTGGCCCGTCTTTTTGCACTTCACCTACATGGAGGACAGTCAATCTTGGCAGGGGTCACTTTTACATTGACACCTGAAACCATATCAGTGGCCACAGGCATACCGAATGTTGGAGAAAAGTAGCACAAGAAGATGAAGGTGGAGAGGGAACTTTATGAGCCTTACATAAAGGATAGTTTTTTGACGCAGCTCACGAGATTTTTCCCATTCAGATTTCTGAGAGATGATTATGCCCCACTCATGAGATTGATCATGAAATACTTCATTTGTGAGGGGAGGTTTTCTCGCCTTTATGCATATCACATCAGGTTGCTCATGCACTTTATCAGAGTGTGTATGATGAACCTCCCATTTTTCATTTGCGGGAACATAGAGAGGATGAGGAAGTTCATGCAGCACAAGACCCCTCGGCAGTAGCTCAACAGCGTATATCACTTTGCCCTTATCCAGATTTTGGTGGACGATCAGTTGGGATTGCAGGGCATTGCTTGGGATGACTTCATCTCCCATGACTTCTTTAGTGCTCCACAGGTAGTATCGGAGGTCAATCATGAGGTAGGTGGTCCTTCTCATCAGCATGAGTGCCATGAGACCATTATGGTGCCATTTTCCATCACATATCAGAGAGGCTATCCGAAAGGCACCAGGCCTTTGTTTGCGGCAGAAAAGCGAGTGTTATCTCCACCAGGGGTGGAAGGGGCCTCACTTCCTACATTGGCAGTACAGGCACAGGTACAGGACAAGGGCAAGAAGCCCAAGCATGAGGAGGGGCCTTCAGGTGTGCCACCAGGTGAACGAAAGACTGGACTCATTATCTTTCGTGATGATGATGATACAGATACACGTCCACAAAATGCACAGTTGAAAGAGATCTTTCAGGAGCAAGAGGCATAGATTCACTCCTTGACGCTCAAGTTGGAGATGGCCAAATGGAACATCAGGTATTTGGAGCAGAGGAACAAATAGCTGGAAGACCAGCATGTGATCATGGAGCTCCAGAACATCCGTGAGGATCGCCTAACTGCCTAGCAAAGGAGGATTGAATTCACTTCATTGGAGCAACAGGTTATGGAGGATCGTGAGTCTGTTCTTGAGAGAGTTAACATGAACCTGGACAACATGCTGAACAAGTCCGATGACGACAACACACTATTGAGACACATGGCTCGTCATTACAGGGCACGGAACTTGAGTTTGAGAGCCCGAATAAGGAGTTTGAAAGCAAAACTGAGGAAAGCCACAAAAGGGGAAAAAAGGGAAAAAGAGTAAGATAGGTTTAGAATCTTGGCTGAGGCTTCCTTGGCTCAGCAAGGCACCCCATAGAGGACTTCCAGCCCAAATCTCAAAAAAAATGGGCAAATTTTGGTCACAGGGAAATTTTTTGGGCGAAAAACAAGAATTTTCTCCCTGAGGGTGCGCGGCGCTAAAATACTAGACCTCAGATCGAGGAATGGCTTACATATTTGGATTCAATATCAAAAAATACATCTACTGGTGTCTGGGCAAGAAATTTCGATAAGTTTTGGGTCTCCTAAAGGTCAAAAAACACCTAAAAATGGCCTCTCTGCCACGTTTTGGACATAGAAAGCAGTCTTGGGAGAATGAAGTTTTGGAGGGGCAAATGAGCTTCAAATTCAGAAATTCCAGTGGGATTAGAAAGTATACAAGCCAAGCTTTCCAAGTAGCCCACTTGGGCACATTTTGGACACCTTCAAGTGCCCCAAAAAAGGCCCCAAAGTAGCACGACGCACAGAGAAAAGTGCGCGGCGCACAGAGGAAATTTTGCCCAGTTTGCTCCCGTTTCGCGAAATTTCAGGTCGCGACTTCTCCAAGTGGGCCCGGCCATCCACTCTTTGGTTTTTTTCCAAAAAAGGTGGCTTTTGAAGATTTTCCTCCCCAGATGGGCATCTATCCAAGTGGCAAAGAATGCAAAGGGTCACCACACGCCAAATGTCATGCTTGAGAGCGCTGCACCTGTAGCTGATGGTTGGCTCTCCATTTCCATTTCGAAATGATTTGAGTAACTTCCAAACCCCTGGGCGTTCCACCTCTTCTCTGCACATTCTATATATTGTATACATTTTTATTTTCAAAGGGTTGGCTGGCTTGTAACTTCTGGGAGACTATGGGAAAGAAACTTTGTTTCTGCATTATATATTTTTACAGAGTAACTTCCCAACCCCTCGGCGTTCCACCTCTTCTCCACACATTCTATATATTGTATACATTTTTATTTGCAAAGGGTTGGCTGGCTTGTAACTTCTGGGAGACTATGGGAAAGAAACTTTGTTTTTGCATTGTATATTTTTACAGAGAATTAATGAAAGGCAGTGGCTTTGTTTCATGAGATTCCTGTGGTTGTGAGTGTAGCAAGCGTGTCTCTTATGTTTCATATGTATCTTGTTATGTTCCATATTTCATTTCATATTCATTTCTGGTGAAATTTTTTGAATGAGATTAGGTAGAATTTAATTTTATTGCTCTACCTATGGGAAAATTTCATGTACAGATTTCATTCTTCTATTGAAAAGGATTCATGTTGTCCATGCCCTTTTCACTTTCTTAATCAATCTCTCCATTCCGCCATATCTTAAAACTAAAATTGTTGTGCTTCCCGCCTACCTTGCCTCATGGAATAATCTGTGCCTTCATTCTCAATTCTCTGTCTCTTCGCTAAGCGCCAGTCCCATATACATCTCAGAAGTTCAGTCACTTCGAAAATCTTTTCCAAAATCCTTTTTCACTTACTAGCCTAAGGTAAACATCGCATTGTAAGTCATCTCAGACCATTTTTCTTATCCATTCACTGAGTGTGACTCAGAGAGAGCCCTCTCCTGCTCTCGTAGGGCTAGCTACGAGACTGAGTGTGGTTTGTGGTTACCCTAATTTTTGCCTTCCTTCAGCCTAAGGCAGATTTAGGTGCTAACACCTGTGGTATTTGTAAATACCACTATGTGAGAGTTTCCTTTCTGTGGATTGGCGGGGCATTCCATTGGATAGAGGAGGATCCATGGAGGTACTGCTACAATGCCTCTAAACTCCATGAGTTGGTCAGTTTAGCATGGAATTCACAGGATGCTCCATAAATGACAACAACTTCGGAAGCAACAATAATAGAAGGAAACAATCTCGTGCAGGAGAAGGGAAAGAGGAATATTGCTAAAAGTCCAGAGGGAGAACAAAGTTTCAAGATGAAAGCAGATCCTATTATCATGAAGGAAGATTTGGCAGCAGAGGTAAAGACGATGTAGAAGATATAGAGAGAAGAAAAAGGATGAGAGAAAAGAATAGGTTGCATGTTGGGCATGGAATCCCCCCAAGGCAAGTTTTGGGGCTTAAAGCCCAAGTTTTGACCGAATATTTTTCTAAAAGCTCCGCAAATTGTGAGCACGGGGCACAAAATTATAATAGAGTCATAGGGTTGTCTGCCCTAGTTTTGTAATGTAATGTTAGCTGGATAGACATACCCATGGTCCACGGACCATGGGATTGTTTAAATAGAGTAAGGCTCTAATTGTAGAAGATAATTAATAGAGGATAGAATAGAAGAAGATGAGAAGCCTAAGTGATTGAGTCAGGCGTAAAGTGTGTCTGTGGGTCATAGAGTAGGAGAAGGCTTTTTAGCTGAGTGCGCAGAGGCCTAGTAGTCCGTAGCTGAGCGCACGGACCTCTACTGCTAAGTGTGCAGGGAAATTCGAGTCTGTAAGCATTGGGAGAATCAATAAAGAGAAGTTTTACGACATTTTTGTGTATCTTTTCCTGGTTTAATGCATGATTGGATATAATTTGCAAGTATACTATTTATTTACTGCACGAACCTGTATGAATGTTTTTGTATAACTAATTATAACTTAAGGCATTCAAGGTGGCGAAGGTAATTAACTAGTACTGGAAGATAAGTAATATCTCAGGTAATAGCGTAGAGTGTCGCACGGGAGCTCCATAGCCCTTGGTTAGGGCTGTGAGAAGGCAGTGTATCAGGCTGTGAGGAATGGGAAAGTGCACCAAGAAACCTATGTGCAAGAACAAACAATGGACTAGTCGAACCTCTCAAACATCTCAAGGGTGCGGAAAACTGGTTCTAGCACCCTCCCATACTACTTCAGGTAAGACCTCAGTCCGCGCTCCGCGGACTGTTGCCGAAAGGGCCAGTAGTATAGGGATTTGTTTGGCTACTTAACTCTAAACTTGGGTTAGGCCCCAACAAGCCAACAAATGGTTATTACCAGGACCGGGATCTACATAGAGATGTTTGATGGCATATCACTGGAATCTAACAAAGAAAGGAATTGAAGATTGGTTGTACATAAAGATTCACGAGTTTGTGGCACAGAGAAATAGGAATCCGTGACTATCAAAGGAAGATTGGTTAGACTACTACTTATATACAGAGATCCACGAAATTTTCTTTGCCTCCTTCCCCACTGAGTTGTACGAGTGGATCACAAAGCTAGCAGATAGCCAAGGAAGGTGTAAACTCAACAAACCTATTGTGTGGACTCCAGAATTGGTGCACAAACTAGAGGCATCGAAAGATAAGATCATGCATGTTTTCGATCACTAGCTCAATCAAATCATAGGAGGATTCATCACCGAATTCGTGCTAGATACTTCAGTCAGCTATAGCGAGGAAAAAAAGATGCTTCCCCAAGCGACCGTGAGCTAAGTACGCTAAATCTTTGAACACTTGGATTAAAATGCTACTGTGTTAAAAGTGGGTTATGCAAATAAATTGATGTTTGGGGCTACAAGGAATGGGAGAACCTACAGAAATGAAGGTAGCACAGAACTAGAAACTAGCCCCTTGATTTCACCTCTACGAGGGGGCCCCTTGATTTCACCTCTATGAGGGGACGAAGAAGAGGTCGCAAAGATGTCGCCAAGAAGTGCGATAAATGTGATAAGACAAAGAATTCTGTGCATACCACCCCCACCCACACCACCACCAGTTTCACCATCTTCACCCCCATATTTCTCCATACCACCTCCACCACTACCATGAAGCAGTATGGAAAGCAAGATAAAGCTACCAGTGTTCAAGGGAGTAGGGAATGAAGATCTGGACCAGTTTTCGTTCATGATAAAAGTTGTATGGGAAGCACAGGGTGTCAGGGATAGCAATATAAAGAAGGCAACATTGGTCAGCGCTCTGCAGGATCACCTGTTGACCTGGTACATTAAGCATTCCAATGACAATCGAATGTGGGGATCACAGATATCCAAGATGCACTAAACAAAGGATTTAGCAGACCAAATTCGAGGCACAATTGATCATTGGATTCAAGGAGATCACAATGCTACCAGGTGAGACCCCGTGGGAATTGGATCAAATACTAAAGTGCACAACTCGCGAAGCGAAGATGACATTAATAGATGGGAAACATCGCGAATGGTTTGTAGCATCTTTAACGCAACATCTACGAAACATGTTGTCGCAACAAAGGCTAACCACTTAGGCTAATGCTTTGGAGGTCGCGATGAGATTGCATGAGACTCCGATATAGGATCCTAACCTGGGAGTTCAGTAGATTCACACGTAGTTGAAAAACTTGTGCCTAGAGATGCAGAGTTTAAAACAAGACAAGATAAGCTGCCTAGAGATGCGTAATGAGGTATGGTGTGTAAAATGAAAAGGCCAGGGGCAAGACAAGGACCACTGCCCAGTGTTCATGAATTACCTTGTGGGAGGAGGGCTAATGCCACTAAGACCAAAGGCACAAGTAGGACCAAGCATGATGCCTGCGTTGTGGTGTGTGATTTGTCAGATAGGAGGAAAGCATGCTACAGATAACTGCCATCTATTACAAAAGTATCTGCATAATTCACAACAGTTGTTCTGTAATTTGTGTAGGTCGGTAGGACATGATGAGCACACCTGTCGAAGTTATGAACTGATGATGGATTGAACTCCTACCTACGTAGTTTAGGCCAAAAAACGGGCCCTCGATTAAAACACAGGAATGGCACACACCAGATTTCAGGGACACGGATGAGGCTGAGGTGGAGGGGGACCAGGAAGAGGTTGCGGACAATTGATATGTTGCAATTGCGTAGGGCTAGGGAATTATGCCCGTGATTGTACAAATCTAACGTGACCATCATGCTTGTATTGTATGTTGTTTGATCATGAGATGGAGGATTGTCCCACACTGATAGCAAGGTTGTGCGATAAAGGAGCACTCTGACCTCCCCCGACTTAGAACCTGCAAATGATGAGGTATGAGTCACACGAAGAAGACCCTAATGTAAATATTGTGCTCTAGAGTGGAATTACGACAAGAGATGACAAAGGCAAGTAGCCTGAAGAAAGTACCTGGGTTCGCAAGGCTCCAACGAAGGAACCAGGATTTGATTTGGAGCATGCTAAGGAGACCTTCATGGAAGCTAAGAGGAGCTTCACTGATGATCCACTTCAGGAAGTAAAGACAGACTGGAGCCGAAAATGGACCCATCGATAATCACTACATTCTTGGAGACATGCATGAAGCTACTACGTGGTAGCAAGGCTATAAAGGGGCTGCAAGAACTCATAGCTAGATGTGATGGGACCACGCTAGGAGAACCATGCATAGTCTAGAATCTCAGGAAGAACATTACGTGAATAGGAAGGGAAATGAGATTGACTGCACAGATCAGGGAATATGAGATGGACCAAGTGATTCTGGATCTAGGATCAGACGTGAACATCTTGCCAAAGCAGACATTGGAGTGCAAGGTCCGGCTTGCGTTGCAATGGTCTCCTATCCAACTGCGAATGGCGAACTAGCAAAAGATCCTACCTATGGGGAGATTGCAGGGAATCATAGTAGATATCGAAGGAGAAAGCATGCTAGTAGATTTCGAAGTGATAGAGATTGTTGATGATAGCAATCCCTACCCCATGCTATTGGGAATAGATTGGGCCATTGACATGAATGGAGTGATAAATCTAAAGAAGCGCAAGATGATATTTGAGAAAAGGTCACTCCACAGAGTGGTACCCTTAGACCCTGCAGAAGGATTGTACTACACGGAGCTAGTGCGTGACTAATGTTAGAGCTCAAATCTGCCTTAGGCTGAAGGAAGGCAGGATTCAAGATAACACCATACCACGCTTAGCCTCGTAGCTAGCCCTACGAGGACAGGAGAGGGCTGTCTCCGGGTCAACTCAGTAAAAATACTCAATAGGGTCTGAGATGACTTAAAATGAGAACTGATTTTAGGCTAGTAAATAGATATGAAAGAGAGGTAATTGATTGAATGACTGGGTTTGAGGGATGTATGGGATGAAGAATAGCATGAGCGGAGAGATTAAATCAAAGACGCAGATTATTTCATGAGGCAAGATAGGCAAAAAGTTTAGCATTCAAATTAAAATAATATGGAGCGGAAAGACTATTTGAGATGTTTGAACAAGGCATATATAATGAATCCTTATCAAAAGAAGAAAACACACAGAAACCTGAACACTTTCCCAAGGTAGAGCAATATAACTGGATTCTGCCTCTCTCACTTAAAAGCATTCAAATAGAAATGACTGTAAATGAACGGTAAAACATGACAAGATACAAATGAAACAGTAGAAGAAACATATGCTAAACATATACCACAAGAATCTCATAAACCAGAGCTGCGACCTTTCGTTAATTCTCTGTCATAGTTGCACAGTGAAGTCCTGAGCGTTTCTCCCACACATTTCCCATAAATTCCAACCCCTTACAAATGGTTTACAATACAATAAATAGACTCCAATGTGGGAAAACAAATCAATGAAAATAGGGAGTTGTTATAACTAAAATCATGAGGATAGAAGAAGAACTGTCCATCTATTCCTAAAGACAGAACAACTTGCCCTTGAATTGCTTGGATGACCAATTAAAAAGCGAAAACTATAGTTGTAGCCCCTTTGAATCATAACTGAAGTCCAAAAATAGGTAGTTGAATACTATTCCTCTACCATGGCAGATATCTACGTTTTAATTTTGGCTTTTGACTTTTGACCTTTCACCTTCTCTTTGTCGTTTGAATGAAAACTGTCTTTTTTAATAAAAATAGCTTGGAATTGCAATTTCTCCTTTACACATTCAAAACACCATTTAATTTTCATTGCGAAAGAAATAATATACAGCTATCAGCCATTACATATGCACCCTCATGAAAATGCCACCTGTCATGACAGCCTATGTTTAAATATGGGCATTCCTCTATAATTTTATTCATCTCTCTCGTACCCGACAGAGCAGTAGATGCCAGACCTAGCCAGTGCAGCCGTGGAAAGTAAGGTTTTTTTTTTCAACCATTGTAGAGAAACCAAAGATAAGCCTTCACAATTGTAGAGATCCAGTCGTCTAAGTGTTCCTCTGACCACCCCATCACCATCTTTACCTGCAAGAGCTGCAATAGACATGTCTTTGACAGCAAAACAATTGCGAGCGCAAAGTTCAACTATCACCAGTCTCAATTTTGTCAAATATAGCAGGCTTGTCGGATATAGCAGGCATGTAATCCAAATCAAGTTTTCTCAATGTCTTCTTAGTGGAACCTCCCAACAAACGTGCTACTCCATGATCAGTTATTCTCTTACAACCTGTGAGGTCAAGCACCTCCATATCTGCGCAGAGAGTAGTGTGTCTCACTGATTCATTAGTTAAAAGACAGCGCTAGATCAGTCTGACAGAAACAAGGGAAAGAGAAGTAGCTAGAAGATCATGAGAAGCCAAATCAGACAAATGAAATGTATTATAGAGTTCAAAAGTTTTCAAATGTTGTGAGTAGGTATGAGCGCACTAAAACCAGCGTCTGTCACTTTATAAAATCCTCCGAGCTTGATGGACTCCATGTTTTTACAGCCTTCAGTTCTGAGAAACATGCCCATGTCATTTATGCTGCTACGGGAAAGGGAGAGGTGACATACATAATCGCAAGAACCCAAGGACTGCACACCACTATCGGTTAGATCATGTCATAGAAATGGTTCTCGTAGAGGTGCATCCCTCAGATCTAAGTTAACCGGGAGAATGAGATTTTGTGTGATCTGTGCGCTCAAATTTTCGTTGTCTGCCCTGTGTGCCGTGTGCTATGGGTGCACCATGCCAGTGTATTTTAACACTGTGGAAATGTGCCCAATGCGCCATGCACTGTGGGTGCGCCGTGCCTACTTCCAATGCGCCGCGCCGAGCAACCTAGTGCGATTTTCGCCTTGCTTCTCCATACTTCAATATTTTGCCTTCATCGAGGCACCCTGATGGAAAAATAATTCTTCAATGACCCGGTCAAAGATATGAGCCAGTGGAAGGAAAGACAAATAAACTTCCTCAGTTTTCAACTTTTCTTTAACTTTTTCATAGACAAGTTCAGTTCCAGCCATGGGTCTGTGTAAGTACCTCATGAGTCAAGATAACACCCTTTGGTTCTCGACTGGTTCCAGTCATATACATGATTGTGGAAATGTCCTCAGGCACGGGTGGTGGGAGTTTTTTAGAATTCTGTTTTCCCAACTTTAAAAACATCTTCCAAGAGTATGCTGCTATTCCCAACTTGCTAGCTTCTTTCCTCTTGCTCATCAGTAATACTTGAAAAAGAGAGTAAATCCTTTACATGTCCAGAACCCTTTTGTATAGACTTGAATAGATTTCAGATTTTGATGTCTTGAACAAATACAATGTTGATCCCAGCATGCCTTAAGATGAACCCAACAACATTTTCTCCAAGTGTATCATAGAGAGGGACACAGGTAATACTATGGCCACAGCATGCCTCCATTGCTATAATCCCTTCAGGACAATTTATTCCATAAATTCCATAGCGTCCAAACAGTTCAACGCTACATGTACGCATAGCAGCTCCTACATTCAACACCTGATCAAAGACCTCCCCATATGTTCTCCATACATGTTTGCCTGCCTTTCCATTATGAATTTCCTTGTGCCCAAACCATCCTCCAATGACAATTAGCCATAATATGTTCATCCCTTTGACACTGCACTGTTTGCTTTGATTTTTAGGCTCACGATGTCCTTCCTGTCTATTCTTTTGCAGGGAATGGATGGCTGGAATTTTTGCAAATGATGACCAAAGGCGGCTTTAGAAGTACTTCATGGCGGAAAACTTTACATATTTATTACAAACATTAATTTGACGATTTCTTCTTCAAAATAGAGTTTTGAAGAGGAATCAACCTTGAGCATTATTGATGATGAAAATCTGGAGATGAAACTTATTGAACCTCTCTCCGGCCTACTGGCATGCTGACAAGAGGCCAAAACAGGACTATGAATGATTTCAAAATTTTTTCGACAAAGAAACTTAAACCAGCAGGTACAAAGCATAAGGGGAAATGACTGACAAGTCCCTTCCGTCAGATTATGGCATGCTCCTAACGGAATGCGACCAAATGAATCAAGTGAGACACCTAAAAATGAAATGCAAAAAAGAGTTTTGATCTTTGATGGAGGGCTGACAGGACCGACTCTAACATTGGCTCCAATGGGGAATGGTAGCTCCAGCTCCTTGGAGGTGCCAAGAACTGCAGATCTTTGGGAGAGTAGACAGTGCCTTCATCCATTGGGCTATGGAGTCATCATTTCAACAAACCACACAAGACTTAGACTCATTTATTGACTAAAACTTGACTCAAACCGACTTAATTATGAAACCAACATGACTGAAAAACTGACTCAATGCAAAAGGAAATGACTCGTGACTGACTTAACTAAAACAAGAACTCACAAAACTTATTCAATGGCAGCAGTCCATCAAGATTCGAGGGTTTCAAATCATGATGACAACCACCTGCATACTAATGCAATATGTACAATCATGTGCAGTGTGTCTTCCAATGTAACTAATCAAGTAAATGCCTCCTTGATTTATTCTCCTGATCAGATCTCCTGGTCAACAACAGATACTGGTAACTGCGCATCCAAAAACATAATTGATCATGATCTTCTTCATCACTGAATACTGTAATAAACACCTTCACGGCTGACTGCAATAGATGTGCCAGAGGATCTTGAAAAACATGAAGTCTATCCTCCTACTAAAAGAGCAAGGTGTCTTTCTCCTTTGCTTCTGATTTTCCTTCATAATGTACTTCAGCGTGAGTATGTTCTTGATCCTCAGAAAATTATGAGCAGGTTAATGAGTGGATCTCCTCTTGAAAAAACATTTCAAAACATGAAACATATGAAGAAGAATCTGAAATGGAATCCTGAATGGTCTGATCTTCAGTAGTATGAATATATTGTAGGTCATCTTCATATGGTATGACAGCCAGATTCTCATTACATTCATCAATCATGAGAAAAGAAACTTCAAATGTTTCGTGAAACCCAACACTAACATTTCTATCATCTACCATAAATTCATCCAGAGAAACCTCGTTACTTACTTGAGCGAAGATCTCATCTTGTTGTTCATGAACTGGCTGGATTACCTCGTTATGAAGGTTGTGTTCTAATGAGATGAGGGCAGTTAGGTCTGTAACTCTGTCTTCTTCATTTGAGGCAACCTCAACAATGCAATTCTCTTCTATGAGATCCGGAACAACATGTTTTTCCTCATCACAATCTGTCTCTTGATCTGATTTATCATCATCATTTTCTGAGATTGGAACATCATTTTCCTACGTATCCTCTTTTATTTCAACCAGATCTGAAATAAAACTTCTGCTTTCATCATTTTCAGCCATATGGAAATCTTCAACCTACTGATTTTGATCCTGCTGCAAAGTTTCCTCTAAGAGTTCTGTGAGTTCCTGAAACGGATTTTCATACAAGGCTTCCATGATCTCATCATCCATGAAATTATCATCTTCATAATATTTCTCAAGGCTTTCAATAAAACTATAAGCATGCTTGCAACAGTCCTGGACTACATTTAATGATTGATAAGATTCTTTATACCTTTCAATGAACATGGCATGAAAATCCTTTAAACAGTGAATACAAGCAGGCGGCAAACTTTCATACCAAGATTGGGCTTCACCTTCCAGAGTGGCCAGGAATATCTTCATCAAGCAATCTTCAGGAAAATGAACCTTCAACTTGCGAATATGCATGTGAAATCTGATCAGATTTAAAGCAACATCCTTCCTACCATCATCTTTAAACGTAGGCAAATTCCTTGACCAATCTACCTTCGGAATTTTATTTGGGAAGCCTGGAATGTGATCTCGGCTCATGGGAGCGTATCTTCTTGCAACCCATTCCATATTGAAAATCTCAAAGCTACTGATTTCTCTATAGTGGAGTCACCATGAAGCATTGATTTCTGGATTTTGCAGTGAATGAAGTTGCCAGGTGAATGATTTTAGCCTTCTTATGTCTGATCGTTGTCCACCATCAACCATCAGATCTGCACTTGATACATGTACTGGGGCAAGACAATCTACAAGCAAACCATATTCTCCCCAGTACATTTTCCACTATGTTAGAGCTCAAATCTACCTTAGGCTGAAGGAAGGCAGGATTCAAGATAACACCATACCACGCTTAGCCTCGTAGCTAGCCCTACGAGGACAGGAGAGGGCTGTCTCCGAGTCAACTCAGTAAAAATACTCAATAGGGTCTGAGATGACTTAAAATGAGAACTGATTTTAGGCTAGTAAATAGATATGAAAGAGAGGTAATTGATTGAATGACTGGGTTTGAGGGATGTATGGGATGAAGAACAGCATGAGCGGAGAGATTAAATCAAAGACGCAGATTCTTTCATGAGGCAAGATATTTAAAAAGTTTAGCATTCAAATTAAAATAATATGGAGCGGAAAGCCTATTTGAGATGTTTGAACAGGGCATATATAATGAATCCTTATCAAAAGAAGAAAACACACAGAAACTTGAACACTTTCCCAAGGCAGAGCAATATAACTGTATTCTGCCTCTCTCACTTAAAAGCATTCAAATAGAAATGATTGTAAATGAACAGTAAAACATGACAAGATACAAATGAAACAGTAGAAGAAACATATGCTAAACATATACCACAAGAATCTCATAAACCAGAGTTGTGACCTTTCATTAATTTCTCTATCAAGGTTGCACGGTGAAGTGTTGAGCATTTCTCCCACACGTCTCCCAAAAATTCCAACCCCTTACAAATGGTTTACAATACAATAAATAGAATCCAATGTGGGAAAAAAAATTGATGAAAATAGGGATCTGTTACAACTAAAATCATGAGGATAGAAGAAGAGATGTCCATCTATTCTTGAAGACAGAATAGCTTCCCCTTGAATTGCTCAGATGGCCAATTAAAAAGCGAAAACTGTAGCTGTAGCCCCTTTGAATCATAACTGAAGTCCAAAAATGGGTAGTCGAATCGTATTCCTCTGCCATGGTAGATATCTACGTTTTAATTTTGGCTTTTTACTTTTGACCTTTCACCTTCTCTTTGTCGTTTGAATGAAAACTGCCTTTTTTAATAAAAATAGCTTGAAATTGCAATTTCTCCTTTACACATTCAAAACACCACTTAATTGTCATTGTGAAAGAAATAATCTACAGCTATCAGCCGTTACATATGCACCCTCATGAAAATGCCACCTGTCATGACAACCTATGTTCAAATATGGACATTCCTTTGTAATTTTATTCATTTCTCTCGTACCTGACAGAGCAGTAGATGCCAAACCTAGCCAGCGTAGCCGTGGAAAGTAAGGTTTTTTTTTCAACCATTGTAGCGAAACCAAAGATAAGCCTTCACAATTGTAGAGATACAGTCGTCTAAGTGTTCCTCTGACCACCCCATCACCATCTTTACCTACAAGAGCTACAATAGACATGTCTGTGACAGCAAAACAATTGCGAGCGCAAAGTTCAACTATCACCAGTCTCAATTTTTTCAAATATAGCAATCTTGTCAGATATAGCAGGCATGTAATCCAAATCAAGTTTTCTCAATTTCTTCTTAGTGGAACCTCCCAACAAACGTGCTACTCCATGATCAGTTATTCTCTTACAACCTGTGAGGTCAAGCACCTCCAGATCTGCGCAGAGAGTAGTGTGTCTCATTGATTCATTAGTTAAAAGACAGCGCTAGATCAGTCTGACAGACACAAGGGAAAGAGAAGTAGCTAGAAGATCATGAGAAGCCAAATCAGACAAATGAAATGTATTATAGAGTTCAAAAGTTTTCAAATTTTGCGAGCATGTATGAGTGCACTAAAACCAGCATCTGTCACTTTATAAAATCCTCTGAGCTTGATGGACTCCATGTTTTTACAGCCTTCAGTTCTGAGAAACATGCCCATGTCATTTATGCTGCTACGGGAAAGGGAGAGGTGACATACATAATCGCAAGAACCCAAAAACTGCACACCACTATCGGTCAGGTCATGTCATAGAAATGGTTCTTGTAGAGGTGCATCCCTCAGATCTAAGTTAACTGGGAGAATGAGATTTTGTGTGATCTGTGAACTCGAATTTTTGTTGACGGCCCTGTGCACCGCGTGGGAGCCCAATGTGCCACGCCAGTGTATTTTAACACTGCGGAAATGTGCCCAATGTGCCACGCACTGTGGGTGCGCCACGCCTGCTTCTAATGCGCTGCACCGAGCAACCTAGTGCGATTTTCGCCCTGCTTCTCCATACTTCAATATTTTGCCTTCATCGAGGCACCCCAATGGAAAAATAATTCTTCAATGACTCGGTCAAAGATATGAACCAGTGGAAGGAAAGACAAATAAACATCCTCAGTTGTCAACTTTTCATTAACTTTTTCATAGACAAGTTTAGTTCCAGCCATGATCTGTGTAAGTACCTCATGAGTCAAGATAACACCCTTTGGTTCTCGACTGGTTCCACTCGTATACATGATTGTGGAAATGTCCTCAGGCATAGGTGGTGAGAGTTCTGTAGGATTCTGTTTTCCCAGCTTTAAAAACATCTTCCAAGAGTATGCTGCTATTCCCAACCTGCCAGCTTCTTTCCTCTTGCTCATCAGTAATACTTGTAAAAGAGAGTAAAGCCTTTACATGTCCAGGACCCTTTTGTATAGACTTGAATAGATTTTGGATTTTGATGTCTTGAACAAATACAATGTTGATCCTAGCATGCCTTAAGATGAACCCAACAACATTTTCTCCAAGCGTATCATAGAGAGGACACAAGTAATACTATGGCCACAGCATGCCTCCATTACTATAATCCCTTCAGGACAATTTATTCCATAAATTCCACAGCGTCCAAATGGTTCAATGCTACATGTACGCATAGCAGCTCCTACATTCAACACCTGATCAAAGACCTCCCCATATGTTCTCCATACATGTTTGCCTGCCTTTCCATTATGAATTTCCTTGTGCCCAAACCATCCTCCAATGACAATTAGCCATAATATGTTCCTCCCTTTGACATTGCACTGTCTGCTTTGATTTTTAGGCTGATGATGTCCTTCCTGTCTGTTCTTTTGCAGGGAATGGATGGCTGGAATTTTTGCAAATGATGACCAAAGGCGGCTTTAGAAGTACTTCATGGCGGAAAACTTTACATATTTATTACGAAAATTAATTTGACGATTTCCTCTTCAAAACAGAGTTTTGAAGAGGAATCAACCTTGAGCATTATTGATGATGAAAATTTGGAGATGAAACTTATTGAACCTCTCTCTGGCCTGCTGGCATGCTGACAAGAGGCCAAAACAGGACTATGAATGATTTCAAAATTGTTTCGACAAAGAAACTTAAACTAGCAGGTACAAAGCATGAGGGGAAATGACTGACAAGACCCTTCCGTTAGATTATGACATGCTTCTAACAGAATGTGACCAAATGAATCAAGGGAGACACCTAAAAATGAAATGCAAAAAGAGTTTTGATCTCTGATGGAGGGCTGACAGGACCGAATCTAACAACTACAATAGTGATGATGATCTAGACTGCATCTACAAGATAACTATGCGCAAGCAAGATTGGGTAAATCCAACCGTGGATGGCCGAATCTCTTGGGAGAACGAAAGCTCCTGCACATCAAATTCTGGCGAGGAGCTAGAACGATGGAAGAACTGATTAGACGAGTTAACCACACTCAACTATAACATGATGACCAGATCATTGTGCTGCGTAGTGACAGAGGTAAGAGATCTGCCTATGTATGATGGGTTAAGCAAGGTGGATGACTTCCTAAACAAATTTGAAAGAGAAGTATCAGAATATTATTATTTTGACGCTTTGAAATGGGTACTGCAAGCTACACCCGCAAGATGGTGGGGTACACACCAATGAAGTTTTGAGGACTGGCACGAATGTAGAAGGATGAAGCGCATGCTGTTTGGGAAACCTCAGATGTGATTGAAAGACAAGTATGATGGATGAATTGGCCCACACACCCACCTATCTAGGTGGATATAGGCATATGGTGAAAAACTTGCACGAATGCACATTGTCCTCGCGGTAGGAGATCCGATCAGTAAGCAAGTGCAGGTAAGGTAATGGCGCGAATGACCCCTCTGGTTGGGACCACAAAGTATGGAAAGACCAAGTGTGCAAAATATTATCGATGCAAAAGCTTTTAAAAATTTACTCTAAGCACTAAACAAGGTCCATAATGTGAAGCAGACTGACTGGGACCTGCGTGTACCAGCAGTTCTTTGGGCTTATAGGACCTCATGCAAAAACCTGACCGTGCACGCACCGCCAAGGCTAGAGTGTGAAGCAACCATTGTTAGCCCTATAGTACTTGGAGAGCTTATACCACACACGATAGCATTGGTAGATACGATGTTTCGTGGAACCTTGGAAGCAAAAATCCAATAGGGAAATTTGAGACTCCAATAACTTGAAGAATAAAGGGTACAATTAAGGAAGAAAAGTGCTCTGGTGGACGCGGAAGTCAAGAAACTAGAGGACAAGATAAAGGAAGATTTTATCGGCAAAAGGAACAGGGTGATAAGGCAGGATGTGTACAATCGCGATGACAAGTTTAAGGCCTATTGCTGCAAATTGATCAGTTTGATGCCTTGGCTTGGACCGCACATTGCTAAGTGTATTGACCAGGGTAGTGCATTACAGATGGAAAAGTGCGCAATGCCAACCGTAACAATAAACAATGGGTATTCCCCAGGAAACATCATGGATGACAGGATGAAACTTCACACGACTAGTGCGACCACCTGACTAGTTGAAGGAAGTATAGTCTTAGTGCTCCAGGCAGTTGAAATGAAGCACGAGACTATAAACTATTCTACCCCAAAGCTGCGCGATGTTGAAGCTGCGTGCAGAAGCAAAGAGCCACAAGGTCTGTGCCCACGCACGGGGGGCTGCGTTGCCACATGGGTTAGCTAGAAATTCACCATTGAAGTCACTATTCACAATGGGATGCTTGACTTAAGACCAAATGGAGTAGGCAGCAGGGATTTAAGACACGATTTATGGGCAAGATTTGGGGAAATCTGCTGCCAAGGGAGCATTAATGAACCGGATTTTTGGGGAACAGTCGGATTCAAATTCAAAAAGTGCTATAAATTACAAGGGGATGCCCAGCAAACAACACTTGGTGATTTGAAAATTGAGTTATTGAGCAGAGCTCTGATTGTTGTGTGCCGAGCATTGATTGAGCCCCTGAGTTTGCAAGTGCTATATTTAGGGATGGAAATGTTGGCAACAACTGAGGACATTATGGAGATAATAGAAATGACTGTTGAAGAGGCTGCACAGGCCTTGACTGTGGCTGATGCCCCAAAAGGTGCCAATTGTGGCAGAAATCCTGAAATCACCACGCACGCCAAGACCTAAGAAGGAAAAACAAGCAATGGTTCTCGTACATGTGTCCCCGTGGAACCCACTGCGCACCAAGCTATCAATGGAGGAGAAGGGGAAAGTTGTCACCATAGAGACCGATGAAGAAGAATACCTAGAGGATCTTATCATCGCAGAGGACTAGGATGAAGTCATGGAGGAGGAAACTCAGCCTGCACACCCCCCGACAAATCTTCCCGCCTATGTCCCCCCACAAAAAGGGAAGGCTAAAGTGCCCAAGGACCTTGATGAGACCAAGAGCTCTCTCTAGACCCTGCTTCTCCCCGACAACATTATTTTTGAGGGCACACACCTAGGATGGGTGCCAAGCTAAAAATTTGAATATTGGGACCTCGCTAACCATGAGAAGTTCCCTCACCTTGAGACCTCGCACCTTATGAAGCCCAAGCAGAACACCATGGAGGGGGTTACAGTATTAGAGCCATGAAAGTGTTTGTGTGGAGTGGAAAAGGCTGGGCTACTAAACCTACTGTGGGTGCTGCCTTTCCACCGCGCCCCAATAACTATTTTCGTCATTAAGCAGCTGCTCTACCCAGTGCATGATGGGTGTTCGTGGCTGGAGGAGCCCATCCCCATGATGACAAAATTGATTCACCGCATTTCCCGGCTTCCATGCAAAGGAGAAGAGGACCCTGCGGACATCTCGGAAGGGAAAAGTAGTGACTTGGCCGTTGCGGAGGCCATGAAGAAAATGGGCTACACCATATCTAGCATCAATGACAAGGCAGTAAAAGTGGCAACTCAAATACTGGCGGGTAAGGTTATGTGCAAGTGTCGCGCAGATGAGGTATGTGTGATGGTGGTAGCGCTAGCTAAACAGTGCGTGGAGGGGGTCCAGTTTAACTGGTCCAAGTTCCTCTGCAAGGAGTTTTTGAAGAATTTTCGTGAAGCTTAGGAATAAGGCAAAATGTTCCACTATGCATGGCTTCTGCTGTCCAAAGTGCTCGTGGTAGGGGAATTACTAGAAGATAGTCAATTCCCCACAATTGACAGGGATCTGCCAGAGGCCGCAAAGTACGCTTCGCTCTGGGCCACAAAGGATGCCAAGAGGATCCGCGACAGTAAAATATTCTCGGTGTTCATGGAGATGAACCTTAGAATGGGGATCAATCGCAAGCTGTGGTTATCGCCCACTATCTACAATAGCGTGCAGAGTTTTGTGAAATTCAAAGTGTACATCCATAACATTTACATCAGAGCATGCAAGGACCCGACCAAACAATGGAGAAAGCTACCCTTTGTAGCCACAGACAATATCATCTTTAACATACTAGAGGCATGGCCACCAGAGTGGCACGCTCTAGACATCTTGGAGATAGAGAAGTCAGCGGCACAGAGGAAGAAAGACGAAGAAAAGAGAAGGAAGGAGGCAACGACAGTAGAAGTGTGGGTGGCGTGGGACACTATACAAACAACAAATGAATAGTAAAAGGCTGCAACAGCAACAGCAGCACAAGAGGCAGTCGCAAAGGCGCGTAAGGGCCAAACGTCACCTTCACATGGGTAGGAAGCAGAGGAAGAAGAGGGAGGCATGGACCCACAAACCGCGTCAACACAATTGAAGCGCCAGCACCTAGCCAAGTTAACAGGGTCACGAAAGAAGGTCAAGGCATCGATGTTGTTTATTGACCCGATCACCCTAATTGAGGGTGATCTACATGACATCAACGAGAAAGTCTGAGGAGTTGCAAGTGTGCACCCCTCAGGCTGGTACCCTTTCAACCAGCCTCGTAGTCGGAACAACGACAGCAGAATAGATGATGTGCACTCAGGTGACGAATACCATAGTGCTGCCAGAAGGGGCACTAGTGACAGAAAATGAGGCCAAAAAACCTACAATTAGCATGCTAAAGGGTCTCAACACCAACCTCGCTTCACTCCCGTGGGACACCTTATACGTTCGACAGGATTGGATAGCTGTAGAACTATGGGCTAGGGAGAGCTGCACACTGCAAGTCATCAACGACCAGAAAATCAATATGGAACAGTTAAGCTTGCAGCGCGACGAAGTGGTGTCGCAGAATTAATAGCTGGTATAGGTCATAGATGAAGCTTGTCAAAGCGTCTCGGAGCTGGCCATCCTAGGAGACACTCCAGCAGAGGCACGCGCCCATAGGTTAACAGCAGGGGTACATGAGGCATGGGATGAATGACAAAGATTCAGCTGGACCTAAAACTTTAGATCTCCGAGCTGCGGTTAAAGGCGCAGTCATCCACCCCCCCGGAAGTCCGAGAATAACGCGCTACCTCTATTACAATGGGACTGGATGAAATTGGAAGTGCAATATGAGACTGCACCAGCATGTTGGAAGAATCATTTGAGGTCCTCACAAATCTGCAGGAGGAATCCAACATCCAGTGCTTAGAGATAGAGGTGTGAGAATGCCAACAACAGTATGACAGCGTCAAAGGAACTGCACAGATGGTGGACCTCACTTAGAGGCTCACCCAGATGCAACAGGCCAAAGCGCTTAAAGAACAGGTGGACACGACACAACACAAGGAAGAAGTCCTAAAGGTGTGTGTTCAGCCTTGGATTGATGAGGCCTTCACCATCACAGTATAAGTTGAAGGCAAGCTCACACACATGCAGGGGATGCACGCACTGATGTACAGGAGCACTTCTGACACAGCGGTCTCAGAACAATGCATGCAGTAGATCCAATAGGCAGCAGCTCAGTGTGCTGCTGACCTTGCCACAGTTTGAGCACAGTTGGAGGGACTCCACGCAAAGATCTCCACACCGACAGAGTGACTCGAGGGCGAGTCATGATGTTTGTGTTAGGGGCCTGTTGGGCATGGAATCCCCCCAAGGCAAGCTTTGAGGCTTAAAGCCCAAGTTTTGACCAAATATTTTTGTAAAAGCTTCACGAATTGTGGGCACAGGGTGTGAAATTATAATAGAGTCACAAGGTTGTCTGCCCTAGTTTTGTAATGTAATGTCGGCTGGATAGACCTACCCATGGTCCGCGGACCATGGGATTGTATAAATAGAGTGAGGCTCTAAGTGTAGAAGATAACTAATAGAGGATAGAATAGAAGAAGATGAGAAGTCTAAGTGATTGAGTCAAAGCGTAAAGTGTGTATGTGGGTCATAGAGTAGGAGAAGGCTCTGCAACTGACTGCGCAGAGGCCTAGTAGTCTACAACTGAGTGTGTGAATCCCTGCAGCTGAGTGTATGAGGCAAGTTGAGTTTGTAACGGTTGGGAGAATCAATAAAGAGAAGTTTTACTACATTTCTATGAATCTTTTCGTGGTTTAATGCATGATTGGATATAATTTGCAAGTATAATGTTTATTTAATGCGCGAACCTATATGAATGTTTTTGTATAACTAATTATAACTTAAGACATTCAAGGAGGCGAAGGTAATTAAATAGTACTGGAAGATAAGTGAGATCTCGGGTAATAGTGTAGAGCATGGCGCGGGAGCTCCACAGCCCTTGGTTAGGGCTTCACAAAGGCAGTTTATCAATCTGCGAGGAACGGGAAAGTGTGTGAAGCAACCTATGCGTAGGAACAAAAAATGGACTAGTCGATCCTCTCAAACATCTCAAGGGTGCAAAAACCTGGTTCTAGCACCCTCCCATACTACTTCGGGTGAGACCTCAGTCCGTGCTCCGCGGACTATTGCTGAAAGGGCCAGTATTACAGGGATTTGTTTAGCTACTTAACTCAACCTGGGTCAGGCCCCAACAAGCCAACATTGCAGGAAGAAGAACTGAACCCACAGGAGATAGAGTAGAAGCTGAAGGAAGAATAGGAGTTGAGGAGGAGATAATGATAAGAGAAGCAGAATCAGGAAGACGAACAAAGCCAAGCTACAATGATAGAGAAAAAATCATTGATACAGGTTGAAGAGCAGGAACAGATCCAACCGACAGCTGAATTTGAAGATGAATAGATGCAGGATCGGGAACTTTCTCAACAAATTGACCAATTGATTTAAGTGATATACATGATATGGAACAAGTTCCGGACAATGAAGATGTTGATATGATGTCGAGCACACCATAGGTCATCCCTAAGTCTCCTCCACCTCTAGTACCATAGCCATCCCCGAGCGAGAAAGGGTGTGTAGTTCCCCTTAACTATGATCCAATAATGGATGTGTACAATTTGTCATTCATAAAGTTCCAAAAGAGGATTGTACAAGCGTGACGGAAGCACTTTCTGGATGATCACACATCACTTGCATTTTTTAGAGAAAGGGTGATAGTGTCGGACATCAAGAACATCCAAATTCCATTGCCGAAGCCAACATGGAATATGCAGGAGTGAGAAGATCAATAATTTAGTATTTTATGACCGACAAGGAGGAATTGGCACAAAACTTGTGGGGTTCTAGGAAAGATGCATAACAACTCCATGCAACAACGCATAATGAAATTTTCACACAGGTTTACTTGGAGGAAATGAGAGCAATGATACTTGCTGAATTATCAACACTTGGAGAAACCATGCAGAATCTCTATGAGGAGTTTGTCATCATACATAATGTAGTTGTATGTTTTCATGGATTACAACAACAAATCAAAGAGTTCGTTAAAACTCTCAAGAACATACAAGCTTCCATTTCCCATGTGCAAGAGTGGACAATGATACAAAGGAGCCTCGCTTGACTTAGTGAAGAAAATGATACCACAGGCAGAGCTAGAGAAAGCGAAAGTTTGAATGTTGATTCAAATAAACAAGAAGCTCACCTCATTCTTTGGTAGCATTCAGGCCTCATATGTATGGTTGTTCAGTAGTTTGGATGTCTTGGTGAGAACACACTGGATCCCATCAGTCAGTTCACTTACCAAAGCCAAACCCAAGAACCAAGTCCGGAAGGAGATTGAAGAGTGCTTGGAGCAGTTGCGACAGAATACCACTAGGGAATACTTGGAGATGAATACATAGAACATGTAGAATTACTTCAGTGGTCTTATCCAAGTCAGAAAAATGTTTCTCATTCTTCATAACGAACTTGAAACGAGTTCCAAGACATTGTACCCAGATGCCATGGAGTCCAAATTCTGCTTCTGGTCAAACATCATCACACAGTTTGGGGACATCATCACGCATTATCAAGATTAGCACCAATATGTGGCTGAGAAGAAGAAAGTAGAGGTTGTTGAGCAAGACTTCTCGCAAACTCAATCATCATAGTGTTGTGTCTTGTTATGTTTTCAAGTTGTCTCTACCCTATTTTTTCTTATATGTGTACAAGTGTAAAATGTAATATTATTTGTAATTATGTTGTAAGTGAAATTCCAAGTGCCAATATTGGAATCATGAGCGTAGTCAAAAGGTCACAAAGGGGAGTTGAAGAGTCACCCCCTCTTTTTATAAATAGAACCTCATAACTCATGTAAGGGGATTTTGGGAGCCAAGCTTTTGGCTAGGCTTAGACTTAGAAGGAGCTTGGGAGTGTTGTGAAGAGCCTTGGCTTCTCCATAGTGTAGAGCGAGCACACTTCTTTCGAGGAGCAGGTGTTCATGACTTTAATGTTCTACTATTGGGGCTAGTGGTATGTCAATGGTGTATCTAAGAATGCAAAGTTCACTTATAATAATAAAATCAGAGCCAACACGCTTTCATGCATATGTTGTGAATATAGTAGGACTATTCTTGTTGTATTTGGAATGTATCTTATTTAAATTACGTTTATGGTTATGAACTATTTCGTTTTCATTTGTATGAATCTTGTTGAACGCATGTTGTTGTATTAGTTCATCACTTTAACTTGTGGACTATTCCACATCTTAGCTTGTGATGTCATTCTACTTGTGTGTTCCTTTCAAGCTGTGTACTATTACAGGCTTCCAAGGGACGTTCTTTCTTTTCCCTTCATGTGTTGGAACCTTCATGCATCGTACTTGACTCTCAGTAGGGTCACACACTTTCTCTCACCCAAAATTATCATACTTCACTTTACACATTTCCGTATCAAGGCATAACATTACCACCCACTACTGGGACTCCTACTACAAACAGTGTGAGGTATAGTTGGGACTCCATATCGGGGAGGTCCCATGAATATTGTTAGGTCCAACACTGTCAATAGATTCCAGATTTTCTTCCTCATAGGGAAGTGGGTTTCTTTATTGAGTTGGTACCAGGAGCAACACCATCATCAAAGGAACCTTACAGGATGAGTACTATAGAGTTGGTGGAACTAAATTTGTAACTTATAACAATGCTTGAAAAGGGATACATAAGGCCAAGTGTACCACCTTGGGGCGCACCAATATTGTTTGTAAAGAAGAAGGATGGTACTTTTAGATTGTGCATTGATTTAAAGTAATTTAATAAGGTGACGATAAAAAATAGGCATCCATTGCCAAGGATTGATGCCTTGTTTGATTAGCTGAAGGGAGCAACAATGTTCTTGAAGATTGATATGAGACAAGGATACCATCAGGTGCGTATCAAGGAAGAATACATCTATAAGACCAAATTTTGTACAATGTATGGTGATTATGAGTTTGTGGTGGTTCCATTTGGTCTTACTAATGCTCCAGCTACTTTCATGTGCTTAATGAACAGTGTGTTTCATGTTTACTTGGACAAGTTTGTGATAGTGTTTATTGATGATATATTGATATATTCCAACAATATTTAAATAATGTTGAGATTGCTGAGAGAGTATTAGTTGTATGCCAAGATCAACAAGTTCATTTACTTTCATATTGAAGTTCATTACTTGGGACATCTTGTTTCCAAGGAAGGGATAACAATGGATCTAGAAAATATTAGAGCTATCATGGAGTGGCCAACTCCGAGGAATTTGGATCAGGTCAGATCATTCATGGGGTTAGCAGGTTATTACAAGAGGTTCATTAGGAACTTCTCAAGGTTTCTATATCTTATTAAATCATTGCAGAGGAAATGAAAGAAGTTTGAATGGACGAAGGAGTGTGCAACTTGTTTTGAGCAGTTGAAGAATTTAATTACAAATGCTCTAGTCTTGAATGTTGTAGATCTAGATAAAGAATTTGTAGCTTGTACATATACTTGCAAGAAAGTACTTGGTGGAGTCCTAATGAAAGAAGGACATGTGGTATGTTATGATTCAAGGAAACTGAATGAGAACGAGTAGAACTATGTCACTCATGATCTCAAATTGGCATATATTATTCATGCCTTGAAGATATGGAGGCATTATCTTCTTGAGAGGAGGTTTATTTCTAATGAGTTATCATAGTAGGCTAAGGTATTTGTTTGACCAACATATTATGAATGCCAATAAACCTAGATGGTTGGCTATCCTTGGTGAGTTTGACTTTGAGATGATATACATTAAGGGAAAGAAGAATAGGGTTGTAGATGCTCTTAGTAGGAGAATACATGTGAATCACATTTCAAGTGTTAGTTCTTATGGTACATATTTGCAGGAGAAGATCTTGCAAGTAGAGAAACAAGATGATAGGTACCATTAGTTGAAATAGATATTGCACTACTTGGGGGAGGGTGATAGGGATGAGGAGTATCACCTCACAACAAATGGCTTGGTTAGATTCAGGGACAATATTCATGTGCTAGACGAGAGTGAGATAAATAATATTATGTGAAGGGAGGTTCATGTCAAACCATATTTAGGCCACTCAAGATACTAGAATACATTGATAGCCATTAAGAAATTCTACTATTGGTTGAACTTGATGAACAAGGTGGCTGATTTTGTTGCTAGACGTTTAGACTGTCAGTAGGTAAAATCTGCGTGTAAGTACCTAGTTGGTCTATTGCAGCCTATTCCGAATCCAAAATGGAAGTGGGAGGTTATTTCCATGGACTTGATTATAGGTTTTCTGAGGACATCTAAGAAGAATGATTTCATCATGGTCTTGGTTGACAGGTTAATTAAGGTAGCTCATTTCATTGTAGTGAATTTTACTAATTCAGCAAGTGAAGCAGCTCAGATATTCATCAATGAGGTAGTGAGGTTGCATGGTGTTCCAAAGAAGATCATATCGAATAGAGATGCGAAGTTCACTCCCAAGTGTTGGAAGAAGTTGTTTGCAATCTTGTGTTGGCATTATGAGACAAGTGTTGTCCTTGATGGAAAATCACAGTGATAACAAATCATAGTGCAGAAGGATAGCAGCAAGGAATTGATGATCAGTCTACAAGTATGAAGAAAAATATATACACGCTGGTTCACTATATACCAAGTCGCGTATACAAGCAGGTTCGCTATATACCAAGTCGCGTATAGGCAAGTTCGCTATATACCAAGTCGCGTGTACACGCTGGTTGGCTTCAGTAAAAGCGCGTGTATGTGGAAAACTTATCTTTGGTCCACGGCGGTTATTCCTTGGAAGTTGTGCCTATGGTTTTGGACCTTGGTGTCTCGACGGACATGTTGATCCCTAGTTTTGAAGATGATGGTATTGGATTTCTATGGTTTTGGCTCTTGGTATTGAACAAGGCCTAAGGCTATATAAGGAGAAGGAAATCATTAGGCAAGTGTATCTGAAAAGTCTTGAATATCTGATGAAGTATTAGATCCATTACGCAGGTTACTGGTTGATGATGTATTGCTTCATCTGAGCTAAGGAGAGATCTCATCGGTTGATGGAGAACAAGATCTAAGGAGAGATTGGGATCAAATGGTTTGAAATGAACTATCCTTATATCGTTGATTATGCGTATTTCTAGATCTGCATACTGACGCAATGTTATGTTCTGGGTATAACTGATATCTGGTACAGCTGCAAGTTATGAAAAATTATTTTTAGATCTGCACGCAGGTTGTCTTCGGTAAAACCGCGTGTATACGCGGGTTGCCTTCATTGAAGTAGCGTATATCTTTTGGAGCTTGATTTTTGGGTTGCAGCTGGGTCTGACTGTTATTGCAGAGTTCTGTAGTCTGCTCTGTGTTCTGGTGACTGGGTTTGACAGGGTTTCAGTGGTTCAGTGATTGTTGGTTGTTTTGTAATCTGCTATGAAAGTTGAATGAATTGTGGTCTTCAGATTGTAATGTTGTGCTTCAGGAATATCCAGTCTGAAAATGTATGAAAAGTGGTACCTGAAGGAAAGAAGATTGTAGGCCAGCACCTACGTACTAGTATCTTAGCTAGTACAAGAGCAAAGGGGGTTGAAGCTCCCTTCCAAGGAAGTTTGGAGAACGAGAGAAGGTTGAAGCCTTCTGCAGGTTGTAGCCTGCGTACTGGTATAAGGCTGCACCAGTACAAAAGATTGTAAACTGAAGTTCTTATTAAAGAAAGATAGAGACGACTTGCAGCAGGTGGTTTTCACCCACATTGGGTTTCCACCTTATATCATGGTGTTCATGTGTGTGGCTTTTGTGTGATGATCTGTTCTGTTATACTGTTTACTCTTAATATGGTGAATAATGACCTGATGCACTTAACTGAAGATAAACTAACTGAATTATAAGTTTTCTGGTTATACGCTGTTTTCTTTAGACACAGTAGCGTGTACACGCTGGTTCACTTAACTGAAGTAGCGTATATGTTTCTGAGCATTGAAAAAGTTTTATTGATCTGATAATACTGATTCACCCCCCCCTCTCAGTATTATTTCCAACAATTGGTATCAGAGCAGGTCCTTCAGAGAAGCTTGATCGCTTGAAGGTAGATCGTTCATCATGAGCAACTACGAGAGAGAAGCATCAATCAGGCCACCGGTTTTTGATGGGACAAACTTCAATTATTGGAAGGTAAGAGTTACTGCCTATCTTCAATCTCTTGGTACAGAAGTCTGGGACATCGTAGAAACAGGCTACGCTTTTCCTTCAGCTACTCCTACAGATGCAGCTGAGAAAAAGAAGTATGAAACAAATGCGAAAGCAGTCAGTACCCTATTAGGATGTATATCCCAAACGGAATTCATGAAGGTAATGCACTACAAATCCGCAAAAGAGATATGGGACAAAATTGTCACGAGCTATGAAGGAGATGAACAGGTAAAGCGTGCTAAACTTCAAACTCTCAGGATTCAGTATGAGACTCTCAAGATGTATAATGATGAAAGTGTGGCTAACTATTTTCTTCGGGTAGATGAGATCGTTAATTGTATGAAAAATTTGGGTGAAGAAATAAAAGAGGCTATAGTGGTTGAAAAGGTTCTAAGATCATTGTCCCCCAAGTTTGAATCTAAAGTATCTGCAATAGAAGAAAAGGAAAATCTACGAATTCTTACTATGTCTCAGCTACATGGAATTCTAACTGCTTATGAAATGAGAAAGGGAGGTCCATCAGACAGAAGAGAAGCTGCTTTCAAGGCATCAGGCAAAGAAGATTATTATGAAGCAAGCCACGTCCCAGAAGAAGAGGTAGAAGAATCAAATTTTGTCAGAAATCTTCAAAGGGGTTCTGGAAGGTTCAGAGGTAAGTTACCTTTTAAATGCTTTGCTTGTGGAAGAGTAGGTCATTATGCTGCAAAATGTCCTTATAAGGATAAAGGAAAGGAACCTGCTAGATGGAACAAGAAACAGAGTGCAAATAAGAAAAGCTACTACACTCATGAAGATAGTGATGGTCTATCGAATAGTGATGAAGATGAACGAGGTAATGAATATAAGTTGTTAATGGCATTTGAAGTTGATGATTATATGGATGCTATAGATGTGGATAATCTTTATGATGAAATTACTAGACTCAAGAGATGTATAGAAGAAAAGAATATGATCATTGATACTCTACAATTTCAAATTGATGAAAAGGAAAAACATCTTGAAAAACTAGAAGGTGAAATTGTTGGTCTTAGAAAAGAGATTGAGAAAACAAAAGCTATTAACCTTAAATTTGTTAAAGGATCTGAAACCTTGGATGAGATTATCAATGTGCAGCAATCTCCTCTGATCAAGACAGGTCTTGGATATAATGGAGAAACATCTCAAGCCTCTACCTCTAAAAGTTATCTTGATGCAGCAAGGAAAAGCGAGCAAAGGCCAAATAAAAGTAATCAGGTGAATCAGGGACAGTTTACCTCAAGAACAAATAAACACCATCAAGAAATTTGGGGACAAACTGCCTTAAGGACAAACAGAAGCTACAATCAGCCACAGGTAAAATCTTCCCAATTTGCTCCAAGAATAAATAGAAGCTACAATCGGTTGGATGATAGATCTGATTATCACAGAATTTTCTTTAATGGCCAATGCTTTTCTTGCCATAACTTCGGTCACAAAGCAGCTCAATGTGTTGCATACAAGACAATCATGACTAGAGAAGCTCAAAAGCAAGGGAGAATGACTGAAACCATGAAAAGGACTTATAACAACTTTTCGGTTCTTGAAAATGAAGTTGAATGCTCTATTTGTAATAACTTTGGTCATGAAGACTCTGAATGCAGGAGCAGGTTCCGGAAGACAGTTCAGAAGGAGCAAAACTCAAATGTCAGAACATGGAGAATAAAGGAACCACAACCAGAAAGATGTGGGATAGCCTTTTATGCAGAAGGTCAAGAAAGTCTATGGTACATTGACAGCGGATGTTCGAAGCATATGACAGGGGACAAAGAAAAGCTTGAGTCATATACCGCATTAGAAAAGGGGAAGAAAGTTTCTTTTGGAAACGATATCTCTGCAGCCATAAAAGGAAAAGGTGTGGCTCCATTGAAAGAGAAGGTCAAAGCTGGAAATGTTTTGTATGTTGATGGATTGAAGCATAATCTTCTGAGTGTCAGTCAGATGTGCGATCAAGGAACAGAGGTAATATTTAGATCAAATGGATGTTGTGTTCGTGATCTTGATACAGGTAAAACAGTGATCAAAGGAAGAAGGACTCCAAATAATCTATACATATTTGAAGAAGGACCACAACAATGCTATTTGAGCAAGGATGATGAACACTGGCTATGGCATCGAAGGTTGGGGCATCTAAGCTTTTCACAAATAAGGAAAGCATGCAAATATCAGGCAGTTCGTGGTCTTCCAGATATCAAAATTCCAGACAACACTATATGCAAATCTTGTCAGTTTGGAAAGCAAACCAGAACTAACTTTCTAGAGAAGGAAGGATCAGCTAGCATGCCTCTTGAACTAGTACATACAGATACATGTGGTCCTTTCAGAAAAATAACACCTCGAGGAGAAGAATACTTGATATTATTCATTGACGATTTCTCCAGGTTTGTCTGGTTAGGACTTATGAAGCACAAAGATGAAGCATTCGAAAAATTCAAATCCTTCAAAGCCTTGGTTGAAAATGAATCAAGACACAAAATTAAGTGCCTCAGATCTGACAGAGGTGGGGAGTTTACCTCAAACGAATTTTTCGATTTCTGTGAAGAACATGGGATAAGAAGAGAATTCTCTACAGCTAGAACTCCTCAGCAAAATGGGGTGGTGGAAAGAATGAACAGAACAATCCAACAAATGGCTCGTGCTATGCTTGATGAATCAGGTACTCCCGCAACTTTCTGGGGTGAAGCTGCACATGCTGCGGTTATTATTCTTAACAAAACAAATGTTCGAGTAAACAGCACTCAAACACCTCATGAGCTCTGGAGTGGTGAGACTCCTTCGGTGAAGCACTTCAAAATATTTGGGAGCAAATGTTATATTAAGAATACTGATGAGCAACTTGGAAAACTTGAACCAAGAGCAGATGAAGGCATTCTTCTTGGTTATTCTCCATATAGCAAAGCATACAAGTGCTACAATAAAAGACTTGGCAGAATTGTTGACAGCATTGATGTAGTGGTTGATGAGAAGGGATATATTCCTAGGCAAGTTCATCATGAAGACATTGAAGAAGATGAAGGCTACACTCAAAGGCAGAATGATGAAGAAGAAGAACCTCAAGAAGAACCAGAGGAGTAGGCAAGAATAGAAGAGAAGACTCCATCCAGATATGTTCAAAAGAATCATCCAGAATCTCAGATTGTGGGGCAGAAAGAAGCAGGAATACAAACAAGAAGAAGAATTGCAGAAGCTTCAAGCTATTTGGCATTACTCTCTTCCACTGAACCATAAAATGTGAAAGAGGCATGCAAAGATGAATGTTGGGTCAAAGCAATGGATGAAGAACTTGAGCAGATCGAAAAGAACAACACTTGGGAACTGGTTCCTAGACCAAAAGATAAGAATGTCATAGGGACAAAATGGGTCTTCAAGAATAAATTGAATGAAAATGGAGAAGTAATTAGAAACAAGGCCAGACTTGTTTGTAAAGGGTATGCGCAGCAAAAAGGGATAGATTTTGAAGAGACCTTTGCTCCTGTAGCAAGACTTGAGGCCATCCGAATGTTCCTTGCTCTCTCAAGCTTTCAAAACTTCAAGGTATTTCAAATGGACGTGAAATCAGCCTTTCTGAATGGAGACTTAGAAGAAGAAGTATATATTGAGCAGCCAGATGGTTTCATTCTTGGGAATGATCCAAACCTTGTATGCAAATTAAAAAATGCTCTCTATGGTATCAAACAAGCTCCAAGGGCTTGGTACTATCGATTGGACAAATATCTTCACCAACAAGGCTTTTCAAAAGGATCAGCAGATAGCAATCTCTATATAAAAATTGAAAATTACAAATTGCTAATACTTGTTGTTTATGTAGATGATATTATCTTTGGCAGCAATGAAGAGACTATGAGTCAAAACTTTGCCTTGGTTATGCAGAAAGAATTCGAAATGTCACTACTTGGAGAATTGACATACTTTCTTGGATTGCAAATCCAACAAAATGAAGGAGGCATCTTCTTGTCTCAAACCAAGTACCTCAAGCAGATCTTGAAGAAGTATGGCATGGAAGATTCAAAGCCAGTATGTACACCCATGGTTACAGGATGCAGCCTCAGTGCAAATGATGAATCAGCAGCAGTTCATCAACCAACTTATAGATCCATGATTGGGAGTTTGCTTTATTTGACAGGTACCTGACCATACATCATGCATGCAGTCGGAATAGTTGGGAGATTTCAGGCAAATCCAAAGGAGACTCATCTTCAGGCAGTGAAGAGAATCTTCAAATATCTTCAAGGGACACAAAATTATGGATTATGGTATCCTAGAGATACAGATCTCACACTTCATGCTTATACAGATGCAGATTGGGCCGGAAGCGTGGATGACAGGAAGAGCACAAGTGGTGGTGCATTCTTTATGGGCTCCAGATTAGTATCTTGGTTCAGCAAGAAACAGAGTTCGATTGCCTTATCTACAGTTGAAGCAGAATATGTGGCTGCGGCATCTTGTTGCACACAACTTCTTTGGATGATGCAGACCTTGCAGGATTTTCAAATCACTTGCACTTCACCAGTCTCTATCTTATGTGATAATACAAGTGCAATCAGCATTTCAAAGAATCCAGTCATGCACTCAAAGACCAAGCACATACCAATCAAGTACCATTTTCTTCGGGAACAAGTGCTTGAGCAGAAGGTCAAGTTGGAGTATGTTCCTTCTAAGGAACAAGTTGCTGATATTCTCACAAAACCACTGCCCAGGGAAACTTTTGAATATCTCAGACAAAAGCTGGGAGTAGTTGATGCTTCATCCTGCTGTTGAAGCTTGTATGTTCTACAGAAAATTTGGTATACGCAAGTTACGTAAGGGATATCCGCATATATACGCCGATTTATAATGGGAAAGTCGCGTGTATGGTGTACGCGTGTTGCAGAAAGCATATCCGTGTGCATACGCCGTTTTCTGCAGGAGAAGTCGCGTATATGGAGTTCTGAACAGCAAGGGCAGACTCTGGTCGGAGAAGGTCTGAGATGGGTATGCCAGAATTCTTCAGGCACAGGTTCAGGGGGAGCAGATTAAAGTCTCATAAAGCATTGTTGGCATTTAGATGCTTTTGGTTCTAGTACACAACTGTTGTTGGTTTCAGGAGAAGGAGCTCAGAAGGAAATCTTGGATGCTGATCTAAAAGAGGTGTATCAGATGCTGCTTGTGACTTTCATAAGTCTTGGTCTAGATTTGTTGTCTCTATGTCATGTATCTCTTCTGTGATATCTCTTTTATGGTGTCAAGGTCATGTAACGGCCTATGTTGGTTTCCCCACTATGCCTGGGATGAATGATGTAATATAATTGGTTGTTTCTGATGTATCCCCTCTTGGTTGGGAGTATGGATGTATGTATTGAGTCTTTTGGTAATAGGAAGGTCCCTTATGGTGTATAAGTCTTGGTTCCTTTGAAGAACATCTTTTGCAGATCTTGCCTACAGTCAGAGGAAGCATGTTTCAGCACAGCCAAGCAAAGATATCAGCATGTACTCAGGGGGAGCACAGCCCTTTGCTCTTGATGACAAAGGGGGAGAGTGATTTGATTTGGTATTGTTGCCATCAAGTCCAAAGGGGGAGATTGTTGGTATTATGAGACAAGTGTTGTCCTTGATGGAAAATCACACTGATAACGAATCATAGTGCAGAAGGATAGCAGCAAGGAATTGATGATCAGTCTACAAGTATGAAGAAAAATATATACACGTTGGTTCACTATATACCAAGTCGCGTATACAAGCAGGTTCACTATATACCAAGTCGCATATAGGCAGGTTCGCTATATACCAAGTCGCGTGTACACGTTGGTTGGCTTCAGTAAAAGCGCGTGTATGTGGAAAACTTATCTTTGGTCCAGGGCGGTTATTCCTTGGAAGTTGTGCCTATGGTTTTGGACCTTGGTGTCTCGACGGACGTGTTGATCCCTAGTTTTGAAGATGATGGTATTGGATTTCTATGGTTTTGGCTCTTGGTATTGAACAAGGCCTAAGGCTATATAAGGAGAAGGAAATCATTAGGCAAGTGTATCTAAAAAGTCTTGAATATCTGATGAAGTATTAGATCCAGTACGCAGGTTACTGGTTGATGATGTATTGCTTGATCTGAGCTAAGGAGAGATCTCATCGGTTGATGGAGAACAAGATCTAAGGAGAGATTGGGATCAAATGGTTTGAAATGAACTATCCTTATATGGTTGATTATGCGTATTTCTAGATCTGCATACTGACGCAATGTTATGTTCTGGGTATAACTGATATCTGGTACAGCTGCAAGTTATGAAAAATTATTTTTAGATCTGCACGCAGGTTGTCTTCGGTAAAACCGCGTGTATACGCGGGTTGCCTTCATTGAAGTAGCGTATATCTTTTGGAGCTTGATTTTTGGGTTGCAGCTGGGTCTGACTGTTATTGCAGAGTTCTGTAGTCTGCTCTGTGTTCTGGTGACTGGGTTTGACAGGGTTTCAGTGGTTCAGTGATTGTTGGTTGTTTTGTAATCTGCTATGAAAGTTGAATGAATTGTGGTCTTCAGATTGTAATGTTGTGCTTCAGGAATATCCAGTCTGAAAATGTATGAAAAGTGGTACCTGAAGGAAAGAAGATTGTAGGCCAGCACCTACGTACTAGTATCTTAGCTAGTACAAGAGCAAAGGGGGTTGAAGCTCCCTTCCAAGGAAGTTTGGAGAACGAGAGAAGGTTGAAGCCTTCTGCAGGTTGTAGCCTACGTACTGGTATAAGGCTGCACCAGTACAAAAGATTGTAAACTGAAGTTCTTATTAAAGAAAGATAGAGACGACTTGCAGCAGGTGGTTTTCACCCACATTGGGTTTCCACCTTATATCATGGTGTTCATGTGTGTGGCTTTTGTGTGATGATATGTTTTGTTATACTGTTTACTCTTAATATGGTGAATAATGACCTGATGCACTTAACTGAAGATAAACTAACTGAATTATAAGTTTTCTGGTTATACGTTGTTTTCTTTAGACATAGTAGCGTGTACACGCTGGTTCACTTAACTGAAGTAGTGTATATGTTTCTGAGCATTGAAAAAGTTTTATTGATCTGATAATACTGATTCACCCCCCCCTCTCAGTATTATTTCCAACATCTTGGAGAAAGAGTTAGCTTTCAATACAACTTATCATTTGTAGATAGATGGATAGACAAAGAGGGTCAACATGATTCTTGAGGACATGTTGAGGATGTATGTCATGCATCAACAGAGGAAGTGGGAGGAGTATCTTCCACTTGTAGAATTTACTTATAACAATGGGTATCAAGAGTGGCTGTAGATGAGTCCATTTGAGTCCCTTTACGGGTGGATTTGTAATACTCCTATTATCTGGAGTGATCCAGTGAACAGGGTGTTGATTATACCAAACATGTTGGATGAGATGGAGAATGAGTTGTAGGTTATCAAAATAAATCTGAAGGAAACAAAGGACAGGAAGAAGATTTATGCAGATCAACACAGAGAATTCAAGGATTTTCAGGTTGGGGAGCATGTGATTTTCAAATCAAGCCCAAGAGGAGCTCCTTTAAGATTGTGTCATGTGCCAAGCTAACACCTCAGTATTGTGAGCTTTTGAGATCCTCGAGAGAATTGGGCGAGTGGCCTTCAAACTTGCACTACCTCCAACAATGAAAGGCCATGATGTTTTCCACGTTTCATTACTTAAGAGATATGTGCAGGATATTGATCATGTGATTGATTGGTCTATATTGTAGGTGAAACAAGAGGGAGAGTTCTAGCAAAAGCCACATTGCATCCTACAACAAAAATAACTCATGCTTTAAAACCAAGCAATAGAGAAATTTAAAGTGTAGTGGAAGCACTTTGGGCCTGAAGAAGCTACATGGGAGATGGTTGATTAGATGCAGGCTATGTATCCTTCATTATTTGTTGGTTCAAGAAAATATATATATATATATATATATATATATATATATAGATATATGGATGTTAGTGTAAATACCACAATGAGTTGTGTTTAGGAAGCTCCAATAAGCATTATGTTTATTTTGTTTTTCAACATGATGTCAATTGTAAATATTGCATTGTGCTATGTTGTAAAGCTCCATAGACAACGTGTTTTGTTTACAACGATTTGTTGGTCATAGATGTAATAGAACATTGAGGAGGTGTTCCCAAAAGGGGGAGGGGCATGTAACAACCCCAGGTAAAATTTTCATGTATTAAAGGATAATAAAGGCAAAAATAATAAGGCCAATGTCATGGGATATGTATTTCAAACTGAACGTTGAGAAAAACGTCATAGTGGGAATCACTTGTGGTTTATTAATGACTAAGGAAATTGGCAAAGGAATTAAGGAAAAATTGGCATTTAATTATGAGAAATGAGGAAAGGGAAAGTGAAGAGACACAAATTTTCTTGCAAGGGAAATTAGAGGGAAAATAAAGGAAAATGAAGAAAAATGAGACATCAATGACAAAAGGCATTAGAGAAAAAATTCACAACTTTTTTTAGTTCTAGTTTTTTTCTCTTACATTATAGCACACTTGGAGAATTCTTGGATCACTTTAGCATTCACTTGGATTTGGAGAAAGAAATTAAAGGAAGGCAAAGGAGAGCAAAGGAAAAACAAAGGAAAAGAAAGGGGAAATAAAAGGAAGGTTGGATCAACAACTTCAATAGGAGGATTTGGTAGGTAATAGGTTGCATGTGTGATTTCCTATTGGAGGTGTGAATGCATGGCATATGCATTTCTTTATTTGGTTCATTTTTTGTCATTGTCATGGTTTTTTCCTGGTTTTACAATGATTCTAGTCTTTCCTTACCATTTATTGGATAGCCATTGTGTTATGGGATTCATTCTTGGTTGAGTTTTGGATTGTCAGATGGTTCTAGAACCGAGTGAGGTGGTCTTGGGAAAATCCCAAAGGGTTCGGGGTGGAGAAGTTTTTCTCTGGGAAGCCCTTGAAAGGTGGGTGGATATACAAAAATTCCTGAAGGTATGATACATTGATGATTTTAAGGGAAGATATTAGAAGTTGCAAGGTAGAAAATAACATGTTGATTGAGGCACATGAAAGACTTGCAAGAGCTCAGGAAAAGTAAACAGAGGTTAATGTAGTAATTTTATATATTCTTTCAGAGTTGTAGAAGCAAGGGTAGATAGGATTAGTCATGGAGGTAGGCAAGAGGAGAAGGCTAATGGGGAATATGGTAGTAGGTCTCGGTTGCGATATAGGTTGGATAAACATGACACAATTAGAGATGGTAGAACATTGGACACACCGGATAGGAGGATTGGAATGTATGGGTTTTATTCTAGTTTTCCTCTAGGAGGCATCATCGTCATCACTGCCAACACCATAGGAGGAGTGAGTACTTGCGAGAGGAGTTCAAGATATTCAAGCCTCCTACATTTGTTGGAGAGATGAATAAATCAAAGGATGTATACGCATGGCTACTTGGGATGATGAAGTTATTTAGATTCCATAACTATTCAGACAACATGAAAGCCAAGATAACCACTTTTAGTCTCAAAAGGAAAACATATATCTGGTGGGAATATGTGAAGAACGTTAGGAGCATTAGAGAAAAGGAGCTATTTTGGGATGATTTTAAGAGACTATTTAAGGAGAAGTTCCATGATAGATGACGATCTATCATGGGTTCCATGATATATTATGATCTATCACGGGTTCCATGAAACATGATGAGTACACTAGCAAGTTACTAGAGTTGTTGATGTATTTGCCTTACCTCATGGATAAGAAAGAAAATATTCAAAGGTTCATCAATGGGTTTCCAGTTGTTGGGAACGGGATCCCCCAAAGGGTAGTTTTGGGGCTAAAAGCCCATGTTTGAGTCCAATTTTGTAATAAACTTGTAAATATTCCACATTTTGTGGTTGTGGAGTGCATAGGTGTCATAAGTCATAAAGGGTTATCCACCCTTAGTTTTGTAAAGTAAAGTCAACTGTAAGAGATCTACCCATGGCCCACGGACCATGAGATTTTATAAAAAGAGCTAAGCTCTAAGTAGTTTAAAAAACGGTGATAGAGAAGAGAGTCATAGCTCTAAGCTAGAAGTCTAAGTTTTGGGTCGTAGCGTAGGTAGAGGCTCTACATATGAGTGCACGAAGGCCTAGGGTAGAAGTCTGCACCTGAGTGCGCAGACCCCTCTAGTTGTGTGCGCTAGGTGAATAGATTCTATAATCACTTGGAAGATATCAATAAAGAGAATTATTCTGCAATTTCTGTGTCTTTGTTCTGATTAATGCATCTTATCATTTTATGTATGGACTTCCTTTATAATGCTTATGTGATGCATGAATGTGTATGATTACGTTGGGTAACTGAACACATATAAGAATATCTGTTATGCGGTGCTAACTGTGAGTATCTAAGAAGATAAGTAAGAAACTTAAACTTGTTTAGGAATATGCATGGTACGTTGTCTTAGCAGTGCAAAAGTGTCTAGATCAAGGGTTAGGGCTGCACAAAGGTCAGTCTTACCCTTTCGCGGAGATATTGAAGGATGGAATAGAGGTCTCGTTAGCTAAGCCCTAGAGCCAAGTGACCTGTGCAAAGGCAGGAATAAAGGGAATAAAATAACATCACAACCATCTAAGGGTGTGGAAACTTAGTTCCAGCATCCCACCATATTGCTTCGGGTGAGAATTTGGTCCACGCTCTACAGGGTGATGCCGAAAGGGTAAGTAGTGTAGGGATTTTTTTGACTAATTAATGCAGAACCTGGGTCAGGCCCCCTCAAGGAAACAAATAGTTCCGTTGTTAGGACCGGAATCTGCATAAGAGATGTGTGATGTCGTATCACTAGAATCAAACTAAGAAAGAGATCAGAGACTGGTTGGATAGGAAGATCCACGAATTTGCGGCGCAGGAGAACAGAAACCCATGACTGACAAAGGAACAGTGGCTGGATAGGTACCTGTATACAGAGATCCACGAGATCTTTTTCTTCTCCTTTCTAATTGAGCTATATGAGTGGATTGCAAAGCTAGCAGATAGCCAAGGAAGGTTGAAACTCGATGGTCCTATTGTGTGGACCCTGGAGCTAGGGCGAAGGTTGGAAGCATCTAAGGAAAATATCGCCCGCATTATCGATCATTGGCCCGATCATGTCATATGAGGATTTGTGACTAAATTTGTGGTCGACACCTCAGTCAGCTACAATGAGGCAGAGTGACAGTTTTTCAAAGGACGACGAGGTAAGTACATGAAATATTTTAATACCTGGATTAAAATGCTATTGTGTGAAAAACAAGTTATGCATCTACCTTGATGTTCGAGGCTACACAAAGAGGAAAAACTTACAGAAACAAAGGACAAAAGGGTCCTGAATATAGTCCATTGATCTCACCTCTGTGAGGTGACGAAGAGGGAATAATGCAGGTTTCTCTGTGAAGTTCTATTCAATTAATAAGACAAGGATTCTCACGAATACCACCTCCGCCCACACCACCTCCAACTTCACCACCATTTCCTGCGACTTCACCTGTACCACCTCCACCTCCACTGCAGTTCAGTATGGTGAATTCAGTGAAGCAAACATTCTTCAAAGGCTTGGGAAACAAGGACTTAGACCAATTCTGGTTTTTTGTAAAAGCTGTATGGGAAGCTCAGGGTGTTACAGATGATAACATGAAGAAGGCAACATTGGTTAATGCTCTACAAGATTGTGTGCTAACCTGGTATATCAAGTACGCTAATGATAACCAGAATGTTGGAGTAATAGACATCCAAATAGCACTGAATAGAGAATTCAGTAGGCCTAAATCTAAAGCACAGTCTATTGTATGATTCAAATAAATCACGATGTAACTAGGCGAGACACCTTGGGAACTAGATCAGAGGTTGAAGTGTAAAATCCGTGAAGCTAACATGAAGCTAACAAATGAACAACATCACGAGTGGTTTGTAGCTTCGCTTCTACCACACGTAATGGTTACGTTGTAGCAGAAGAAGTTAAAAACTCAGGCAGAGGACTTAGAGATCTCAATGAGGCTACATGAAACACTGATGCAGGATCCAAATCTGGGGGTTCAGCAGAGCCATGTGCAGTTGAAAAATCTTTGCCTTGAGATGCAAATCTTGAAGCAGGACATGACAGTTCGACCAGAGGTGCGTGAAGAGGTATGGTGTCTAAAATGAAAAAGTCAAGAGCATGAAAAAGACCATTGTCCAGTCTTTCCGAACTACCTCATGGGGGGGGACCAATGCCTTTGAGGCCAAAAGCTCAAGCAGGACCAAGCGCGGGGCCTCCTTGTGGTTTGCTATATGTTAAGTAGTAGGAAAACATGCCATGGATAACTGTCATTTCCTGTAGAAGTTTGTATAGACACCGCAACAAATGTTATGAAACTTATCTAGGTCGGTAGGGCATGATGAGAATAATTGCAGGAGTTATGAATTAATGATGGATATAAGTCCGAAATGCGCCCCCCTGATCGGAGCATAGGGATCGTGCAGATATGATTTCAGGGGTGTGGACGAGACCGAGGTGGAGGAGGACCTGGCAGAGGTCAAGGACAGTTGATCTACTACAATTGTGTAGGACCAGGACACTATGACCACGATTGCACTAACCCCATGCATCTGTCATGCAAGTATTGCACTCTATTTGATCATGAAAGGGAAGACTGTCCTAAGATGACATCAAGGATATGCGACAAAGGGGCACTACCACCGTAGCCTACTCAGAACCTGTAGATGATGAGGTATGAGTCGTGTGAAGAGAACCCAAATGTTAATATAGTGCTCAGAATTGGAATCGCAACAGAAGATGACAAGGAGAAATAGCCTGAAGACGGTACATGGGTTTGCAAAGCTCCAGAAAAGGAAGCTGAGTATGATTTGGAGCGCGCACGTGAAACTTTCATGGAATCGAAGAAGAGATTCGCTGAGGCCTCCACCTTAGGAAGCAAGGATAAGCCTGATCAGGAGATGGACCCTTCTATGCTTACAACTTTCTTGGGGAACTGTATGAAGTTACTACGTGATAGTAAGGCTATGAAGGGGCTACAAAAGCTCATCAATAGATGCATTGGAACCATTCCAGGTGAGCCATGCATAGTGTGAAAGATAGGTAAGCATAAAACAAGGACGGGACAAGAGATGAGACTGACCACATAGATAGGAGAGTATGAGATGGATCAAGTTATCTTGGAACTAGGGTCAGATGCGAACGTCCTAGCTAAACATACTTGGGAAAGGATGGGGAGACCCGCATTACAATGGTCTTCAATTCAGCTAAGGATGGCGAATCAGCAGAAGATCATCCCAATGGGATGACTGCAGGGGGTAACTGTGGATATTGAAGGAGTGAGTGAGCTAGCTAATTTTGAAGTAATAGAGATAGTGGATGACAACAATCCCTATTGTGCACTCATGGGAATTGATTGGGCTACTGATATGAATGAGGTAATCAATCTAAAGAAGCGAAATATGACATTTGAGAAGAAATCACTCTGCGTAATAGTACCCCTAGATCCTGCTGAAGGATCGCGCTATATTGAACTAGTCCGCTATTATGAGAGCAATGAAAAACTAGACTGTATCTACAACATAACACTGTGAGACCAAGATAGGGTGAATCCAACGGTGGATGGATAGATTACATGGGATTTCGAGAGCTCATGCACCTCGGACTCTGATGAAGAACTAGAGCACTGGCAGAATTAGTTACATGAGGCAACTACGCTAAGTTTTAACATGATGACCCAGTCGCTGTGGTGTGTGTTGTCAGAGGTAAGAAATATGCCTACTTATGATGGCCTGAATGATGTAGATATTTTTCTGGATGCATCTGAGAGGGAGGTACCAAAAAAGAAGCACTTCCAGGCAATGGACTGGGCACTGCGGCTTGGTTCGTAAACCTGAGAGCTATCCTAGGAGTCCTCACTACGAGTATTTAGAGGTAAGCTGAGCTATATACATTTTTTCTAGTAGGTCCGGTCCATAGTCTGACAGCAGTAGGCTTTCTAGTCCAACAGCGGGGTCTTATGCACTAGGTTTGGCTGTACTGGGTATTCTCGCTGGAGCTGGGTTGGTGGAAGCTGCCTCGGTTGGACTTAATGTTTCAAGGTAAGCAGTCTTTACGTTACGTAAGTGAATCCCCCGCCTAGCATTAGAAGTAAAGGAACCACCAGAATCTGAGCTAATTGACCGAATCCCAGTGCTATGCTCGCAAGGTGGGGGGTACGCACAAGGGAAGCTTTGATGATTGGCGCGAATGTGGGAGAATGATGAGAAATCACTTTAGGAATCTGAAGATGTGAATGACAGACAAGTATGATTGGCAGGATGATCCACGTGTGCACTTGGCCAAATGGACTCAGGCTTATGGAGAGAAGCCCCAACCTAAATGGGTGCACTTGTTCTATCACACACTAGATATTGTCCCGATGAACAGGTATGTAGAAACAGAGCTTCGCCATGGTACAGGTGAATGGGATATTCTGCGCAAAGGATTCATAATGAAATTCAGTTTCAAAGATGGGTTTGACTATATTGATGAAGCGCTACAAGAGGTGAAAGCAGCAATATTTAGGATATCGTAGGATCCTTTAGACCTTATTCAACCTGAATGGGCTACTAAGTTGAGCCACACGCTAGAATGTTATAACATAACTACTGAAGAAGAGGACAAGGATCCACAAAAGATTAACATCCCTAAAATAGAAGGTCACCGCGAGGTTGAAGGACCACAAGTTGAGAATCCAGATATAACCACACCGAAAAAAATGAAACAAGTAAACATTGGTATAGAGGCAGAGCCAAAATTTGCGAAGATTGGAGATTACTAGGATGACACAATGGTGGATAAGGTCACTGAATTTCTCCGCGAATACCTCAATTATTCCCTACCAAGTTCACGGATCTAAAGGGGATAATCGAGGACCTAGGTATGATGAAGATTACATTGAAGCCCGACGTGAAGCTGGTTAAGCAAATACCTTACCGTCTCAATACAAAGTATAAGGAGAAGGTCCACTTAGAGCTAGACAAGATGCTCATGGCAGGCATTATTGATCCTGTGGAAGAATCTGAATGGGTAAGCCCAATGGTGGTACAGGAGAAAAAGAAGAAGGATGAAATAATGATATGTGTGGATCTTAGAAAGCTGAATGACGCTTGTGTACATGATCCTTTCCCGACTCCGTTCTCTAATGAAGTGTTGGACAATGTAGGTGGTTAGGAGGCATATTCCTTCATTGATGGATTCTCGGGGTACCACCAAATCAAAATTGTGCCAAAGGATGGGAGCAGGACAACCTTCATGACTGAGTGGGGTTGTTTTCAGTACACTGTAATGCCATTTCAATTGAAGAATGCACCTGTGATATTCTCGCGCGTAGTCGTTGCCACATTCAAGGAATTTATTCATAAGTTCCTGGAGGTATACTTTGATGACTGGACTATGTTTGGGCTAGTAAAATGCCATGTAGTGAGCTTGCGCCAGATGCTAGATACCTGTCAAAGATACCAGATTGCGCTCAACCTAAAAAAGTGTCTGTCCTATGTTCCTTTTGGGACCTTGTTGGGTCATGTGGTTTGCAGATAGCTACTGATGGTAGACCCCACGAAGATCACGGTAATACTGAACTTGGAGGTGCCAAGGAGTGTAAAGCAGTTGTGCACTACCTTAGGACATTCTTTTGGAATGAGGACTATAAGAAGAGCCTGGGTGTATTGAAAGAAAAGATGGTCACCGCCTAGTCTTCCCGAATTGTAAGAAGGAGTTTCATGTCCATGTGGATAGCACTGGGAGCAGTACTGACACAGGTTGGAGGAGAAGACTTGGACCATCCTATCGCATTTTTAAGAAGAAGATCATCCAAGGCAAAGAAGAACTACTCCACCACCGAGTGTGAAGGGTTAGCCATGGTGTATGTGCTCCAGAAGTTTAGACATTACTTATTGGGAGGCCATTTTAAGATGTACATAGATCATTCCTCGCTGAAGTACCTGGTCAATAAGGCTGTGTTGGGAGGGAGAATCTGTAGATGGCTCTTATTGTTCTAGGAATATGATTTTGAGGTTATTGTGAAGCCTGGATGACTGAATGTGGGACCAGACCATCTATCACGCATCGAAACAAGAGAAGAGCTCACTAATTTGGAGGAAGGATTTCCTGATGCACAACTATTTGTAGTATGCATCATGGATGGTCATTTCAAGGATATAATACACTTCCTAATGAAAGGAACTACCCCTAAAGGATACATTGTCCAACAGAAGAAGGAATTAGTGGTGCACGTGGCAGATTTCTCTATCATTTTTGGGAATCTATACAAAATGGGGTTTGATGAGATATTGCAACAATATGTACTTGACTGTGAAAGAAGCATCATCCTCGTGGACTCTCATGTGGGCATTGTGTGAGGGAATTATGCAGGAAGAGCAACTGCGAAGAAGATTCTACGCACAGGGTTGTAGTGGCCAACCCTCCATCAGGACTCAAAAGTGTATTGCAAGGTTTGCGATGTATGTAAAAGGACTGGAAGGCCATCGTGGAGGGATGAGATTCCCTTGAATCCATAGATGACATTGCAACCCTTTGAGAAGTGGGTGAAAGACTTTGTGGGAACCATTCAGCCACAAGGAAAGATGGGAGCAAGGTACATTGTCACCGTGATGGATTATTTGACTCATTGGGTGGAGGCACAGCCTGTGAAGGATTGCACAAGCACAACTGCCATGAAGTTCCTCTTTGAGCATGTACTAACACGATTTGACTGTCCAAAGATCTTGATGAGTGATCATGGTACGCACTTTCTGAATGAGACGATAACCGTGCTGATAGAGGAATTCCAAGTATACCACTAGAAGAGCACACCTTATCACTCGCAGGATAATGGGATGGTGGAAGCATTCAATAAAGTGCTAGAGAATGTGCTAACCAAGGTTTACAATTCTCAACGAAGTGATTGGGACCTACGCATACCTGTAGTATTATGGGCTTATCGAATGACATGCAAGAAGTTGACTGGCCAAACCCCTTTTAGGCTTGTCTATGGTGTTGAAGTGGTAATGCCTATGGAATATATTGTGCCTAGTCTGTGCATAACAGTGCTCACAGGTATGACAGATCACAGAGCTCTAGACGAAAGGCTCACACAACTGGATGAACTTGAGGAAGAGAGATTTCTAGCTGGATTTCACCAACACATCCAAAAGCAGCATGAAAAGTCATGGCATGACCAACATATTAAGCTACACACATTTAAGGTAAATGACCTAGTTTTGTTATATGATAGTAAGTTTGATAAATTTCCAAGGAAGTTCAGGATGCACTGGTTAGGGCCCTATGTCATTAAGGAGATTACCGATGGAAGAGTGGTACAACTAGTCAAATTGAATGGAAATCCCTTTTCAGGAAAAGTGAATGGCAGTTGATTGAAGCCATACACCAACAGTCTGACCATGTGACTAGATGAAGGTAGCATAGTCATAACACTCCAGGCAGCTGAAAGGAGGCGTGGGACTATAAACTACACTTCCTGGGTTGGGGAGCTGCATGGTTGGAGGATGGTGCAAAGCAAGGAAGCTTCATAGGGTTTGCGATAGCACGAAGAGAGCTGTGCTACCTAGGGAGAAATGTCGCAGGTCAACCGAAAAGTGACCGATAAAGTCACTATTCATGATTTGATGACAGAAGTACAGCCAAATCGAGCGGGCAGACAGAATTTAAGACAAAATTAATGGCTAAATATCCTTGATAATCTGCCACCAATCCAGCTTTAATGGACCGAAATTGGGGGCAACAATTAGATTTGAATTCAAAATGCCCTATAAATTACAAGTGGTTGTCCAACAAAAAACACTTTCCATTTTGAGAACTAAGTTGATGAGCTCTCAGACACCCATGGACCGAGAATTCTTCGAGGCTGTCAAAGAGACTCGCGCATTTTCAAACTTGCCAGAGACGTCATGATCACTGTTAGAAAGAATTATGTCAGCACCTACCAAAATTATCAATACTGAATGCGTAGTAGAGGAGCCGACACAGGAAATGGAAAGAGAGGCAAAAGTAGTTGCTTCGAAAGTGGCTGAAGTACTGGAAGAGGTCCCTAAATCACTGAGCATGCCGAGACCAAAGCCAAACCCAACCAAGGAAACCGCGAAGGACAAGAAGGGCAAGCAGCCTGTCATACCGGTGCACGCATCGCCTAGGAGAAACCACTGCACATGAGAAAGGCAGGGCCATAAACTTAGAACCAGAGGAGGAAGACATTGAAGACATCCCGATGGACGATGAGGATGTGGGAGTTGAAGTCAAGGAGGTTGAAACCCAGGGTGCAGACCCTATTACTCAATTGCCAGAGTATGTCCCTTCGTGAAAGCCTAAGTCCAAGGTGCCAAAGGAAATTGATGAGAGTAAGACTCCCATGAAAACCCCTATGCTGCTGGATGAAATTGTGTTCGACAGTCCATGCTTGGAATGAGTGGCTAAAACTTGAAGACTGGAACTTGGGGGACCACGAGAAGTTCCCACACCTGGAGACCGAGCAGATAATGTGCCGCATCATTGATATGAATTCGGGAATGACCGCATTGGAGCTTGGGAGGTGGCTCAAGGGAGTACAAAGGGCAAGGTTACTTAACTTGCTCTGGGTGCCACACTACAACCGCACCCCAGTGACATTTTTGGACATCAAGTAGCTGTTTTGCGTGGTGCATGATGGGTGTATGTGGCTGGAGGAGCCGATACCTGTCACAGATAGGGTTATTCATCAGATAATGCGACTGCCATATACAGGAGAGAATCTGGCCATGATATTTGGTGAAAAAGGTGGTAAACAGGCTCTCATGGAATCAATGAAAGAAAAATTTAAACTGGTGAAGAAGTCGCATGGATACGCTATATCTAGTATCTGTGACCCCGTTGTGGAGGTAGCCACACAGATCCTTGTGGGGAAGGTGATGAGGAAGTGTCGCTTTGATGAGGTTTCAGTGCCTGTCGTCGCGCTTGCAGCACAGTGCGTTGAAGGAGTCCAATTCAACTCGTTAAACTACCTTCACGGAGAGTTCCTGGCAAACTACTGTGAATCATAAGAGCTCAGGAAGACGTTCCACTACGCATGGCTCTTGCTATCAATTGTGCTAGTAGCATGGGAGCTGCTAGAGGATAGCCAATTCCCTTTGGTCGCACCAAACCTCCCTGAAGCAATGAAGTATGCTTCACTGTGGGAACCAAGGATGTGCAGCGTGTCAGGGACACAAAGATATTTTAGATCTTGATGAAAATGAACATTTAGATGACCATCAATCGCAAGCCACGATTGTCGCCTACGATGTACACCAACTTGCAGGGCTACATCGAGTTTAAAGCAGACTTCCATTGAGTATCCATCAGGGTGCGGAAGGACCCTACGTAGAAATGGTACGACTTTCCATATTTGGAAACGGATGATGCCATTGATGTAGTGCTTGATCAATGGCCAACAGAGTGGTGCTCTACAATAGATTTGGCGGTGGGCGGAAGCGAGTCTATCGCACAGAAGAAAAAGGAGAAGGCCAAGCTTAAGGTGACACAACTAGCCGAAAAGAGGTAGAAGGAGGCTATTGATAAGGCTCAAGCAAAGCATGAGGCCATGCAATAGACAGGGAAGCAGGCAAGTGGGATAGGGTGGGGCTCTGAAAAAGGCACGAGGTCATGTTCACCTGAGATAGTGGAAGAAATGAAATAACACGACACTGACCCTCAGGAGACGTCCGCTCGCATCAGGCGCCCAAGAGAGCTAGACAAGGGAGGGCCCAGGAAGAAGTCAAAGGCAACCAAGACCTCACTAGACCCCATCACATTAACAGAGGGTGATTTACATGATATCGGTGACACAATCAGGGATGTCACTATGGAAGCCCTGCAACAGTTTGAATAATAGCAACATATCATATTAGGGGCTATCCAGATAGGGTTGCAGGAACTACAGACCCACGCGTTGGTATCTACAAGCTTGGCTATCAGCACTTCAGAGGCTGCTGATATGCTGTGCACGAAGACTTCCAGTGCGATAGTGTTGCCAGATGGAGCACTGGACACAGAGAATGAGGCTAGGAGGCCCATTGTTAGTGCCCTAAAGGGAGTCATATTGAACCTCACAGCTCTCCCGTGCAAAGCACTCCACCTCTTGCAGGATGGAGTAATTGCAAAGTTGAGGGCCCAAGAGCATTGCATCCTCCAAGTGATCAGTGAACACCAGATCAATAACGAGCAGATGGCCCTACAGAGAAATGTTGCCATCGCCATTGAGACTGAGGTGACCAATTAGAGAAAGCACATTTTGCAGGTCATAGAGGAGGCATGCAGAATGGTCCCAGAGTTGGCCGTTCCAAAGGAGGAGCTAATCGAAGTATGCATCCGCAAGTTGGCCACAAGGGTGCTCGACACTCAGACTAAGATGGAGCGGTTTTAGTTGGAGTTGAACCTACAAATTACAGAATTACAATTGAGGGCCTAGCCTTCAACCCCGCTAGAAGTGAAGGAATAGCGGGCAACCACTGTCAAATAGGTAGTAGTGGCAATGGATAGTGCAATAGTAGACTACACACAGTTGTTTGAGTAGTAATTTGAGGTCCTGAAAAGCTTGCAGGAGGACCCCAATGTACAGAGGCTAGAAATGGAAGTGTGCAAGATACAAACAACGCTACGATGAGGTTAGGGGCATAGCGTGAACCGTCACACTGACACAAAGACTAGCCAAGCTGCAGGAGGCCAAGCAGCTGAAGGAACAAGGGGATGCAACACTACACAAGGAAGCAGTGCTCAAGGCGAGACTAAAGTCCTAGTTGGATGACGCTTACACAGTGATAGGAAATATCGAAGGAAAGCTTGCGACTCTGTAGGAAACACATCAAAAGCTTCAGACTGACAATGTAGGAGCAGTGACCAAGAAGACAGTGGAAGACGCTAAGCAAGCAGTAGATCAGTGCACAGCCAAGGTTGCGGTCATACTGGTCGAGCTGGAAGGACTTCGTGCAAAGATCTCTACGCCTACCGAGCGACTCAAGGGAAAGTCATGATGTTTGTCTTGGGGGCTTGTTGGGAATGAGATCCCCCAAAGGGAAGTTTTGGGGCTTAAAGCCCATGTTTGAGTCCAATTTTGTAATAAACTTGCAAAGATTCCGCATTTTTGGTCGCAAAGAACATAGGTGTCATAATTCATAAAGGGTTGTCCGATCTTAGTTTTGTAAAGTAAAGGTGGTTGTAAGAGATCTACCCATGGATCGTGGACCATGGGATTGTATAAAAAGAGCTAAGCTCTAAGTACTTTAAAAAACGTGATAGAGAAGAGAGTCATAGCTCTGAGCTAGAAGTATAAGTTTTGGTTCGTAGCGTAGGTAGAGGCTCTGCAGCTAAGTACACAAAGGCCTAGGGTAGAATTACACAGCTGAGTGCACAAACCCCTGCAGCTGTGTGCGCAGGGTGAATAGAGTTTGTATATCACTTGGAAGATATCAATAAAGAGAAGTATTCTGCAATTTCTATGTCTTTGTTCCGATTAATGCATCTTATCATTTTATGTATGGACTTCCTTTATAATGCTTATGTGATGGGTGAATGTGTATGATTATGTTGGATAACTGAATGGATATAAGAATATCTATTATGCGGTGCTAACTGTGAGTATCTAAGAAGATAAGTAAGACACTTAGACTAGTTTAGGAATCTGCATGGTACGCTATCTTAGCAGCGCAAAAGTGTCTAGATCAAGGGCCAGGGCTACGCGAAGGTCAGTCGTACCCTTTCACAGAGGCATTGAAGGACGGAATAGAGGGCTCATCTTTCAAGCCCTAGAGCGAAGTGACCTGTGTGAAGGTAGGAATAAAGGGAATAAAATGACATCACGACCATCTCAGAGTGCATAAAATTGGTTCCAACATCCCCCCATACTCCTTCGGGTGAGACTTTGGTCTGTGCTCCACAGGCTGATGCCGAAAGGGCCAGTAGTGTAGGGATTTGTTTGGCTAATTAATGCAGAACCTAGGTCAGGTCCCCTCAAGATAACACTAGTATAATTTAGATACCATATTGAGTTTGATGAGCCTTGATCATTGGAGGAAGCCATCTAGTATTGAATAATTATTATGAACAATTGAAGTGCAAGTCTGAGAACAAGCATCATTGAAAAGCGAATGAGAATGATATGGGAAAATGGCCCCAGAATTGAGGAATACTACATGATGTTGGTGAGAAAGAGAATGTGGCTCCATACAAGAAGTTTAATGTAGCAAAGAAGGGACATGGACCTCATCCTAGAGAATAGTAGAATAAAGGTAGTGGCATATAACCATTGTAGTGTTGGATTTGTGGCAAAGATCATCGAAAGAAGGATTTTCCATTATACCTAGGTGTCAGGCCTCAAATCTACAGTGCTTAGGTGGACCAAATAGTCAGGGATGTTGGTTAGAGCATTCCTTGAATCTATGTAGCAGTTGATAACAGGTAGGTAGATCATCAAGTGTCCATTATTAAGATGGAAGGTAAGGTCTGTGATTGAGTTGTTTCCATTTTTATTGATCCCAGATCTGATTATAGTTATGTTAGTCTTTAACTAGTGGATAAGTGTGGCTTGAATAAAGAAGTACATGCAATATCTTAGTTGGTGCAGTTGGCTACAGGAACCAAGAGAAGAGTTCACCATTGGGTGAGAGCTTGTGCATTTGAGCTGAATGGTATGCCTACATCAACACATCTGAATGTGCTTCCTTTGGGATCATATAACAAGATTTTGGGTATGGATTGGTGATTTACTCACAGGACCGAGGTATATTTCTATGAGAAATCCATTGAGTGCCTAGATGATGATGGGGAAAGGAGAGTTGTGTAGGGAAAGAAGAAGACTACATCAGTGAGGATGGTTACAACTATGAAATCTAAGTGTAATTGTAGGAAGGGGTGTGTATTGTTTCCAGTTCATGTGTCTAGTAGCAAGGTAAGGATGTTGAGGATGATGAAATATTGAAGAAGTATCATGTTTTTCAATAGTTTTAGGATGTGTTTCCCACAAAGTTTTGAAAGTTCCCTCCTCATAGGGAAGTCGATTTCTCTATTGAGTTGGTACCAGGAGCACATCGACATCAAAGGCATCTTACAGGATGAGCACTCTAGAGTTGGTGGAACTAAAGTGGCATCATATGGAAATTCTTGACAAGGGATACATAAGGGAAAGTGCATCGCCTTGGGGTGCACCAATATTATTTATAAAGAAGAAGGATAGTACTCTCCATTTGTGCATTGATTAGAAGCAATTGAACAACATGAAAATCAAGAACACGTATCCATTACTAAGGATTAATGATTTGTTTGATAATTTGAAGGGAGCAATAATGTTCTCGGAGATTGATATGAGACCAGGATATCATCAAGTGTATATCAAGGATGAATACATATGGAAGACCACATTTCGTATGAGGTATGGGAATTATGAGTTTGTGGTGGTTCCTTCTAGTCTTACTAATGCTCCATCAACTTTCATGTGCTTGATGAACAGTATGTTGCGTGATAGTGCTTATTGATGATATATTGATATATTCCAAGAATGAGGAAGAGCATGCAGAACACCTGGCAGTAGTGTTGAGATTTCTTAGAGAGCATTAGTTATTTTCCAATCTTAGCAAGTGTAGTTTATTTTAGACTAAAGTTCATTACTTGGGACATGTCTTTTTCTGAGGAAAGGGATAACATCAGATCCAGAAAAGATTAAAGCTATCATGGAGTGCCCAACTCCTAGGATTGTGGATGAGGTCAAATCATCCATTAGGTTAGCAGGTGATTACAAGAGGTTCATCAGGAACTTCCATAGGATTGCATATCCTACTAAATCATTGTAGATGAAAGGAAGGAAGTTTGAATGGGTAGAGACTGTGAGAGAAAATAGAGGATATTACAGCGGATCTGTTGTAGGTTGTGTCTCTTCATTTTGCTGGATAATAGAAAGGAAGGACTGGCTGTTCGGGGTGGACGTAGCCCAAAATGGGTGAGCCACGTATATCTGTGTCTCTCTTGTTTTATGCATTTTCTGTGTTTATATTTCTGCAATATTTTATGTTTTCCATTCTCTGTAATATATAATTTTATAACATCAACAAGTGGGTGGAGACAGGGAAATTCCTCAATGTGCAGTGAAGGAATTTGAGGCATCCAAGCTTGGTTTGATTTTGTGATCTTGGGACCAGTTTAGGTGAGATCACGTTAGCTTGAGGGTGGAGTTGGTTTAACTTCTGGAGTCCCTGGTTTAGTAGTTTTTGGTTTATCCCATGAGATCCCATATTCATGCATGGAATATGGCTCATGGGTGATTGGCTAAAAGAAATATTTGGTTCAAACCAATCTATGGTCGGGTGGTACGTGGAAGTCCCTATCTTGGTTTCCTTTTGCATATGTAATTATGAGTTATTTTCCTAATGTTAATAATGAGCACATGTACTTGTTATTATGTTGTTTTCATGGCATATTTGTTATAGTCGTTATTCTGGTTATATGCTGATTATAAGCATGGTTCTATGATGTTCTCTAGTTAAGGCACTTGTTCAGGATTCTATAAGTTATTGAATGGTTGATGAATGCATGGCCTAACAAGTGTTATTGCTGTAGGAATTTACAGGGTAAGTTCCACAGAAAGAATACCAAAAGGACACCGCTCACAACCAGATCTCAAATCAATACACCAGTATTTTTGACGTGGTTAAAACCCTCAGAGTACAAGGAGGGAAACAGTCCACGGCCTGTCCCAACGTGGGTACTACAGGCAATTTATTAATCAAAGAATGAAAATTTACATAAGCTTCTCTCATGCACGGATTACCCGAACAATGACCCTCCATGCGCTTTAAATAGAACTCATGGACCAATCGGGTGTCAAGCCACGGATCAAGTGTCGGTAATACCGAGGTGAGAGTGAACCGTCGGATCACTACATATCGTGACCGTCGGATTGTAAGTTACAAAATGTACAACGGTAAAGAAACACACTTTACCTAACTCTAACCTAACTCTATACTAGACCAAGTTGAACTTAACTATATCCTATGTGTCGGAATATCCTAACATCCCCCCTTAAGAACAACTTGGGATAGGATTGAAGGATTTACAAATATGACACAATAGGAGAAGGAAGGAGGCACTAGAGCCTATCCCCCCTTAGTGACAACTTCCTGAACTCCAAGCATATATCGAAGTTTGGTGAACTTCGCCTCTGTGAGAGCCTTTGTGAAGATGTGTGCAACCTGATCATCTGTTGGACAATATTGCACTTCAAGAACATGGTCATGAATGAGCTTTCTGATAAAGTGCATGTGTAGTTCAATGTGTTTGCTGCGCTGATGCTGGACTGGATCTTTGCATAGCTGAATGGCACTTTGATTATCACACCAAAGTGTGGTTGGATGCTGCTGCTCAAAGCCAAACTCTGATAGGATCTGACGAAGCCACAAGGCTTCCTTACTAGCTTCCACGGCACCACGATACTCTGCTTCTGCTGACGAAAGAGAAATGGCAGCCTGTTTCTTACAAGCCCATGTAATAGGTCCTGAACCAAGAGTGAAGACATAACCGGCAGTAGACTTCCGATCATCAGGGTCACCAACCCAATCAGAATCAGTGAAACCAACTAACAGAGGAGCTGCTTTGGCACTGTAATGAATCCCAAACTGTACTGTACCTCGAACATAACGAAGTATTCTTTTAGCTGCTTTCCAATGACTTTCACGGGGGTTTTGCATAAAACGAGCAACAAGGCCAACAGAAAAGGAAAGATCAGGACGAGTATGGGTTAAATACAAGAGTTTTCCGACAAGTTGACGGTATAAGGTAGCATCAACTTCAGGAGAAGTACAAGAGACTGAAAGTTTGACTCCAGACTGAAAGGGAGAAGGGGCTGGCTTACAGTCTTCCATGTGAAAATGACGAAGAATATCACAAGCATACTTGGACTGGGAAAGGAAAATACCCTCTTGGGATTGCAAGACTTGAAGACCGAGAAAATAGTGTAAGTGGCCTAAGTCTGTCATTTCAAATTTCTTTTTAAGGCTTGACTTCACATGGTTTATAAGGTTGGGATCACTACCAGTAAGAATAAGATCATCAACATAAAGAACAAGGATGATAAGAGAGTTGCCCACTTTCTTGGTGTAGACAGTATTGTCAGAATGACACCTAGAAAAGCCAGATTCTAAAAGAAAGCTATCCATTTTGGCATACCAAGCCCGAGGAGCTTGCTTGAGGCCATAAAGGGATTTCTTAAGTCGACAAACAAGGCTGGAGTCTGTTTGTATGAAGCCAATGGGTTGTTCCATATAGATTTCTTCCTGCAAGTCCCCATGCAAGAAGGCAGATTTAACATCCATTTGATGGACTTCCCATTTTAAAGAGGTAGCAAGGGAAAGAACAAGGCGGATAGAGTTCATTTTGGCAACAGGGGAGAAGGTTTCAGTGTAGTCAATGCCTTCAACCTGTGAAAAGCCCTTAGCAACGAGACGAGCTTTATGTTTATCAACTTTCCCATCTGGTCCATACTTGGTTCTGTAAACCCATTTACATCTAACAAGTTTGCGTCCCTTTGGTAGAGGAACAAGATCCCATGTATCATTTGTCATCAATGAATGATATTCTTCATTCATAGCTGCTTCCCAATGTGGATGGCCTGAAGCTTCTGCAAAAGTGTCAGGATCATGATTTACTGGAGCTTGAGCCAGTAAAGAAGAGGCTCTTTCAAACTGAGAACGTGTACGTCGTTGATCTGTAGGATCACCGGCAAGATCACCTACTGCATCCCGAGTAGCACGGACCCATCTTGGAAGTTGAGGATCCTGAGAAGGTGGGGGAGGATTATCATCCTCGCTTTCATCATCTGAAGAAGAAATGTTTTCAAAAGTAGAAGAGATAGGAAGAGGTGGCACATCCGCCGGACTAGGCTCGCAGGCCGATTTATTTTCATCAAATTTTACATCTCTTCTAATGATAACATTTTTGGACTTAAATGGAATAAGTCTATAACCTTTTACATCTTCAGAATATCCAACAAAAGTACATTTCTCACTCTTAGGTTCTAAAGCTTTATGCTTTTCATCTGGAATATGGGCCCATGCTTCACTTCCAAACACACGAAAGTGACTTACATCTGGTTTAATGGAACTCCAAGCTTCTTCTGGAGTGATATTCTCTAGAACCTTAGTAGGAGTGCGATTGATTATATAATTTGCACAATTAATTGCTTCGGCCCAAAAACTAAGACTGAGTCCTTTAGATTGCAGCATACAATTAGCCATTTCCTTTAAGGTGCGATTTTTCCTTTCAGCTACACCATTTTGTTGTGGAGTGTATGGAACAGTATGTTGCATTTGAATTCCATTTTCGGTGCAAAAGTTGATGAATGTGTTTTTAACATATTCTCCACCATTATCAGTTCTTAGCTTAAGAATTTGATGTCCAGATTGTTTTTCAACAAAGGCTTTGAAGGCCAAAAAAGTGTTAAATACTTCACTCTTGAGTTTTAAGAAGTATACCCAAGTGCGTCTGGAGAAATCATCAATGAAAGTTACGAAGTACTTGCAGCCAGAGAATGAAGCAACAGGAAGAGGACCACATAAATCACTGTGCACAAGCTGTAAAGGGGCTGAGGCGTGCCAAGAGGCACGTTTGTCAAAACTGTCCCGATGATGTTTTCCGAGTACACATCCGGAACAAACACCATCTCTGCAAGATATCATAGGAAGACCTGTCACCATATTTTCTTTACATAGATGCTGAAGGGAGTGATAGTTTAAGTGACCAAATCGCTCATGCCAAAGTTTGCTCACTTCATCATTATGAGCAACAAATACTGAGGGAAGATTGGATGACCCAAAGTTGTGAAACTTATACAACCTTTTGGAATCATCAGCAAGACCAGTAGCTAGAATCTGTTTAGGATCTTTTAGATCCTTGATTACAACATCATGAGGTGAAAATTCAACAATTTTACCTTCACCTGAATGAGTTATCTGATAGACAGATAGAAGGTTGCAGGATAAGGTTGGAACACATAATACATCATTAAACTGACCATTGTCTAGATGAACAGTTCCAGTCCCTACAACATTAAGAGATCTATCATCACCAATATATATATTTTTGGTGTTACAATCATTTAAAGAAGAAAACATGGCTTGATTTTTGGCCATGTGACAAGAGGCTCCAGAATCAATGAGCCACTCATGAGAATGAGAAGAAGAAGAAGATACATTTAATGCATAACCAGACTGAGATGATTGATAATGACATGCAGAAAGTGCCATTCCGGAAGTTGAAGTTGAAGTAGGCTCCACATGGATGTTATGTTTCTTCATTGCGGCTTCCAAGGCTTCCATCTTCTTAAAGCATTTATATTCTAAGTGGCCATCTCGATTACAAAAGTTACAATGTCTATCAGACTTCTTCCATTTGTTTTTATTGGTCTTATCATTTTGCTGAAATGATCTTTCATTTTGAGGCTGAGATGGTTTAGGACCATTCTTTTGAGGATATGACTTCTTAGGATTCTTTGAATTTGGTTGCTGCTGGGCGGCTAACGCTTTCGTGGAAGAGTTTCCAAGATTAAGAAGACCAAGGTGTAAGAGTTTTTCTTGTTCTCTTATTAAGGAATCACAAAAGGAGTCAAAGGAAGGGGCCTTGTATTCTTGTCCTTGACAAATGAAAGCTTCCCTTGTAGAATGGAAAGTGGAAACAAATACAGAGTAGGCTGGTCCCAACTTAGTAAGGATGGAATAAATGAGGTTACCATCTTCTTTCTTAACTTTAACACCTTCCAAGAGATATCTAAGGGTCTTGAATTTGGACAAGAAATCTTCAATGCAAGAAAAATTATTAGGATCCAAAGTAAGCAGCTCATTTTCAAGTTGATGGGCTCTAATTTCATTTTTAATTCCAAAAACTTTAGCAAGTTTTTCTAATGCTTCATGAGGAGTCTCAAGTTCTGCAATGTGGAATCTAAGATCAGGAGAAACAGACATCCCTATCAAACCACGTGCTTGATCTTGTCTATTTTCCCATTTTGCCGCCTTGTCTTCATCTTTTGGTTTCTTCTCTTGGTCTGTGGCTATTCTGTAGAGACCTTTACTTCTAAGTAAATCTCCCATGTAGGCTACCCATTGGAAGTAGTTAGTGCTGTCAAGAATGACTTGGCATGGACTTTCCATTTTAAAAAAAACTGAAGCTGAAGATGCTGAAAGTAAGTGTTCCAATGGATAGATCTCGAAAAAATAGGCGGTTTTAAAAAAAACGGCTCTGAAAAAGGCTTCCGGATGAAGAAGTTATGGCTTTTTGAAAAAAAAATGTTGACGTTGCCGGCAAAGTGCGCGAATGTGCGGGAATGAAAAAATCCGCCCCCACAAAACACAAAACACAAAACCCAACACGAATATGCAAAGAAAAACGAACCTTACGGCTCGAAGTTAGCTTTAGCCAAAAAAACTAGAAATTTTAAAAAAAATCTCAAAGTTAGCTTTAGCCGAAAAACTTAAATATTTTTCTCAATGTTTCTGATTTTCCGAGATCACACTAAGGTGCAGGGAAAAGAGCATACGCATGAGAAAAATCCTTCCTTTCTGTTTCTGATTTGCCCAGATCGCACAGAGTCGCAGGACAAAGAGCATACGCAGAAATGAAAGGTATAGATCCGGTTAAAAAAAGGCTAAATAAACTGAGACCGAAATAAGCAGAGAGAAAATAATAGTAAACTGCAAAAAAAAAACACTGTATACCTCCCGATCTGAAAAATGACGCAGCTAGGGCTACCGGAAACCTTTTCGCGTGAAACGAAAGGGGTTCCTCACTGGAACAGATGCTCCGAACGCAACAGAGCAGTCCTCTCGGCCCGAAAGCAGTCAGAAACAGCAGATCTAGGAAACGACAGCCGCATGCAGTTCTACGGGCTTCAGATTTGGATCACCAACGGACGCGGCCCTCAAATAGCTCTGATACCATGTAGGAATTTACAGGGTAAGTTCCACAGAAAGAATACCAAAAGGACACCGCTCACAACCAGATCTCAAATCAATACACCAGTATTTTTGACGTGGTTAAAACCCTCAGAGTGCAAGGAGGGAAACAGTCCACGGCCTGTCCCAACGTGGGTACTACAGGCAATTTATTAATCAAAGAATGAAAATTTACATAAGCTTCTCTCATGCACGGATTACCCGAACAATGACCCTCCATGCGCTTTAAATAGAACTCATGGACCAATCGGGTGTCAAGCCACGGATCAAGTGTCGGTAATACCGAGGTGAGAGTGAACCGTCGGATCACTACATATCGTGACCGTCGGATTGTAAGTTACAAAATGTACAACGGTAAAGAAACACACTTTACCTAACTCTAACCTAACTCTATACTAGACCAAGTTGAACTTAACTATATCCTATGTGTCGGAATATCCTAACAATTGCAACTATCTAGGGAGGGAATTAGACCTTCTTGGTGATTCTTAGATGAAGATTATAATTTTATGATCAGATATGTATTCATGACCAGTATCTTTCATGTTTACCATATGTTTGATGAAATGTATATCATGGATTAGGCATGTCTAGGTCAAGTTATTTCTTGAGTTTTGATTGATTAGCATTTTAAACATCTTCGAATGCATTCTAGAAAGTTACATGTAGACCTTGGTAGGGTATGGTGGATAACCTAAAAATTGACTCAGATCTCAGAACCGCTGGCACATAACTAAGGATTTGAGTTCATAACTACATCGAGGTAGTCATATGCATACAATTGGAGTCTCATAACAACATGCATACAATATTTTGGGTGGTTTTATGGACTTAATGAAGTGAAAAATATTTCTAGCTCAGGAAATTAGTCAGTTGACTCCTAATTGGTCTGTAGTCCATGAGGAATGTCTGTAAGTCTTTAATTTGTAGGTCCCACTTCCTTAGCTGGACCTTGGAGGTTGATTCATGTCATAGTAGCACAAAAATCATGTTTACCCCAGAGAACTCATAAAAGTGGGTAAATGTGAGAGGAGGCATTACAATTGATTGAATATTGATGTTCACCAAAAGTTCCTTTTGGTGATATATTACAAATTTTTATATATTTGTATATAATTGTTAGTTTCTTAATTACCATGAAAATATTTAGTTAAAAGTGAATAATATTATTCATAGGTGAATTTTTTTATAACCTTCCTCTTTTGAGGAAATACCCATTTATTTGGCTAATGGAGCCATAAAACCTGTCAATGGATATCCATATGAAATAGTTCAAGTTAGATTTAAAGAACCTTAGATCGATTTTTTCCTCTTGCATTAATGAGTGGTTAGTTTTTCTCGTTAATAGATCCATGTGATATTTTTTAAACCCCATCCTAAAGATGCTTCGGAAGGGCCAGGGAAGACAAAGTTGAAAGATAAAAATGTCGATGATATTGTTCCCCTGCCCAAGTGTATATTAAAGAGATCTTCTAGAATTTTTGTAAGACGTCCAAGGGGATCCATGTGAATGATTCATAGTATATAGGAATAGCCTCAATCATAACCTTGCAAAGAATCAGCCTGCTAGCTCTGGATAACCATATATTACACCAACTCCTAATTATGAGTTTTATGTTTGCAATGGGTCAAGTCCAATCCTATTTCCTATAGCTATTTGGATTTAGAAAGAAACTCAAATATTTGATAGGATCCCCTGAAGGTGACGAGGTGACTAAGAGGACCTGGAGATAATGTTAAAGTCTACCTGGTCAAGGGTGTTTCCAACCAAGGTGGATTTGGATTAGTTAATCATCATACTAGCAACCATATGGAATCATTCCAACATGAAATTTAGAATTTGAATATTACCTACATCCATCACTAGAAAGAGGACAATATCATCCACAGTTAATAGATGTGTAATAGAGAAATCCTGAGAGATCTCCATTGTAAGATGTCATCTATTTGCATTAGTGATAGCCCAACTAAGGGTTTCAAGAAAAGCAGAAAGAGGAAAGGAGACAAGGGGAAACCTTGTCTAATCCTCTATGAGTATTGAAGAAGGAAGAAGTTGATCCATTAATTAAGAGGTCCATCAAAGAGGTAGTAATGCAGTTGTAGATCTAGGATACAACCAGGGGGATGAAGCCCATGTGTAGAAGAATTAATCTGATATATAGCTAGTCCACTCTCTCGAAATCCTTAGATAGGCCCACTTTATAAATAACATCCTTTTGCTTCAGTGAATGGATAAATTGAAGGCCTCTTGTGCTCGACAAATTGCCTCATGGATTGTTCGATCCTTCTAAAATCCAAATAGTTCCAAGGATATGTGCTCAAAGAGGAATTTCTTTATACATAGGGCTATCATCTTAGAGAAAATGTTGTAAATATATTTTTAGAGAGATATGGGTTGAAACTGGTCAAAAGAGACAATCTTACCAGATTTAGGAATAAGGGTGATGAAGGTGGAGTTGAAGGGGGGAAGTATTTTCTTGTCTAGTTTGGAATATTCCACAACATGTAGTAAATCATCACTAATATAATCAAAATGGGCCAAGTAGAATTCAATAGAGAGGCCATCTGGACCTGAGATTTTATCTTTTTGAAAGCTATGAAGGACAACTTCCAACCCAATCTTTGTGATTTTCTTCATTAAATATTCATTTTCATATTTCTCAATAAAGCAGGGAAATAAATCCACGATTTGTAAGATCTTGTTGATGTTAATTTATTTTCCAGGAGATTTGAAAATGTCTTTAAAATATGATACTCCCTCTTCATACATATCCTTAAAATAGGTAGTTTTTTATCCATCCTCCTTATTGATTACCTATATAATGTTGACGAAATTCATGTGGTTTTCAATCCTGCGGAAAAATTGTGTTGTCATCCCTAACCTTCAACTAAAGGGCTATACTCTTCAGACACCATGCCTTCTCCTTCTCCAATAGAAGGGGTTTTTTTTTTTTCTTATAGTTCTTTTTGGACCGATATTTTCTCATCAGAGAGAGTGGAATGATCCCTGTTCATTGGTAGGTCCTTTATTTTCCCTTAAATTTTAGATATTGACCTTCTATCTTGAATTTTTTCTCCACTACCCATTGAGAGATGGTATTTTTATCGCTTTTTAGGTTTTCTTGCAATTGAATTGGAGGAGATGATCCCAAAGCTAGATCAAAGGAGGACTAATTTTCCTTAATTTTTTCAATTAGAGATGGGTGTTCAAGCTAGCTTGGGTTCAACATAAATGGTCCCATAGGATTTTGAGAGTTAGGAAGCATGTACATAATAACTGGGTTTGGTTTGAAACTCCCCCTGAATCTACCCACTAATGAATATGAAAGGACTGGTCTATTTTTTTTTGTGATGACTAGTCTCTTAGCGATATATGAATGACTAGTCCTCTTATTCATCCAAGTGGGAAGTAGTTTTGCAGGGCGGACATCTACGAGCTAGAAAATATTGATATTTTCTATAAAATATTCTATCATTGGGTCAAGATGTGCTGAGGGGCCCCATATTTTAGATTTTCCTATAGTGAAATTTAGGTCTTCCCCGAGGCAGATGAAATCAAATTCAAAAAAGGGAGACTGAATTTGTTGCCCAAAAATAGTTTCCTCTCTATATATGGTCCTTATATATTGATACCAATAAAATAAAATCCATCACCCATTAATGTAAAGGTAGTAGCTCTACATGACTTGGAGGCCCATGCTAAGGAACATTATAATAAACCAAAGTTCCAGCTAGTGATCAACCCTCAATATTTCCCCATAGTATTTATATGGTGGAAAGACCAATTTGGTGTAGAAATTACAATGTATATTTGCAACTTCTCATGAAGTTTTAATCAAAATCACAAGACACGATTCTACTCTACTACTTTGCAAACATTAATTCACAATCTAGAAGACAAATTTTAGACATGCAATAAGAAATAACACACATGCAACAATTATTTTCCCCAGGGAAATAAAACTTTTAAAATCCCCATTTCATGCTTGCATTATATCATAAGAATAGAGATGTATTACAATTGATTTTCTCAACTAAGCACACCCTGCAAGTGCATAACCTATCGCTCTAATTGTTGAAAGGCTCTAACCCAGATTTAGTCAAAATTTTCCTCTGCTTGAGCTCCTATTTCCTTTCATTTTTCCTTGAGAAATTATGTCCCAATTATTTAGGAAATTCTTAAAATTGATTGCGCAATTCCTTTAGGCTAATTCTTTAAATGCATGCAACACCTGTACACTCAAGACTAGTCTATAATTGATGTTACACTACATTGGAATCTCCACCTCAACTAGGTAACTCAAATTCTCTGCATGCACTAGCTATTTTGGGTTGATAGATTAGTTAATTGGATGATCATTGATTGTGACTAAAGTCCCACTGCTTAACTGACCTTCCACTAGTTCCTCCAAAAGTTGGAACTAGTTTAACTGGAAACAACCTGAGATAACTAACCTTGATTGCTACAAATTATAAATCACACATGCTAAATTGAACTCTAACTCCTCCAACTCAAATTTACTGAGTAAACTCAGTGACACAAGCCATGTCACAGAAGTTAACATCATCTGAGTTGTCTGTTGATTTGGAAATTCAAATTTTCTCAATTTAATCAAGGCAAAATCAAATTGAGAATTTCTTGATGCATTTTTCAACACTCCATCTCAACAAAAAAGGGATTATCAACCACCCCTATCCTGCACCTATGGAACTATAACTTCCCTTTTGATAAGGCCTTTGTCAAAATGTCAACATTTTGTTCCTCTATGGGATTGTAGTGCAACAACACTATCTACCTTTGCACACAGTCTCATAAATGGTGATACCATATATCTATATTCTTGGTTCAATCGTGAAACAAAAGATTCTTAGGGAGCTTGATGCATCTCTGATTATCACAGTAGATCACAATTGGATACATCATCTAGCCAAACAAAACAACAATTATATTTCTCATCCAGATCACCTCACATGTTGCTTGACTTACAACCATGTATGCTTCTTCCGCCGACTTGAGTACCACAAATCTTTACTTCCTACTGTATTAGGAAATTGTTGTGGAAACAACATTGAAAATTCCACCTGATGTACTAATGAGCCTCATCATTGGGTAATTATATGGGCCTTAATTCACGTCCTAGCTTAGTCAAACCAACTTTTCTCACAACTTATTACATTTTTTTATTATATTTTGTTTATGAGATGAGTTAGAGTGGGATATCATGCCTAGTGGATTAATATGCATTGAATGCAGGTTTGAAGGATAAAATCAAGGAATTTTGGAAAAGACTAAGGTTGAAACTCAAATGGGACAAGGGAGAGGGATTGTAGGAGGTAAATCCTCCTCATTTACTTCTCCCCCATTCGAATATTCCTCCATTTATCACACCATCTCGGAGTGCAAGCAGCCAAGTCATAAGGATTAGAAGGCAGTCAAGCAAGTGAGAGAGAAATAGCTAGTTTATCTCAAGTTTGGGAGTTGAGCCTCCCTAATTTTAAGGAAGTCATTGGGGACTTCAGTTGTATAAGTAGAGAGGCCTAGAGCCTCATTAGGATTCAAATTTTTGTTGTAAAACTCTAAGTTATTTTCAAGCTCTAGACTTGTGGAAGATTTTGATGTAATTTTTTGTTTTGGTAATAAGAATGAGTTTTTTTTTTAGCCAGCACTGAGTTAACATAGAGGGCTGAAGCTCTTGGGTTAAGGCCCAACCCTAGGAGCCAAGGTTCCTCTTTTTGTATATGTATGTTTATCTTAGTTTCATAGCTTCATCGTTAATTTGTCATTAGATGTATTTTCATTGCAAGTAAGTGTAGATTTGATCAGTTGTTTATTAGTTTGCTTCCATTTGTGCCTTACTTCAGTAGCAGATTGGAAAGGATAAACAAAGTACCACAAGGTTTTTAGCAAGTGTCTTTGCCTCACTTCTTCCCTCTGGGATCATGATTTGAGGAAGGGACCCTTATGCAGCCCCAAAAACACAGATTTCTATTTCTTTCATAAGCTTTAGAGTTTATTGTATTTAAGCTAGAATTTGATTAGTTTTGCAAAGTAGGATTGCATTGCCATCTCTTCTATATTCATTCTTGCAGTATATCTCATCCTTGATTCCATTCCTTTCAGCTACTTTCCTCATGCATAAGGTAGACAATTAGTTCATTAATTTTTATTTTCTAGCTTATAAGAATGCTTCATGTTTACATGAATTTTTGGAAATTATACATGTTTGATGCAAAACAGGTGCTTCAGGGGAGGATAGAGACCTGATAGACAGCAATCACTTTCCACTTCATCCACCATAATCATTCCTTGCTTTCACCATTTCCTTTTCTAATTTCATCATTTTACATAGAGATTCTTCCAAGTACATTGAGCGAATCCAACCATCTCCTAACCTTGTTGTTTTCTTCTTAGTGATCTTAGGTCTCTTCTCACTCCATTCCACTGATCAACCACATTCCCTAAGCTTTCCATCACCTCCAACACCCATTGTTTTTCTCACGGCTGCATCCTGTAGAAATACAAGGAATCCAGTAGGTTTCTTGTACATCCTGTAGATTTACTTATAGTGGCATGTTTTGAGGCCAAATTGAGGGAAAACCTACAAGAAACCCCCAAAGGTCACCCAAGGGTCTCCCACACCATCCATCCATCTCCTAAACCTTCCAGCCATCCTCAAACATCCCTAAACCACTTGCCACATCACCAAAAGAGATTAGTTTTCATATTTGATTTTGCATGAAAAGAACAAAAAGACAAAACAGAGTTATTTCAGTCCCTTTACCTGCACAATAGTGATGTTTTATGCTTTTAAATTCCATTCTTAGACAACAAAATTTGGTTCATGTTAATTTAGCATTATTGCAAAGCATAGTTTCTTAGCAAATAATTAGGAAATGATGTGATTTAGCATTGAATTTCAGTCTTTTCCATTATTGCAATAGATCAACTCTCTCTTAGAGTAGATTTCCCTTTCTTTCATCAAGAAATTCTTGAAAATCCCTAGCGGTCTCTCACCATCTAAACAAGTGACAAAAGGCAGAACCATCACTTTTACTTGTGTATACAACACTGTCACCTCCAAGTTTGTACGAACCTTGGGTTGATGAAGTAACGGTGGTAGCCTAGGAGTTGCAACATTCTTGATGCAATACTGGTGCTCATCACTTTTTGGCGCCATTGCTGGGGAGGTGTCTAAGTAATATGTGATTACTACTTTCTTTCTTCTACTTCTTATTTCTGCTATTTTGCCATTAGTTTCATTTCTACAAAAGTAATTTAGTTTTCTTTTAATTTTTCATTCTTTTCTTTCATTTCCATTCAGCAAGTTAGATTTCAAGCAATTAGCTAATATTTTCATTTAGTCAGCGGTTCTCTTTTCGTATGAAATTTTAATTTTGCAAGTTAGATTTCAATTTAGCAATTATTTTTTCATTCAATTAGTAGTTTTCATTCCATCTCCAAATTCAGTTCTGCAAAGCACTTTCAAATTTGAAAAAAATCACAAAACCAAACCAAAAACATTTCCTATCATGCCTCGTAGGAATAGGAATAACTTAGGGAATTTTTTTCCAAATACCCCCATTGCGTTCAATAGCCAACCTTCCCTCTTCTTCAATGGTTGTGAACTGGAGGAACCCTTAGGTGAGCAACCAGGCATATTTGAAGAACCTACAGGGGAAGAAGAATAACCCATTCCTACCAAGCCAATGGTTGAAAACAGAAATGACAGAGGGAATAGAGAGAGAGTTGAGGGTGCCTACCCCATCAGGGTAACCAATGGGGACACTAAGATGAAAAATATAAGCCCCTCTTCCCTTCCTCATTTCCATGGCCTAACCACAGAAGACCCCGACACTTTTCTATTTGAGTTTGTTGTTATATGCCGAACCTATGACTATACAGATCATGAGCAAAAGTTGAAACTATTTCCATCTACCCTCAAGGATGCAACTTTGTGCTGGTTCATGGTTTTACTTGGGGATAGCATCACAACTTGGGCACAAATGCAACAAGCCTCAATAATAAGTATTGACACTATTGTAGGTCTAATGATACTAAATAAGAAATTTGTAGGATGACCTTAGGCAATGATGAATCCCTAGAGGATTATGAAGAAAGATTCCAGCTTAGTTACAAAAGGGCTAGGTGCGCACTTGACCCTGATTCACTAAAGTTGGTCCTGCTTAGGGAAGTAAGGGAAGATCTTCTATATTCCCTACACTTGTTAGTAGGAGGAGATATCTACTAGTTACCCTATGAGGACATCAAGACTGTCTTTAGAAACCATTATAGGGCAGCGAGGAAAAAGGGTAGGGGTAGTCAACCTATGGTTAGTACATCCTCTTCCAACTCATCCATAAAGGGTGAAACTAGAAACATGCTAGAAGATTTTAAGAGTGAGATGTTGCAAACCCTTGCCTTACAAATGGAAGCTATGCACATTAAGAGAAAGCAGGAGGAAGCAAAGATAACCTTTTCCATTTTCTATCCTAGGTGCACCAGGAGGCGCCCTAGGAATGAATGTCCAATAAATTATATTGAAATCTGCTCAATCTGTGAAGAAAACCACTCCACAAACAAGTGACCTTCTTTGCCTGGACTCAAATTTGTATATCAAGGAGCTAAAGGGGTCATTGAGCAGCTCTACTACATAAACCAAAGGAGACCTCATGGGCCTAGGCCATACTAGCATGGCATGCAGGGGTCATCCCATGCATATTACAACCCCAACTAGACCACATCCATACCTTCTTGGGGACCCCCTGATCATCCTTCTTGGTCTACAACTCCTCCTTGGTCCTTTGCATCTCAATATCACTCCCAGCTAGCCAACCGGTCATTTCAACCATATGCTCTGCCACAACCTTAGTTGAATGCACCACCCCATGGGTGGAGGCCCCAATACAACAATGCTCCAACTTTATTGCCTCCACCACCTACCCAACCACATATGTTACACTCTGCTCCACCCAAGCAACCCTAGATGCCTATCCAGCCAAATCCAAACCCGAACAACAGACAGGCTCAACAAGTATACAATGGAGATACATCATATCCAGATTATGCTATGGAAATCCAGGAAATTAACCTGAGATCTGGGAGAGTTCTCCCAGATAACCAAGCTCCACCTCCACCAAGGGAGGTTGAGGAAGAAAGAGAGGAAAGCATTCTTAAAGTAAATCCACCCTTTTTTGAGAGATTAACCCAACCACTCCAGCCTACCCTAAAAGAGACTAAACTTCTGGGAGAATTGAAAAATCTATGTGTAAATATTCCACTTCTCCAAGCAATAAAAGATGTGCCTATTTACAATAACTTGATTAAGGAGGAGTGCTTATCCAGGGAGGTGAAGAAGAGATGCCCCTACCATTAATGTCAATGGACAACTGTCTAACTTAATGTTGGGGAAGGTAATTTGTCCAAAGTATTTGGACCCTGGAAGCCCTATAGTTGATGTGCACATCAATGGCACCATTGTCCCACACACTTTGATCTATCTTGGGGCTGCCATTAATGTGATGACCAAGGACACCATGCCCAATATCAACCTCCAAGATTCATTGAGAAAGACCACAACAATCCTGAAAATTGCAGACCGCTCCACAGTGACCCTTGAGGGGATTGTGGAGGATGTGATGGTCTCCATTAACTCTTGGGAGTACCATGCAGATTTCCTAGTTCTCCAGCCTAAGGCTAAGCTTATTCGTTACCCTATCATCCTTCGGAGTCTCTATTTGGCCATTGTCGATGCTTACATTAGCTGCAGAGCTAGGAATATGACCATCAAGAATGAGCATATGTCCAAGAAATTAGTCCTATACCCTCCTTCTTAGCCATCTCTAGAACATGATTTACCTTTATGGCTAGAAGAGGAGGAAGAAAATGAAGTTTATACTGCCTAATTGTATACCTTAGAAACAACCATGGGAGGAGAACCACAGGATGAAGATAATTTGATTGAACACCTACTCCAAATTCCAACTCCCAGTACATTGTCCTTGGAAGAAGTAGTAAAGGAAACCCAGAACAACAATCCAATTGATGTGTACTTCGTTGATTCCAATCCTATCCATGTCAAAACCATAGAATTCGGCCCTCAGAAAACTTTGAAAATCAATCCATCTTTTTCTTTTCTCCAAGAGGGGAAGTTCTGCAACACGTTAAAGGAACATCTTGATGCCTTCACTTTGATTTACAAAGAAATGAAGGGAGTACACCCATCAATGTGTACTCACCATATCTATATCAAGGAAGGTTGTAAGCCAATCTGGCAAACCCAAAGGAGGATGAATCCAGCTCTTAAAGATATAGTCAAAGAAGAACTACAAAAATTGCTAGATGCAGGATTCATTTATCCTATCTCTGATAGTGAGTGGGTCTCCCCTCTGGTGTTAGTTCCCAAGAAAAATGGTAAGTGGAGGATTTTTTTCGATTACATGGAACTGAACAAAGCCACAAAGAAGGACCATTTCCCTCTACCTTTCATCGACCAAGTGATAGATGGCCTAGCAGGGAAAAAGTTTTTCTCTTTCCTAGATGGATTTAGCGGGTACAACCAAATCCAGATTAGCTTGGGAGACGAGGATAAAACCACCTTCACTTGTCCTTGGGTAACATTTTCCTATAGGGTCCTTCCTTTTGGCCTATGCCATGCTCCTACCACCTTTCAGAGAGCAGTCCTAAGTATATTTGTTGAGTTGGTCCATGATGCAGTAGTAATCTATATGGATGATTTCACACCTTATGGGGGTGATTTCAAGGAGGCTTTGTCCAACTTAGGTAAGGTACTACACAAATGCATTGTGATGAACCTGTCTCTCGGTCCTGAGAAATGTGAATTCTTGATGACTGAAGGGACCGAGCTGGGTCATTCAATATCTCAACAAGGACTGCAAGTGGACCCCAACAAATAGCTATTATCCAAAGGGTCCCACCTCCTCAAAATCAGAGAGATGTCAGAAGTTTCCTAGGATTAGTTCGATACTACCGAAGGTTGATAAAGGACTTTAGCAAGTTGGCCTCTCCTTTATTTGGGTTGTTGGCCAAGGACTCTGAGTTTATATGGTCAAAAAGCTATCAAGTGGCCTTGGACATCCTAAAGAACAAGTTAACCACTGCCATGTTATAGCTCCAAATATCACCCTTGGTATTTGTGATGCTTGGTTTATGGCCTAGCACAACCCCTCCTTCCAGAATTGGTCCAAATATTTTAAAAACAGTGTTTTACTCCCTCTACACTACTTTTCCCTATGTTAAAAGCGTGTACACGTGGGTCAGTCTATACCCAACCTGTGTATATGTGTTAAAACACTTAAAAAAATTAATTTTCCTTAATTATGGGCAGAGATCACGGGTTTTACCTATTGATTACCTCCTAGTGCCCATGGCCCAACTGTTCCCAACTATTTCCCAACTAGAAAAATAATTTGGGAGAAGTATAAAAAGACTTCAATGGGAAAGCCTTAAGGAGGAGAGAAATGATAGAATTACTATATTGAGATTATCCCCTGATCAAGTTTGAAGTATCCCTGTGCTTCAAGCACTTCCCAAAGTTCAGGAAACCCTTGTTTCCTTGAGTGTTGATATTCTCTCACATAATTGGAGATATCATGGTATTGGTTATGGAAGGAGGTTGTTGAAGATTGGGACTAGATGGACTTGGAGGACGGTTCTGATTAGAGCCAAAAGAGGAAGACTCAGGTGAACTCTTTCCATGTTTTACTATAGTTTTCTACAATAAAAAGAAACGTTGTCTTGTTCTTGATATCAACTTTGTTTATGCATCAGATGTTATTGTTATGGTTTATATATGAATGACTATTTCAATGTCTAACTAACCATCTACTTATATGATATAAAGTTGATTTCACTAAAATGCTTTATCTATATGTTGCTATGTGTATTCAAAATGGTTGATTTGTAGGTTCGAAGACCATTAGGATTTGCAGAGGGTTTGAACCCTGGCTGGAACTACCCAAACAAAGGACATCCAGGTATGTTCATCCTCGCATAGTTAGTTTGTTTAAGCATGTTTCCTGCATTGAATGCTTGTTTCTTGCTGTAGATTGCTCCTACTCTACTAGGGTTCTAACCGAAAGCCCTAGGGGTCTTATTCCCTCAACATAATTGGTGACTCCACTGGGGATAAAAATCTTATTATTCCTAGTTTGGGTTATTCAGTGGCAATCAGGGCTCAATCCTTAGTTTGCTTGTTGTGACTGTATTGCATGCTCCTGTAGGAACCCAGACTTCAAGTCTGATCTTTTTCATTAGGCCTCATTTTTTTATTTTTCTTGTAAAACTTCATATACGCACCTTTGTCTATTTACATAAGCGTACACACGCTTGTTTCTGTGAACTGAAACCGCATATACGCAAGTTTATTTTGGCAGAAGCGCATGTACATGCACCTGTGTAGGGACACAGTCGCGTATACAATTTTTTGCATGCTTTTTTCAAATCTTTCTACCCAGAAAGATTTGTTTCTTGGTTTGTGTGGTTTCTGAGTGGTCAGTTTCTGTCTTCATATTTTAATTGTTCAGTGAGCTTACTATTTTGAATTCTCTCCTGCTTTGAAAAGTTTTTGGCCTCGGTTTTCTTTTGAGTGAGTTTTATGATTTGTGTTTGAACACACAAGGCTTCTTATAGAGGTTCTTAATTGTTCTGGTATTCCAGGATAGAATATTGTTTGCGATCTTTGTGTCAAACTTCATTATTGATCTACTTGCTTTGCTTCCCGTCATTTTTGTGGCCATACACTTTTTCTTTCTTTTCGAAAGTTTCTTGTTGTTGAATTTGAAAGTGTGTCTTTCCTGATTTCTTGATCCATTTCTCCAAGCTCTTTTTGTTGCTTTTGGATTATTTAGTGCAAGTTGAAACACCTATTTTGTTCAAGTTCTCATTCATATTGAATTGGTAACTTACAAAATTTCCTTGTGCTTTGCTTTCAGTCTTTGAGTCTTTGGTAGCATTTTGAGTGCTTTTGAAAAGTTGTTTTTATTGCTTCTTGAAAAAGAAAAGTTCTTCAAAAACATTGTTTTTGCTTTCTTTTGCCGAATTTGATTTTGGTTTCTTTGGTTTTGTGAAAGTGAATTGTGATTTTTCGAGATTTTCCTTGCTTATTTGGAGGAAAATTTGTATGTGAAATTTGCATTCTCTTCAAACATTTAAGTTGGCTTATCAAAAAGTTTTAAACAATTGCTTTCATCTCTTTTTAGAGTAATATAGAATTGTGCAATATCATGTACACCTTGCATTAGGGTAGTTATGCATTATTAAAGCACCAATAGTTTTTTAGTTTTTGTGAGTGTGAAGTATGCTACAAGAAAAGAAAAGGAAAAAGTTTTTTCTTTATAGAAGTTTCTTAGAACCCAAGTAGCAGTTGCTTCGAAGAACAAACAAGTGGATTGCATATAAGTTAGTTTTTCATTAATTTCTTTTGCGTCATAAAAAACACCATCGATTTCATTTCCATATTGTCCCTTTGACTTAAAAGAACAACCACTTAATATCAAGCGCTTAATAAAATAAACTAGAACTTTTTATATTGTCAATCAGTATACACCAACAAGTTTTAGGTTTATTTAGGGCCTTGGATGAGGCGAGAGGAGAGTAAACTCTCCAAGGCCACTATAAATTGTAAAACATAGAAGTCTGAATAAAGAGTGAAATCCAATAGCATTAGGGAGACTGGGAAAGCTCCGTGACTAGGAGTTAAGCATGAGGGTTTGTGAAGATAAGGATGAGAGATACCCCCTCTCTTACTTGTCGAATCTTACCTCACGACTGTTCCGCCCAGCTTCTGATATGAGTTGGTATCTTTAGTTGCCTATCCTAGGGATCTACATAGGTGGCTGTGGAGGGGAATCCCATGGCACCTAAGGTTGATGTTGCATCATGTTCAATGGTACTTCTGGAGGGCACCCTTGTGAAGCTTGGGGGCTTGCACCGACAAAGGCTACTATCTGGAGGTCAACGTAACTACCTTTGATACCTTCGCTAGTGGACCTGGGGCATAATTACCCCAGTTTATTTTCGAAAGGCCCTTATTATTCACTTTCTTGTATTTTGGTGTCCAGTCCTAATCAACTGGAGTGGAAATACTTGGAAGTTGTTTGACTGCTGCATTTTTTAGGGACATTTTTAGTGTGTATTTAGTGCTCCTAGTAGGCCTAGCTTTCAATTTTCTTGAGTATTTAAGTATATCTTATTAAAATAATTCAAAGTGGCTAACCGATCACTTAGACAGTTCTGTAGACTTCGTGGGCTTTCACCTGCGAGTCCAGGGCGTTTCGTAGAAGGCATAGGAGCAATTCTACCAATGGTTTTCAACTAGTGGCAGTTGGAACATCAGAGATTGATACTCAGCTTGGGGGCATTAGTGTACAAGATAGACTTGGTACTACTACAGAGCTAGAGAGGAACACACTAGTTCTTTCTCGAGTGCTCTTCCAGTTGAAAGATAATATTGAGGTAGAAGAGATCTCAGAGTAAATTGTGGCTCGAATTCTCCTCTCCCTTCTGATCATCCAGACGTATTATTATACGTTGGAACTCTGACTCATAGGCCTTCAAGCCCAGGTCCACACACATCTATCCCTTCGATGACCACTGCTGGAAGCATGGAATCCACCATGAGTACTGCGAGTATGCAGACTCCTATATCAGTACAAGGGGGAGGAACTATTCCCATCCCTTCTACATCCTTATTTGGGTCCACTTCCATTCTGTCAACGAGTGGAAATTCCCAAGCTAATTCGTCCAGTTTTGGATTCTTCCCTTTTGGAATGCCCTCTCAAGGTATTCGTTCAGCTGCATTGAATGTACCATCAACCGCCTCCACGTCCATAATGAGTGGATCAGCTTCTTTTTAGGGATTCCCTTTTGGAAGTGGTCATATACCACATTCCAATCCGACGGTAGGATCTATGCCTTTTCCTTTCATGAGTGAAGGTAGCAATCCATTTCAAAGTTGGACTAACCCTGTAGTTAGTGGGGAAGGAGTTGGGAATCCATTTTTCAACCAACAAGGGAATGTGCCATATTTCTCAGTCAATTCATTTCGAATTTTTCCACCCTTAGCTAATGCTTGGAACCCTTACCAGGGGCTGTCCGCTCCTTACAATAATTCGTTAGGGGGGAACTTTGCCAGTTATGGATGTTTTTCGGCTGGAGTTGGTCAAACTCTGAGTTTTACTTGGCCACAAGGTTCACCTTTTGGTTTAGTAGGTTCTACCAGTTACTTCGGGCAACCTGGTGCCTTTCAAAATCCAAGTCATTCTTTTCAGACTTTTTGGAACCCTGCCCAATCTGGGTGGAATCCCCAAGGTCCTCCATGACTTCCTTTTCTGGCCACGCTTAATCTGCCAGACTTGACTAAGTTGACGAACGATCCAATCAGATACAATCCGGCTTGGCCTCCGATCCCAACCAAACTTCCATTGGATATTTCAAAATTTGAAGGGAAGAGTGGTGAAGACCCGGGAGACCAAGTAACCACGTTCCATTTATGGTGATCATCTAACTCCCTAATCGATGATTCAATTAGGTTGAGACTATATCAGCGCACTTTAACTGGGAATGCAGCTAAGTGGTATATAGAGTTTCCAGGGGGAACCTTTATGTCTTTCACTGATTTGGTTAACATTTTCTTAAACTATTTTCAGTTGCATGTCTGTTATGAAGCTGGAACTGAACTTCTGGCCAATTTTCATCAGGACATGGCTACTCACATTTCAGATCATATCCAGAAATGGAGATGGAGAAAGAGGCTCATCAAAGCTGAAATTCCACCTAAATTTCATCTTGAATGGTTTTTAAAATCGTTACAACCCAAGATCTCCAAGGATGTTTCTATGTCTGTCGTTTATTCGGAAGAACAAGCTATCTTTCATGCCGAGTAGTTAGAACTGATATATTCTCAGTCTAGGACTCTTCAAAAAATCTTGTCTGATGCTCGTAGATCCACGGTTGATATAGCCAAACCGAAGCCAAACCCACATGCTGATGGTATTGTTGGATCGATTGATGCAAATGCGATGAACCTTCTGAGCCAATTGCAATAGTTTTCTCTACAAAATGCTTCTTCGAATCAGGCTGCACCGTCTACTCCTTCACCTTCCCAACCGTCTTCTGTAAATGTTGTTCAGGCATCTAACCCCAAAGGAAATCAAAATTTTAATGGGACGAATAAGGGACGAGGTAAAAAGAAGAGTCAGGATGGGAAGGGTAATGCAAACAAACCTGGAAATGGTGCTGGTGAGGGTGGAAAAGTGTCTAAGAAGAAAGTTAAATTTCCATGCAAGTAATGCAGTGGAGACCATTTGACTCATCTCTGCCTGAAAATTCAAGATGCTCAGTGCTTGTTAATGCAGCAAGGGTCTTCTAGCTCTCAAGCTGTGTTAACTAACCCTTTCCCCCAAGGGCAATAGCTACTTGCTGGCGCGAACTCAAATCCTAGTACCTCTATAGGGGGCAACCAGGAGGGGGACAATTCCTCAAATGTTTTCATGATGAGTTCTAATGTCAATGTGGCTACACGGTCATGGGATTATGGTGAAGTAGAAACATCTAAGGATAAATCTGTTCCCGAAGCTATGAATCCACTTCATATTGAGTGACCCTCTGTCGAGTCTATACCTCAGATACCGAAAGGTTTCGCCAAGCACACGAATATCAACCCTAATGCTAGGGCAGCCCAGAACTACTCCATTGTCGAGGATCTGGCTCAAATTCCTTGTGCATGTCTGCTTTAGAGGTACTTCAGTCGTGTCCTGCTCAACGAAGTGCTTTTCTTTCAGCGATTAGGGCAGTCGATCCAAACAATTATTTAGTGCTCACTTTTGATATGCTCAATGTCAAAAAGAGACTTCCTCATCATATGCCTTTTCAAATAAAGTCTACTTACCGGAAAACTAATATTTTTTCGAACAGTTATAGATGAGGGAGCTTCCATGTAATCAATGTCTATGTCATGTTAGAAGGCCATTGGATCGCCTTCGGTTGCTCCTTCACCCACTCTCTTGATAAAATTTGATGGACATTCTCATAGGACACAGGATTATCCCAGACTTTCCTATATGTGTTGGAGGAAAGGTCATTAATGTCGAAGTGGAAAGCATTGATGCCAACCTCGATTACAACCTCCTCTTAGGACGGAATTGGATTTATTAAATTGATGTCATAGTTTCGACTCAGTTTCGCGTCCTTTGTTTTCCTCATGAGGAGATAATTGTTAAAGTTGATCAATTGGATTATTCTCTAATTGACTCTCATGCAACTTCGGATTCTAATGTTACCTTGGTGGATAACCCCCGTCAATCTATCGAGAATTTAGGAGTTGGGATGTATTCTTCATTGATGGGTACATTTGATCTTCCCACTCCTATAGCTAGAATCAATTCCATTTCATCTTCCAAAGAGTCTTCATGGGAAGAGTTCTTATAGACTCTTTATTTTTCAAACCCTTGGACCTTGCCTTCACCTACACCCACATTAGATGAAGGAAAAGTAGGTGGAATGGAATTCCCTATGTTTGCAACAGAGCTTAGATATCAGTCTATTGTTGACTCTATAGATGACCATCCTACTCCTTTTTCAGAGGAAGAGTTAGATGGTGATGTGGCCCCAGCTTGGACCCTTGACTCTACTTCTGCTATGGATTGCTTAGATATAGTTTTACCATCTGAGGAAGCAATCTTAGAAGCAATGGCAGGTGGAGATCGACCATGGGAAGATTTACATCATCGTTCATATTTTCTTCCCCCATTGCAAGAAGTCGAATCCAGGTTCTCCAATCTTCTTACTAGCGATGTTTGTACGGTTTCAAACCCTTTGGCTCCAGCACACATCCGTGCTGAAGGTAATATTTCGGTCATTTAAAAAATAATACCGATAAATATCTCTAGGAACCCTAATATGATAGAAAATGTCTTCATCGGAATTGAGTGTTCCCCTGAAGAGATTTAAATTTACGCAGACCTATTTAAAGAGTTTCGGGATGTATTCGCTTGGTCTTATGAAGAAATTCCTGGTATTGCTCCATCCATCGTTCAGCATGAGATCAAGACATATGAAAATGCTAAGCCGATCCATCAGAAACTTTAGCCGGTCAATCCTAGGAAAGCAACAACTATTAAAGTTGAAGTAGAAAAGCTACTCAAGGTGGGTTTCATATACCCCATTCCTCTAAGGGATTAGGTTTCTAATCCAGTCCTAGTTGATAAAAAACAAGGAACAATTCAAGTGTGCATTGACTTTAGGGATTTGAACAAAGCTTGTTCGAAAGATAATTACCCCACACCGCTTATTGATCAGATAGTTGATGAATGTGCGGGTAATGAGATTTTCTCCTTCATGGATGGATTCTTTGGTTATAATCAAATATCTATCCGTCCATAAGACCAGCATAAGACAGCTTTCATAATGTCCCTGGGGTACCTTTGCATACAAAAAGATACCTTTTGGTCTTAAAAATGCTAGAGTCACGTTTCAACGGGTCATGTCTTACGCTTTCCACCACATCAAGCATGTCATTGAAGCATACTTGGATGATTTAGGTACTCGTTCTCGAAAGAGAATTGATCATCCTAGTCACCTTTGGTTAGTTTTTGAGAGATGTTGGTTTTACAAAATCTAGTTGAATCCAAATAAGGGTGTTTTCACAGTTACATCTAGTCAGTTGTTAGGGTTCATTGTGTCAACTGAAGGGATTCGAGTTGATTCCTTCAAGGTAGAGGCAATAGTTCAGTTGGCTCCCCTGTCTTCCATCTGACAACTTCAAAGTCTTTAGGGGAAGGCAAATTTCTTGAGACGGTTTATAGCAAATTATGCTGAGATATTTAAAGGATTTATGCGTTTGCTAAGGAAAGGAGTCCCATTTTTATGGGACGACTTTGCACACCGATCTTTTGATGCCTTGAAGCAAATGTTAATCTTTGCCCCACTTTTGAGTCCACCGAATTATGGTAGAGATTTCCTTTTATATCTTGCAGCCACAGAATCAACCATAGGTATGGTTCTCATTCAGGAAGATGATGCTCTCACAGAGCATGTCATTTACTACTTGAGTCGAGGCTTGGTAGGCCATAAAATATGCTGTTCTCTGATTGAGAAAATGGCCTTGGTAGTTGTCCATGTTGTCCAATGGCTTTACCATTATATTCTGCAACAAAACATTTGTCTTAGCGGCGGTCAATCCATTCCAATTTGTCCTCAGTAGGCGATTGATTGGGGGCAAATACAATCGATGGATTCTTATTTTACAAGAATTTGATCTCAATTTCTTTTCAGCCAAGTCTAAGAAATCATTGGTTTTTGTGGAATTAATTTCCGAGTTGCCTTGTGGGGAAGATATTGTTTATGAGGAGAGTTTCCCAGACGAACATCTATTCCTCATCTCTTCACAAGACCCCTGGTATGGAGATATCATCATCTATCTCCAAACTTCGAAGTTCCCTCCTGCTTCTTCAAGGATGAACGTCGAAAATTGCATCAGCTGGCTAAGAACTATGTCATCATTGATTATACATTATATCGCCTAGGGGTTGATTCAATCCTTAGGCATTGTTTAACCTTAGAGGAAGCAGAGTCTGTGCTCAATGATTGCCACAGTGGAGCTTGTGGTCGTCATATATTTGGGCTTGCAACAACCCAAAAAATGTTGCATGCCAGCTACTTTTGGCCTTCGTTTTTCAAAGATTATATTGAAGTGGTCAAACGTTGCCACCCTTGTCAAGTCTATACTCAAAATATGCACGCGCATCCAACTCCTCTTTTCCATGTTATCATTGTCGGTCCTTTTACAAAGTAGGGTATTGACTTTACTACTTGTAATCCGCCTTCAGTAGTGAATCACAAGTACATTATAGTGGTCGTAGACTACTTTACGAAGTGGTCTGAGGACATGCCCACTTATAAAAAAGATATTGAAACAGTGGCATTGTTCCTCTTCAATCAGATTATTTCTCGTTTTGGTATCCCAAGAGAGATTGTCACTGATCATGGCAGTAATTTCCAGAACCAACTGATATCTAAATTAGCTCTTAAATTGGGCTTCTGGCAGCAGCATTCATCTCCGTATTATCCTCAGGCCAATGGGCAAGTCGAAGCCATGAATAAATCCCTCAAGATGATCCTACAAAGGAAAATTGACAAAAGTCTCTCCAATTGGCATCTCATGTTGTATCCGATTCTCTGGGCATACTGAACCTCGGTAAAGACTGCCACCGGTTTTACACCTTTTTAGTTAGTTTACTGGCTGGAATCTATTTTTCCTGTTGAGTGTGAAATTCCATCCCCTAAGCTGGTTGTTGAGCTCCTTCTAGATATCTCTAGTCTCGAAGAGCACCTCCTTCATTTGGAACATCTAGATGAGCAGTGTCGAGATGCCACCATAATCAATGAGGCTCATAAGAAAAGGGTTAAAAATTAGTACGATAAATTTGTCCATCCTCGAGTATTTTCTGAAGGTGACCTTGTCTTGGTCTATGAAGAAGATAAAGATGCCTTGGGGGTAGGAAAATTCAAGTCTATGTGGTATGGTCCCTTTGTAGTGAAACGAGTTTTAGGAAAAGGGGCTTATGAATTAGCCAATTTTGAAGGGAACAAGTTGGTGGGGCCTTGAAATGGGCTCTACCTCAAGAAGTACTTTGCTTAGGTTACAACCGAGTAATGGCTTATTTGTATATTTTGTACATATTCTATCGGGATTTTTTTTGATATCGACACTTTTTTGATCTACTTTGGTAGGGGTTGATGGATGACTTGGTCTATTTCGGATTCGTCGATGGTGCTAGTCAGCACACTCGGAACCTCACTTCCACAGCTTGGGTGATTTATTATCCAACTGGTCAGTTGATGGTGTCAAGGGGAGTATGTATTGGTTCTGCATCAAATAATATTGCCAAATATACTGCCATCATTAATTCACTATCCGAAGCTATTTCTTATGGAATTGATTTGTTGGTAGTGTATCTTGACTCATAGCTGGTAGTGTCACAATTGAATAACATTTATCGGGTTTGGGATCCTTATTTCTATCGCCAATTTTTTACAGTGAGGGTGTTGCAAAGATCATTTTGTTTTTATTATCTATTTTCACATTCCATGATTCGACAATTCATTAGCGGATTCTATCACTAATCAAGCATTAGATTGGCATATCATTCATTCATCAAGATAAAAACAAACATCAAAAATTTGGAACTGTATATATATATATCATGAGACTGCCCATGTGGACATAAAGTGTTTCAAAAGTAATATACAAAATCGGGACTAAATGCCCATAATCATGTCCAGTCTATCTATGACCCAGCTCAAGATGAGAGGCTAAGTAGGTGACTACTGCATTCGCCACACGCCGAAGAATGCGAACACAGTTTCATGGTACTCCTACCACACGGTGCTGCATCCCCTCAGATAGGTCTTCTACGGCCACCATTGATACTTGGTGATTCAATCTCACCAAGTTTCTTTGGATTGCATATAAGACCGTCTCTATCTCAGTAGCCGCCTCTTCAACACCTCTTTCAAGATGCCTGTGCCACGAAAATCCGTCTGGTCATACCGGACCCACATCTAGAAAATGATCATTATATCAGTATTTTAATCCCATCAAAAAGATCTTTAAGTTCATTTTCATATTTAAAAAACATAAAAAAATCTTAAAATTGATAAAACTTAAAAAATGGTTACCTATCTCTCCCCATGTTGCGTTTAAAGGTAGCACAAAATCTGGATCTCCTCTGAAATCCATCCTAGCATAGGGATATTCATCCACATTGATGATTTGTTGTTCCCACCAGGAGAAGAACTCATCATTGAATGCAATCCTCGGCATGTCCCCGCCTCCAAGGCATTTCATCAAGTCGACCTACCTTCCCATCCGAGGATCTTGGGGGCTACTAATAGAAACTGATACTCTGGGACGTAGACCAGGAACCTTCTCAAAGAAGAAGGAGCACAAAATGGTCCCATATCCAAAATTTTTGGTTTTTCCTTTCTGAATGGAGGACAACCGGCTCTTCATATTGGTAAGAAGAGGTGTACACCAATCAAAAACAATAGTGAGACACTCCACGACTAAGCTCAAGGATACTCGTGACACTTGGTGCAAAAAGGCTGATCCATTTATCCTGGCTATGGTGAACAGTAACATCCTCAGGGATAGGCTCTCTACATGTTTTATTGGAATTCGGCTTCCAATCTTCTCCGGATGCCCTGGACAGTATATATGTACGTAGTCTTCCACTGAGAGACTGCCTCATGTCCGGATAGTCGAATGTACATTTTCTCCTCTCTGGGATAGACCAGTGATAAAGTAAATATCTTCTACCTCTATCCTCAAAGGCATTTGATCAATCATAAATACATCATCTTCAATACTCCAATAGTGGATTAGCATTTCAAGCAAATGGATGTTGGCCTTCATATTGGGCATTTTGAAAATTTTCAATAAGCCACATCCCCTCAATGCATCTAAGGCCTGCTGATCATTCATAACTTCATTATCAATGGTAGTATGCTCCCTCTCTCTCCATGTGATTATCATCCTGAAAGAAAATCAAGTTTCAGCCGTTAGATTTTTGTGTTTAAATTTCAAACTGCGTATAAGCGGGTCCCTTTCATACACAGTCGCGTGTAGGGTCTGCGTGTACACGGGTTTATAATATCCAACCTGCATATACACCACATTGAAATTTTTAATATAAATTCCTACAACCAAATCTCAATTAAAATTTCTAAAAACAATCATAAATTAATGCAAGCTAGAATTAGGGGTTACCTGATGATTTTGATCCAATTTGAATGGTCCAATTATTTGGGGGGAAAGTTTTCTCTTTTTCTCCAAAACTTTTTCTCTCAACACAAATGGTACAAATGGTGAGTCAAAAATTCATTTTATAAGCTTTGAAAATATCAAATTTTTTCAAAACTTGATCTTTTTCGTCTCATGAATCTTTTAACTTGTGAGCTTGGATTGTCGGGAATAGGTTGTTTTTTCAGGACACTTTGGATTATTCTTTGGAAATTTCACAGCTGTTCCATGACTGCTGACTCGTCATGGCAGGTATCATTTACTCACTGGCATATAGGTTATGGAAACCATCTTTTCTGTTTCATTTTGCATACTAGCCTCCATTTTTTGATACACTTGCCATAGGGTCGATCCCATTGTGTTATGGTTAGTAAACCATGTTCACTCAATGATTTTTAAATCATGACACAATGGTAGAGCCATCCTTTACATGGGCATCATAGTTAGCACCTCACTGACATTGGTTTCCCATGCTATTATATTGAGTAGGCTCAGGAGTCCTCTCTAGTCCCGCCATGACTTGTGCATTGAAGACTCATTCCTCTTTGCTTCTTCGCTTCGTTCTAGCCTTATACCCTAGAGGCTCCTTTCTGTTGAGTTGTACTATTGCATTGCAATTTTACCATTTTCACCTTTTGGCCTTGAGCCAGCTTCACTTGGACTCATGTTTAAGCTACTTTTTAACCATGTCTTCTACAAACTCAAACTTGCAATCCCTTAGCTTCTGCAACTTGACACACCCTCAGACCCATGGAAGGAACAACCCTTTGAGTGTCCTTGACTAGCTTCGCCTCCTGCATTGAGCATAGGAATGTTCTCATTCCAGGAACTAGATCATCTGTTTCACTGACACTTGTTCTTTCCACTGTACTATAACATTCTTTTATTCTTTTTCCAGCTTAAATAAAAAGACAAAAAAAATTATGTATTCCAAAAAGAGCGAGAATGGGACAACATTTCCATATATTGTTGGCAACTAGAGTCAGTTGTGTCGCCCTTGAACAAAGCACTCAAAAGAAAGTCTCTCCTCCATTTGGGTAGGATTTAGTTTGACTTAGATACGCCTTAACCTTGTTATTGAGTCAGTTCTCCTCCGATTGGTTATCTCTTCCAATCATATGGAGATTTCATTCGTGCCTCCTACATGACGAACTTATACGGAGTTATCATATGCTACCACATAGTAATCATTGAGTTGTGATTTTGTTCCAGGGAAGTAAGCTTGAATCGCCTCTCTGCAATGTCTCTTGACCTATTTTTCAGTTGGCCATCCCTGGTTGTCAGTGTCTTGTTTGTCATCACATCAGTTATATTGGTCCTTTACTCATGCCAGTTTGAGAAGGTCTCCTTTGACTTCTTGTTGGTGGTTCTTGCCCTTATCGAAGACGACATATTGCTCTGAGGGTAGGCCTAGATCTGCACGTTGGCCCTATTTTCATTATTGATAGGTCACCTTATGCTCAGCATTGATAAATATCATGGGTCTTTGACTGAGTCGTTTCCCTTATGTTCGACATTAGCTTTCATTATAACACATTGGGATTCGTGCAGTACCTTGGTTTCCATTTGACCCTATTGGTGGATTCCTCGCCTCTGTGTCAGCTTTCATTATTGGTTGCTTCAGAGGGTTTCTATCATGCACTAGCTACATTTTGTGTACACCAGAAATGTGCTTCGGTCGGGTTACTACATCTTTTTTCGTCTGATTCCTTCCACATTATTGACCTACGGGTTACACTTGCGCTAGATTGATGAAGGATGCCTTAATTCCTTCCTTCTAGTGGATCTTTTCCTATCGACTACGACTCATTTCTTTGGGGCAAAGATCTAGAGTCCATTTGGCAGTACCTTGGGGTTTGTAGTCATCAATGGCAGATCCTTCGCTATTGACAGTGGGAAACCATCATTGTCCCCTGATTGATAGATTCTTACATGTGTTCGACTTCCGTTCATCTATTCGCACTTGTTAGATTGTACTGGGTACCTTGACTCTCATTATCATTATCGGTGAGTAGTCTCATGTCTGTTAATGGTATACATTAATGACCGATAATCAAACGATTTCTCACATGGTCGAATTCAGATCATTTATTCCCATTGTGTAGAAATGTACCACGGTGGTCGGTGAAGACCTCAGGTTACATCAGCATTCTTTGGTTCACTTGTCAGTTGCTCCTATTGCTGTTGGTTGATGCTATTCCACATTATATGTTGCAGTCCTTCACAGCAACATCCTATATGTTGGTGTTCGAGTTGGGATGTAGTATCATCTTATTCAATCATGTTCATTTGGTACTATTGGGATCAGTTTTTGACATTAGTGATCAGCTTCATCTTTCAGCTTCATTGATCATCTTCTTATATGTGATATTCAGACATGTACTTCTTCAATCATGATCAGATGGTCCATTATGTACTTTCAGTTCTTTATACTTGTATACATAGTGGATCCTCTTGTACCTAATATGAAAACATGCTTTACTTTCTCTAAGCATGGGTATGCCCACCTCAGACAGTTTTTTCTTTCTGATCTTCTTTTGCTGGCTTGGTAGGCTGAAATTTGGTGAAGTCCTTCTCAGTTTTTGACAGGTTTCCTTTCCATATACTTAATACATTTCAGTCATCATGTACCCCTTCTGACCTCATATATTAGTGGGAATCTGTTATAGCTCCAAATATCACCCTTGGTATTTGTGATGCTTGGTTTATGGCCTAGGGCAACCCCGCCTTGCAGAATTGGTCCAAGTATTTTAAAAACAGTGTTTTACTTCCTGTACACTACTTTTCCCTGTGTTAAAAGTGTGTATACGCGGGTCAGTCTATACCCAACCCGCGTATATGTGTTAAAACACTTAAAAAAATTAAATTTCCTTAATTATGGGTGGAGATCATGGGTTTTACCTATTGATTACCTCCTAGTGCCCGTGGCCCAACTATTCCCAACTGTTTCCCAACTAAAAAACTAATTTGGGAGAAGTATAAAAAGACTTCAATGGGAAGGCCTTAAGGAGGAGAGAAATGATAGAATTACTATACTAAGATTATCCCCTGATCAAGTCTGATGTATTCCTGTGCTTCAAGCACTTCCCCAAGTTCAGGAAACCCTTATTTCCTTGAGTGTTGATATTCTCTCACATGCTTGGAGATATCATGGTATTGGTTATGGAAGGAGGCTGTTGAAGATTGGGACTGGACGGACCTGGAGGATGGTTCCGCTTGGAGCTGGAAGAGGAAGACTCAGGTGAAATATTTCCATGTTTTACTATAGTTTTCTACAATAAAATGAAACATTGTCTTGTTCCTGATATTGACTTTGTTTATGCATCAGATGTAATTGTTATGGTTTATTTATGAATGACTATTTCAATGTATAACTAACCATATACTTATATGATATAAAGTTGATTTCACTAAAATGCTTTATTTATATGTTGTTATGTGTATTCGAATTGGTTGATTTGCAGGTTCGAAGATCATTAGGAGTTGCAAAGGGTTTGAACCCTGGCTAGAACTACCCAAAAGAAGGACATCTAGGTATGTTCATCCTCGCATAGTTTGTTTGTTTAAGCATGTTGCCTGAGTTGAATGCTTGTTTCTTGCTGTAGATTACTCCTGCTCTGCTAGGGTTCTGACCCAAAGCCCTAAGGGACTTATTCCCTCAACATGCCTCAATTCTCCGAGGCCCAAATTGGGCCCTTCCTTTTCACATTCATGTGGATGCCTCACACAAAGCCATAGGAGCAGCCCTAGGTAAGATAAATGAAAAATTGCCTTATGCCATTTACTTTATCGATAAGAATCTATCGAAGGATGAACTGAACTACAGAGTGACTAAAAAGGAGATCTTGGCTATTGTGCATTCATTGAACAAAATTAGGCATTATATTACAGGCTATCAAACATTTTTCCATACTGACCATGCTGCAATGAAATATTTAATGAATAAACCCGATGTGAATGCTCGTATTATAAGATGGTTTTTTTTTATTACAGCAGTTTGATATAGCTATTGTTGATAAGCCTAGTAAGGAAAATGTTGTTGAATAATTTCTTTCCAGATTAACTTTGCATGTAGGTGAAGAGGGAATGGTTGATGACCAACTATTGGACAAGCACCTGTTCGCCATTTCAGTTCTCTCTCCATAGTTTTTTGACATAGCAAACTATTTGGTATTTGCACAGTTCCCACCGAACTTGTCTTCCAAAGAGAAAAGCAATATTATAAGGAAGAGCACCCTCTTCACTTGGATTAGGGGCAACCTCTGCAAACTTGGCCTTGATCAAATCTTGAGGTGTGTCAGGGAGGAGGAAGTCTTTGACATCCTTCTAACCTATCACGATGGACCTTGTGGAGGTCACTTTGCAACAAAGAGGACAGCATTCAAAGTGTTACCAGTAGGCTATTATTGGCCCACTCTTCAACAAGATGTGAAAATATATACTAGTTAGTGTGATCGGTGCCAAAGGATGGGAAAGTCTACTCCAAGGGATGAAATTCCTTTGCAGCCTCAAGTGACTTTCGAGCCATTTGACAAGTGGGGCATTCATTGGACCTATTGACCCTCCTTCCAAGCAAAAACACTACATCATTGTGTGCACTGACTATCTGACTAAGTGGGATGAAACCAAGGTAATTAAGGCAGCAACAAAGGAGAAGGTGGCTGAGTTCTTAAAGGAGAATGTCTTTTACAAATTTGGGTACCCTAGAGAACTGGTCACTGATCAAGGAAGCCAGTTTACCTCCAATATGATTGAAGACTTGCTTAGCCAGCACAAGATCAAGCATAGGACCTCCATTCCTTATCACCCACAAGCTAATGGGTAAATGGAGGTGACCAACAGAGCGCTAGAGGGAATCTTGACCAAAGTGGTTAACAACGACAGGAAAGCTTGGGAAGATAGACTAGTTGAGGCCACCTAGGCCTATAATACCACCTAGAAGACTACCATTGGATTCACAGCCTATGAGTTGGTCTATGGGAAAAAGGCCCTGTTGTCCATTGAGTTTGAGTATAACACACTAAGGATGGCATCTCAACTAGATCTAGATCTCAGCAATGCACAAAAAGAGAGATTATTGCAGTTAAATGGTTTAGATGAGCTCAGAATGTAGGGCCTCTTGCACACGGAGGTAACCCAACTTCACAGGAAGATATGGCATGAGAAAAACATCAAGGATAAACAAATTCAAGAAGGTGAATGGGTCTTGTTATATTATTCCAGATATAAATACTTTAAGGGCAAGTTGAGGACAACATAACTAGGACCTTATGTTATAGAGAGATGTCATGATAATGGTTCAATGCAGATTAGAACCATATATGGAGAGGCCATTCCTTTACTTGTTAATGGACACTGATTGAAAGTTTACAAAAGACCATTGTCAAAGAAAGAGTTCATTGATGGTATCAACTCTTGCCTCATCAAATCACTGAGAAAAAAGAAAAATAAGGACTTAGGTGAAAACCTCCATGAGGTGCATGAGTCCCACTATTGGGTTGAAAACCTCTTGGGGCGACCCAATGGTGTCAAAAAAAAAGGAAAATAAAAATATCCCTTGGTGAAAACCTCTCTTGAGGAACCTAGGGGAAACCACTAGGATGAAAACCTATCAGAGGTAGCCTAGTTGTTTTCAAAAAAAAATGAGAAAAATCATGAAAATTTCTATTTGCAGGTCAGCGAGAAGGACGATCAGAGAACAAAGGAGGATAAAAAAGGGACCTATTTCACTCAATTTTTTATTTTTCCACTCATTTTCAGTCATCACTCCACCATTTCTTCCATTTTTTCCACTCCTTTGCTTTAGTTTACAAGGGGATTATGTTTTCTATAGGATCCCCTGTAAAGCTATAGGATCCCCTAAAAACCTACAGGATCCTAAAAACCTACAAGATGGTCCTGTAGGAATTACAGTGGCTCGGGAATCCTACAAGAAGTGACCTTAGGGGAAAAAATGACCTGCTATGTCAAAGAAATAACACCCCTACATCAAAATTTCATTACCATACCTATGTCCATTTTCATCACCCCTGCAGTCACCATAAAAGAAAAAATTAGTTTCAAAAATATATATTTGTTACAACCTTCAAAAAAGGAAGAAAAAACATGAGACAGAGAGCAGAAGGGAGAAGCACCTGAGTATGTCTCATTTCTCCACACTCCTAGTCTTCCTCTCAATCCATGTCACCATCCTCAAAATCCCAACAGAGTGTATGATTAAGAGCTCTAAGGGAGAAGCATTTACATGACATCCTGTAGCAACCTATCCCACAGAATACAAATCATGATTGCAGCAAGCTTCCAGCATAATGATCCAAGAGCATAAGGAGTTCCAAAGTAGCACCAGCACCAGCATCTTCAACACCAGGTACCTGCACATCAAAGGAATCATCAGAGAGCAATAAAAAAAGAAGGAAAAAAATAGCAAGCATCCAACACACAGCAAACACCTCCGGTCTTCAACAACTGCAACAAGGGTTACCACCACAAGTGAGTATCTCGCTCACTCTCTCATTTTCATAATGTAGTCAAAAGATGTAAAGGTTACGAGTAAGTTGGTTTATAAGTGAAAGGTGGCCAATTAACTTGGCCACATTTGTTTAGTCGACAAAGACAAAACAGTTGGTCCTCCCACACATGGCAACAGTCAAGTAGAAAAAGGAGAAGAGCAGCACAAAAACAGTTAAGTCTATGGATGCATGAAGTGGGAGTTGATTATGAGGAGGGGAAAATGATGAGGTGGTAGTGGGGACCAACGGTCCAAAAATAGAAAACATACCTCTACTGCTAGCACACCACCTCACATAACTCAGCCATAAGAATAAATATTTGTTCATCCCCATGCACTTATGCATTCATTTCCTCGAGGCTCACTCTTGCAAAAGTCACTCTCATACCTAAGCCACCTACAGAAGAGGAAAACTCCATTGTTTTTCTACATAGAGCTTCCTACAGGATTGCACAGGAAATCCTATAGGATTGCACACAGGATTCCTACAAGATACACAGAGACAGTCTATAAGCTTGGCCGAGAGGAGTTTCATAGGGGAAAACACAGGGTTTGGCCACAACAAACACTATGAAGAGGTAGGCTCTATAATTACTTCCCTTTTTCCAAGTGAATTGAACAAGAAATCCTCTATTTTGAGTGAATTTGGCAGCTGTGTAAGGGAATTGTCCACACAATCATTTTAGCTATTTACTATTGCATTTAACAATTGTATCAACCCTCTCATTTCCTCAAACTTCACAAACCAAGATGACAAGAGGGTTTAATAGAAGGGATCCCATTAACATTGCGAGAATTCAACAACACCCTCAGGTGCTAGAAATCTTCACAAGGCATAATTGGATGGGGTATTTCGAAAACTTAAGAGGGTATGATGATGAAGTGGCCCGAGAGTTTTCTCTCTCCCTCATTCCACTTACCAGATTCCATGCCACTTTTTTGGTAATAGGCCTCTCCATAGAGCTCACCCCTAAACTCATCAACATAGTTACCACACTTCCCTTAGGAGTACCATGGAGAAAGGAAGACATGGGAGATAACCAGATTGCTAAGAGGAAATTATTTTTAGAATGTGAGAAGCCCATTGAAGACAAGAATGGAGTAAGGAGAGCAATCCTACCATATCCTTGGAATGAGGTGAGCTACCAACTTATCAAATACATATCATGTGAGGGTAGGTATAGTGTGGTCTATGGCTATCACTTTAGGCTTCTTGAAGAGTTGAGGTTTGGAGCAGAAACACCTCCTCACCACAGGCTCAACATACCATACTTCCTTCTGCAATCACTGATAGACACAAGCATAAAGGTGCAAGAGGGAAATTCCCAACAATTAGCTCATCATGGGTTAATTAGAATCATCATAGAATATGCCCTCCAAAACCTCATAATTCCTATCCAATGGTCAATTTTCAGAGACATGCAGATAGAGGAGGACATCAAGGCTCTCACATATGATGTTAGTCCTACTGTCAGTGAAAAGGATGAGGAAGAGACTGAAGCAGAGGAAGAAGAAGCAGAGTAGGATGAAGATGAGATAGATGAGGAGGAAGATGAAGAAGAATAGGATAAATAGAAAGATAATGATGCGGAAATAGAGGAAGATGACAAAGAAGAGACTGATAAACAAGATGAGGAACTAGAAGAAGAAGAGGAGAGGAAAAACAAAGAGGAAAAGGACAATTAAAATGAGGAGGAAAAAGGCAATGAGGAGTCACCTAGGGTGTCTCTAGAGGCCACAGAGAGAGAAGCAATAGCTGCACGCACTGCTCTTAGCACCCCTATCAAATAGAAAGGAAAAAGACAGAGGCCGACCCCCTTATCTTTTAGGACAAGGAAAAGCACAAGGATAAGGCAAGGGAAATGCCAAACAACAACCAAAATTTCCATTTTGATTGAGCACTCACCTAAAAAGCAAGAGAAAATGCCTCCTCCTATGTCTCCTATCACCTATGTGAGAAGGTCTACAATTAGATCCACCTCATCCAAGGGAAAAGCAATCCTACAGTATACATAGCAGGACCTATAGGACGCTGAAGCAGTCCTACAGGATACTCTGCTAAACCTACATGAGACTCAAAAATTGGATAAGGAGGGAAGTCTACGACAAGAAACTAAAGAAGGGGACCTAGAGTTAAAGGAACCTAGCCCCCAACCTAACCATGACTCCTACTAGAGATTTATTGAAGGGGGCAAGGTCATTCCACAAAAATTTGCTATTCCACTATTCTTTGAGCTTGAGAAGGAGAGAGACAATTCTCATCGATGGATGTAGATTTCCAAATCCAAGGGGGTGGAATACATTGGTCACATGGAGGAGAAGCTCAAGGAGATGGACAGAGAATTAATTAGCTTGAGAGACAAAGAGGCCATAATGAGAAATCAGTTAGAGACAGAAAATGCATGGTTGAAATGACAGCTGCAAGAAAGAGAGAACCAATTGGCATGTATGGCCAGTCTCTCTTTGGAAGCAATCCAGTGTAGGATGCCATCTAAATCCTATGCCCTATACCTCCAGGAATAGTGGTTACAGTTCCAGATAAAGACCTTAGCACAGAGAGGCACTATGCCATTTCAGGAATATAGAGAGTTCATTGATCTTTGTAATCAAAGTACACTGGAAGACATGGCCAAGATGTCTATGTTTTATTTGCATAACATGGCCTTAACAGAAATGAATGTATGGGACCCTAATGCCAAGCTAGGAGATTCATAGTTGATGGTTTTGGCATCATGGATGAACCATGAGTAAGCAAGGGTTGTAGAAATGAAGAAGATATTGGGAAAAGAACAAACAGAGCCCCTTATGATCAGAGCTGAGTAGGCCAATCCAATGGCCCTCATCAGCACACATAATTTAATTGTAAATGATCCTCAGCTTGTACCCAGGTATCTTGCTACCCAAGAGCAAGAATTTCACATTATGAGGACATGTTCAGCATGGAAAATTTTAGGGGCGAATGTTCGCCCTTTGGCGAAATTAAGGGGTTTTAAAATTTTAGTGGGTGAATATTTTGTATCATAGTACATTTTTACAAATCCCCTCAAATAGCCCACCTTATTTTAAGGGAGAGGGTAAAAAAGGTAAATTTAGCCCTTGAAATTAGGAGTTACAACCTTCCCTTCCCCCCTAATTTTCAAGAATAGGTTTTATTTAAGTGAATCCTATGGGCCAAATACCATATTTAAAAAAGAGTTATGGTAAATTAATAAAAATATAAATAAATGAGAGGTATGGTAAATAACTAAAACATTTTTTATATTTACTCCATAAGTCACCTTATATACATGCAAGGGTGTAAACAAATAAAAATAAAAATAAATTGGAGGTATGGTAAATAAATAAAACCTCTTTTTATATTTAGTCCATAACCCTCTTTCTATTTATGAAGGCTCAAAAAACAGGTTTTATTTAAGTGAATCCTGTGGGCCAAATACCATATTTGTAAAAGAGGTATGGTAAATTAATAAAAATATAAATAAATGAGAGGTATGGTAAACAAATAAAACATTTTTTTTATATTTACTCCATAAATCACCTTATATTTACGGACACTCAAAAAATGCGTTATATTTAGGTGAAACCTATGGGAAAAATACTATGAGCCAAATACCATGGGCTAGATTATTATTAATACCATGCAAAAAAACATTATTAACCCTAATATTAGTATTAATATAAAAAAAATGGCACATTGTATTGGCCCATGGTATTCACCTGGAATGTAGGCTATTTAAATGGGGGAATTAAACCAGATCCATCTTTAATCTGGATCAGAGTTATCAAATATCGTATGCAAACTAGCATAGAGTGAAAAAATATTTGATCCCTCTCGGGGCTTGGTGGATCAAGAGTAAAAATGGATGTTGTAATTTAATGTATGTTAAACATTTTAACTTGGTTAAAATAAAAAATAAAATAAAAATCAATTTTTAATTTTATTAATTTTTATAAATTACTAATAGTATTTTTTAAGCTCTAGGTTTATGATAACCCATGGTATTGACCCATGGTAATACCATGGTATTCATGTGAGCATAGACTATTTAAAGGGGAAATTCTATCATCTTAGATCCATCTTAATTCGGGTCTACCAAGTGCTTAGAGGGATAAATAGATTTCATCCCCCTAAGAGTGGTAGATGTGGAGTTAAGATGGATATAGGTTGGTTTTTATGATAATGAAGATATTAAATAGACTTAGGAAATTATATTGTAAAAACATATTAAGGTGAATAGTTAAAGCTACATTTAGTCACTTCACAAAATTTAGTAAAAAATACCAATATCTCCATTAATATTGGTTTTTAACTTTTTCTGATTTAACAAGAAAAATTCAAAACAATGAAACCTTATCACTCTTTCCAGATTTCTCACAATTTTTCAAACATTTTCAATATGATATCTTCATGAAAAAGTTTAGGTACTAATGTTGGACTAGTTGTTTGAAAAATAAGTTGGTTTGTACAACCTTTCATCTTCTGTGCTATTCTTAGTTTGTCCTAATGATCTGTAGGGGTTGGAGCCACTGCACCATATTTTCCTAAAAGGTGGAGATTGTTCACCAAAAATGAAATTAATCTACATGTTACAAAACTGTTAAAAAATGCGAGACCTATGAGGGTAGTGAATTATGCTAATAAGCAATTTAGATTGGGAGAGACGTAATTAAATTTTATTATTTAATTGAAAATTTCCAATTAAAATAATAATAAATCTACATTTATATATTCATATATTGATTGGAAGGATTCTCATAATGGTCACTTATTTCAATTAGATCCCCTTCAAGCCCTTGGGATACCTATTACTTTCTTATATAATATAGTTTGGGCTTGCTACTTGTTGGCGTGTTGGGGTAAACAAACTTGATGTGTTTTTTTTTTTCTCGCAGTTGGAGTCTATGGAATAAGAAAGAAATTTGATAGCTTGACAAAAGTTGTAGAGAAAAGATTAATCTCTTCTACCTTGACAAAACTCGTTGTCAATATCAACACCTACAAGAACTTTGTTGTGGAATATTATCAAAAGTAATAGAAGGATATGAAAGAGTGTATCGTAAGAACCTTGACAAACACGGCCACTGAAACTTGGAACATTGTTTGTAGGAAGAAAAAATTATGTTTCTTTTTCCAAACATGTATGTTAGTATATTACAGTTTAATGAATATGTTTTCTTATTATCATATATGGTTTCATACTTTAACAAAACATTCACCAAGACTTCACAATGTTTTATTATTCAGTAAAATATTTTCCATGATCTTACAAGATTTTATAATTCAGTGAAATATTCTCCATCACTGTACAGCATAATATAATCTGGTGAGAGATTCGCCAAAAAATTTATATATAAATATTATATTATTGATAAAATCGCCTCCCATTTTTCCTATGTATCATGGGGATTAGCCCATTTATTATACATATAAATTTAGGGTGGTTCTTAAAATTTTCCCTGATGTTTAGGTTGTTAGGGGATGATAGCATACATGCTTGCCTCAAGATATGGAACACATTTCCATACAGTTTAAAGATAAGAGAATACCACTCTCCTCAAAGAATGAGAGAAACACTGAACATGACACCCATGTATAAGAAGTCCATGCGAAGGCCCAAAGTCAATTTGATTGGCTTGAAACTCAGTCCACCACTGCTCTTAGGAATGCTAAAAGGAAGGAGGGAAGAAGAAGAAAAGAGGTAGTGGAAGGAGGCAGAAAAGAAAGCAGGTTTCTATGAACAAGAAGAGGAAACCACAACATAGGCATGGGATGTCAGGGAGGCCACTAGAGCCATGAAGGATATGGATATTGAGTGAGTTTCTCAGTGGTTGAGCAACACTTTCAGTAGGGGGTGATGTTGAGCCTCATCATTGGGTAATTATATGGGCCTTAATTCACCTCCTATCTTAGTCAAACCAACTTTTCTCACAAATTTTTACATGTTTTTTATTATATTTTGTTTATGAGATGAGTTAGAGTGGGATATCATGAAGAGTGGACTAATATGCATTGAATGCAGGTTTGAAGGAGAAAATCAAGGAGTTTTGGCAAAGACTAAGGTTGAAACTTGAATGGGATAAGGGAGAGGGATTGTAGGAGGTAAATCCTCGTCATTTACTTCTCCCCCATTTGAATATTCCTCCATTTATCACACTAGCTCAGAGTGCAAGCAGCCAAGTCATGAGGATTAGAAGGCAGTTGAGCAAGTGAGAGACAAAGAGCTAGTTTATCTCAAGTTTGGGAGCAGAGCCTTCCTAATTTTAAGGAATTCGTTGGGGAATTCAGTTGTATAAGTAGAGAGGCCTAGAGCCTCATTAGGATTCTAATTTTTGTTGTAAAACTCTAAGTTACTTTCGAATTCTAAAATTGTGGAAGATTTTGATGCAATTTTCTTTTTTGGTAATAAGAATGAGTTTTGTTTTGAGCCAGCACTCAGTTAACTCAGAGGGCTAACGCTCTTGGGTTAGAGCCCAACCCTAGTAGCCAAGGCTCCTCTTTTTGTATATGTATGTTTAGCTTAGTTTCATAGCTTCATTGTTAATTTGTCTTTAGAGGTATTTTCATTGTAGGTAAGTGTAGATTCGATTGGTTGTTTATTACTTCGCTTCCATTTGTGCCTTACTTTAGTAGCAGGTTGGTAGGGACAAACGAAGCACCACAAGGCTATCAGCAGGTTTCTTTGCCTCACTTCTTCCCTCTAGGATCATGATTTGAGGAAGGGACCCTTATGCAGCCCCAAAAACACAGATTTCTATTTCTTTCATAAGCTTTAGATTTTACTGTATTTAAGCTAGCATTTGATCAGTTTTGAAAAGTAGGATTGCATTGCCATCTCTTCTATCATCATTCTTGCATTATATATCATCCTTGATTCCATTCCTTTCAGCTACTGTCCTCATGCATAAGGTAGACAATTAGTTAATTAATTTTACTTTTCTAGCTTATGAGAATGCTTCTTGTTTACATGACTTTTTTGAAATTATACATGTTTGATGCAGAGTAGGTTCTTCAAGAGAAGACAGAGACCTCATAGCTAGCAATCACTTTCCACTTCATCCACCATAATCATTCCTTGCTTTCACCATTGCCTTCACTAATTTCATCATTTTACATAGAAATTCTTCCAAGCACATTGAGTGAATCCAACCATCTCCTAACCTTGATGTTGACTTTTGAGTAATCCTAAGTCTCTTCTTTCTCCATTCCACCCATCAACAACCTTCTCTAAGCTTTCCATCACCTCCAACACCCATCATTTTTCTCATGGCTGCATCCTGTCGAAATAAAGGGAATCCTGTAGGTTTCTAGTACATCCTGTAGGTTTTCTTGTAGTGGCCTATTTTAAGGCTGAATTGAGGGAAAACCTCTAGGAAGCCCCCAAAGGTCACCTAAGGGTCTTCCACACCATCCAGACATCTCATAAACCTTCTAAACATCCTCAAACATCCCTAAACCACCTGCCATATCACCAAAAGAGATTAGTTTTGTTGGCATTATGGCACAGGATTGGAGCTATGGCACAGGGTTGTCCTTGATGGCAACTCACTTTGGTGACAGATCTTAGTACAGGCTCTCAGAATGAAAGAAAAATATATATACGCCGGTTCACCTAGACGAAAGCGCGTATACACGTGGGTTAGACGTTACAAAGGCGCGTATGCGTATACACGCACTTTCATGCAAGGAAAAGCGCATATATGTTGGAGAACTTACTTTTGGTTTGTGGTAGTTAGTCCTTGGTATTTGAACCTATGGTTTTGGACCATGGTATTTCGTCAGAAGTGTTGATCCCAAGTATTAGGTCCTTGGTATTGGTTTATTATGGTTTTGGACCGTGGTATTGTGAAAGGCCTAAGACTATAAAAGAGGAATGAGATCATTTGGCAAATCATCATCTGAATTAATTGAATATCTAATAAGTGCTAGATTTGAAATATTGGTGATTGAGGTTATGGTGCAGATCTGGATCTAAATGAAGGAGGAATCTTAGCGCAAAGAGAAGGATAAGTTTTATTGATGGGTCATAATCTTTAGGCTTGAATGATAGTATCTTTGTATGATTTTGATCTGTTATATGTGGCGCATGCTTGATCTATAATTCTGATAATCTGGGCTAATTAGTGTCTGAATATCTGAAAGAGTGAATTATCCTTTATAGATATGTATGCAGGTTCAGTGAAGCGAAGGCGCGTATACACGCTAGTTCAGTGAATAAAAACAACGTATACGCAGGTTTCTCCAAACACAGAAGCATATGCACACAGGTTTCAGGTTATTGAAGTAGCGTATATCTTTTGAGTTGTGATCTAGCTGCTTCTGTTTATTGCTGCAGTGTTCTGGGTTCAGAATTTGGTGTGTGGTTACTGTTACTATGTTTTGGGTACAGCTGTCAAAGAAGTATCTACTTGATTCAGTTCTAATTGGTGAAAAGGAGATTGTTTGATGCAAAATTCTTGATGATTGATTGATGTTCATGGATCCAGTCTAAAAATTTATGAAACGTGGTCCCTGGAAGAAAGAGAAGGATGTAGCCTTCTGTAGGCCAGCACCTACGTACTAGTATCTTGGATAATGCAAGAGCTAAGGGGGTTGTATCTCCCTTCCAGGAGAAGCTGGAGAACGAGAGAGGGTTGTAGCTCTCTACAGGTTGCAGCCTGCGTACTGGTAAAGGACTGTACCAGTACATTGTAAAAAGAAGTTTCTAATTAAAAGAAGATAGAGAGGAATTGCAGCAGGTGGTTTTCACCCACATTGGGTTTCCACCTTATATCTTGTGTTCTTGTGTGTGATTGTCTTCTGCTTTGTTTTACTGTTTCTGGTTACTGGTTATTTAATTCTGATACACAGATTAAAATTCAACATCTGAAAGATAAAGTAAATTATAAGTTTGCATTGTATACGTGGGTTTCCTTCTACATAGTTGTGTATATGCGTGGGTTTAATTAACTGAAGTAGCGTATATTATCTGGATTTGAAAAAGGGAATATTTAACTTGATAATACTGATTCACCCCCCCCCCCCCTGTCTCAGTATTATTTCCAACAATTGGTATCAGAGCAGGTCCTTCTGAAGAAGCTTGATCGCTTGAAGGAAGATCCATCATCATGAGCAACTACGAGAGAGAAGCATCTATCAGGCCACCAATTTTTGACAGGACAAACTTCGTATATTGGAAGGTAAGAGTTACTGCCTATCTTCAATCTCTTGGTACAGAAGTCTGGGATATCATAGATACAGGGTACACTTTTCCATCAGCAACTCCTACAGATCCGGCTGAGAAGAAGAAATATGAAACAAATGCAAAGGCTGTCAATACTCTATTAGGATGTCTATATAAATCAGAATTCGTGAAGGTTATGCAGTATAAGTCTGCAAAAGAAATATGGTACAAGATTGTTTTGAGCTATGAAGGAGATGAACAAGTAAAACGAGCAAAACTTCAAACCCTCAGAATTCAGTATGAAAATATTAGAATGCAAATGATGAAAGTGTGGCTAACTATTTCCTTCGTGTAGATGAGATTGTTAATTGTATGAAAATTTTGGGTGAATAAGTAAAAGAGGCTGTTGTGGTTGAAAAGGTTCTAAGATCTTTATCCCCTAGGTTTGAATCTAGAGTTTCTGTAATAGAAGAAAAAGAGAATCTATGAAACCTTACCATGTCACAGCTGCAAAAAATTCTGACTGCATATGAAATGAGGAAAGGAGGACCATTAGACAGGAGAGAAGTTGCCTTCAAGGCTTCAGGCAAAGGAGATTACTATGAGTCAGGACACGTGTCAGAAGAAGAAGAAGAATCAAATTTTGTCAAAAACCTTCAACGGGGTGTTGGACGATTCCGAGGTAAGTTACCTTTCAAATGCTTTTCTTGTGGAAGATTCGGTCACTATGCTGCCAAATGTCCTGATATGGATAAGATTGACAAGGGGAAGGAACCTGTTAGATGGAACAAGAAACAGAATGCAAATAAGAAAAGCCATTACACTCATGAAGATAGTGATGGACTTTCAAATAGTGACGAAGATGAACGAGGTAATAATTATAAACTTTTAATGGCTTTTGAAGATGATGATTACATGGATGCTATAGATGAAGAAGGTATTTATGAAGAGATTTCTAAACTCAAAATTTGTTTAGAAGAGAAAAATGTGATTATTGATTCTCTGCAATGTCAACTGGCTGAAAGGGAAAAACATCATGAAAAATTGGAATGTGAAATTGTTGGTCTTAGAAAAGAGATTGAGAAAACAAAAGCTCTTAATCTTAAATTTGTTAAAGGATCTGAAACTCTGGATGAGATTATCAATGTGCAGCGTTCTCCACTAATCAAGACAGGTCTGGGATATAATGGAGAAGCATCTCAAGCATCCACCTCCAAAACTTATCTTGATGCATCAAGGAGGAGCGAGAAAAGGCCTAATAGAAATCATCAGGTAAATCAGGGATAGTTTACCTCAAGAATGAACAAATATTATCAAGAAAATTGGGGGCAATCTACCTTAAGGACAAACAGAAGCCACAACCAGCCACAGGTAAAATCTTCCCAATTTGCCTCAAGAATGGATGTCAGTAGAAACTACAATCGGTTGGTTGATAGATTTGATAATCACAGGAGTTTCTTCAATGGCCAATGTTTCTCTTGCCATAACTTTGGTCACAAAGCAGCTCAATGTGTTTCCTATAAGACAATCATGGCTAGAGAAGCTCAAAAACAAAGAAGTATGACTGGAATCACGAAAAGGACCTATAACAACTTTTCCGCCCTTGAAAGTGAAATTGAATGTTCTATTTGTAATAACTTCGGTCATGAAGATTCTGAATGCAGGAGCAGGTTTCAGAAGACAACTAAGAAGGAACAAACCTCAAATGCCAGAACATGGAGAATGAAGGAACCACAACCAAAAAGATGTGGGATAGCTTTATATGCAGAAGGACAGGAAAATCAATGGTACATTCACAGTGGATGTTCGAAGCATATGACAGGTGATAAAGAAAAACTTCAATCATATAGTACTTTAGAAAAGGGAAAGAAAGTTTCTTTTGGAAATGATACCCCTGCAGTCATAAAAGGAAAAGGCACTGTTCAGTTGAAAGAAAAAGTCAAAGCTAGAAATGTTTTGTATGTTGATGGCTTGAAGCATAATCTACTGAGTGTCAGTCAGATGTGTGATCAAGGAACTGAGGTAATATTTCGATCAAATGGATGTAGTGTTCGTGATCTTGATACAGGAAAAATAATGATCAAAGGCATAAGAACTCCAAATAATTTATACATATTTGAAGAAGGACAACAACAATGCTATCCGAGCAAAAATGATGAACACTGGTTATGGCACCAGAGGTTGGGACATCTAAGGTTTTCACAGATAAGGAAAGCATGCAAGTACCAGGCAGTTCGTGGTCTTCCACACATCAAAATTCCAGACAATACTGTTGGCATTATGGCATTATGAACATATGTTGAACTTGATGGCAACCCTCTCTTAGACGGTCATTTCTCTTATATACACCATGATGGGAACAAGAAGAGCCAAGAGGAGAGAAGAAAGGCCATATACTCATGTATTAGAGAAGAAAGGCCATATATGCATGTATTAATGTTATCGGAGGTATTTGGGCACCTAAAACCCATATATGCATGCATTTATATTATCGGGAGTTGGTTGGGTGCGTAAAACCCATATATATATATATATATGCTTTTACAATAATCAAAGGCCTTTTTCCTTTTTGGCGGAAAACAACACAAGTTAAATATGTTTCGGCACATATGGACCCGATGGCATATCACAACGGACCCGATGGTGGCATTAAAAATTGGTTTATATTAATATCGCATCCATGCGCGTCGGGGGTCCGCCTAAGTGACTTTGTTGAAACCTCTGATTGGGAGCGGACCTGATGAAGGCATCAATCATGGTTTATAACAAGATCGCATCCGCAGTATCGCAATACATAAAGGGTCGCCCACCTCAAATCCTCTGATTGCGATAACTCAGTGGACCCGATGGTGGAATTAAACTTGACGTATAATAATATCGCGTCCGATGCTTAAAAGCCCTGAATGCCGATTGCGATAAGAGGGGTCGGAACCGATGAAGGAATTAAAAGAATTTCATATTAAATTGCATCCGCGGTGTTCGCCCATCTTATAATAGCCTCCCACTTCAAATCGCCGATAGCGATGAAAGGAGCGGACCCGATATATAAATAAACGCTGGTTAATGGGGCATATCGCATCCGATCCATCAGATCGGACGCCGGGCATGTATTGTTATCGATGAGGATTGGACCCGATATATTATTAGTTTGGATGCATTAAGTTAAAAGCCCGCCTTTTTGTGGTTTTGGACCGCTATCATAGTTTTCCCGCTTAAGCCTTCTCTTAAGAGAATTGGTCAAAACAATTGTGCCTCAGGTTTCGGATCCTATGGTTTCGATTCATGGTATTATCAAAAGCATGACTATATAAAGAAAAAGGGGATTTGGTGGCAAAGCATCGATTATGAATTGAAGATCTTAAGGAAATGGTGCAGCCGCAGACATGCAAAAGACAGAAGTCTCTTCGGGTGTGGAGAATCGCTATTCAGGAGGTGATGTGGGAGCGGTCACCCACAGCCTTCGGGTGTGCAGCAGTATGTAAATCCTCTGTTTGGGTCTTGATATCAGCCTCTGTTGTCTAAATCGGGTGATAACTGTCATGTATATGGATCTGGTGCTTGGGTTGGCCCTTGAGTGATTCTGATAGATCTGTTGTTTGGGTAATTCTGAAGATTTGGTTGTACTTGATGACCATTTTATCTTCTTGGATCCAGTCTGAAAATTAATGAAACATGGTCCTTGAACGAAGTAGGGGATTGTAGCTCCCTTCCAGGAGAGACTAGAGAACGAGAGAGAGTTGTAGCTCTCTGCAGGTTGCAACCTGCGTACTGGTAAAGGACTGCACCAGTACAAAATCATTGTAAAAGAAATTCTATTTGAAAGAAGATAGAGACATATTGCAGCAGGTGGTTTTCACCCACATTGGGTTTCCACCTTATATCTGGTGTTCCTTTGTGTGACTATCTGTTTTTACTGTTCTTGATTTATTATTATATGGTTCTGATATACAAGTTAATTATCAATATCAGAAGAATACTTTAAAGCATAAGTCTGGATGGTTTATTGAAAAGAAATTAATAATACTGATTCACCCCCCCCCTCTCAGTATTATTTCCAACAATTGGTATCAGAGCGGGTCCTTCAGAGAAGCTTGATCGCTTGAAGGAAGACCGTTCATCATGAGCAACTACGAGAGGGAAGCATCAATCAGGCCATCGATTTTTGATGGGACAAACTTCAATTATTGGAAGGTAAGAGTTACTACCTATCTTCAATCACTTGGTACAGAAGTTTGGAATATCATAGAGACAGGCTACACTTTTCCTTCAGCTACTCCTACAGATCCCGCCGAGAAGAATAAATATGAAACAAATGCTAAAGTAGTCAATACTCTGTTGGGATGCTTATCTCAATCAGAATTCGTGAAGGTTATGCAATATAAATTCGTAAAAGAAATATGGGACAAGATTGTCTTGAGCTACGAAGGAGATGAACAGGTAAAGCGTGCTAAACTTCAAACCCTCAGGATTCAATATGAGAATCTCAGAATGTATAATGATGAAAGTGTGGCTAACTATTTCCTTAGGGTGGATGAGACTGTTAATTGCATGAAAAACTTGGGTGAAGAAATAAAAGAGGCTATTGTGGTTGAAAAAGTTCTAAGATCCTTGTCCCCCAAGTTTGAATCTAAAGTGTCCGCCATAGAAGAAAAGGAGAATCTACGAACTCTCACCATGTCACAGCTGCACGGAATTCTAACTGCTTATGAAATGAGAAAAGGAGGTCCTTCAGACAGGAGAGAAGCTGCCTTCAAGGCTTCAGGCAAAGGAGAGTACTTTGAATCAAATCATGTGTCAGAAGAAGAAGAAGAATCAAATTTTGTCAGAAATCTTCAACGAGGTGCTGGTAGATTCAGAGGTAAGTTACCCTTCAAATGTTTTGCTTGTGGAAGAGTAGGTCACTATGCTGCCAAATGTCCTCATAAGGATAAGATTGACAAGGGAAAGGAACCTGTTGGATGGAACAAGAAACAAAATGCAAATAAGAAGAGCTATTACACCCATGAAGACAGTGATGGTCTATCAAATAGCGACGAAGATGAACGAAGTAATCCCTATAAAATTTTAATGGCTTTTGAAGATGATGATTACATGGATGCTCTAGATATAGATAACTATTATGAGGAGATGTCTAGACTCAAGACATGCTTAGAAGAAAAGAATGTGATCATTGAGACTCTGCAAATCCAACTTGATGAAAAGGAACAATCTCTTGAAAAATTAGAATATGAAATTGCTGGGCTTCGAAAAGAAATTGAGAAAACAAAGGCTCTCAATCTTAAATTTGTTAAAGGATCTGAAACTCTGGATGAGATCATCAATGTGCAACGTTCTCCATTAATCAAGACAGGTCTGGGATATAATGGAGAAGCATCTCAAGCATCCACCTCTAAAAGTTATCTTGATGCAGCAAGAAGGAGCGATCAAAGGCCCAATAGAAATCATCAAGTGAATCAAGGAAAATTTATCTCAAGAACGAACAAAAATTATCAAGAAAATCGGAGGCAAGCTACAAACAGAAGCTACGACCAGCCACAGGTAAAATCTTCCCAATTTGCCTCAAGAATGGATATTGGTAGAAACTACAATCGGTTGGATGACAGATTTGATAATTGCAGAAGTTTCTTCAATGGGAAATGTTTCTCTTGCCATAATTTTGGTCACAAAGCAGCTCAATGTGTTGCCTATAAGACAATCATGACTAGAGAAGCTCAAAAACAAAGAAGTATGTCTGGAATCAAGAAAAGGACCTATAACAATTTTTTCGCCCTAGAAAGTGAAATTGAATGTTCCATTTGTAATAACTTCGGTCATGAAGAATCTGAATGCAGGAGCAGGTTTTGGAAGACAACTCAGAAGGAACAAAGCCCGAATGCCAGAACATGGAGAATGAAGGAACCACAACCAGAAAGATGTGGAATAGCCTTTTACGCAGAAGGACAAGAAAATTTATGGTTTATCGACAGCGGATGTTCGAAGCATATGACAGGTGATAAAGAAAAACTTGAATCATATACTACTCTAGAAAAGGGAAAGAAGGTTTCTTTTGGAAATGATACTCCTGCGGCCATAAAAGGACAAGGCACTGCTCAGTTGAAAGAAAAGGTCAAGGCTGGAAATGTTTTTTACGTTGATGGATTGAAACATAATCTTCTAAGTGTCAGTCAGATGTGTGATCAAGGAACCGAGGTAATATTTAGATCAAATGGATGTCGTGTTCGTGATCTTGATATAGGTGAAACAGTGATCAAAGGCAAAAGAACTCCAAACAATCTATACATATTTGAAGAAGGACAACAACAATGCTATATGAGCAAGGATGATGAGCACTGGTTATGGCACCGGAGGTTGGGGCATCTAAGTTTTTCACAAATAAGGAAAGCATGCAAGTATCAGGCAGTTCGTGATCTTCCAGATATCAAAATTCCAGACAACACAATATGCAAATCATGTCAGTTTGGTAAACAAACCAGGACTAACTTCCCTGAGAAGGAAGGATCAGCCAGCAAACCTCTCGAACTTATTCATACAGATGTATGTGGTCCATTTAGGACAAGGACACCTCGAGGAGAGGAATACCTTATATTATTCATTGACGATTTCTCCAAGTTTGTTTGGTTATGACTTATGAAGCACAAAGACGAAGCATTTGAAAAATTCAAATCCTTCAAAGCCTTGGTCGAAAATGAATCAGATCATAAAATTAAGTGTCTCAGGTCTGACAGAGGTGGGGAATTTACCTCAAATGAATTTTACAATTTCTGTGAAGAGCATGGAATAAAAATGGAATTCTCTACAGCAAGGACTCCTCAGCAAAATGGAGTGGTGGAAAGGATGAACAGAACAGTGCAACAAATGGCTCGTGCCATGCTTGATGAGTCTAGAACTCCCACAACCTTCTGGGGTGAAGCTGCATATGCCGCGGTTGTTATTCTCAACAAAACAAATGTCCGAGTGAACAGCACTCAAACTCCTCATGAGCTCTGGTATGGTAAGACTCCTTCGGTAAAGCATTTTAAATTTTTTGGAAACAAATGCTATATTAAGAATACTGATGAACAACTTGGCAAACTTGAGCCTAGAGCAGATGAAGGCATTCTCCTTGGTTATTTGCCTTATAGTAAAGCATATAAGTGTTACAACAAAATACTTGGAAGAATTGTTGACAGCATTGATGTAGTGGTTGATGAAAAAGGATACATTCCTAGGCAAGTAAATCATGAAAATATCGAAGAAGATGAAGACTACCCTCAAAGATAGAATGATGAAGAAAAAGAACCTCAAGAAGCACCAGAGGAACATATAAGGATAGAAGAAAAGACTCCATCCAGGTATGTACAGAAGAATCATCCAGAATCTCAGATTTTGGGACAAAAAGAGGCAGGCGTACAAACTAGAAGAACAACTGCAGAAGCTTCAAGTTATTTGGCATTACTCTCCTCCACTGAACCACAAAATGTAAGAGAGGCATGCAAGGATGAATGTTGGGTCAAGGCAATGGATGAAGAACTTGAACAGATCAAAAAGAACAACACTTGGGAGTTGGTTCCTAGACCAAAGGATAAGAATGCCATAGGAACAAAATGGATCTTCAAAAATAAGTTGAACGAAAATGGGGAGGTAATTAGAAACAAGGAAAGACTGGTGTGTAAAGGGTATGCCCAACAAGAAGGAATAGATTTTGAAGAAACATTTGCTCTTGTTGCAAGACTTGAGGCCATCCGAATGTTCCTTGCTCTCTCAAGCTTTCAAAAGTTCAAAGTATTTCAAATGGATGTGAAATCAGCTTTTCTGAATGGAGACTTAGAAGAAGAAGTATACATTGAGCAGCCAGATGGTTTCATTCTTGGGAATGATCCAAATCTTGTATGCAGATTAAAAAAGGCTCTCTATGGTCTTAAACAGGCTCCAAGGGCTTGGTACTACCGTTTGGACAAATATCTTCATCAACAAGGTTTTTCAAAAGGATCAGCAGATAGCAATCTTTATATAAAAATTGAAAATGACAAGTTGCTAATACTTGTTGTGTATGTAGATGATATTATCTTTGGCAGCAATGAAGAAGCTATGAGTCAAAACTTTGCCTCAGTAATGCAGAAAGAATTCAAAATGTCCCTACTAGGTGAACTGACATACTTTCTTGGATTGCAAATCCAACAAAGTAAAGACGGTATCTTCTTGTCACAAACCAAGTACCTCAAGCAGATTTTGAAGAAGTATGGCATGGAAGATTCAAAGCCAGTATGTACCCCCATGGTTATAGGATGCAGTCTTAGTGCGAATGATGAATCAGCTGCAGTTCATCAACCAACATACAGATCTATGATTGGAAGTCTTCTTTATTTGAGAGGTACCCGACCAGACATCATGCATGCAGTTGGAATAGTTGGAAGATTTCAGGCAAATCCAAAGGAAACTCATCTTCAGGCAGTAAAGAGAATCTTCAAATATCTTCAAGGAACTCAAAACTATGGTTTATGGTATCCTAGAGACACAGATCTCACACTTCATGCTTACACAAATGCAGATTGGGCTGGAAGTGTGGATGACAGGAAAAGAACAAGTGGTGGTGCTTTCTTTATGGGTTCCAGATTAGTATCATGGTTCAACAAGAAACAGAGTTCAATTGCCTTATCTACAGCTGAAGCAAAATATGTAGCTGCTGCATCTTGTTGCACCCAACTTCTTTGGATGATGCAGAGCTTACAGGATTTTCAAATCACTTGTACTCCACCTATCTCCATCTTATGTGATAATACAAGTGCAATCAGCATTTCAAAGAACCCAGTCATGCATTCAAAAACCAAGCACATACCGATCAAGTATCATTTTCTCAGGGAACAAGTGCTTGAACAAAAGGTCAAGTTGGAATATGTTTCTTCTAAGGAACAAGTGGCTGATATATTTACCAAACCATTGCCCAAGGAGACTTTTGAATACCTCAGGCAAAAGCTGGGGGTTGTCGACGCATCATCCTGTTGTTAATTCTCAGATTGATGCTTGTACGCAAGGTTCTGATGGGGTATACACGTACAAGGTTCAGGGGGAGCATAATTCATTGTTGGCATTATCGTATTACAAAAGGAGGAACATGTTGGGTAAACGAACTGTATCTATCCATGGCAATAAAGATGTTGAATTATATTATATGTAGGCAGTATAGCGCGGTTCCTATTTTAAATATAGCCAGAATAGCTCGACTTTCTGTCCTAAAGTCAGAGGGGCAAAATTAGGAGGAGAAAGCTCTCAGGGGGAGAAATAGTTAGGAGAAGCAGATATCCGCCCTTTTCCCTTGATGTCAAAGGGGGAGAGTGCTTTTTGGATGGTGTTGTTGCCATCAAGTCCAAAGGGGGAGATTGTTGGCATTATGGCATTATGAACATATGTTGAACTTGATGGCAACCCTCTCTTAGACGGTCATTTCTCTTATATACACCATGATGGGGACAAGAAGAGCCAAGAGGAGAGAAGAAAGGCCATATACTCATGTATTAGAGAAGAAAGGCCATATATGCATGTATTAATGTTATCGGAGGTATTTGGGCGCCTAAAACCCATATATGCATGCATTTATATTATCGGGAGTTGGTTGGGTGTGTAAAACCCATATATATATGCTTTTACAATAATCAAAGGCCTTTTTCCTTTTTGGCGGAAAACAACACAAGTTAAATATGTTTCGGCACATATGGACCCGATGGCATATCGCAACGGACCCGATGGTGGCATTAAAAATTGGTTTATATTAATATCGCATCCATGCACGTCGGGGGTCCGCCTAAGTGACTTCGTTGAAACCTCCGATTGGGAGCGGACCCGATGAAGGCATCAATCATGGTTTATAACAAGATCGCATCCGCAGTATCGCAATACATAAAGGGTCGCCCACCTCAAATCCTCCGATTGCGATAACTCAGGGGACCCGATGGTGGAATTAAACTTGACGTATAATAATATCACGTCCGATGCTTAAAAGCCCTGAATGCCGATTACGATAAGAGGGGTCGGACCCGATGAAGGAATTAAAAGCATTTCATATTAAATCGCATCCGCAGTGTTCACCCATCTTATAATAGCCTCCCACTTCGAATCGCCGATAGCGATGAAAGGAGCCGACCCGATATATAAATAAAGGCTGGTTAATGGGGCATATCGCATCCGACCCATTGAATCGGACGCCGGGCATGTATTGTTAGCGATGAGGATTGGACCCGATATATTATTAGTTTGGATGCATTAAGTTAAAAGCCCGCCTTTTTGTGGTTTTCGACCGCTATCATAGTTTTCTCGCTTAAGCCTTCTCTTAAGAGAATTGGTCAAAACAGTTGCGCCTCAGGTTTCGGATCCTCTGGTTTCAATTCATGGTATTATCAAAAGCATGACTATATAAAGAAAAAGGGGATCCGGTGGCAAAGTATCGATTATGAATTGAAGATCTTAAGGAAACGGTGCAGCCGCAGACACGCAAAAGACAGAAGTCTCTTCGGGTGTGGAGAATCGCTATTCAGGAGGTGATGTGGGAGCGGTCACCCACAGCCTTCGGGTGTGCAGCAGTATGTAAATCCTCTGTTTGGGTCTTGATATCAGCCTCTGTTGTCTAAATCGGGTGATAACTGTCATGTATATGGATCTGATGCTTGGGTTGGCCCTTGAGTGATTCTGATAGATCTGTTGTTTGGGTAATTCTGAAGATTTGGTTGTACTTGATGATCATTTTATCTTCTTGGATCCAGTCTGAAAATTAATGAAACATGGTCCTTGAATGAAGTAGGGGGTTGTAGCTCCCTTCCAGGAGAGACTGGAGAACGAGAGAGAGTTGTAGCTCTCTGCAGGTTGCAGCCTGCGTATTGGTAAAGGACTGCACCAGTACAAAATCATTGTAAAAGAAATTCTATTTGAAAGAAGATAGAGACATATTGCAGTAGGTGGTTTTCACCCACATTGGGTTTCCACCTTATATCTGGTGTTCCTTTGTGTGACTATCTGTTTTTACTGTTCTTGATTTATTATTATATGGTTCTGATATACAAGTTAATTATCAATATCAGAAGAATACTTTAAAGCATAAGTCTGGATGGTTTATTGAAAAGAAATTAATAATACTAATTCACCCCCCCCCCTCTCAGTATTATTTCCAACAAATACAATATGCAAATCATGTCAGTTTGGTAAGAAAACCAGAACTAACTTCCCTGAGAAGGAAGGATCAGCTAGCAGGCCTCTTGAACTAGTCCATACAGATGTATGTGGTCCATCTAGGAAAAGGTCACATCGAGGAGAAGAGTACTTTATATTATTCATTGACGACTTCTCCAGAATGGTTTGGATAGGACTTATGAAGCACAAAGACGAAGCCTTCGAAAAATTCAAATCTTTCAAAGCCTTGGTTGAAAACGAATCAGATCACAAAATTAAATGCCTCAAGTCTGATAGAGGTGGGGAGTTTACCTCGAATGAATTTTTTGATTTTTGTGAAGAACATGCAATAAGAAGTGAATTCTCTACAGCTAGGACTCCTCAGAAAAATGGAGTAGTAGAAAGGATGAACAGAACAATTCAACAAATGGCTCGTGCTATGCTCGATGAGTCTGGAACTCCCGCAGCCTTCTGGGGTGAAGCTACATTTGCTACGGTTGTTATTCTCAACAAAACAAATGTCCGGGTGAACAGCACTCAAACTCCTCATGAGCTCTGTTATAGTGAGACTCCTTCGGTAAAACATTTCAAAATCTTTGGAAGAAAATGCTATATTAAGAATAATGATGAACATCTTGGTAAGTTTGAACCTAGAGCAGATGAAGGCATTCTCCTTGGTTATTCTCCTCACAGCAAAGCATATAAGTGTTACAATAAAAGACTTGGAAGAATTGTTGACAGCATTGATGTAGTGGTTGATGAAGAAGGAAATATTCCTAGGCAAGTAAATTATGAAAATATCGAAGAGGATGAAGACCATCCTCCAAATCAGACTGATGATGAAGAGGAACCTCAAGAGGCACCAGAGGAACCGATAAGGATAGAAGAGAAGACTCCATCCAGGTACGTTCAGAAGAATCATCCAGAATCTCAAATTTTGGGGCAGAAAGAGGCAGGTATACAAACAAGAAGAACAATTACAGAAGCCTCAAGCTATTTGGCATTGCTCTCCTCCACTGAACCACAAAATGTAAAAGAGGCATGCAAAGATGAATGTTGGGTCAAGGCAATGGATGAAGAACTTGAGCATATCGAAAAGAACAACACTTGGGAGTTGGTCCCTAGACCAAAGGATAAGAATTTCATAGGAACAAAATGGATCTTCAACAACAAGTTGAATGAAAATGGGGAAGTGATTAGAAACAAGGCCAAACTTGTCTGTAAAGGGTATGCTCAACAAGAAGGAATATACTTTGAAGAAACTTTTTCTCCCATTGCTAGACTTGAGGCCATCAGAATGTTCCTTGCTCTCTCTAGCTTTCAGAAGTTCAAAGTATTTCAAATGGACGTGAAATCAGCCTTTCTGAATGGAGACTTAGAAGAAGAAGTGTACATTGAGAAACCAAATGGTTTCATTCTTGGGAATGATCCAAATCTTGTATGCAAACTAAAAAAGGCTCTCTATGGTCTTAAACAGGCTCCAAGGGCTTTGTACTACCGTTTGGTGAAATATCTTCATCAACAAGGTTTTTCAAAAGGATCAGCAAATAGCAATCTTTATATAACAATTGAAAATGACAAATTGCTAATTCTTGTTGTGTATGTAGATGATATTATCTTTGGCAGCAATGAAGAAGCTATGAGTCAAAGCTTTGCCTTGGTGATGCAGAAAGAATTCGAAATGTCTTTGCTTGGAGAACTAACATACTTTCTTGGATTGCAAATCCAACAAAATGAAGGTTGTATCTTTTTGTCTCAAACCAAGTATCTCAAGCAGATCTTGAATAAATATGGCATGGAATATGCAAAACCAGTATGTACCCCCATGGTTACAGGATGCAGCCTCAGTGCAAATGATGAATCAGTAGCAGTGCATCAACCAACCTATAGATCCATGATTGGAAGTCTACTTTATTTGACAGGTACCCGACCAGACATCTTGCATGTAGTAGGAATAGTTGGAAGATTTCAAGCAAATCCTAAGGAAACTCATCTTCAGGCAGTCAAGAGAATCTTCAAGTACCTTCAAGGAACTCAAAACTATGGCTTATGGTATCCTAAAGATACAGATCTCACACTTCATGCTTATACAGATGCAGATTGGGCCGAAAGCATGGATGACAGGAAGAGCACAAGTGGTGGTGCATTCTTTATGGGTTCCAGATTAGTATCTTGGTTCAACAAGAAACAGAGTTCGATAGCTTTATCTACAGCTGAAGCGGAATATGTGGCTGCTGCATCTTGTTGCATTCAACTCCTTTGGATGATGCAGACCTTGCAGGATTTTCAAATCACTTGTATACCACCTATCTCCATCTTATGTGATAATACAAGTGCAATCAGCATTTCAAAGAACCCAGTCATGCATTCAAATACCAAGCACATACCGATCAAGTATCACTTTCTCCAGGAACAAGTGTTGGAACAAAAGGTCAAATTGGAGTATGTTCCTTCTAAGGAACAAGTTGTTGATATTCTCACCGAACCACTGCCCAGGGAAACTTTTGAATACCTCAGACATAAGCTGGGAGTAGTTGATGCATCATCTTGCTATTAAAACTTGTCTGTTTTAGAGAAAAATGGGTGTACACAAGTTGCCTGAGGAGGATCCGCGTACATACGCCAGTTTGTGCAGAGACAGTCGCGTATATGGAGGCTTGATGGATATCAGTACGAACAGGCTCTGGTTGAAGATAGTCTGATATGGGTCTGACAGAGACCATCTGGCACAGGTTCAGGGGGAGCAGATAAACTTCTAATGATGCATTGTTGGCATTATCTTAGAAGCTTTTGGTTCTAGTTCACAGCTGTTGTTGGTTTCAGGTGGAACAAATGTAGAGGGAAAACAGAAGGAAATCATGGTTGCTGATCTGAATAGGTGATTGACAGATGTTGCTGATATCAGTTATTGGTGACTTTCATAAGTCTTGCTCTAGATATTTCGTCTCTATGTCATGTATCTCTTTTATGGTGTCAAGGTCATGTAACGGCCTATTTTGGTTTCCCCACTATGCCTAGGATGAAAATGTAATGTACTTGGTTGTCATATGTAAATTTCTGATGTATCCCCACTTGGTTGGGTGGATGATCCCCACTTGGTTGGGTGATGGATGTATGTATTGAGTCTTTTGGTGATAGGAAGGTCCTTTATGATGTAAGGTGCAGATCTTGCCTATAGTCAGGGGGAGCATGGTCAGCACAGCAGGACAGAGATTTCAACATGTACTCAGGGGGAGCACAACCCTTTGCCCTTGATGACAAAGGGGGAGAATGACTTTGAGGATCTTGGGGTTGCCATCAAGTCCAAAGGGGGAGATTGTTGGCATTATGGCACAAGATTGGAGCTATGGCACAGGGTTGTCTTGATGGCAACTCACTTTGGTGACAGATCTTAGTACAGGCTCTCAGAATGAAAGAAAAAGATATATACGCAGGTTCACCTAGACGAAAGCACATATACACGCGGGTTAGATGTTACAAAGGCGCGTATGTGTATACACGCACTTTCATGCAAGGAAAAGTGCATATATGTTGGAGAACTTACTTTTGGTCCGTGGTAGTTAGTCCTTGGTATTTGAACCTATGGTTTTGGGCCATGGTATCTCGTCATAAGTGTTGATCCCAAGTATTAGGTCCTTGGTATTGGTTTATTATGGTTTTGGAGCATGGTATTGTGAAAGGCCTAAGACTATAAAAGAGGAAGGAGATCATTTGGCAAATCATCATCTGAATTAATTGAATATCTAATAAGTGCTAGATCTGAAATATTGGTGATTGAGGTTATGGTACAGATCTGGATCTGAATGAAGGAGGAACCTTAGCGCAAAGAGAAGGATAAGTTTTATTGATGGGTCATAATCTTTAGGCTTGAATGATAGTATCTTTGTATGATTTTGATCTGCTATATGTGGCGCATGCTTGATCTATAATTCTGATAATCTGGGTTAATTAGTGTCTGAATATCTGAAAGAGTGAATTATCCTTTATAGATCTGTACGCAGGTTCAATGAATCGAAGGTGCGTATACACGCTAGTTCAGTGAATAAAAATAGCGTATACGTAGGTTTCTCCAAACACAGAAGCGTATGCACACAGGTTTCAGGTTATTGAAGTAGCGTATATATTTTGAGTTGTGATCTAGCTGCTTCTGTTTATTGCTGCAGTGTTCTGGGTTCAGAATTTGGTGTGTGATTACTGTTACTATGTTTTGGGTACATCTGTCAGAGAAGTATCTACTTGATTCAGTTCTAATTGGTGAAAAGGAGATTGTTTGATGCAGAAATTCTTGATGACTGATTGATGTTCATGGATCTAGTCTGAAAATTTATGAAACGTGGTCCCTGGAAGAAAGAGAAGGTTGTAGCCTTCTGTAGGCCAGCACCTACGTACTAGTATCTTGGCTAGTGCAAGAGCTAAGGGGGTTGTAGCTCCCTTCTAGGAGAAGCTGGAGAACGAGAGAGGGTTGTAGCTCTCTGCAGGTTGCAACCTGCGTACTGGTAAAGGACTGCACCAGTACATTGTAAAAAGAAGTTTCTAATTAAAAGAAGATAGAGACGAATTGCAGCAGGTGGTTTTCACCCACATTGGGTTTCCACCTTATATCTTGTGATCTTGTGTGTGATTGTCTTCTGCTCTGTTTTACTATTTCTGGTTACTCATTATTTAATTCTGATACACAGATTAACAATCAACATCTGAAAGATAAAGTAAATTATAAGTTTGCATTGTCTACGTGGGTTTCCTTCTACATAGTTGCGTATATACGCGGGTTTGATTAACTGAAGTAGCGTATATTATTTGGATTTGAAAAAGGGAATATTTGACTTGATAACACTGATTCGCCCCCCCCTCTCAGTATTATTTCGAACAAGTTTGCATATTTTATTTTGCATGAAAAGAACAAAAAGAAAAAACAGAGTTATTTCAATCCCTTTACTTGCACAATAGTGATTTTTGATGATTTTAAATTCCATGCTTAGACAATAGCATTTGGTTCATGTTAATTTAGCATTATTGCAAAGTATAGTTTCTTAGTAGTTAATTAGGAAATGATGTGATTTAGCATTGAATTTCGATCTTTTCCATTATTGCAATAGATCAACTCTCTCTTAGAGTATATTTCCCTTTCTTTCATTAAGAAACCAAGCTTCTTTTGAATCCATAGAAGTCTGGCTTGAAAACCCCCAGTGGTCTCTCGCTAGCTGAACAAGTGACAAAAGGTAGAACCATCACCTTTTACTTGTGTATACAACACTGTCACCTCCAAATTTCTACGAACCCCAAGTTGATAAAGTAAAGTTGGTAGCCCAGGAGTTGCCACATTCTTGCTACAATATTGGTGCTCATCATGTACTCTTTAGGTATCATTTAATTCCATCCAATCTGCATTTGTGAATCCACACAACTTCACTCCCTCTGTCTATTTGTACCAAAGTATAAATTTTGTAGTTACTCTAAGGTTACCATAGAACGTGCTTAACTTCCCTCCAATAATTTGGTTGGCCTAACCATAGCTTGGCTTAGTTGGTTGACTTCATAGCACGTATTTGGTCATGTGTTCACAAGGTATATCAATGAACCCACTAATTCTCGATAAATGGTAGCATCCACTTCCTCACCTAAAGTGGCATCCTCCTTCCTCTAGTTGGTTGCTAAAGGTGTCTCATGGCTTTGGGACTCTCCATGTGGAACCTCTGTAGTATATCATTTTCATACATTCCTTGAGAGGCAAGAAATTCCCCATCACCTTGCCATACTTCTAAGGTGAGGAAGTAGTGCATGAGACCCATGTCCTTCATTTAAAATTCTCTTGTAAGGTCATCCTTGCAAGATTTGATCAGATGTTCATCACCAGTTAAAATTAAGTCTTCAACATATAAGACAATATTAAGAAATTTACCATCTACCAATATATGATAGAGGTTTGCATCCACCTAACTTTTGGTGAGCAAAAACCTGGTGAGATAGCTATCAATACTGGTGTACAAAGCACAAGTTGTTTTCTTGAGACTGTACAATGCTTTCTTGAGTCTGCATGGATGATACTCCCGATCAAAAGTCTCAAAGCCTTCTGGTTTCTCGATGTACATCTCCTCCTCAATAACTCCATTGAGGAGTTTTATTTTTACATCCATCTGGTGGATCTTCCACCCCATCTACGTAGCTAAAGCGATAATTAATCTAATGGATGAGTACCTTGCTACAAGAGAAAAATTCTCCTCATAGTCAATCCATTCAACTAGAGAGTACCCCTTGGCCACAAATATGGCCTTGTAATTCTCTATGCTTCCATCTTCTACCTGCTTTACCTTGAAGATCCATCTCGAACCCACAACTGATTTACCTGCTAGTCTTGGGACCACTTCCCAAACATTGCTTTTTACAATGGATTCATATTCCTCCACCTTTCCTCTACCCATACAGTTTTCTCTACTACTTCCTCGAAATAGGATGGCTCAATCTCTATAATCTTGGTCATTAGAGCCATGTAGCCAGTATACTGATTTGGTGACCTTCTCTACTTGCATTGATTTGAAGGAGCACCCACATTCTCCCTCACATCCTAAACAAGTCTCTCAACTTCCCTGGTCCTTTTTTTCCTTCTCTGGATGGTTATGCTTAAGTGGTTGTCTCCACTCTCTACTCCTAAATTTTTGGTTGTTCCGCAACTTCTTGAGGTTCCCCCTTTGGAGTTAAAATTTCCTCTTCTAGTAGGATCTAAAGCTCCCTTTCAAGAGAGCACTACATGGCTTTCTCCTCATCAAATTTTACATCCCTTCACACAATTATCATTTTGATGGTTAGAAGGTACACATGGTAGTAATGGGGAGTTTCAGTGTAACCAGCAAATACCCCCAATTCTACTATCGACACTAGCTTCTTCCTTGATTCTTTGGAGACATGGTAATAAACAAAGGCTCCAAAAATCCTGAAGTGTGATACATCCGAATTCCTCCCCAAGAAGGCTTCCTCAAGTGTATCATGCCAAGAATTTGATGAGGACTTTGGTTTTGCAAATAAACTGTTATGTTGAATTTCTCAACCCACAAATGCAGAGGTAGGCCTTGGTCATGCAACATTGGCATCGCTACTCCCATAATGCTATGGTTATTCCTTTTAGCCATCCCATTCTGCTATGGTTTGTGGTATGTTGTCAACTCTTGTCAAATGCCTTATTTTGCGCAAAAATATTTAAATTCATTCGATACGTATTCACCTCCATTATTTCTCCTAAGAGCCTTCACCTTCTTGTTAGTTTCTTTCTCCATGCGTGCCTTGAATTCTACAAACTTGGAGAATGCCTCATCTTTATTTTGCATGAAGAAGATCCAACACTTCTGTGAGAAATCATCAATAAAAATGATAAAATATTTGTACCAGGCAATGGAAGTTGGACCGAGAAAGGTTCACAGAAATTAGAGTGGATCCTTTCAAAGACTGCATGCGCTTTGTTGTTTAAATCGTAGAATGTGGATTTTGTGTACTTCCCCAAAGTACATCCTTTTCATACATCCTATTTCTCAAGTGCTCCTTTAGGGAGGCCTTTGGTTATCTACTGCATTATTTTCAAGGTGTCATGATGTAAATGGCTAAGTCTTATGTGTCAAAGTTCACCAACATCGCAACTCTATACCTTCTCCACCTTTGTGCTTAATGCAACACAATCTTCCACATATAGCTTATATAGGTTCTTCACATGAACCTAGATCTTCTTCACTTGTCCCATGGCTATGTGTCTCAAGGATGCCTTTCTTTGTTGAAGATCACATCATAACCAAAGTCGTCCAAAACTACAACAAAGACGAGATTTTTCTTTAGGCCCAAAACGAACATGACATCCTTGAGCCTAAGGGGGGAACCCGACTCCCTCTGAAAAGTGGTTGTACCAATCCCAATCATGTTATACCTTTTGTCGTCCCCCATCTCGATGTGCATCTACAAATTTTTTTCTTCCAAGTCACTGAAAAAGTCTCTACACCCTGTCATGTGGAACAATGCACTTGAGTCCAAGTACCACACACTCCCCATCACTATGATTACCATGCATGCTATGCGGGTAAATTCAAGCTCACATAGTGAAGTGAAGGATTCACTTTCTACTCCTCCTGAGTTCTTTTTGATTGCCTTCTTGAGTGGACACTTCGTGGCATAATGCCCGAATTCATGAAAATGGAAGCATTTAATTTTGGGCAAATCTTTCTTCTTGCCCCCTTGATTGGATTCTGGTTTGGATTGAGATTTCTTCCCTTTTCCCTTCTTTTTCTTTCCAACTAAAGCAATTTTTTCTTCATCCTCGCTTTTGGATGAAGTCCCATCTCTGGCATTCTGCCTTATTTCCTCCTGTACCAAATCAGTCCATAAGCATTCCAAATCAACATTTTCTCCCTCCCATTCACTAAAACCTGATAGTCGTTAGGGGAATTTTGAAGTCTAAAATTGGCCTCCTAAGGAAATTATAAAATAATAGTGGAAATAATAAGATAATATTAGATTACATCATCAAATTTTAGAGGGAAAAAAGAAAAAACTATTTTTTCAACTCGTATTTTCAACTTATCTCCTTATGGGTTTACTCACATTTTGAGTGAGAACACTCGTTGGATGAAAAATTTGATTCCTCATCCAAGGAGTACCCATGTTTCATACTTTCTATGGACCCTTCTACACAAAAAATGAGAAATACATGAAAAACATGATTACAATCACGTTTTTCATGTATTTCTCATTTTTCATGTAGCAGGGTCCATTGAAAGTATGAAACATGGGTACTCTTTGGATTAGGAATTAAATTTTGCAACCAACAAGTACTCCCACTTGAAATTTGAGTAAAACATTAGGGAGATAAATTGAAAAAATAGTTTTATTATTTTATAATATTTTATTTTCTTACTCCAAAAAGGGTGAATCATCCCCCATGGTTGACATCATCATCTTGTATCCTATTGGTTCTTATAAAGTTTATATTGGTTGTACATTTTTCTTAGGACACTACAAGAAAAAAGGACAATCGTGAGGGGTGAAAAATGTCACCATAAGCTCATTGGTGAAGGTCAAAAGAGACTTCGTCACCAAAAACTGAATGTCACCAAAAGTGGCGTCCGCAAAAGTATATGTGTTGTAGTGACATTCAAAGTCCGTCACCAATAATGATTTATAATGAAGGATAGTGACCATCACCATTTCATATGAGCAATGGTGACGGACCATATCCTTTGTCACCAAAGGTGGCGTCGCCAAAAGTATAGGTGTTGTAGTGACATTCAAAGTCTATCACCAATAATGATTTATAATGACAGATAGGGACCGTCACCATTTAATATGAGCAATGGTGACAGACCATAGCCTCCGTCACAGAAAAATGAACGTCACCAAAGGTGGTATCACCAAAAGTATAGGTGTTATGGTGACATTAAAGGTCCATCACAAATATTGATTATAATGACGGATAGTGACCGTCACCATTTCATATGAACAACAACGATTTATTGTGATGGACCTTTCATGGTTGTCACTATTGGTGCATATATAAGGTGACGTTCGTTGACCCTCACCAAAAACCGCATTGCCATAAGTATAGGTGTTGTGGTGACATTCAAGGTTCATCACGAATAGTGGCTATAATGATGAACATCAACTGTCACCATTTCATATCAACAACAACGATTTATGGTTACAGACATTTGGTGTTCGTCACTATTGATGCATATATATGGTGGTGTTTGTTGACCATCACCATTTCATATTTTGGTGACGGTTGAAAAATGTCACCAAAGCTCATTGGTGATGGTCAAAAGCTCATTCCATATGGATCATGTTAGGGCATGATGGAATCAAACCACCAACCTCTTGCTTGTAAAGAAGGTGCTCTTCCATTGAGCTATCACCCTTTAAAGACTTAGACTTTTAAAATTAGACCTTGAAACTTCATAAATTGTAAATTCTACAACTTTCAATAAATTAAAGTCTTGATAATATTTTACTAAACAAGCAAAGCAACATCGAAGCTACAGGTCCCTACCTAATGGTTATGGGAGTTATGAAAAGTGGGTGGAGGGAAAAATAATTATGTATAAGAGAATCAATATGTTCAGTTGAATACTCAATTAGAAGTGAAATTTTGCAGACATTTATAATCTATAAATGACCTATAACTAGAAAATGCACCAAATATTGCAAAGGAAATGTCATAAGTTGATAACATATGGAAGAAGAACATTGATGAAGACAGCTGCAATATGTTATAGGTTGAGTGAAATAAAAATATCAATGTTGTTTTTGTTTGGTGTTTAGATATCTGAATGATATATAAACTTTTGTGCAAATGTAACACAGATCTCCGGAAACCATGAACAACATATGATATATATATATATATATATATATATATATATATATATATATATATATATATATATATATATATATCCTCTTTACATAAACCAACATGCAATTTGGAATTTCACAAGTCTACACTCAAAATATGACAGCAACCAAAAAATAAAAGAAATTGACTTGGATAGAAAGCAATAGCTTCACTTTCATTCTTGAGCTGCTTTATTTATTTGAATTTGACTCATGACATTACTTATCTTAAAAGGAATCAAAATCATCACTAGTATTAAATACATCCAACACGGACTTTGGATATCCCACTAACATCTGCGTTTTTGTTGCCATGCCTGAAAACCATGGAGTTTCCTGTTGATAGTAGAATAAGATGTGTGTCTACTGCTCAAGAACACATTCCTTATTAACCATTGTTACCTGACAAAAACCAAAGAGACAACACAATATCAGTGTACACAAAATCCCCTATCGAAATATAATCATAACTTAGCAAAGAAGTCTAAAAGATGTTCTTAATTAATAAACTTTGTACTTGGAAATACTGTTTCTTTAGACTTAAAAAAGACTATGTTGTAAAACACTTCTGTCTATTTATCCAATTAATTATATCATAGCATATGTCACACAGTAGCAATCTACAGTATTTAAAGTAAAAAGACGAATTTGCTCAGGAAAATAGATTTATAAAAGAGATTTGAAAACTATAAGTTTGTCATCAAAGCTTTACTTAATTTAACAACAAACTAGTTGGAGTTTGAAAATAAAAATCATTCATAGGAAATGAATAGGACAATGGCCAAAGTCATTATTCATACAAATAAAGCTAGAGTCACTATTTCCATTGCAGATAACTAAAATTTGGGCAGTGGTCTAACAATTAGAGCTTATTTTCTCAGAAGACTCGTCAATACCATCATTTTTTTTCCACGGTCTATTGTGTCTCTAGATCCAAATCAGATAGCTTTCCATTCTCAAGTTCTACCTTTCAAGTACTGATTTCTGGCTCACCCTTTAAAACACAATTCTACCACTCCATTTTATTTTATTTTTTCAAGAGAATTGGCAGGACCTTCCCATCCTTTGTTTTACATAATCAATAACCATCCATCAATGATATAAAGAATAACAGATACACAACAAAGGCCAAAGATGTTCTTGTTGTATACCTATGTTCTAGGACTCATCTGACCTTACAAGTGCAAAGATCTCACCCTGAACGTGGAATTTAGATTTTTTTTAAAATCAAGCTCCAAGTAAGCTAATCAAAATATTAACATCCTTTTAGTCAATAAAATCTCTGACTTAAAATAAAAGTGGCCTAGAATTGAATGTTATATCAACCATGTCAAGTAACTAACATTGGGTGAGAAATAAAATCCATGCATATTGGATTAGTGAAATAATTGATCTGGTAAAGCTCAAAAACAGATGACTTAGAGCTAAGAAACACAAATAAATGACTTAGAACTAAGACATGAGGTTTCCCTTTCAACCTCGTCGTTAAATAACTCTTCTTTATGTCACTTACCATTAAACGTTTTTTTATACCAGGTGGAAGTGGTATTGTAACATTAACCTCTGATAGTCTGTTTCCATGACTACTTCTCAAGATCCGCTCCATTACCAGCATTTGGGGCTAGATAAGATACATGAAAAAACCATCAACATGAAAATCAAATCTACATCCTTGTAAAAAAATGGGAGGAAAAAAAATATCCACAAATTGAAACACACTGTAGGATACCTCATTCCTGCAACATGATTATCTTGTCATGAACAATAAAAAAATAAATCAGGAGAAATGTAATTTTTGCCACATTTTGACAATGAAATCATTTGCATATTCTATGAACAATTGATGATAAAAGTCAACTAAAGCTTGTCAGCATCAAGATTATAGTAAAACATAAAGGAACTGCTCCAACAAATATATAATCCTAAACATAAGTATCTATACATATAAGTATTTATTGAGGACATTGTATTTTGTGAAAATATGGAATTCAAATCCTTGAAATAACACAATTTATGGTACCACTGCCTTATGAATTCCATTCATTCGAGTATTTACGAAGTCAATTCAGGAATTTATTCAAAGCTCAAAGTTCAAACAATTAACATGTAGCCTAAAAAAACATAGATTTGAAAAGGAGATAACCCAAAGATGTAGAGTATATATCTCACATTTATATATTCTAGTTTCTAGACATTGAAATGACACTTTTTAGCATACTATTGTGAATTCAACCCAAAATGCTAGAAAAAAATATTGATGGTTATTTTGCTAATATAGAAGTTTTATACATGCATTTATTTAAACAGTTATCTTGCAATGTCAAACATATCTAAGGATGTACACAATATGCTGCATATTTAACATTGGTGTGTGAACTTGAGACAACAAAGTCCAACATTAACAGTTTGCCTACAATATGCACTAGCAGAATAGGTGAACAATAGTATTGTAGGTATGTGTTATGAATATATCTATTGCAGGCCATTAAGAATATGGTTGGAACATTCATGTCCAACCCTTCCAGTTTTTCCTATAATCTTCACTGGTCTAATAGGTGGACAATAGAACTATAGGTGTGAATTCTATATCACTTACCTAAATCCAACACCTTCAACATAGAAATTTCAAATAATATGTCCAGAACTGGTAGGTAATTTGCAAAATGAAAGAGTTGGCTTGATTGTTTCTGGAGAAGACTAGATTCTTACATTGTTCAATGTAAATTCATGACACTTTTCCAAGCTTAGATGGAACAAAAAGGAACCAAGCTAGAAGGTTATTTAAAGAATCCTTACTTAGCTAGGGTAAAATGTTAGCACTTTTTTGTCAAAAAGCATTAATGTAAAAACTTTAAGAAATTCAGTGAAGAGACTGTAGAAATGTTCTTATCAAACCACTAATGTAAACAAAGCTAAGAAATATTGCTTTGTAGAAGAGATATTCATGGTAAAATTAACAAGAAAGTAACCTTTTAGCATAGTTAATGCACTAGTGCTCATGTCGTAGTGTCCTAGGGCATGTTAGGGACTATAGGGAGTGCTCATGTACATCTAGAGAAGAGGTGGGGAGACATCGAGTTGTAGTCAGGAGGACTACAAGCGATGAAGGGTAGATACTTTAGGTACCCAATATGGATGTGGGTAGAGACGGATGCGGATGAAGCAACAGAGAGTGCTACAGTGTAGGAGTCCCCGAACAGAGCGAGGCTAGTAGGTTGCAATAGTGTGAGCCCTAGTTGCAGTCATAAAGGAGCCCTAGCTATAGTCATGAAGGGAGACCTAGACACAGTCTTGAAGGAGCTCTAGCCATAGTCGAAAAGGAAGCCCTGGCTACAGTAAAAGGCAGCCCTAACCACAGTCAAAAGGAGGCTTAACCACAACAAGAGAGAGGCCTAAGATGTAGTCTAGAGAGAGGACTAAGATGCAGTCAAGGGAGGCATAAAGACACAGTCAAGAGAGGCCAGATATGTAGAAAAAGGAAAGCTCTTATCCACAACAAAGGAGGCCTTAATCTGTAGCAAGAGGGAGGCCCTTATTAGCCATCAAGAAGAAGCATATAGCCGCAGTCAAGAAAGGTCTAAAGCAGCACTCAGAGAGGCCCTAGACACAGTCAAAGGGAGGCCCTAACCACTGCAAGAATGATCCATAAGACAACAAGAAAGAAGCCCTAGAAGCAACGTGGAAGTCTTATGTTTTGATGTAGGTACAATGTGTGAAAGAGAGGTTGTTTTGAGTGTTGTTCTTAGGTGCTCTTGTAGGGAGAAGGACCGAAGTTTGAAGTTTAAGATCACAGCAAGAAGAGGCATTCAACATGAGTTAAATAGTGTTGTTCTATGGCTATTCCAGGAAAACTGAAGGGTTGAAAAGAGGGTTGAGTATCTTTCTTGAAGCTTCAACTAGAGGATGAAACTCAACTAAAGGATGACTTAGCTTAATAAAATTCATGATGGCCTTTTACAATCATATACTTATGAGTGAACCCAACTCTTATTATTGGGACTTATCCTAGTGTCCTGATAGGTGGGATATAGAGGACAAATACAATCTCCCTTTCTCCATTGCATTCCTCCCACCTTGAAAATCAAAAGGGGACATAATGAATTTCATATACACATACTTAATAGATATATATTCCCAATCTCTTGCCATCTACTAGTTGCGCCTGCTTGAGCTAGGCTCAAGCAATTAGTCAATCCAGAGCATGCATATCCCTACTTATTCTCCACATGCCTCTGGGTGGATCTCTCTATCCCTGTAGTGCCAGTAAAAGGGTTTGGGTATGGTAAGGGTTGCTAGCTAGTTTTTTGAACCTTTGTATTTACATCTATTTTCACCTGGCCTTACCCTACTCTCATCTCTATGTATTCTCAAATTAAACCAACTACACAATCGGAAACTTTGTTCTTGTGTGGTATCTCAAAATACTTTTCAAACATAAAATTACAACATACTATCACAAGGAGACTAATCATGGTTTAACAGATCAAACTTGACATCTTACATTAACAATTTCCTTTTACATGATGCCAGTCTTCTGCCCAGGCCTTGGAACCATTCCTAAAGGGGTGTACTACATGACCGGGGGTTTGCACTGCCAATAAACTTAATTATAACTAATTATGAGAAGAAGATAGCATTGTTTATATACCAGATTGCTTAAATTAAAGATTAGCTTCCTATATGAATTACAGTGCACTGATAGAAACAAAGATAGTTTCCAACAAAAAGCACCCAAAAAAGAAAAAAAAGTCATAGGAGACACTTATTTCGCTTCTTCGGTGCTAGTCTTTGAAGACCTCCACCACCATCATCACTTCCACATTCATCCTCGTGCACCTCAAGAGTTGCAGGTACCACTCTGCCCCTGTTTCTTGAAATCTCTCTGATAGGAGTCTCTGCAGCCTTCTTTTAACAAGGAATCATAAGTGGATTGGTTCTGTGAGGCATCAACTCCTCACCACTTTGAACAGCTTCCATCATCAACTTCTAGTATTTAAAATCAAACTGAAAAACAATTTGGTTGTAAGAAGCTTCTCTAGATGCCATTTTTGTAGCTATGGGAGAATTTTTGGGGACAACAAAATGTTTTCCATTTTCATCGACATTTATTTCAACTCTACCATCCTTTACTAGAAATGATAACGCAAATATGTTTTCTACTGTATGGAAAAATGATACTCTATTTAGAACCAAATTCTCTAATCTGGCTTGCTTCTGTTTTCGTAAAATGTTAAATATGCTTGCGATATTCTTGTCTGTTTCTGATTTTTCATCTTCCAAGGACTCTTTCACTACTTCAAGTCGAGTGCTTTCGATCAGCTTAGTATGTTTTCTCTGTACTATAGCTTTCCTTTGCTTGGGTTCATTATCCATTGGTCCAAGCATAGTGCAAATTACTGCCACATGCTGGAAAACAGAAGCGGCTAAAAGCCCAATATTTCTCCATGTTATTTGGTTTTGATCGTCATTTCCCTCCAAAGACCTGCTTCCATATGCCTGGTCACTATAGTTTCTTAGAATATCACTACTAATAAAATCAACTGGAGTATCACCATCATTGTTTTGTGATCTGTTAACAGTAGCGAGGAGTGTGGATGTGAGATCAAAGAGTGTATCAGCATCTGCAACTTGCTCATGAGGTCTCTAAACAAAATTTTGCAAGCTTTCCACTTTGCTAATTATAGCCTCAAATTTGCCAGATTCTACTTTTAAAATATTTTCTCTCTCCTCAGCAATCGAAGTCTTGAGGGGATGATAATGGTACCTTAATATACAGTGTTGCACCATACTCTGATTGTTACCACTGCATGCAGTAGCATCTTCTTTCTCTCTCAGGGGCTTACTGTGGCCTTGTTGTGATCCTTTTACCCCACAAGAGGAATCGTCCAATGTCTAACTCAATGTTTCTTCCTCTTTAACTCTAGCTTGGGTACCAAGCCTTCTACCCATCCTTTCTATCACCTGCTTTTGGAGTTGATAGAAATGAAAATATTCAACCAAAGCTGGAAGGAAGGGCTTGAAATTGAGATTTTTGATTGAAGAACTGCCGTGAAATGGAAAGAGAGCAAGAAAAGATTTTTGTGTTGCATTGAAATGAGGGAGGGCAGGGAGTTGTAATTTCGCATACCCTAAGAAGTCTGCTTTGTAATATAAGAGGGATGAAGGCCCACTACAGTGGATATAAAGTCCCAATACATACGCATTGTCAAATGAAATGCATAGGTGCAGTGTGCCAAATAAGCGTGAGGATTGGGAGAAGTGGCACATGTGGGAGAGTGGCCATATTATTGAAGAATTGTTTACATTGAGGAAGGACACCATTTGAATATGGTAAGAATGTAAATTCTAACGTGGAGAGTTTCCAACACCACTTTCTCATCTACATGAAGGAGTTTACAATTTGTATATCTTTGTCTTAGTCCCATGGTGAATATGTTAGTGTGAGGATCCACTATTTCATGATCCATATGTTGGATGCTTTGCTGAACTTGAGCTTTATAAGGAAATCTATTTAGATATACAGAACGTCTCAAAAATTTATTTGAACAATTATTGTCTTGTAACAATGTTTATTGATGATAAATTGATTGGTAATGTACACATGCATAGAAGAGTGTGATTGATGGCATGGATACTCGGCCTTTCGGATCGAAATGACCACCTCTAAAGATAATATTTGGAATATCCTTTGAGCCTTTCTTTGAGATGGAATCCAAGAATTTGGAGTGAAGACATCAAGGAACTCTATATTTTGACATATTCCAGCTGAATCGCCAAACATGCAAGAGAAACTAAAACTAGGGGTTATATAAGTAATAGCCCCAGTGTATGGGAAATCTAGGCTTTTAGAGGAATATTTCCACATTTAATAATTGGATGAGGATGAATATTTATGTTACACTATGTGTTGTTATTGATATGTTTGGACGTTTTGGGTGAACACTTGGCCCATCTTCAAGAACATCCAATAACGTTCGAGTCCAAGACAGATTTAAAGAGATCATTTATCAAATTAGTTGTCTAGCTATGAAAGACAATCAAGTTTTGGAAGAGATACATCGTAGTACTATCAAAGAAGATTGTGGACCATGTTAGAAAATGGATCAAAAAGGTTTTCAAAATGCCTACTAAAATTTGACATTTAGCATTGTCTTAGCATTTTCTTATCAACTTATGGAGGAAAAAAATGGTAGGAGAAACTTGCACAATAATGGTGGCCACCAAAATGAGAAACACAATGAATTAGCAAAATGGAATCTATTGCTATGATGACACATGGGAAGATACTTATTACTCTCAACATGGTTATACTGGAAAAATAGTTTTTTTCTTTGAGTATAGATGATGTATCGTAATGTTGCGGTTGTTTCCTGCTGCAATAAAACAAATATATATCCATCTCAAGGTGAAAGAATAACACCAGTATATCTTCGAATGATATGGGCTATGTGTTGTGCTCAACAGCTAGGAAAGTCTCTATCGGCCATAGTGCGATGAAGCAATGGGTTCGGGTTTCCATGCCCATGCTATCAAAGTATATCGATACAAGTGATGAAAAAACATATGTTCAATTCCCTGGAACATATCTTATTTTCATTACTTGTCCAGGATAAATCCACGGCCATAGTTGAGAAACGTAATCAAAAGAAAATAAATATGTAGTTTATTTAAAAAAATGTGGCATGAGCAGAAAACATATGCACCAAATTACAAAATGCGAAATTCAAAGTTCTATATAAAAGTTTTAAATTAAAAAAATTTCAAACAGTTGCCAGGAAGTTTAACGAATGCAACTTCCCAGCACTCATCCAATGGCCATTTGAGGAGGGTCGAAGCCATCCATCAATATGAAGAGATCTATAAAAGCAAACAGGGACTTTGAAGAAGGGATCCTTGATTTTTCATACCCAAATGTTGCTCGATTATTGAGCAATGGCCTAACGAATTAGTGAGGGTTTCCCTTTTGTTTTTGTTTCAATCTATTTTCATGCTTATATTTTTTCTAATATGATGTCATTGGTGGACCTTAATATACGACGCTGCACCATACTCTGATTGTTACCACTGCATGTGGTAGCATCTTCATTCTCTCTCGGGGGCTTACTGTGACCTTGTTGTGATTCTTTTACCCCACAAGAGGAATCTTGCAGTGTCTGACTCAATGTTTCTTCCTCTTTAACTCTATCTCGGGTACCAAGCTTTCTAACCATCCCTTCTATCACTTGCTTTTGGAGTTGAGAGGAATGCAGAAATTCAACCAAAGCTAGAAGGAAGGGCTTGAAATCTATGTTACTAGAAACTAGAAAGGGGAAATGAAACAAGAAACAACAACGAGAAGAGAAATGGAGTTTGGATATTTCACATTCAAGAAATGAGGAGAGAGAAAAATAAGACAAATATGAAACATACAACCAAGCATTTGTTTCACATTCAAGAAACGAGGAGAGAAAAAATAAGAAAAATATGAAACATAAAACCAAGTATTCAACATTAACATTCTCGAATACTATGGTTCATAGGTAGTTGCTCATATGCTTTAGCTGCTCACATTGGCCATTCCTTAATACTTATAGTGATCGAAAAAGATTCCATTTCTCACATAAGCCATTCTTAAATACCCATGTTTGATCCTCTAGGCTGGCAAATACAATAGTGAAGAAACACTTGGTACTGAATTCAAGTTTGATTTAGCCTTTGCATTTTCCGGATGAGTACATGATCCCACATACATTGTATATATTGTCATGAGTGGACCTCAAATTTGGGATCTATTGTATCATTTTCCACATAGTTATTGGGTTATTGTTTTCATGGTTGGGTAACAAGATGGTGGAGATTGAGTTGATCTCCATTGGATATAGATCCAAAAATAGAGGGTTGTCTCGAACTATTGCCACTTGCAGAACCATAAATACTACAACATGTGTTTGAAGACAAAATCTAAAGAGCAAACTTTCAAAAATTTATCTTTAATCCATTATAATAGAAAACTACTCTTTATAATAATAAAAATATTATATTTTAAAAGTATAGTTGAACTGGATATTAAATTGCTAGTTTGTGAGAAAAAAAAAATTAACTAAATTATTTAACTACTAATTTATAAAAATATATATAAAATATCTATACACATTACTAATTAGTAAAAGAGATTTGATCCCTTTAGGGTGTTGGTATATCCGAAATTAAGATGGATTATATATTTTTTACCATAATTATTGTTAAATTGTATAATGGCTATCTCATATTCGTATTTGCATTGATTAAATGATTATTATATGTAGTCATGTTTTATATTAATTATTTTAATGCATCATATATATGGTTTTGTATAGTAAATTTATTTTTATGTTAAATTTTAATAGTTAAATTTAGATATTCTTTCTTGATATTAGTTATTTTTTATTAATTTTCATTTTATTATGTTGGATCCATTAAAATTTGTTATCTCAGTCAATGTTTCCAATTAACAAGTGTGGTTGATAAATATAAATAAGTGAAATAAATTATTAAATTGTGATTTTTTTTAAATTTCTAGTTAGTTAAATATTATATATAAATATCACTTGTGGTTATTATATACCAAACCATTCATTTTTAGTTGTTAAATATGATTATGTTAAAATAACTTTAAAAAAATGTTATCACCCATGGTTGGAACTTACCAAACCATTCTTTTTTAGTCCCTAGATTTGTTTATGTTAAAATAACTTTTGAAAAAATGTTATGGCCAATAGTTTTGTTATATTCCATGGTTTTGTACTTTATATTCATTTAATTTGCTAGTTTTTGCACATGGATTTGTTAGATTCCATGGCTCTGTATTTAATATTTATTTAATTTATTAGTTTTTTCTCATCAATTTTCTTTCATAAATTAAAACAAGTGAGAGAGACCTTGAAGTCTTGAAAAGAAATGTCATAATATAGGTATTTTATTATAGGCCCCTCTTAATATATTTTTGGTTGTTAGATTTTTGTGCCAAGAGACCCTTTCCACCTGGGGAATATGTTATAATATTTGGCATTTTAACCAGTTAAAATAAAACAAAATCAAATCAAATAAAAAAAATTAAAAAACATAAAATTCTCCAGTCTATAGTTTTTTCTTGATGGTTTTTTCCCATGGTACTCCTAACCCATGGTTTTTGCCCATGGTTTTTGTCCATGGTATTTTTTTGCAATGTAGCCTATTCAAAGGCTAACAACTATTTGATCTCTCTTGATGCTTGAGAGAGATAGATCTATGCTCTTTATTTATAAATGAAGAGTATTTTCTTGTAATAGTACTCCTATTTGTTTTGTATTTAAAATTTATTAAATGATGGATTTCTATTTTGTATTTTGAGACTTGTTTATTTTTATAAATTTACAATTATTTATATCACTATTTTTATGTAATTATGAAACATTCCATATTTATCATAGTTGAAATTATATTTGTATTATAGACATATTAATCAATAGCTTGTTGCTCTTAAGCTTTATTATTGCAAATTACCTAACATAATATCTCTTATCACGGATGAAAAAAGTATTTATGGGATAAAACTATTAATGGGATGGATAATAGATAATTATTATTTTTTATATATTAAATTAATGTCTTTGGTTGATGATATTTTGTATTATAGATAGTCTGATAGTTGTTAAAAGTTTCTATTGGATATCTTATCAAAATCTTTTTCCAATCATTTGAGAGGTTATAAACCAGACCAATGGCAAAAAAAATATTGTGTCCCAATGTTTATATAAAATAATTAATTAACTAGAAAAATTAACTAAATTATTTAACTACTAATTTATAAAAATATAATATAATATCTATATACATTACTAATTTATAAAAATATATATAAAAAAACCTTATACATTTAAATTTATAATTTTATATAAAAATACACATTTTAAATATTAGATACAATCACTAAATCCACTTTTAAATAAAAGCAACACAAAAATAACAATTTTTTTTTGTAAAAACTTAACCATACACTGCTACACATCAATGGCTACAATTAAAAAAATAACATAACTTTAACTAATAAAATCCCTAAATAGTCAACGTTGTTAAAGATATATTAAGCACTATTGCAAGGTGTTGTCACTAGGGAGAACACCCAACCTATTTGCAACAAACCTGTTTCGTTAGCACCTAAGCTATATATGGTTGACTTCTAACCATAGACTATGAAAATGCCTTTAAAAACTATCCAGAAAACCAATTCTTTTTATGATTCATGTCGACATCCAATCGGGAAGAGATCCATATTGCAAATGAACCAGATTAACGTTTTCCATAAATCAGTTTCAAGAAACGAACTGTTTTTGGAAAACTCAATTTCTTGCATTAAAAATGAAAACTAAGTATAAAACAGGTATTCAGTTTCTTGCATTAAAAAACAAAAACTACCGTATAAAACACAGTTTTTGTACCATTCCATTTTTTATACGGTTTTTTTTCAAAAACGAAGACTTTCGTTCCGTTTCTAGTAACAGAGCTTGAAATTTAAGAACTGTCATGAAATGGAATGATAGCAAGAAAATCTTTTGGTGTTACATTGAAATGAGTGAGGGTAGGGAGTTACCCTGAGAAGTATACATTGTTGTTTTTTCGTCTGTTTTCTGGTGTGGTATACTACCAAACTACTATTTTTGTAATTTCTGGTGTGGTATACTACCAAACTACTATAAGAGTTCAACGTATATTTAATATAAATTTCATTGCCAATATAGTAATTGTGGGGTTAGTTCATTTGAAGCTAAATTCTTAAAAAACAAAATCCAAATAACCTAATTTTAGGTGAAAAAGTTGGTAGATTGTTTGAAGCAATTGAAATCGTGAAAGGAATTAAAGGAGAGAAAGGGTACCTGTGCAAGTATTTTCTTGGGCTCTTGAAAGAAGACCAAGGCTTCTGATCCTTCCATCGTGCTCCAAATTTGCCCAACGAAAATAGATCCATGTTTTTTGAGCAAGCCATTGAAGAGATCATCCTCAATCTTATTTCTCAACGCATCCAAACTCAACCATAAAATAATAACTGCTAGCGAATTACTGCAACATTTCATGTGAAAATATAAAACAAATTTGTAAATCAATTCTAAGAATGACCATCGATCTAGAAACCCTAAAAATTGATCCAACCACCTATACCTGTTTCCATATAGCCACAGATCAGATTGTACTGTGCCCATGGTCTTTCCTTTTGTTTTCAACTACTCAACATACATTTCATGTGAAAATATAAAACAAATTTTCAAATCAATTCTAAGAATGGCCATGGATCTAGAAACCCTAAAGATTAATTGAGCGACCTGTACCTATTTCCATATAGCCATAGATCAAATTGTACTGTGCCCATGGTCTTTCCTTTTTTTCAACTACTCAACATTCATTCAAATACACTAAGGCAAGGAAGAAAACTTGTTCTGGTCTTTCCTTCTTTTTTTTTCAACTACTCAATATTCATTCCAATACACTAAGGCGGGGAAGAAAACACGACATAATGGTCTTTCCTCTTTTTTCAACTACTCAACATTCATGTGAATACACTAATGCGGGGAAGAAAATGGGGCAAACTGGTCTTTCCTTTTTTTTCAACTACTCAACATTCATTCGAATACACTAAGGCCGGAAAGAAAATGCAACAGAAATTAAATTTTTAATTTGGATGATCGTTAAATTTTTTAATTATAATTATTTATTTTTTTATAAATTTTAAAAACATTATATTTTATGAATATATCAAAATGTATGGAATGTATATTTTCTTATCTTATTGTATACTCATTTCAAAAAATTATATTTTTTATTTTTCAAAATTACAAATTAATTAACCATGTTGTAAGTTGTAATTTTAAACAAATTCAGATTTGTATTTTATATAATTAAACAAAAAAACTATAAATATCTTTTATTAATGTTTAATTATCTAATACTAATATTATGGGTTTCCATCTTATTTAAACAAATTAGATTTGGTTTTATAATTATTATGTCAAACTTTAAAGCTAAAAATTAACTTTTAACAATGCAATCTTTTATAACCAATTTGGATGTAGTTCATTGTTATGGAAGTAAAAAATGAATCTCATGAGCCTGGTCCCACCCATACATTGGTATAGTTCCACCCAAGGAACCATTGATCTTTCTCCATGAATCGGTAATATTGTACCAAGAAGCACCATAATATATGGCATTTCTATTTCCCACAATTGAAAAAGCACCATAAATCCTTCTACATGGGCATTTTGCTTCTATATTGTTGAACTAAACATGGCAAGACTTTCCTGTGGCAACAAGAATTTCTGAAACCCTCATCCCCCCTATCACAATATATCTTATAATCCGTCATGTTGGAGTGTAGTATCCCTAGTAAGCATATAGGAGTGTAGGGGAACACAACCTCAAAGTCAATGGGAAGCCAAGCGGAAAGGTTTGTGAATCTAAGAGGGATACCTCGATTACATAGATGTGGTTTTCTAAGCTTTTGCATTAATCAAATGTATATTTGAGGGGCAAATTTAGCCATAAAAAAAAATGCTTGACTGAATTTTCATACCCAAGGGTTGATTCTACTTCGAATTTTGATACTTTGTGTTTATTCGCTTTAATGTCATTACATATAACTAATAATTTGCATGTCCTTGTCTCATTTGATCTCATTTTATTTCAAATGTGAAGTGACTAAGCCTTGAACCCCAAATCCTCATAGCTAAGATTTACAAAGTATGCATTGCCTCATTTCCTCTCATTTTACTTCAATTAAATGGAGCAACTATGCCTTAGCCCCAAACCCACACAACTAAGCTTTGCACACTACAAAATCCTCTCTCTCCCTGGTATTGCACTTGGTTTAGATATATTTTTCTTAGAAGAGAAGCAATGTCTCACTAAATACCTTACATGTTAACTTATCATCTCATCCCATTACATTTTCCAAGCATTGAGGACATTAATAAAATTTCAAAATTCAATTTCACACTCATTTGATGTAATCACCATGTTCCATCAATTTTGGGTAAACTCTACAAATAAATGTAAGTAATTATTTTGATTTTTTCCATTGATTCTAAATTAGCAAGTGAGAAAACTGCAGATGCATCTTTATTTTTAAAGTACAATCATCCAAAAAAACTCATCAAAGACTAAATATAGGTTAAAACCTTTATGGAGTGAAAAATATTGTTGGTATCCTCCAGAATAACACTACTTTCAGAAGCTAGGTTTAGATTTTACCACAAATGCAAGAACCAAAGTGAGAAGCTTATTTTAAAGTTTTTATAACATGATATATTATAAAAAAAATTGAAGCACACAATACAAAAATGTTTTGTATCTAGTATCATTCTAGATAAAGAAAAGTACTCGTTAGGCTATCTATGACATGAGTAAGAATTGCTACCCACCTATTTTCAAAATCATCATGGACATTTAAATACTAAAAAAGGAATTGATTAGGCTACCTATGACTAAATAAGAGTTATACCCCACCTTTCCAAACTATCATGTACATTTAAGCTATCATATTTTATCAACATCCTTTCTATGATGCAACACGTTACAACTTTCCATTACATTTATGCATTATATGAGTTGATGTACTTGTAAGGTTCATAAATTCCAAAATATTTGTCCAAATACCCATGTTTCCACTAAATTAATTGTTTAAGTAAGAAACACATTCTATTGTAGGAAGCATGCATCAATTAAACATTTCTCTACTCATATTTTACAAACCCAACCAATTTTTCATACACAAACACATTCAAGACTAACCCACAATAACAAACAATGCTCAAATCAATATTCTTCATCAAACATCTACCAATGCATAAACAATGAGGAGACAAGAGACACATAGAATATGTGATCAAGCAGGGCCAAAACCTCTCCAACATGAGAGGAAAAACCAAACGAGATCTTCTTCTTATATAGACTTCAATTGATGAAACCAAGACCATGGCCTAGACCCTTGACTCAATGACCTCTCCAAGACCAAGTCACAAGCCTCCTTGATTCAACTTCCTTATTTTTCCTTGAGTTAATGATGATCAGGCTTCTTCCCTTAATAACTCGACTATACTTCAAATTCCAGTTCCATGGATCACATTTGTAGTTCTTGGCCCTCTTGAATAAACCCTAGAACGTGTGGTTGACCAACCTTTTGAACCTTGATATTCTTCTCTTGGATGGTATGAACTCTTATAATAATTCAGCGTGTAACCTTGCTTATCTTCTTCCTTGATTCGACTTCTTGGACAACAACAAGATCTTCAACCTTTTATGTAGTAGATAGTTCTTCCTTCCTTCGCATGTGTGGATCTAGTAGCCCTAAAACAGACCCATAAACAACACCAAAATCTTCTCGCTTTGTTTCCTTCTCTTGGTTGGTTATCTTCACACTTCTTGTTACAGACTTACTTAACCAAATTTGCTTGTCCACAAATGGAGGATGATTTTCCCTATATGTAGTGTTTTTTCCATCAAAAACACATCCTAGGAAGTGTTAAGGAGTGCTAGGGGAACACAAGGGAGCAATAAGTGAAAATAATGCATGCAAATGAAAAATTAAGATTTTGTGACAGGGAGTGTTAGTGAGTTCCAGGTTTGCTAAGGAGGGAGTGATAAGGTATGCTCGGCAGTTTTAAGGCATATTAGAAGCCAAGGAAACATGCCAAGATGTGTCAGGTGCTAGGGTGTGCCAATGCATGCCACGGAGTGTTATGGAGTGCCAGGGAAACATAAGGGATCACTTGTTTCAAATGCATGGAAAAGAATGACTAAGAGTGTGTGACAAGGAGTTTTAGCGAGTTCTAGGTGTGATAAGGAGGGGACGAAAAGGTATGTTAGGTGGTGCCAAGAAATGCTAGAGTGTTAGGGTGACATGACAGGGTATGCCAATGCGTGTTAGGGAGTGCGGCATAAACACAAAGGAAAACTAGTTCAAAATGCATGGAAATGAACGAATAAGAGTGTATGATAGGGAGTGTCAATGAATTCCAAGTGTACTCAGGAGGGAGTGACAAAGTTATATGCTAGGTAGTTCCAAGGCATGCAAGAGTACCATGACATGTCAAGGAGTGGTATGGTATGATAGGGAGTGCTAAAGCATGCCATGGCATGTAGGGAATGCCAACATGTTGCACATAGTGCCAAGGGATTGTTAGACATGCTAGGTGTTATGCCATGTCAAGATGTAAACTATGTTTTTTAGTTGTTTTATGGCCATGGTTAGATGTGAGCCTTGACTTCGTAACTTCTTAAGTGAGATGAGCTAAGATTGGGCATGAATAGCCTAAGATGATTTATAGGCCATTCTTAGGTGAATAAGGGATAGTATAGTTGTAGTAACTATAACTTGGTCAAGATATTATAGTCGAGGTAGGACTTGGTTGGCTCCCAAGTCTTAAAACCAATAAGGGTAGTTATGAGGGCATGATAGCTAAGGAGTGCCAGGGCATGCCAAGGAATGAAAAGGCATGATAGCACATGCCAGACAATGTCAATGCATGTCGAGGAGTGTTGGGGAGTGTGAGGGCATCACAAGGGAGAGCTAGGTCAAAGTGCATGGAAACAAACGAATAAGAGTGTCTTCCAGGTGTCCCAAGGATGAAGTGTATTAGGATAATTTCATAATAGGACTTGCAATTGGTAATCCTACGATTATGATAAGGGGATGGAAAAAGAAATTTTAGACAAAGGGATACTTTTGTTTAGGGACAACACTATTTTTTTAACGACTTGGTTGGGTTCTAAAGTCACAAAAAAAGTAAGGCTATCTATGAGGGCATGACAACTAGGGAGTGCCAACGTGTGCAAGGAATGCTAGGAAGTGATAACACATGCTAGAAAGTTCCAAGGCATGTTAGTCATTCCAAGACATGCCAAGTGCTAAGGCATGCCAAGAGGTGTCAGGTGCTAGGGTGTGGTGCCAACACATGCTAGGGAGTGCCAGGGAAACACAAGGGAGGACTAGTTTCAATTGCATGTAAATGAATGAATAAGAGTGTGTGATAGGGAGTGTTAGAAAGTTATGGGTGTGCTAAGGAGGCATTGACAAGGTATGTTAGGTAGTGTTAGGGAAACACAAGGAAGGACTAGTTTCAATTGCATGGAAATGAATGAATAATAGTGTATGATAGGGAGTGTTCGCAAGTTCTGGGTGTGCTAAGGAGTCATCTCTGGAAAAAAATTCGGAGGGTTTGGAGAAAATTTTGTGTTTTGGTGCAAACTTGCAAATTTTTAGCAATTTTTTGTCTAGTAGCACAACGAGCTCACACTTTGCTTCTTCCTCAGGGCTCCAAATGATGTAAAATCAACATTTTTTGAAAGCTTATGATCCCATATCAAACCCCATTTGTCCACTTTCCTGGTCTAGGGCTCAGGTTTTGAGAAAATTGCAAAAAAGATGCCAAAAATCACCTTTCTACCCCTCTTTCCATTTCGTTGCGCACCTAGAGACACCTTGGGATAATGGCCATATCTCAACCAAAAATTGGTCATTTTGAGTGGAACAATACTCTAAAGACATCTACACTCTCTCAGATTTGCATAAAAGGCTTCCGATCTAGATTTGTACTTTAGAAAGGCACTCAAAAATGGCCCCCAACAGCTCGTTGTACACCGGGAAATTTTTGAGATTTTTGTAAAATTTTCACTATGTAATTTTTTGTAATTCCTAGTTTGACTCTGGTAAAAGTTAAAAGGGTGAAGTAGATGAATGTGAGGGGTAAAAGTAAATGTAAATAATGTTTGGTTAGTATTTATAAGTTTTCTTGATGTAAATTTGACCTCATTTATGAGAGAGGTTGGAGTTAAAGTTAATTGTAGAAGTCGTTTTTAACTTCCCTAGACATTAGGGTTTGGTTAGAACACCTCATGGAACAGTTCCTAGAGTCATTGATTAAACCCCTAAGAGTGGGGAGATGTTGTTTTGGTCTTTATGTATCAGTTTCTCAGTGATAGAATGGGTTGGATTTCAGAGGAGAGAACTATTGTAGCTTGTACTTGGACATTTTCTGGAAATCAAAGGACACAATTTGCAACTATTATCATGTGCAGTAAGTTTGTGATGTTATTTTTTCTCTGTTATAGCTTTATATGAAAGATATTAATCTTCCCTTTCCATTCATAAATTATTTAATGGTTTTCCTTACATTTTATAAACAAAATTCTTTGCATAAATCTCTATTTTGATGGAAAAATCATTATGTGTTACTTTATTTCTTGCTTAATGAATTCATGTTTCATGATCATTGATACCTTTCGCTTATTCTAAACACTACACCGAAAAACCCTAAGATAGATCACAAAAGTAATGCTACCTTTCTCCTTTTTGGATTTTTTGTTGTGACCCTTTGATCCTCTGACCTAGCTACCTGGTTTTTCTCCCTTATCCAGCAACAAAACCCTAGATTTTCCAAAACCCACTTGAACCTAGCTATCTAGCCTAAAATCCTTTACATTCCAATCATCTCTTTGTTGTGATTTCATAGAGAGAGCCCTCTCTGGTTTGGTAGGACTAGCTACCAAACTAAAATCTTGGTCTGTGATTACCTCCGTCAATCTCCTCATCAACCTGGGACATTGTGGAGGATAACAGAGGGCATGAAAACTAGGGAGTTCCAAGGTGTTCTAGTGAATGTAATGTTCCCAAGTCATGGAAAAATGTAATGCTAGTTGTAAGGTCATGACTGTCAAGGTGTGTTAGGGAAAGCTAGTGCATGCTAACATGTGCCAAATAGTACAAAGACATGTCAAACAGGATAAGACGTGCCAAGTGCGAAGGCATGCCAAGATGTAGAAGGGTGTGACAATGCCCTTGTACGTCTTGGCATGCCAGGGACTGTCAACGGAACAAAAGGGAGGAACAAGTTAAACTACAAGTAAATGAGCACATAATAGGGTTAATAAGTCATCAATTTACCTTTTCCATGAGGGTCATGCTAGGAAAACCAACACTAGGTGCCAATAGGTGCCAAGTGCCAAGTGTCAATGCATTCTAAGTGCCAAATCTTCCTCTGTTTCTTCTCATCTAGTTTCCAATAATTGATCTCAAATAACTTTAATATTAAACCATGCCAAATCATACCAAGTCATCTCAACGCATGCCAAACATGCTAATACTTGCGAAGTGCCAACACGTACCAAGTGCCAATGTGTGTCAGGGAGTGTGATGCATGCTATGAAGTGGAAGATCATATCGAAGAGTGCTAAGGTGTGCTAGAGAGTGCCAATGCATGTTGAGGAGTCTTAGGGAGTACTAGGGAAACACAAGGGAGCACTAGGTCAAAATGCATGGAAGTGAATGAATATAAGGGTGCATCAAGGAGTGTTAATGAGTGCTAGTTGGCATGCCAAGGAGGGAGTGACAAGGTATTCTAAGCACGGGTAAGACAAGCCAGGTAATATCAAGGAATGTCAAGAAGTGCTAGAGTGTTCTAGGTATTTTCGGGGTGTGCTAGCATGTGCCAAATAGTGCTAAGGCATTCCAGGTGCTAAGACATTCTAGGATGTGCATGGTGCCATAGTCTGCCAATATGCGTCAAGGGGTTTCAAGGAAAAAAAAGGAATAAACAAGCTAAAATGCAAGGAAATGAACACATAAGAGGGTAATAAGTCGAGAATTTATCTTTTTCAAAATACGCATGCTAGGCACACTTATAATATGTTCCAATACATGCCAAGTGCCAATGTGTGCCAAGTTCTAATGTTTTTCAATGCAATATTTTTCCAAGGTGTTCTATGGCATGCCAACACATGATAGGGGAGTGCTATGCTATGCTACGGCATGCCAACATGTGCTTGGGCATCCTACTCATGGCAAGATGTTCTATGTACAAAGATTTTCCAAGACATGTGAGGTGCCAAGGAATGCTAGTGTACTGTTCCAAAGCATGTTAAGGTGTGCCATGAGTGTTAAGGAGTGCTAGGTCTCTCTCATTATTAGAATCGATAGAGCTTGATTATGTATTAAATAATATAGTTCCTACACACACTAGTGGAACTTTATTTAAAGGAAATTTTGTAGATAATAAACCTAATAGAGATGAATCATGTGTTGACTCATAGGAAAACTATATTCTTATGACTTGATGGAAATGATACACACTAATTAATTCTTAACAAGTTGACTTACTATTATAACCACTATGACCTTGGACACATAATAAAAAAGACTCCACAACAATGGTCTTAAATCATTATCTTTTGACAAAAAATATAGTAACAAGTACATAGCTTCATCAAAAACTCATTAGAATGATCAATGATGACAAACATTTTTTTACCGTCACCAAAAGTAACCAAAAAGAGCATTGGTGAGGGTCAATAAAATATTGTCACTAGAAGTGTCACCAAAAAGAGAATTAGTGATGGCCTTTAACAACCCTCACCAAAAGTGTCACCAAAGAGAAAATTAGTGACGGGCCTTTAACGACCCTCACCAAAAGTGTCATTGAAAATGGATTTGGTGACAAACCTTAAAGGATCATCACTATATACACTTACAACAATGATTTTTTAAAGACCGTCACCATATGCAACATTGGTGACAGAACTTAAAGGTCCGTCATAGGCATGAAGCGTCATAAAAAAACTCATTGGAATGATCAATGATGATGAACATTTATTGACCGTCACCAAAAGTAACCAAAAAGATCATTGGTGACAGTCAATAAAATATCGTCACTAGAAGTGTCACCAAAGAGAGAATTAGTGATGGGAATTTAACGACCCTCACCAAAAGTGTCACCAAAGAGAAAATTAGTGACGGGCCTTTAACGACCCTCACCAAAAGTGTCATTGAAAATGGATTTGGTGACAAACCTTAAAGGATCATCACTATATACACTTACAACAATGATTTTTTAAAGACCGTCACCATATGCAACATTGGTGACAGACCTTAAAGGTCCGTCACAGGCATGAAGCGTCATAAAAAACTCATTGGAATGATCAATGATGATGAACATTTATTGACCGTCACCAAAAGTAACCAAAAAGATCATTGGTGACAGTCAATAAAATATCGTCACTAGAAGTGTCACCAAAGAGAGAATTAGTGATGGGAATTTAACGACCCTCACCAAAAGTGTCACCAAAGAGAGAATTAGTGACGAGCCTTTAACGACCCTCACCAAAAGTGTCATTGAAAATGTCTTTGGTGAAAAACCTTAAAGGACCATCACTATATACACTTACAACGACGCTTTTTTAAATACTGTCACCATATGTCACATTGGTGACGGACCCTAAAGGTCCATCACAGGCATAACCCTCACCAATGACCTTTTTTCTTGTAGTGGGAGGCCCATTTTGGACCTCAAAATTCCTGTAATGTATGCCAACTCTTGGGAAGGCCAAAAAGGGCTAGGCTTACTTAGTCTTCTTCAGGGACAATAACGCCGACCCCGCTAAGGTCATAACAACATTGTGTAAACTTGCTCAGATATTGTGGAATTGTGTCATTCTTCTACATCTTGATACTTTGAATTTTATCCTTGAGTGCCAGCTTCCTTTTGTCACTATTATTCTTGAAAAATTCTGTTAGTGCTTTCTACATTGTGAACAAATTTTCTTTTCCATGGAGATTTGAGATAATGTGATCCTGTACTAGCTCCAAGATTATTCTCCTCACCTTGGCTACATCACTCTTCCACTGAAAAAGGTTATGGGCATCATATGCTTATGGTTTTGCAACATCTTATTTGATGCATTCTAGCAATCCATTTTCATCCAATACCACCTTCATGTGATCCTTCCATGAAAAAAAATTAGAGGTGTCTTCCAAGCCATACTCTAGCCTTAGTCCATTGAATGCCATATTCTCAGTTCTAAATAAATCCTGCTACACTAAGCTCCAAAATCGAACCTCATGGAAAAAACTTCAAATTCCTCCTCTAATGTGAATCCTGCTCTAATACCATGTAGAAATTACAATGTAGATTTGCAACTGCTCATGAAGTTTTAATCAAAATGACAAGACACAAATCTACTCTACTACTCTGCGAACATTAATTCACAATTTAGAACAAAAAATGTAGACATGCAATAAGAAATAGCACACATGAAACAAGTATTTTTCCTAGGGAAAACAAACTGTTAAAAACACCAATGCTTGCTTCCATTAAATTAGAAGAATAAAGATGTATTACAATTTCTTTACACAACTGAGCAAACCCTGCAAGTGAATAACCTATCTCTATGCTCACTGAAAGGCTCTAACCCAGACTTAGTCAAACGTTGCCTCTGCTTGAGCTCCTATTTCCTTGCATCGTTCCTTGAGAAATTAGGCCCCTATTATTTAGGAAATTCATTAATTTTTTTGCACAATTCCTTTAGGCTAATCCTCTGACTGCATGCAAGATCTGTACACTAAAGACTAGTCTACAATTGATGTTACACTGCCTTAGAATCTCCACCTCAACTAGGTAACTCGAATTTTCTACTTTCACTAGCTATTTTGGGCTAATTGATCAATTAACTGGATAATCACTGAGTTTGACTAAAGTCCCACTTCTTAACTGACTTTCCACTAGTTCCTCCAAAAGTTGGAACTAGTTTAACAGAAAAAAACCTAAGATAACTAACCTTCATTATACAAATTAGCAATCACACATTATGAATTGAACTCTAACTCCTCCAACTCGAATTTACTAAGTAAACTGGGTGACACAAGACATGTCACACAAGTTAACATGATTCAAGTTGTCTTCTGATGTGGAAATTCGAATTTTATCAATTTAATCAAGGCAAAATCAAATTGAGAATTTCTTGCTGCATTTTTCGAAATTTGGTAGCATGGGAGACATAAAAGACTCTCCTTTATGTCCTTTCATCACAGTATCTTGTAGAAAGATAATTTTGGCCAAGAGGGATATAACTAGTCTCTTCAAATCTTAAGTATTTATGTGGTTTGTCAGGCCCTAAATATTTAGAGAAAGTAGTTTCATTCCAAAACCCTCCAAGGGTCAGTTGCTCTAAAAGTCCCAATAATAGAATTTTTCTTCCCTTGTTTTATCTCCAAGGAAACCTTTTTTATGGAAAATGAAATAATTTATTTCCTTCCCCTCCCTAATCCCCAAGGTAATCGATCATTGATAGTGCCCCAGGTTTTAGATTGAAAACCCCTTTTGGAGACTGCTCTCTAATGGGTCGGAGGAAATGGATATGTGGTCATAATGATGTTTATGAGAAAAAAATAGGAAGTGAAGGGAAAGACTCCTCAGAAAGGAGGGAAAGGTTTGTGATAGGACAAATGAGGTTTGCACAGGGGAGGGGGAAAATAAAGAGATAGGAAGGAGAAGGGAGGGGAACCGATAAATTGTGTCGTTCCATAAGGGGGCATGTCCACTAAGATATATAAACATGAAAAAATATGTTTTCAAATAAAGAAGGGTGAGAAGTGATCTAAATATCAAAATTAGGATAAAAATGAAAGTTCTTAGAATCTCTCGAAACCAACGTCAATCGTAGTGTTTGTCATCTTGATTCCAATGATGTTTGAATCACCTCAATCTGATATCGTATGATGAAGTTATGTTTTTCTGAAGTTTTTGACTAACAACAAAAGAATTTACAAGTGGGATGACTAGGCTACTGACTGGGTAGTTTGTACTATTGACATCATGTTGACATCAACATGCCAACTGGGTGTACAAAGGGCTAATCGGAGCCCACCATATTTTAGACTGTACATGGATGAGTTGGCATTGTTTTATTGATTCATGTAATTAAGGTGGTCCAATAGAAGCCCACCATGTGGTCCAACTAGAGGCTACCACGTGGTGCCTCGTTATTGTTCAAAAAATTTATATAGAGCCTGAAAGCCTCAACAAGCTTCGACCATAGGACACGCCATGCACAAACTTCACGCCTTACCCTGATGTCATGCTTTGTTTCTTAACCCATAAAAATCTCGTGCTATATTTAATTTTGTGTGGTTTTCACTTTGAGGGGATGACCCAAGCGTTATCCCTGGCCCCTGGACATCACACATCGCATAGAACCCTAGCAGAGAGAGAAAGCAGAGTGGACCGAGAAAAACCCGAGCCCCTAGTCACAACACCAAGTATATTACTCCGCACAAGATTGGAGGGCACTATCAGAGCAGGTTGAGGATTTAGCCCCAACCCCTGGTGCTATGGGTGTCATGTGAATTGGCGTGGAGTCGAGTCCGACGGGGGTGAAAATTAAGGCCGACTCCCAGTCATGTGGACCTATGTGAAATCGAATGCAGAAAAGAAAGGAGCTAGCTCCCATGGTAGGGGTAGTTGGCCCCGGCCCTCAGCCATGTTGCCTCAATGTGACCACAAGCCGAAGGAGAAGGAGCCAGCATTGATGGGGGAGGTTCATTTTCCCCAACCCCCAGCCATATGCACTCCATGTGGCCCTGTTATTGCGCATAAGATTTACTGGGTATCTTAATGAGGTGACAAAATGCACCTTTTGGGGGTGAAATTGTCGCTTCCCGATCTGTGAAAAGGGCAAAAATGTCACATGGTTAGTAGCTTTGGCCAAATTGTAGGACAAATGGTAGAGCTTGACTTGGAGAAGCATAACTTTCTCAATTTTGAACCTTTTTGAGCTCCAAAAGAGCTTATATGGGGTTTTTGAGTGTCCTAGATTCAATGGCAACCTCAATTTTCTGATTTGAGCACTTTGTGATAGGCTTTTTGCAGGATTGAGTCTTTAGTGCCAGATACAATCAATGTTACGAAGCAGTTTTGAAGGCATTTTGAGCATGGAGAGAACCTTATATGGGCTTTCCATCCTTCTTATTTCATCTACAATTGTTGTTACTTCTGTAGTGTAGCTCTTTTTAGCCTTTTCTCAATATGTGTTCATGAGAGAAGCTCTTTTGAGTACTTCAATGTGGAGTTGTTGTGTTGGAAATAATACTGAGAGGGGGGGTGAATCAGTATTAGCAAATCAATAATCTTTTCATTTTTGTTATCAGATTCATATACGCTACTTCAGTTAAGGCAACCCGTGTGTATACACAACTGTGTTTAATGCAACTAGCATATATCCATTAAACTTATGATTTAGTTAGTTGATCTTTAATCAGTGCATCAGAACATTATTAACCATATAAACAGTAAACAGGTGCAGTAAAACAGAACAGATCATCACACATAAGAAGCACACATGAACACCATGATATAAGATGGAAACCCAATGTGGGTGAAAACCACTTGTTGCAATTGTCTCTATCTTCCTTTTAATAAGAAACTTTTGTTTAGAATTTTGTACTGGCGCAGACTCATACCAGTAAGCAGGCACCCACCTGCAGGAGGCTACAACCTTCTCTCATTCTCCAACTACTACTGGAAAGGAGCTACAACCCCCTAGTTCTTGTACTAGCTGATGTACTAGTATGTAGGTGCTAACCTACAGAAGCCTACAACCTTCTCTTTTCTTCCAGGGACCACGTTTCATAAATTTTCATACTAGACCCATCAACAACATTGAAGCTCAAAATCAATCACCACTGCAATACAACTATTGCATCAACCAATCACCTTAGATTGAAGATGAACAAGCAAATGAAGCATCAGATAAAATCATAGATCAACAAGATCTATTTAACAAAAGGCAAAGTGCCCTCAAAGAAGAAGTTATCAGCTTAAAAGCGTAGCTGGAATGTGCCTTCAGAGTACGTCAAATGCTGCTGGAGCAGAATGAAGAACAAGAAAATGAGATTCTCAAACTAAGGCAACAAGTGGAAGAAGGAAGAAAGTCTGAAGAAATCTTGAAGAAGCAATATCTAGAAAAGGAAGAACAACATCAGGTTGAGGTAAATATCTTGAAAGGTAAATTAGAAGAAAAAGATAAACTATTACGATTTCAAGACAGTACTAAGATTTTGGATGATATTCTTAGTAGTCAAAGGTCGCCTACTATCAAAACTGGTCTTGGTTTCTATGAATCTGCTGAAGGCGAATCTAGCTCACAGGGTGAGGCAAGGAATTCTAATGAAAAATCTGAAATGCTCAATAAAGCGACAAGAGGTCAACCCCATCAACAACCAAGGAAAGAAATCCTTCAAAGAAAATATTTTACTCCAAACTATGGAAGCGATAGTCGATTATCTTCTCAGATGAATAATGTTGAATGTTATGTATGTCATAATTTTGGACTTGTTGCAGCTAGATGCAGAAGTAGAATGGTTCAAGACCATCACACAGAAAGATCATCATGTTCCAGATACTCTAATGGGTATTGTTTTTCTTGCAATATGTTTGGTCACAAAGCTGTTGACTGTTACAAAAGGAATATGAAACATATAAGATGTTATGCATGTAACAAGCTTGGACATATAGCAAAGGAATGCAGGAGAAGACTTTGGGCACCATACGAAAAGGAGAAAACATCATCACAATTGAAGATATGGAAGAAAAAGGGAGTACAGTCAGAAATATGTGGCATAGCAGAGTATACAGACATGACAAACTCAGAGGGAGCTGAAAGTGTGGAACCTCAGTGTTCTAAATCTCATACGTAAGTTTCATGAAGATAAGTCACGTGTATACGCTAGTTTTAAGTTGCACGTTCGCGTATATGTTGGTTTAAGGAAAAGCAGTGGGACAGACTCAGGAAAAAGGGTCTGATATGGTTCAGTCAATTATTTGCTCTGTTTGATGATGGTTACAATCTGCTGATGATGTGTGGAAATGTGTTGATACTCATAAGATGTTGTTTAAAAGTGATTTTCATCCTAACTTGATGGTGATGATGCCTTGATACTTCTTACTGATATATGCATGATTAGATCTGACAGTATTGGTTGGCACAGGTTCAGGGGGAGCATACGCTTCGAGTAATGCATTGTTGGAATTATGGTTAGAAGTCTTTGGTGATAATGCTTATGTGGCTAAATGATACATCTTGCTACTTATTATTGGTTGGTCAAGAAAATGGTATTGCAGGTTACAGGTTGTTGATGTTGATGATAGATGCTTATGGTGCAGATCATATGGTATATGATAGTTGCTGATTACTATCATGGTCTTGTTTAGGTCATTGGTCTTTGTTAAAATGTCATGTATTTCTTTTGAAGACCCATGAGTCATATGAAGTAATTTGTAACCCCACTTTTCATGGGAAGAATGATGTAATAATTTCCATTTCAGTCATGTATAAATAGTTGGTATATCCCCACTTGATTGGGTGGATGAGTCAAAATGGTGTATCCCCACTTGGTTGGGAGATTGATGTATGTATGAGTCATTGGTGATAGGAAGGTCATACTCACTTAGTTGAGTTTTAGAGTCATGTTATTCTTTTGAAAAATATCTTTGCAGACTTTGCATGTGCTCAAGGGGAGCATGGACGGATTGGTACATCTTGGCATCTACAAAGGGGGAGCTCAATCAGAGATTTCAACATGTACTCAGGGGGAGTATGGATGGCAGAATTTATATCAAGGGAGAAAATACCTTGGTCCGCCCTTTGCCCTTGATATCAAAGGGGGTGAGTGACTTGGTGTGGTTGTTGCCATCAAGTCCAAAGGGGGAGATTGTTGGCATTATGATACAGGTATGACTCAAGTGTTGTCCTTGATGAAAACTCACTCAGATGACAGATCACAGTTCAGACTCATAGAATGAAGAAAGAAAGGTATACACAGTTTCACTATATACCAAGTCGCGTATATACACAGGTTCACTATATACCAAGTCACGTATATACGCAAGTTCACTATATACCAAGTAGTGTATACATGCAAGTTCACTATATGCAAAGGCCCATATCACATACACACGCACTTTCACAGAAGGAAAGACACGTAAATGTCAGAAAACTAAGTTTTGGTCAGTGGTATTTGGACCATGGTATTTTGGTATTGGTCCATGGTATTTGGTCCGAGGTATTGACCCCAAGTATTGGGTCCAAGGTATTGGTCCTATGTGGTTTTGGACCATGGTATTGAAAGAGGCCTAAACCTATATAAGGAGAAGAAGATCATTAGGCCAAAGTGCAACTATGCAAGATTTGAATATCTGATGAAGTGTGAGATCTAGTATGCTGGTTATGGGTTTATGATGCTTTGCTTGATCTGAACCAAGAATGCACCTATGCGGTTGATGATGGATGATGGATCAGGATCATAAGGCTTGGAATGTATTATCATTATGTGGTTTGATCATGGGTAGACTAGATCTGAATTATTGACGCATGTTCTATTGTATAAATGTTATGATCTGGGTATGACTGATGTCTAGTATAGCTTCAAAGTTCTGAGTTAATATTTGTAGATGTGTACGCAGGTTCAGCTCATCAGAGTCGTGTATACTGTTTGAAGTATGATATTTGAAGTTACAGATTGGATTTGGTTGTTGTTGTAGAGTTCTGGGTTCTACTCTATGTTCTGGTGACTGTGTTTTGATGATAGGGTTTCAGTGATTCAGTGTTGGGTGATTGGTTGATGCAATAGTTTTATTGCAGTGGTGGTTGATTTTAAGCTTCAATGTTGTTGATGGGTCCAATATGTAAATTTATGAAACATGGTCCCTGGAAAAAAAGAGAAGGTTGTAGCCTTCTGTAGGTCAGCACCTACATACTAGTATAATAGCTAGTACAAGAGCTAGGGGGTTTTAGCTCCCTTCCAGTAGAAGTTGGAGAACGAGAGAAGGTTGTAGCCTTTTGCAGGTGGGTGCCTGTGTACTAGTATAAGTTTGTGCCAGTACAAGATTGTAAACAAGTTTTTCTTATCTTAAAGAAAACAACAGTAGGTGGTTTTTGTCCCACATTGGGTTTTCACCTTATATCATGGTGTTCATGTGTGCTTCTTATGTGTGATGATCTATTTTGCTTTACTGCACATGTTTACTGTTCATATGGTTAATGAAGTTTTGATGCACTGATTAAAGATCAACATATAATGGATTAACTGAATCATAAGTTTACTAGATATACGCTAGTTGCATTAAACACAGTTGCGTGTACACATGAGTTCCCTTAACTGAAGCAGCATATGTGAATCTAAGTATGGAAATGAAAAATTTATTGATTTGCTAATACTGATTCACACCCCCCCCCCCCACTTAGTATTATTTCCAACATGTTGTACATTTTGTGCTTGGATTTTAGGTGGAGTACAAGGACCTAATGTGTGAGTCCTTTTATGTTGACCTTTTTCATGACTTGCTATAGGGAGTCATATTTTTGGAGTGAGAATTCTTTTTAGGAGAATGTTTCCTTGTAGGGGAAACAAGCCACTCAATTGTCAACAATTTGTATATACTCATTTTCCATTGAAAATAATAGAGTGATCTAGCTGTTGGATCAGGCCCAGAGATGTAACCCGGGAGGGGTGAAATTGTTATGAAACCAGGTCACAAAAAGATAGAAAAGATAGATGAACGCCTTATAGATAAGCCTCTTCGAGGAGGAAACCTCCTTTACATTACACAAATGAACAATTCTTGGATGGTTCAAATGACAAAACCTCCTTTCTATAAATAAGAGTCTAAGGGGTCACAATATAACCAAGCCAACCTAACAATAATAATATAAAGGCACAAAAGTAACAATAGAGGGATTCTATGGGGCACAATAATAACAATATGGGGACAATAGGGGTACAATAATAACAATAAGGGATACAACGACAATAGTAATGGAGGAATCACTAGTATTATAGGGCCCTAACATGCCCCTATCCTTCAAAAAGGTGTTGTCCTCAACGCTTGAGTGGTTTTGGATGCTTCTGTATAAAATTCTCATCCTCCCATGTGGAATCTTCAACAAGTAAGTTCTTCCACTTGATGAGATACTCTGAAATTGATCGATTTCGTAGCTGTCGAGTTCTTATTTCTTTGACTGCTTCAGGTTCCAATATGATTTTTTCTTTCCTCATCAAGTTCTGGAAATATTGTTTGAACTGGAAGCTTGTCACCTATAACCTTCTTTAGGCATGAAATATGGAAAACTAGGTGCACTCAGGAAGCTGCAGGAAGCTCCAATTTGTATGCCATAGTACTTATCTTTTGCAACACCTTGTATGGACCATAGTACTTTGGTGATAATTTATTATCCTTCTTAGCTTGCTTGACGGAAAATTGTTTATATGGTTGTAGCTATAGGAATACCCAATCACCTAAATCAAAACTTATTTCGCTGCGATGTTGATCTGCCTGTTGTTTCATTCTATTCTGCGCCAAGGTGAGGTTATCCTTTAAGAGTTGGAGAAATTGTTGCTGATGCTCAATGTGATCTTCCACTGCTTGAACCTTAGAATTTTCTCTTGAATATGATGTGATGGATGGTGGATGATATCCATAAAGTTTCATAAATGGGGTCATTTTTGTTGTAGTATGGAAGGAAGTGTTATACCACCATTTAGCCATAGGCAACCATTTGACCCATTGTGCCTACTCATTAGATACAAAGCAAAAAAGATATCCTTCCAAACATTTGTTTACTCTCTCAGTTTTCCCATCGGATTGAGGATGATAATATGAACTATAAGCTAACTAAGTACCAAGACAAGAAAATAATTCTGTCCAAAAATTTCCAGTGAAAATGGGATCTCTGTCACTTACAATAATCTTTGGGTTTCCAATTAGCTTTTTAATTGTTTCCATAAATGCAGTAGAATCTGTACTCACTTTAAATGGATGAGATAATGCACAAAAGTGTGCATGCTTGATAAGTTTGTCAACTACCACCATGATAACACTCTTTCCTTTAGACTTTCGTAAACCTGTGATACAATCCATTGAAACCTCCTCCTAACGTTGGATTGGAATGGATAAAGGTTGTAATAGTCCTGGGGTCTTAATTGTTTCAACTGTATTTTGTTGGAAAACCAAACATTCCGCCACAAACTTTTGAATCATTGATTTAAGGCCATCCCAGAAAAAATCCTTCTTAACCCTATGGTAGGTTGTTATAAATCCTGAGTGCCCTCCTATGGGAGAGGTGTGAAATTCCCTAAGAATCTTTTGTTTGAGTTGGGAATTCTTACATAGATATCACCGATCCTTGTACCATAACGAATCATTTTTCCAGCTAAATGTATCAGATGTACTAGGATCTTGTTGTATCTTTTGAATTAGTGCCCACACTTCCTCATCATTCTTCCATTCATACCTTGCTTCGTTTATCCAATTTGGTTGGATAATAGAAATGGTGCAAAGAAATTCTTCCACATCCACATCCTTTCTTGAGAGTGCATATGCCACAAAATTTTGCTTCCCTTTTTTTGTAGATGATTTCAAAGTCATAACCCAACATCTTTGTGACCCATTTTTGCTACTCTTCTGAAGATAATCTTTGTTCTAAAAAGTATTTAAGACTATCATGATCTATTTTTACCTTGAAGTGTCTTCCCATTAGGTAGGGTCACCATTTCTTAAGTGCATGTAGTATTGCCAACATTTCCTTCTCATAAATAGCTTTGTGTAAATAATTTCCTTTGATTGGATGACTTTAGAAAGCAATGGGTCTTTCTTCTTGAATTAAAACAACACCAATTCCATTTCTTGAGGCATCACATTCCACAATAAAGGTTTTTGTGAAGTCCGGTGTTGCTAAGACTGGTGCTTAGCACATTGCCTCTTTAAGATGTTCAAAGGCCTTCATTGCTTCTGGAGTCCATGAAAATGCATCTTTCTTCAAGAATGTTGTTAGAGGTGCTGCTATCCTCCCATAATTCTTAACAGACTTGCGATAATACCCTGTCAACCTGTGAAATCCTCGTATATTCTTTATGGATGTGGGAATTTTCCATTCCTTAATGGTTTTAATTTTGCTAGAGTCTACCTTAACACCTTCATGAGATACAATATGACCTAGATATTCCACTTCTTGTACTCCAAAGAAACATTTGGAGATTTTTGCATATAATTGTTTCTCCTCCAATAGTTTGAGCACCATGTCAACATGTTGGACATGATCCTTCCAATACTTGCTATAGATTAGTATATCATCAAAAAATACTAACACAAATTTTCTAAGGAAGGGTTTGAAAATGGAATTCATCAAACCTTGAAATGTTGAAGGTGCATTAGTAAGGCCAAAATGCATGACAAAAAATTCATAATGACCCTCATGAGTTCTAAATGTTGTTTTTGGAATGTCTTCAGTCTTCCTTCTGATTTGATGATATCCTGAACGAAGATCCAACTTGGTGAAGCAAATTTATCCATGCAATTCATCCAATAATTCATCAATGACAAGAATGGGAAATTTATTTTTAATAGTGAGCTTGTTGAGCTCCCTATAATTTGGACACATGCACCATGATCCTTCCTTCTTGTGAACGAATACTACTGGAGCAGAGAAAGAACTTTAACTAGGTTGAATTATACCAGCCTCTAGCATTTCTACAACCATATGTTCAATTTCACTCTTTTGGACATAGGGATATGTGTAAGGCCTGATGTTTGGAGGAACACTTCCTGGAATCAAATTAATAGCATGATCATGATCATGAATAGGTGGGAGACCTTTGGGAGTCTCAAATACCTTGGAATGATTGTCCAAGACTTTTTGGATATCTGGAGAAATGGATGATTTCGATGTGGGAACCTCTAGTGAACATAATTGTGCAATTATACCTCATTGTTCTTTCTTTAGAAGCTTTGTCATTCCATTAGAGCTGATTATCTTTCCCGATTTCCTTGCAATACCCCTTAATTCAACTTCCTTTCCTTCTGAAGAGAATTTCATGAAAAGTTCTTGAAAATTAAAAGCTATTGTACCCAAGGATTGTAGCCTTTGGACTCCTAGTACAACATCAACACCACCCATTGGAATGGAAAGCATTGGGCTATTCAATACATATTTTCCCATGGATAGCTTGATATTATGGCACTTTCTTGAGCAATTTATGGTTCCTCCACTTGCAACCATCACTTGACAGTCTGGTGCTGGATATAGGAAGCAATTCAATTCCTTGGCTATCTTACAATGAATAAAATTATGGGTACTTCCTGAATCAATCAACACTATTACCTTTTTCTTCTCGATATGCCATTCTATCTTGATAGTTTGAGGAGTGGTAATTCCAGACAATGCATTACAAAATATGGTCGGATTCATTTCTTCTTTTTCTAGGGTTTATTCCTAGTGTATATCTTCTTCCTTCTCTTCACAATCTATGTAAAATAATTTCTTCTCTGCACACTTATGAGCTTTAGTGTATTTTCTATCACAACTGTAATAAAGCCCTTTTGCTCTTTTTTCTTCCAATTGTTGTGGTGTCAACCTTGTAGGTTGTGGATGGCTAGGGCAGTAACACTTCCATCTTTATGATTATGAGTGGTAGGCTTCCTTGTTTCCATAATTTTGCTTTCCATTTTTCTTGCCAACCTGAATGCCTTCTCCAGTGAATCTGGTTCCCAAAGGCGAACCTCATGTTGGATGTTATCTTTTAAAGTACCTATGAACATATCAATCCTATGCTCCTCTAGAATATATTTTACCCTTATATTCAATTTTTGGAAGTCCTCAATGTGCTCCATCATTGAACCCTTTTGTTTGAGATTTATCAATTTGCTAAAAAAAGTGTTTCTTTTTGTATCCTCATACTGTGCTATCATTTCATCTGTAAAAATAGCCCAAGTGACAATTTTTTTACGAGAGCAAAGCCATCGATACCATACAAACTAATTTTGTTCCAAATATAAAGTTTCAATGTTTACCTTTTGTGTGTTTTGCACATTATGGAGATCAAAAAAATTGCTCCATCTGTAGTATCCATGTTTCGGGATCCTTGCCATCAAACTTCCTCATATTGATCTTTGGAACATGGTGGTTCTTTGATCCAACGTTAGAGTCTATGAAATCATGATTAACATTTATTTTGTTCTCATCATGAGTTTCCTTTCCTACCCTTTCACCAACAGTAAGCATTTCTTGTAGAAACTTTGTCAAATATGTCTTCAAATTTGTCTACAAATCTTCTATGCCTTTCTTTGAAAAATCCATCTTAGCTTCCATGCCATCCATCTTAGCTTCCACTCCGTCCATCTTAGCTTCCACGTCATTCATCTTAGCTTCTATTCCTTTCTTTAAACCATCCATTTTAGCTTCTACAACTTTCTTTAAACCATCCATCTTATTTTCTGTTACGTTTTGTGCGAGTGAAATTTGTTGCACTTGGTCTCGTAATTTTGATATATCATGTTGCATTTCTTCCTCTTCTTCATGAGTCATGCTAGAGATTTTAGGTTGCTTACTAAGTGTTTCCATTTTCTTTCTTCGGGGCATCAATTACCAATAATAATGCTTCACTATGCTCTTTGAATTCCTTCAAACTATTTTTTCAAACCAAGCTTATGCAAAAATTAAAACAAAAACTACACACTTTATTTCACTTTGTAGGAGCTCGATATTGAATCTAATGTATCTCTGTAATTTTGGATCTCCCAGGTCTGAAATTGCTTCATGTGGTAACCCTCTGAGAAATCTTTCTAACCCCATAATTCTGATCAAGATTTGACTCTCCAATAAAGCTTTATGCCAAATCTCCCACGATGACCTGAGTATAGACTAGTTCAGTAGAGCAAACTTGTACGACATGCCGCAGGTCACTGTTTCAACCTTAGGTTTTGAAAATGATACCCAAGAAACTACAGTCCGTCCTCTTTTCTATCATTTCTTACAAAAATTCAATCTGATGCTCAGAGAAAAATTTATGACGATTTTCCCAAGGTGACCTGTTTGGAATGTAATTCAGGGGTCTGCAAAAACCCTAACTTCCTCAGATTATATCTCCGAAAATATAGCGAAACAGGATCTAAAATTTTGTGCCAAGATGCAGAATGATTTCTTTTCAAATGGGTTTATCTTTTAGCTTCTGACACTTCATAGCGAAACAGTTATAGTAAAACTTCCACCATGACTTGTTTTAGATGAAATTATGGAGCTTGCAAAACCCTAACTTCATCATATGATGTCTCCGAGAATATAGCAAGAACAAATATAAACTTTGGATTGGAGGTTCAGTGCAATGTCATCTCAAACGGGTTTGTTTTTTACCTTTTGAAACGTCGCAAAAAAAACTTTATAGTGAAAATTCCATGATGACTTGTTTGGAGCAGTGAAACCCTAGAATCCAAAGCTCTAACACCAAATGTTGTTTAACTAGCTCAAAAAAAGATAGAAAAGATAGATGAACGCCTTAGAAATAAGCCTCTTCGAGGGGGGAACCTCCTTTACATTACACAAATGAACAATTTTTGGATGATTCAAATGAAAAAACCTCCTTTCTATATATAGGAGTCTAAGGGGTCACAATATAACCAAGTCAGCCTAACAATAATAATATAAAGGCACAAAAATAACAATAGAGGGATTCTATGTGGCACAATAATAACAATATGGGGACAATATGGGCACAACAATAACAATAGGGGATACAATGACAATAGTAATGGGGGAATCACTAGTATTAGAGGGACCTAATAGAAATCTGTCATCAAATGTTGGTTTCTTCTCTTCATGTTTACCATTTTGTGTTGCATGTGAATGTGTTACTTTTTTAAGGTTCATGTGAAAACTAACTCACCATATTAAAGATATTATGAAACTTGTTTACCTTTAAGGATCCATTTTGTTTACTTGCAAAGCGTCAAAGGACGATCAATTTTTAGATAGGAGGAGTTCTCCAATTTTTTATATCATGTGGTATCAGAGCGGGTTCTAACCAAATTGCAGGTATGGGCAAGAGGTTGAAGCATGAAAGACTCCAAGAGTTAGAGGAGATTAATTTGTCTCTTTGAATGGAGAATGTTGAGCTGAGGATATTTCTTAAATTTTCTAAGGAGCAGAAGAGGAAAATGTGCCTTCAGTTGCAGCATGTGTTGGAGGAACAGATTGGTGAGAGTTCCATTCTAGAAGTATCAAAGAATCCGTCCAAAATGAAGCCAATTTGTGGGCATTTTCCAAACATAGGAGATGGATCCTATGTTGAGAATGATGCTTGTGAGTTTCTTCAACATCTAAAAGATTCTCCTTATGTGTCCGTTGGTAAAATTGGGTGGCTTGAGTCATCATCTACTTTGTCATCAACATCTGAAACAGAAAAGATGGGTGACAAATCAAAGGAGGTAATTAGCTTCTCTAGTTATACTCCCTCAGTTTATGTTGATAACACCTCTTTTGCAGCCTTTGAAAAGCATACCAAAGCTATTGGTATGAAGCTTTTGGCTCGGATGGGTTATGAAGGAGGAGGTATAAAAATTAGTGGCCAAGGTATCGCTAATCCTATCGAGCTGAACTGACCATGATATGAAGGATTGGGTTATGGTCATAGAGAAGTTGAAGAGTGCTCTAAATTTTTTGATGAAAATAAATCATCAAGTGATGATATGTCACACCAAGGTGGTAGTGATTGTTGGGTTGTGTTATATTCTTTCCACAACTAGCCCACATAGTTAACCGGGGGGTTAGAGGGGGGGCGGAGGCCCCCCCTTCGTTGCGCTGATTGCATGGTTGGGGGGTCACAGGAGATTTGAGGGGTGCAGTAACCCCACTCTATGGGGTTTGGTTTTGAAATATATGTTAGGTTGGGCGGACCCACCTATGGTTTTGTGCATGATTTTCGCACATGTTTTTGGACGTGATGGTTTTCGGTCCATGGTTTTGGACGCGATGGTTTTCAGTCCATGGTATTGGATGCTTCGACATGTATAAATATGTATTATAACATTGAAAGGAACATAATGAAAAATCAAGCTAGTAGTCCCGGTTTTGGGATCCAGGGGAAAATATCTGTGTATATGTGTTTTATGTGTTATGCTCTCATATTGTTTATTTTATGCGTTTTAGAATTCATATGTAGGTAATTTTTGTACAGGGTTAAAACCTACATTTGGTATCAGAGCCGTTTTGGCTTCAACAGGACGCCTTTGTTGCTGAGGGGTTTCTCTCGGGCCTGTGTTAGACCCTATTCAGTGGGAGATCTACGAGATTGATTCTGGTTGTGAAAGAAGATGGTGAGCAGTGGAAAGATAGAGATCGAGAAATTTAATGCTCAGAGTTTTGAGTTGTGGTAACTCAAGATGGAGGATCTGTCGGTGGATAAAGATCAATGGATCACGGTAGATCTGGGTATTAAACCAACGGAAGTGTCCGATGAAGAATGGAAGAAGTTGGATCGGAAGGCAAAGAGCACAATACAATTGTGTGTCTCAGATTTAGTATTGTTGAATGTATCAAGGGAAGCTACGGTGAAGGGTTTGTGGGACAGGACTTTGTACCAATCTAAGTCTCTGGTGAATAAACTGTTCCTATGGAAAAGGATTTATAACCTAAGGACGAAAGATGGAGACTCAATGACAGAGCATCTGAACACATTTAATATTGTGGTAAGTTATTTAGCATCTGTTGATATTAAAATTTCAGATGAAGATAAGTGCATCAGTTTGTTGTGTTCTCTACAAGATTCATGGGATAGTCTGGTTATTGCAATAGGTAACACTGAAACTTCCTTACAGTTTGAAGAAATAGTCTCATCCTTGTTGATGGAGGAGATGAGATGGAAAAATATGGAGAGCCAGAATGGTGATGCCTTGTCTGTACAAGGACGGTCCCAGAACAGAAACAAAAATAAGTCATCAAGTGGGAGATCTAAATCTCTAGGAAAACCTGTAAAGGTGGTGTGCTGGAAATGGAGAAAGGAAGGGCACTACAAAAGGGACTGTAAATCTAAAGCTCCTGATAAAGGAAAAGGATCTGATGATTCTCCTTCTGTAGAGGTGAAAACCACCTCAGATGAAGGTGGGAATGTGTACTTGGCTTCTTCAAGTACATATGTAGATCATGAGGCATGGTTGATTGAATCAGGTGCATCCTTTCACTTCACTCCCCATATAGAGTGGTTCTACGAGTACGAGAAATACGATGGTGGTGATGTCTTCGTAGGGGATGATAGAAGGCTAGAATCATTGGTCGCAAAAAAGTAAAGTTGAAGTTGCAAGGTGGAAGGATTAGAACACTTCCGGGTGTTCTGCATATTCCTCCATTGGCTAGAAATCTGATTTTTGTAAGCAAGTTGGATGATGCAGGTGTAAAAACAATGTTCGAGAAGGATACCTACAAGATGGTTTGGGGAACACTGGTATTGATGCGGGGAGTTTGTATTGGAACTCTCTACAAGCTGCAAGGTAGCACAGTTGTTGATGGGTGCAACAGTTCTGTCGTTCCTGAAAGTGGAGCAGAAAATCTAGTGATCTCCGGAGAAAAGACCATTCTGTGGCATCAAAGGCTTGGACATATTGGAGAGAAGGGCCTTCAAATACTTCATGGTAAAGGTATGGTAGAAGGTACGAGTAATAGCTCTCTGGATTTTGATTTCTGTGAAAATTGTGTATATGGGAAGCAGAATCGGGTGAGTTTCCCCTCTGGTGGTAAGAGGGCAAAGCATATATTAGAGCTTGTGCATAGTGATGTGTTTGGACCTGTGAACATTCCATCACTGGGTAAGTTTGTGTATGATGTATCATTTATAGATGACCTCTCAAGGAATACATAGATATATTTCCTTAATAAGAAATCTGAAGTCTTCAACAAGTTTAAATAATTCAAGGCTCTAGTGGAAAACCAGACAGAGAAGAAGATAAAGGTGCTGAGGACAGATAACAGTGGGGAGTTTTACAGTAATGGATTTTAACAATTCTGTAAGAAGTGTGGTATAGCATGGTAGAAGACTACTCCATATACACTTCAGAAAAATGGAGTTGCAGAAAGAATGAACAAGATGTTGATGGAAAGGGCAAGAAGCATGCTCATTGGTCTCGGGTTAGGACAAGAATTATGGGCCAAGGTGGTGGAGATAACATGTTACCTGGTCAACAAGTCACCTTCATCAACATTGGAGGATAAAACTCCACAAGAGGTATGGATTGGTAAGAAACCCTCTCTTTCACATCTAAGGGTATTTGGATGTGATGCATATGTACATGTTCCAAAGGAGAAACGAACCAAGTTGGATAGTAAATCTGAAAAGTGCATCTTTATTGGGTATAAGGATGGTTTAAAGTGTTATAAGCTTTGGAACCCAGTAACAATGAAGGTTGTGTACAACAGAGATGTGGTGTTCAGAGAGGTGAAAGATGTTATTAAACATGAAGTCCAACCAAAGGAACCTAAGAAGATAGAGTTTGAGCTAAAGGAGGAAGAATTAGACTCTACAGTAGAGGAGGAATTAGAATATGAAGAGCCACAAACTCCGGGCGTGAGAAGATCAGTTCGAGAAAGAAGGCAACCAGAAAGGTATAGTCCATCTGCTTTCTATTCAAATTTTTCTTTATCTATTATTGATGGTGATCCCAGAACTGTGAAGGAAGCAGTAGATTCAAAGGATGGAAAACTCTGGAAAGAGGCCATGGTTGATGAAATGGCATCTTTGCACAAAAATGAGGCATGGGATCTGATGGAGTTGCCAGCTGGAAGGAAACCCATTGGAAGTAAATGGGTGTTCAAGAAGAAGACAAATGTAGAAGGAAAGGTGGAGAAATACAAAGCTTGGTTGGTAGCAAAAGGTTATTCCCAGGTGTCGGGAATTGATATTGGTGATATTTTTTCTCCTGTTGCCAAGGTAGCTTCTATTAGATTACTTTTATCTATTGCTGCTGCTTTTGATTTTGTTGTAGAACATATGGATGTGAAGACAACATTTCTTCATGGGGATCTAGAAGAGGAGATCTACATGAAGCAACCTGAAGGCTTTGCAGTGAAGGGTAAGAAAGAACTGGTATGCAAGTTAAAGAAGTCTCTATTTGGGTTAAAATAGTCACCAAGGATGTGGTATCAGAAATTTGATGCATTTATACAGGGACTTGGCTTCACCAGAAGGAAAGCAGATCACTGTGTGTATTTTAAATTAATTGGTGACCATGTTATTTATCTGGTCTAGTATGTGGATGATATGTTGTTGGTTGGAAATGACAAAGAAATTATCCAGGATTTTAAGATCCAATTGAAAGATCTTGGTGTTGTAAACTATATTTTGGGCATGGAAATTAAAAGAGATCAGGCAAAGAGGAAGCTCTGGTTAAACCAGAGGAAGTATGTTGAGACAATATTGCAGAGATTTAATATGCAGGATAGTAAACCGGTGAAGGTTCTTATTCCTGTAGGTGTGAGGTTATTTGTTGAACAGTGTCCCAAGACACAAGAAGAGGAAGAGGACATGTCCTGTGTTCCATATGAAAGTGCAGTCGGTAGCCTGATGTATGCAATGGTCTGTACTAGACCAGACATTGCACATGCAGTGGGAGTATTGAGCAGGTTTATGTCAAAAACATGAGAGGAGCATTGGATAGAAGTGAAGTGGGTTTTCAAGTATTTGCGTGGCACTAGTGATTATGGTTTGTGCTACCAAGGAAGACTAGGATTGGATAGAGTGTTGGATATTCGTGGCTTTGTTGATGCAGATTGGGCTGGAGATCTGGATCAGAGAAGATCTACAAGTGGGTATGTTTTAACCTATTTGGAAGTGCAGTCAGTTGGATGAGTAAGAAACAATCTGTAGTGGCACTATCAACTACAGAGGCAGAATACATGGCAGCCACTCATGCAAGAAAGAAAGCAGTTTGGTTGCAGAGATTGTGTTCAAGTATGGGGTTAGTAGAAGGAGCTATAACGATAGACTGTGACAGCCAAAGTGCAATTTTATTGGCAAAGAACCCTACATATCATTCAAATCAAAGCACATTGATGTTTAGTATCACTTTGTGAAGGATATGATAGAAGACAAAAAGGTGTTGCTGGTAAAGGTGGACACTTTGAAGAATACTGCAAATGCATTGACAAAATCTATGAGCTCTGAGAAGTTCTCTTGGTGTAGAGAAACAATGGGTTTTGCAGGGCTGGATAAATGACTAAGCTCTCTTGTGGCCCCCTGTGGAAAGAAAACAACAAGTGGGAGAATGTTGGGTTGTGTTATATTCTTTCCACGACTAGCCCACATAGTTAACCGAGGGGTTAGAGGGGGGCGGAGCCCCCCCTTCGTTGTGCCAATTGCATAGCGGGGGGGTCATAGGGGGTTTGAGGGGTGTAGGTAACCCTACTCTATGGGGTCCAGGGCATCACCCTGGAAAAGTTTGGTTTTGGAATCTATGTTAAGTTGGGCGAACCCACCTATGGTTTTGTGCATGATTTTCGCACATGTTTTTGGACGCGATGGTTTTCTGTCCATGGTTTTGGACGCGATGGTTTTCGATCCATGGTATTGGATGCTTCGGCATGTATAAATATGTATTATAACATTGAAATGAACATAATGAAAAATCAAGATGGTAGTTCCGATTTTGGGATCTAGGGGAAATTCTCTTTGTATATGTGTTTTATGTGTTATGCTCTCGCAATGTTTATTTTATGTGTTTTAGAGTTTATATGCAGGTAATTTCTATACAGGGTTAAAACCTACAGTGATAATGGCCAATTGTCTCCCAAGAGAAATGAATGTTTCAAAGGACATCCAAAGTACATTCCTCATCATCAAATTCACAGCCCAAAGGACAGGTATAAGTTTCATGGGGATTTTTAAAATGTTGGTGATTTTGATTATTTATGGGACATGTTTCCATTTTGTAATGTAGATAACCATTGTGTGGCTAATTGTGAGCAACACAAAGTGATGGTCAAAACAATGGACCAAATCCTTGGAACAAAGCCTACGAAACCTATTTCAAGTTTGAAAACCTCCTTGTCGATGGGCAAGAAAAAGTATTTATGTACCCTCTTGGGGTCCAGGTATGAAAAATCTATTCACCCTTTTTCATACATTAATCTATCAATCTGGGTGTGTATCCTTTTCAAGGCAACATGCAAAGTATATTCAGGGGCAAGGTTACCATCCGCCACTGACCAAGGGTTCGTGATTAATACTCAAAGCATTGTTGTAAACTGAAATTAACTGCAGTACTCAGGAAAAGCAATTACAAGAAATAACAATATGCAACAGCAACCATGAAATAATAAATGACACACACAAGAACTACGCAACACCTATTCAGGAGAGTGGGCCCATCTCTCTAATCAGGGCTGCATTAATCACAGTGAAGATTGGAGCAGCAAAAAGGAGTGATATATTGTTAACTGGAAGAAAACTATTACAATATCGATGGGGCATCCCCCTTTTACAAGAATAACTTGTCTTTTATACAAAGCGAAGGAGAACAACATCCTTCCCCAAAACCAGGTAACCGTATACCCAGAAATATACATTAGTTCATAACAACACCAGCACCAGATGAACAAGACCAGAGAATGGTTTAAGAATGGTTAAGGGACATCTACGACTCCAACGACATGACTTCATTATGGCTGGTTGTTGCTGTGAATTACGGATCTGCTGTGGGACGCTGAAAGATTGGTACCTGTTCTCTGGGAGTTGCAGTCAAACATGCATTTTAGTGTTGCAAATGGGCCAAACCCCACGACTTTACTTCATTAATAAAGTATTCCAATAGACAGGAAAGGGGTAATTACCTTGCGGATTTAGCATAGTAAATATAGATGAATAAGTGCAAAAAGGACAAAAAGAGGGATGGTAATGCAACATAAAGATATCCCGATTTGGTGCCCAACATCTCCCCCCAACTAGCCTTCTCCATGTCCTCATGCAGTTCACCGCCTCCGCAGGTCTGGGTTATGCAAACTGTTGGCTTCCTAGAGCTGAGCGAGATCATATTCTTCGGCCATCTCTGTCCCTGGAACCTTAAAACCTTCTGAGAGGAGGATTTCCTTCCACCAATCACCTGGAACATTATATGCTGGGGTGTAATTCTCCACTGGCAACTAGATGATGGGGAATTGGAACCGGATCCCCATCCACCGAACCCCGCATGTTCGGATGCATGCCACATACCTTGGCACCTGTCGAGCGCTCATTCAAAATTTGGTGCTCCAAACGGTTCCCTATTCTGGACAGCTATAGGTGACATCTTCCATCTTTTCTGACAATAATCAAGGGCTTCATATTGAAATGTAACTAATTGTTTGACACAAAGATCAAGGCACCATTTTTGTGTTCGTAGCATTCTTTCCTTGTTTCCCACAATTCCCAAAAAGCTGTTGTGTTTAGTGAACATGGTTATTGACATTTCATGTTCTCCTTGTACTATAAAGGGCTTTGTAACCTAATTGGACTCAAATGTATTAAAATCCTTATGCCAATTGATCTAATTAAAAGTGTAAGAGGTGAGAGCCCTTAAATGAATGTCTCCCACATATGGGACTGGGTTGAATTCTCTGTCCATGCACAGTAGATACCCATGCATGTAAAAATCACACATCAAATTCTGAGTTGGCAAATCATGGCTACTCAATATGTGGAGGAATTGTACATCATCCTCTATTTCATAACTGATTTCATTCTTGATGCTCTCCATGCAAAAGAAAAGAAAACGTTTGTGTAAGAATAAAGAATAACAAGAAGCAGGGGAGCGACATGCCATCACCTCTTGTGCTAAGTTAAACATTTGCTCCTTATCAGCTTTCAATTCTACCACTTGCTTTTCCAACTGCTCCATCTTGAGCCGTTGCTTCGCATGCCTCAACCTCATGACATCTATATGCTCCACATATTCAAAAATGGTTGTGGAGGCTCATTCCTGAGTTCTTTTTAACTCATTTTGATACCGTGCTGCAGTGGATTTCCAAGTCTACACTTCAGCTATTAGGGAATATTCACGATCTTCAAATAGTTGCTCGACCGAGTCTGTTTGAGTGGCAGTAGAAGTTGTGGCTATTTGGTCCACCTGAGTCCCTACTTCAACTACTGTGGCTTGGGACTTTTTGGCCCACCTCTTGTATTTCTTCATCTGCTTCTACAGTTTATGTACTTGTTTTCTCAACTTCCTAACCTCTGTCTTGAGCCACATTGTTTCTCTAAATTGCAGCTGGTATTTTTGTTTGACATCTAGTCTTCATTGTTCACACAACTCCACCCATTCTTACTTAACCAAAACCTCTTCAGCTTCTGCAACTGGTTTAGCAATAGGTAAATCCCCTGGGAAAGCTTCTACTACGCTGACTACAGAGTTTCCTTCCATTGCTCATTCTTCCTCAATTATTTCTTGTTTTACAGCCTTCTCGCCTGGCCTTATCACTGGCTCATTCGTTGGGACCGCTTCGCTTGGTCCCTCCTCTTCTCCAACAGCTGCTTCCTTCTATTATGTGATCACTACGACCAGTGGTGCCCTTGTGAGATGATCAACCGTTAATATTTCTACTGGAACCCCTCTAGGTTCCCCTACCTCAAGGATATCTGCCGCTTCTTCATTTTCAGCCTCTGAGATGCCTGTCATCTGGGCAACATTTATCCCACCCAGTTGTGGCCTTTGTGATGTTTTAGGCTCCTTTTCTTCAAGCTGTCCTTCAAAAGGGTCCTGTTGGAAGTCCTCAGTCAAAAATCCTCTGGCACCTCTTCCTCTAGTCGGCCCTGTTAGGACCTAAATCTACCTCAGGCTGAGAAAGGCAGAATCTAGGGTAACATCAAACCATGCTTAACCCGGTAGCTAGCCCTACCAGGTCGGGAAAGGGCTCTCTCCTTGTCAATCTCAGGAAAAGATGGCCAATAAAGCTTGAGATGACTGATGTAAAGACTAATTTTAGGCTAGGTACGTACTCTGAAGAGTTTGAATGAATTTAATTTTGTTTTGCTAGCTCAAATGTGAAAGGCAGATTTGGGTGCAGGGAATGGACACAGTTTTGCAAAGATCTCTATGGGGTGAGGTAGGAAAATGGTTTAGTACTTCAAATTGAGTGAGAGGGAGAGATTTTAGACTGGTGATAAGTTGGAGAGGGCATGAAAGTCTCAGGGATCCTCTTCAAATAGCTGAAAACATAAATAACTAAACAAACCCTAGGTAGAGCACTGCCAAATCAATGAATTCTACCTTTATCCTTGATTTGTTTAGTTAAGCTGAACAGAAAGAGATGATGGCATACATAAACACATGTAAACTTTCTTTACAGAAGGAAAAAAAATACCAAATCAAGTTGCCATAAGAATCCCATAAAGTGCTGCAAACCCTGGTCTATTATTTTTTGCCAAAATGCATATATGAATGTACAATAATGCTCAAAGCATTCACAAGAGTCCAACCTTTACCAATGACTGAAAAACTACTAGATATGGGCAAGAAAAAACTCATTCTAGGCTTTATGGGTCCAATTCATGAGTTTAGGATCTGTTTCAACAAAATCTAAACTAAGAACTGAAAAGTAGGCAGTGGAACAGCTTGCCTCTAAAACCTAGGAAACTGATTCATTCAGTTGCAAACCACGTTTTCATGATGTATCTACCTCCATGAGTGAAATTTTAGCATATTTACATCAAATCCATCAAGTCACATCAAATTACATCATGAGTTTGACTATTAGAGAGAGAAAAGTAAAATTGAGAAAAAATTAGGCGAAAAACAGAGTTTTTTGGCCAAAATGACAAAATTTCATCCTGTGTGTCGTGCTCCCGTCCTTGTGTGCCGCGCTACTTTGGAGCTGATTTTTGAGTCCTTCCCATGCACCAAATTTTCTCCAAGTGAACTTGTTGGAAATTTCTGCCTGTCTACTTTCCAGAACAAGTGGAATTTCTAAATTTGGTGTCCATTTACCCCTCCAAAAATGAGTTCTCCCAACACTGCTACCTATGTAGCCAAAAAGGGGCAGAAAGGGCATCTTTGAGGTGTTTTTGACCCTTTTGGAAGCTCAAAACTTGACAAAATTTCTTGGCCATGTGAGGGAGTTCATATTTTTTTAGGAGGAATCCAAAAATTCTGAGTTTTCCTCCATAGGAGGTTCCTAGCAAAAGCGCGCGCCAGGTGGTGGCGCGCGCTAGGTGATGGCACGCACCAGGAAAACAAACCTGTTTTTTGGTCCAAAAATTCAAAATTTGCAAAAAGTATCCCAAATTTCTTGAAATTTGGGCTAAGTATCCTTCATCAAGTGCTGTATTGGGCTAAGGAAGCCTCAGCCAAGATCTGGAGTCTATCTTGCTCTTTTCTCTTCCTCAATGCTTTCCTCAACTTAGCCTTCAAAGCCCTGATTCTTGCTTTGCAAGCTTTGTTTCTTGCCATGTAGTGGTAGGCCATCTGCCTCAACATCTTTTCCTCTCTGTTGGCCTTCTCTAGCATCTTCTCAAAGTGCAAGTTTGTCCTTTCAAGCCAAGATTCACGATCAGATTCAATTTCTTATTCAAGTGGTGTCATCTTGGTTTTCCTCCTCTTGGCAGCTTGCCAGTTTTCCCTTATGTTTTGGAGCTCCATGATGGTTTTCTGATCCTCTAATTGTTTGTTCCTCTGCTCCAGATAGTTGATTATCCACTTGGCTCTTTCCAGGTTGAGAGACAAGTCATGAATGTCATCTTGTTGCTCCTGAATGATCTCCTTGAGCTTTGAGCTCAAATCAGTGTCATCATCCTGAATAAGAATGAAATCTATCTCTTGACCTCCTGAAGGTCCCTCATCATGCAATGACTACTTACCCTTGTCCTGTACCTTCTCTGTTGTTGGAGGAAATGAGACCCCTTCCACCCCAGGTGGAGATAATACTCATTTTGCTGCAGCAAACAATGTCCTTGTGCCTTTTTGGTAGGTGACAAACACTGGCACACTAGTGGTTTGTGTCTCATGCACCTCTTGCTGATGTGAAGGCTCTCCTGCCCCATGAAAACTGATGGGGGCACTTGAGGACCTATAAATACTTCACGTGAAATGAAATCCTCCCATGAAACATTCAGTAAACTGAGCTGATGCAAAACCACAATCTTGATTAGTGCAAAGTGATAGATGCTATTATATTGTTGATGAGCAGGTTTCCTTTGCACCAATGTGGTCATTTTCTCAATATTCCTGCAAATGAAATAGGGGAGGTTCATCATCCTCACCTTAGTAAAATACATCAACAATCTGATATGATAGGTGTATAAGCAAGAAAATCTGCCCTCATAGCTGAAATATTTGATCATGAGTTTCATTAGGGGAGCATATGTGTCCTATAGGTACCTGAAGGGGAAGACCCTACTGACATGTCTCTAAAAACCAGCCTTGATATAAGGCTCATAATGATCTCTATCCACCAGCTGCCCCTTATTCCACTGCTCACCTACATTTGGAATACCGGTTTCTTGACCTATAGTCTCAGGTGTCAAGGTGAATGTCACACCTGCCAAATTGACCTGGCCATTGTGAAGATGGAGTGCAAACGGTCTGGCAAGCTCATGGTGGCATTTGACTCTTTCCACCATCTCACAAAACTGATAACAAGATTTTTGTTGGAAGCATGTGATAGCAAGGGGAAAAGCCAACAGCTTAGTAAGTGAAGTAGGCTCCTCCTGGTTATGTTTTCCACTCTTATGAGGTCTCCTTGGTGCATAGATTTCTTTGGAGGAGTCACTGATTGTTTCCTCATTTCTGTCATAAGAAGAATCTGACTCCATGTTTGCCAATGCTTGAGTTTCTTAGATGAGTATGAAGAGATTTTAGATTGACAATAGGTATTTTCTGCTAAAAGATAGGGATTGATGATAAGGAGTGTGAAGGGACTATAAATTAGGGGTTGGGGATGCTACTGGTAGAGTTAGTGGAAATGGAAGGGTTTGGGAAATGATATTAGGGTTTAGGGATATCAATTAGGGTTTGGGGTAGTGGGATTAGGGATTAGGGTTATTAGTTTAGGGATAGGGGAATAAGTAAGTATGAGTGAAAAATGAAAGGATGAAAGAGGTGAATGAAATGTAGTGAGGGAGTGAAAACGGTAGGGGTAGGTTTTAGACAGCAAAAATAGTGATTTGTAAACCCTAGGCAATTTTTTTTCAACAAACTATGCAAGGAGCTAGGGTTTAAATTTTTCCCTATTGAATCACCATGAAGCTAAAACAAACTCATACGTTGGCCATATGCGAGTGTTGAATTACTTGTGTAATGAGGAATGACGATTTTGGGAGCTTTGGAGGAAGATTTGAATGATTTTTGGCCTTGAAGACTGGTGCGTCGCACCCACTGACAGGTGCACCGTACATATCTGGTGCATCATGCCAGTTAAAAATTACAATGTAGATTGCACTCTGTGTGCGCCACGTGGGTCAGGTGCATCGCGCCTTGACCCAGGTGCGCTGCGCTTGCAATTTTCACTGTTTTGGTACAAAATCGATCCCTTGGCTTCAAAAACACAAATTGCACTTGCTCTCTTCTCCTTTGGACACAAATGAACCTCTTTGACATGAAAAACACTTTATATACCAATGGTTTTAATTTTTAACTTATGAAAACCCACTTTGCTAATGTTTGCTTTTCACTTGTTTTTTCAAACTCTATTTTGGGCAGTTTGTCTTACTTTTTTCCTTTGATGGACAAAATGCTTTGAAATTTTGTTTATTTTGCAAGAACTGGAGTTGCAGAGGCTTGGCAAGGTGACCCGGGCTAGCTCTTGAAATTATTACATATAAAAAAATGAAATTACTTGAGATTTTGTACATAAAACATATTAAAAAAGCTCCATTTTTCCTCAAAACAGTGTTTTGTTTTGAGGAAAAATCAATCACTGAGCATGTGATTATTGAAATTCTTGTTGCTGAGACTTTATTTGACGTCTTCATGTGCCTACTGACCATTATTGAGTGTTTTCAAGACCTTATTGACAAAACCCTAGACCTAATGAGACCTAAAACCCTAAAAATGACTTGTGCAAATTTAAAGACAAAAAATGACTGCAAATGACCTAGATGTATGAAAATGGGCCAGCAGGTAAAGAACATGAGGGAAGATGTATAATATTCCAATACCATCAATGATCCATGACCCTAATGGAATGCAGATGATTGGATGAAACACCTAACATGCAATGCAACAAGCGAATTTGATCACAGATGGAGGGATGAAGATACCGACACTAACATTGGCTCCAATGGGGATGGTAGCTCCTTGGAGGTGCCAAGAACTACAAACCTATGGAAAGAAGACAGTGCCTTCTTCCATTTGGCTATGGAGTCAATAACTTCGACAAACCAAAACCAATATCTTGACTCAATTCCAGGACTGAAATTTGACTCAAAACTGACTCAATTTCAAGACTGAAATCGACTGAAAACTTGACTCAAACAATCCAAACCAAAACTGAATTCAAACCTTCAGTTTTATAGCCTTCAATTTAGGCCCCAAACTAAATGAATGATAAGAGTACACACCTGCAATGAATGAAATAAAATGGTATGTACAATGATACATATGACAACAGAAAACATTTCAAAGATGGCACTGTTTCAGCAGCCAACCATTGACCGGCCCACTTGGACAATCTTCTCCATCCATTTCTTTCAGCAAGAAAGCATTCTGACCCTAGTATGCAACAATTATGAAAGGTCCTTTCCACAGGTTCTTGAACTTGTCGTGTTTGCCTTTGTCTTCATTTTTGGGCATCCCATTTTAGCACTATGTATTCAATTTGAAACTTGTCCACCTTTGCCTTTCGGTCATATATCTTCTTGATTCTCTATTTCAGCTTGAAGGTATTCTGAAAAACCTCCTCTCTAGTCTATTGTAAATGGATCATTTGATTGATTCTCTGCTGCAAATGATCTTCCTCGCTGCCAGCTTCTTGTAGAAGTTTAACAACCGGAACTGCGAGAGATGTAGGGAAAACCATTTCAACACCATACAGAATCTCGAAACGGGACATGCCTATTGATTTTTCTGACTTACTCTATCCGCCCATAGTGCATTGACAAATTTCTTGTGCCAGCTCTTCTTGTTTGTTTCCAGCAGCTTTTTGATAATTTTGACTAAAGATTTATTTGAGGATTCTGCCAATCCATTACCTTGTGGATAGTATGCAGTTGAGTGCCCCAAGGTAATTTGATATTTATTGCAAAAACCAATCATATTTTTAGATTTAAAAGCAGCTTCATTATCTGTAATCAGCTTATTAGGACAACCAAAACATGACAAAATATTATTCTCAATAGACTGAATTATTACCGAATCAGTGGCCTACCAAGTAGGAATCGCCTCAATCCATTTAGTGAAGTAGTCTGTCACCATAAGGATCCACTTATGTTGTGTTGAAGAAGTAGGATGGATCTCACCAATGAAATCTAAATCCCATTGCTGAAACAGAGCACTTACTTCAACCGGTTTGAGTGGCAAAAGCTGTAATTTCCTCTTTCCTTGAAAAATTTGACATTCGTGGCAGCTTGTAACGATTTTGTACACATCAAAAAAGAGGGTTGGCCAATAATATCCCGCTCTAAAAATTTTATTGGCTGTTGTCTTCCAAAATAGATGACCTCCACAATCTCCTTTGTGAAAATCTTCCGTGACCTATTTTGCTTCTTCAACCAAACAATTTAGCAAGACACCACTAGGATCTTTCCAATAGAGTGCATTGTTCATTATACAAAACTTGGCAGCCTTTAATTTCAGGGTCCTACTTTTGTTCTTAGCCATTCCAGGTGGTGGTGAAAGATGTTGGAGTACATAAACAATATCCGAGTACCAAGGAGAAAGAAGAAACGTTTTAGATACCTGAACAAGTGAACCTCATCTTCTTCGGACATAGCAGCAATGAGATTTATGTCCAAGGCATGCACATTAGATTCTGCTATCAGTTTCGCCAGCCCCTGTCCTTTGATGAGCTTTGTTGGTTTGATCTCCACATCATATTCTAACAAAGCTGTGATCCATTTACCTCGTCTCCCTTTCGGATCAGTTTGCACTAAGACATCTTTAATAGCAGCGTTAGGGACATAAGCAAGGATGTGAGAATGCAGAATATAAACTCAAAAATCTTTCAATGCCTTTACCAAAGCAAGAGCTCTCTTTTCAATAATATTGTACTTTAAAGCTACATCACTTATTGTTCTGCTGAAAAAATCAATTGGCTTCTCAAGCTGGGCTCTTTTCTGCATTAAGACCACTACCATAGTATGATTTGAAGCAAATGAAAACAAAATAAAATCTTGGGAATAATCCGGTTTGATCAAAATTGGAGTTGAAGAAAGGGCTAACTTTACCAAATTGAAAGACTTGATGGCTTCCTCGGTCCACTTCACTACACTATCTTTCTTTAACATGTTTGTGATTTCCCTTAAATGTTCTGCAAGATTTGGCACAAAACGACGTAAGAAATTCATCTTACCGTTGAATGCTTGGATCTCCTTTTTACTTCGTGGAAAATCAATCTTCTGAATAGATTCCACGCGAGCTGGATCGATGCGGATGCCCTCCTTGGATATGATATGACCGAGAAACTTGCCTTCATCCATGGCAAACAATCTCTTCTTTGGATTGAGAGATATGCCAAACTTTCTACACCACTGAAATACAATCTTAAAATGATAAAGGTGTTCTTCATCTAAATTAGAAAAAACTATCAAATCATCAAGATAAACAACTAAAACTACATCTTTCTCATTTGCAAATGTGATATCCATAGCCCGCTGAAAGGTTGCACCAACATTCTTCAATCCGAATGGCATCTTGGCATAATGGAAAGTTCCCCACGGGGTGGTGAACGTTGTTTTGTCTCTGTCATCCTCATGGACCAGAATTTGGTTATAACTGGAATACCCATCAAGTAGCAACATATGAGATGCTCCAACTACTCTTTGAAGTATGTGATCCATTTTGGGCAATGGATAATTATCTTTCAACGACACTTTATTCAGATTTATGAAATCAATACATAATCGAATCTCACTTGTTTTCTTTCGCACGGGCACCAAATTAGAAATCCAATTTGAAAATCTTATGGGAATGATTATACTAGCTTTGTACAATCGATTCACTTCCTTCTCTATTGAGGGCAGCAACTTTGGATTTATCCTTCTTAGCTTTTGTCGAAAAGGCTTTTGATTTGGCTTGATCAGAATGATATGCTGAATTATACTCTTATCATATGCCTTCAAATTTGAATAGTCCCAAGCAAATACATCAGTAAATGAAGATAATAAGCTAATGTATTTTTCCTTTTCCTGTGAAGGCAAGGCCTTTGATAACTTGACCATTTTAGGATTTTTTGCTAATCCAATGTTTACATCCTCAACTCCTTTCTCGGTTGGTGCCAAGCTCGGTTTTCGGGCTACATCATCTTGATCAAACAACTCCTCTAAAGGTATTAGACCTTTAGGAATGACATTGTCCTTGAGCTGCAAAACTTCCATTTGATTTACTTCCATATCCACTTCACCATCATCATGCTCTCCATCTATAGAAGTGTCTTTGTATTTGCCTTCATTTTGCAGAAATTCTTCGATCTCTTTATCATCTTGAAACACCTGCCAATATCTTTGATTATCAGGGACAACAGGGCGATGTTTCACATGAATTTCAAACTTATTGTTTGAATTCATCGGAATTTTCAAATTACTTGCAGTTGTTGCAAGAGAATCTGCAATAACATTCTGAGCACAAAGGACACATGTCAAAGTGTAATCTGGAAACAGTCTCAAAATATCTAATACCGCATTAAGATAAGCCCACATGCGAGGATGCTTAGCTTGGTATTCACCTTTCACTTGCTTGATAACTAACTTGGAGTCACCATATACTAAAATTCTTTTAGCATTTAACTTCTTAAGGATTTTCAAACCAGCAATTAAAGCTTCATATTCAGCCTCATTATTTGAACAATCAAAAGCCAATTTATATGAACAAACCCTTACATTACTTGGCACTTTGTTTGGAATAAATGCAGGGCTGCGTATCCAAATGCCAATTCCAACACCTTCCCTACCTACTGCGCCATCAAAATCCATGCTCCACAAACTAGCTTCATCCTCCAAGTGCTGAAATTATGTTTTTTCTTCTTATTTTGCTTGTTGTCCATCAACTTTTTACTGTTGTCGGAAGGTTGATTGCTCAACGGTACTATCAAGCTTTTGTCTTTCTTGATCTAGTACAGCTTTGAAATTTCTAGTGATCTCTGGAATATCTTCTACTTCAACTACTTGACTATTTACATCATTAAAACTATCAGAACATAGAACAAAAGATTCTAAGTCAGTATGTACATAATTGATTGGATGATTTAGAGGTTTCTCCTTGCTAGTGATCATGTACTTCATCTTTTTCTCCTGGTATAATTTCCTCAACTAACCAAACATGAGAATAGTAGCATAGGAGAAATCAAGCTACAATGTCCCTTTGAGTTTTGCTCCCCAAGATCTGGAAAGAAACATGCCAAATCTAGGAGGAATATCTGCCACAACCACATCCATCAAAACATTCTTCACCAAAATCTGATCTAAGGTGACAACCAAATCTTTAATAAGCCCAATGCACCTGACCTTACCAGAATCAAAAAAATAAAGATCATGGTATTTTTGAGTCATATCTAAACCCAATTTTTCCATGATTGCTTTAGGCATGAGATTATGGGAGGCTTCTGAATCAAACATGGCATTGTGCAATACATAATCATGCAATCTAACACTGATGTAAAAAGGAGCTACATCACTATCCTCAGACTGACCTTCTAATGCTGGCCCAAAGATAAGTTCAGACTAATCATCCTCCACATTTACCATATCAGATAATGGATCCAAATTCAAAATCTTCGACAGATGACCTTTATAGCTGTTGTTCTTCATTAATTCAGTCAAAGAAATTGACACTTTTAACTTAGCAATTTCATTTTCTAAGCTAAAGGCTGATGTTTTCTCTACCTCTTTGACTGGAGCATCCTTCTTTCCAGTCTTCTCCTTTGACACAATTGGCTGATTTGATCTTTCATTTGTTGATTGTGTTTTCTCTGCACTATTGGGGAATCGTTCTTTGGCGGTGACACTTCCTTCCTCTTCTGAATTGGATTGATGGGAACTTCTCGACTCCTGAGTGAATATTGTCACTGCTGAGCTATCAAAGCATTCATGTATCCCCTCTGATATTCATCAGACTCTTCTTCAAGAATTGTTTCATTTGCCAAGATGAAATCTTCATATTTTTGTACAGTTGGGCTTTCTGAATACTCTTCATCTTCGGTGATATAAATGGGCAGATCATCAGGTGTAAAGAAATTATTCTCCTCACCAATTATGTTCTCATCATCATCTGATTCCGGACCATCTACAAAATTTTGTTGTAGGGGTGTCTTTACTTGCTGTTGTGCCGCTTGGTCTTGTGCTCTTTGTTCTCGTTGCTTGATTCTGAATTGTGGTTGCTACTAACAACGGAAGTTTGGATTTCTGACTTGTGTCTCAAGCTTATCAGAAATTGTGAGCCTATCAAACATTTTCTTGATCTTACAAAACAAATGATTAGAGGAAGAAGCTTCCTCCTTTATGGTCACCTTCTTTTCGGCCTTTGCTCTAGCTCTCTTGGCAAGCAGATTTGCCTCAACACTGACTGCAATTTTCTGCATGTCCTCTAATGTGGCCGGATCTCTTTCTCTCAATTGATATGCCATGTTGGGATCGAAGCCATCAGGAAATTTAATCAAATCCAAGCCCATATGTTGCTTTATATCAGTAGGAATTGCATTGTAAGCAGTATTGAATCTGACACAATAATCTTGGACACTCTCACCAACATTCCTCTTGATGTTCTCATATTCGGAAAGAATTTGAAGAGGGTTCTTCTTTACCTCCCAACGATCCAAGAATTTTCTCCAAAGAGCAGCCAATTTAGTGATACTTGCATCCGACAAAGATCTGAACCACTTCTGCACTTCACTTCCAAAAGTTTGCACAAATAATCTCATAGTCACATTTTCGGCTTCAATCCCATGAAGGTCAAAGAAATCTATCATCCTGTCTACATGCTGCTGAGCTATGATACTTTGAGGAGTTCCATCAAACAATGGGATTTTTCTTTGGTAGTCAGCGGGCATGGCATCCAAATTTTGAGGCAACACAAGGGGTGCATATCAGGCAGCCATTTCTCTAGGTGAATTTACAGCTGGCCTTGGGGATGTAGGAGGAGTCGCAACAATGATAGCAGTTGAAGATGTAACTGGTGTATGAGGTGTCGAAGGAGGAGAGGAAATACGAGATGTTTGAGGTGTTGATGGGGTTGATGAAGGAGATGAGCCAGGAGGTCTATGATCTGATATAGTAGGCTGCACGGGAATGGTGGGAATGAAAGGAGGTTTGGTTGGAATTATTGAACCAGATGCAATTGCGGATGAACCAAGAGTTGCAGATACGGATTCTAAGAACTCGGGAATGTTTGAAGCCACAATGGAAGTTTGAATATTCAAGATGTAACTATCAATTGATCTATTTTCCCTTTCAGTTTCAAGATCTTTAACAAACTCCAGATTTAGGACAATAGAACCAACAGCACTTTCAGATTTAGTCTCAAACAACGACAGATCAAAACATTCGTCAAATTCAAGATCTTCAAGATATTCAAAAACAACGGGACATGAACGAGATTTGAACACAGGAATCACAAAAATTTCTTGTCGGAGAATTCTTGGGATGAGATTTGGGTTCTCATACACAGAAGGCGGATCAGGATCAGGATTGGCCCTGGTGTATCATCTGGAAGCCAATGTGTTGAATTATTCCCAAAAATCAAACGGACATTATCAACTTGTTCAACCTCTCAAATTATAAACTCATCATCCAAAGTCTAGAATTGCTTAATGATACTGGGGCAATTGTTTAGATCAAATGTTCAGTTTATAAACTAGACCGGAGATTGACTGAAGCAGCATTCATCTACTTTCGCTAATGCAAATCAAGAGCATCTCAAAGGCTACCTGGCTAACTTCAGGCTCTGTCTATAGTCTACAAAGAAAAACAATGATAATAAGCTTTCGTCCCCAGTATGGTCGCCAATATGTTAGGGCATAAATCTACCTTAGGCTGAGAAAGGCAGAATCTAGGGTAACATCAAACCACTCTTAACCTGGTAGCTAGACCTACCAAGTCGAGAATGGGCTCTCTCTTTGTCAATCTCAGGAAAAAATGGCCAATAAAGCTTGAGATGAATGATGTAAAGACTGATTTTAGGCTAGGTATGCACTCTGAAGAGTTTCAATGAATTTAATTTTGTTTTGCTGGCTCAAATGTGAAAGGCAGATTTGGGTCTAGGGAATGGACACAGTTTTGTAGAGATCTCTATGGGGCGAGGTAGGAAAATGGTGTAGTACTTAAAATTGAGTGAGATGGAGAGATTTTAGACTGGTGAGAAGTTGGAGAGGGCATGAAAGTCTCAAGGATCCTCTTTAAACAGTTGAAAACATAAATAACTAAACAAACCCTAGGTAGAGCACTGCCAAATCAATGAATTCTACTTTTATCCTTGATTCGTTTAGTTAAGCTGAACAGAAAGAGATGATGGCATACATAAACACATGTAAAATTTCTTTATAGAAGGAAAAACAATACCAAATCAAGTTGCCACAAGAATCCTATAAAGTGCTGCAGACCCTGGTCTATTCCTTTGCCAAATTGTAGATATGAATGTACAATAATGCTTAAAGCATTCACAAGAGTCCAAGCTTTACCAATGACTGAAAAACTACTAGATATAGGAAAAAAACAACTCATGCTAGGCTTTAGAGGTCAAATTCATGAGTTTAGGAGCTGTTTCAACAAGATCTAAACTATGAAATGAAAAGTAGGCAGTGGAACAGCTTGCCTCTAAAACCTAGGAAACTGATTCATTTAGTTGCAAACTACCATTTCATGATGTATCTACCTCCATGAGTGAAATTTTAGCATATTTACATCAAAATCCATCAATTCACATCAAATTACATCATGATTTTGACTATTAGAGAGAGAAAAGTCAAACTAAGAAAAAACTAGGCGAAAAACAGAGTTTTTTGGCCAAAATGACAAAATTTCATCCTGTGTGCTGCGCTCCTGTCCCTATGCGCCGCGCTACTTTGGAGCTGATTTTGGAGGCCTTCCCGTGCACCAAATTTGCTCCAAGTGGGCTATTTGGTAAGTTTTGCCTGTCTAATTTCAGAACAAGTGGAATTTCTGAATTTGGTGTCCATTTTCTCCTCCAAAAAGGAGTTCTCCCAACACTGCTTCGTGTGTAGCCAAAAATGGGTACAAAGGGCATTTTTGAGGTGTTTTTGACCCTTTTGGAAGCTCAAAACTTGACAAAATTTCTTGGACATGTGAGGGAATTCATATTTTTTCATGAAGAATCCAAAAATGTTGAGTTTTCTTCCATAGGAGGTCCCTAGCAAAAGCACGCACCAGGTGGTGCGGCGCACCAGGCAAAAAAAACTGTTTTTTGGTCAAAAAATTCAAAATTTGCAAAAGTATCCGAAATTTCTTGAAATTTGGGCTGAGTATCCTTCATCAAGTGTTGTATTGGGCTAAGGAAGCCTTAGCCAAGATCTGGAGTCTATCTTGCTCTTTTCTCTTCCTCAATGCTTTCCTCAACTTGGCCTTCAAAGCCCTGATTCTTGCTTTGCAAGCTTTGTTTCTTGCCAAGTAGTGGTAGGCCATGTACCTCAACATCTTTTTCTCTCTGTTGGCCTTCTCCAACATCTTCTCCAAGTGCAATTTTTTCCTTTCAATCCAAGATTCACGATCAACTTCAATTTCTTGTTCAAGTGGTGTCATCTTGGTTTTCCTCCTCTTGATAGCTTATCGATTTGCCCTTATGTTTTGGAGCTCCATGATGGTTTGCTAATCCTCTAACTATTTGTTACTCTGCTCCATATAGTTGATTATCCACTTGGTGTTGGGTGTGGAGCTTGATTATCTTCTATATTCAAAGGTATCGCCACATAGGACCCCAGTTCAAAATGGGGGCGGCAACGCCGCCCGTAAAATATTCGCTGCAGGGGGGGTCCAGGGGGGGGCGGCTGCGACCTTTGGGAGCCCCCGCCTGGCGGGGGGTTTCGGGAGCAGCGCCCCTGAAGCTAAAAACAGCTGTAAAATTGCCTTGTAAAAGTATAGTAATTTCTAGTCAATCTGGGCCGTTCATTAGGCAGATGATCTGACGGTAGAACTTATGTTTAGTTTAGGGTTTTTTTCCCTAGAAGGCAACCCCTCTCTTTGTATGAGGGCATTGTATTTGAGGTTGTGTGATATATGTGTATTCTGTGAGCGAGAAATAGAGAGGTGAGACTGTGAGAGAAAACAGAGGACATTACAGCGGATTTGCTGTAGGTTGTGTCTCTTCATTTTGCTGGATAATAGAAAGGAAGGACTAGCTGTTCGGGGTGAACGTAGCCCAAACTGGGTGAACCACGTATATCTGTGTCTCTCTTGTTTTGTGCATTTTCTGTGTTTATATTTCTGCAATATTTTATGTGTTCCATTGCTCTGTAATATATAATTTTCTAACACTTGGCTCTTTCCAAGTTGAGAGACAAGTCATGAATGTCATCTTGCTGCTCTTGAATGATCTCCTTGAGCTTTGAGCTCAAATCAGTGTCATCATCCTGAATAAGAATGAAATCTATCTCTTGACCTCTTGAAGGTCCCTCATCATGCAATGGCTGCTTACCCTTGTCCTGTACCTGCTCTTCTATTGGAGGAAATGAGACCCCTTCCACCCCAGGTGGAGATAATACTCGTTTTGCTACTGCAAACAATCTCCTTGTGCCCTTTTGGTAGGTGACAAACACTGGCATACTAGTGGTTTGTGTCTCATATACCTCTTGCTGATGTGAAGGCTCTCCTGCATCATGAAAAACTGATGGGGGCACTTGAGGACCTGTAAAGAACTCATGTGAAATGAAATCCTCCCATGAAACATTTAGTAAACTGAGCTGATGCAAAACCACAATCTTGACTAGTGCAAAGTGATAGATGTTGTTATACTATTGATGAGGAGGTTTCCTTTGCACCAATGTGGTCATTTTCTCAATATTCTAGCAAATGAAATAGGGGAGGTTCATCATCCTCACCCTAGTAAAATGCATCAACAATTTGATATGATAGGTGTATAAGCTAGAAAATCTGTCATCACAGCCGAAATATTTGATCATGAGTTTCATTAGGGGAGCATATGTGTCCTATAGGTACCTAAAGGGGAAGACCCTACTGACATGTCTCTGAAAACCATCCTTGATATAAGGCTCATAATGATCTCTTTCCACCAGCTGCCCCTTATTCCACTGCTCACCTACATTTGGAATACCGGTTGCTTGAGCTACAATCTCAAGTGTCAAGGTGAATGTCACACCTGCCAAATTAACCTGGCCATTGTGAAGATGGAGTACAAATAGTTTGGCAAGCTCATGGTGGTATTTGACTCTTTCCACCATCTCAAAAAACTGATAACAAGATTGGTGTTGGAAGCATGTGATAGCAAAGGGACAAGCCAACAGCTCAGTAAGTGAAGTAGGCTCCTCCCGGTTATGCTTTCCACTCTTATGAGGTCTCCTTGGTGCATAGATTTCTTTGGAGGAGTCACTGACTGTTTCCTCATTTCTGTCATAAGAAGAATCTGACTCCATGTTTGCCAATGCTTGAGTTTCTTAGATGAGTATGAAGAGATTTTAGATTGAAAATAGGTATTTGCTGCTAAAAGATAGGGATTGATGATAAGGAGTGTGAAGGGACTGTAAATCAAGGGTTGGGGATGCTACTGGTAGAGTTAGTCGAAATGGAAGGGTTTGGGAAATGATATTAGGGTTTAGGGATATCAATTAGGGTTTGGGGTAGTGGGATTAGGGATTAGGGTTACTAGTTTAGGGATAGGGGAATAAGTAAGTATGAGTGAAAAATGAAAGGATGAAGGAGGTGAATGAAATGTAGTGAGGGAGTGAAAATGGTAGGGGTAGGTTTTGGACGACAAAAATAGTGATTTGTAAACCCTAGGCAGTTTTTTTTTTCAACAAACTGTGCAAGGAGCTAAGATTTAAATTTTTCCCTATTGAATCACCATGAAGACTAAAGCAAACTCATACATTGGCCATATGGGAGTGTTGACTTACTTGTGCAATGAGGAATTGATGATTTTGGGAGCTTTGGAGGAAGGTTTGAAAGATTTTCAGCCTTGAAGACTAGTGCGCTGCACGTCTCTGGTGCGTCGCACCAGTTAAAAATTACAATGTAAATTGCGCTCTGTGTGCACCGCGCCTTGACCCAGGTGCGCCGCACCTGCAATTTTCATTGTTTTGGTACAAAATCGCTCCCTTGGCTTTGAAAACACAAATTGCACTAGCTCTCTTCTCCTTTGGACACAAATGAACTTCTTTGACATGAAAAACACTTTATATACCAATGGTTTTAATTTTTAACTTATGAAAACCCACTTTGCTAATGTTTTCTTTTCACTTGTTTTTTCAAACTCTGTTTTGGGCAGTTTGTCTTACTTTTTTCCTTTGATGGACAAAATGCTTTGACATTTTATTTCTTTTGTAGGAACTGGAGTTTCATAGGCTTAGTAAGGTGACCAGGGCTGCCTCTTGAAATTATTACATATAGAAAAATGAAATTACATGAGATTTTGTACATAAAACATATTAAAAAGAACTCTGTTTTTCCTCAAAATAGGGTTTTGAGGAAAAATCAATCACTGAGCATGTGATTATTGAAATTTTTGTTGTTAAGACTTTATTTGACCTCCTCATGCACCTTCTGACCATTATTGAATGTTTTCAAGACCTTATTGACAAAACCCTAGACCTAATGAGACCTAAAACCCTAAAAATGACTTTTGTAGATTTAAAGACAAAAAATGACTGCAGATGACCTAGATGTATGAAAATGGGCCAGTTGGTAAAGAACATGAGGGCGGATGTATATATGCCACTACCATCAAATGATCCATGACCCTAATGGAATGCAGATGATCAGATGAGACACCTAACATGCAATAAGAGAATTTGATCACTGATGGAGGGATGAAGATACCGACACTAACAGACCCATAAAATTTCAAAGCAGGGGGAACTACGATATCTTCTTCTGTGCACCAGGAGGAATGAGGTACCCTCGCTCCTCTTGGAATAGAAGAGAAAAAGGAAAACTAGCAGGGATCTTCATTTTGGCCTTCGACAATTCTATTATGGGTCCCATTCCTTGCTTGTACAGTGTTTGGTCTTGAGGTTAATGCTGGTTCTTGTGGAGCAGCACCAACCTCATGGCCCATTTCTCCTAGAACTTCCTCGGTAGTTTCCATGGCTCTCCCATCTCTGAGCTCTTCTCATCCTGGTTCATCCTCTTCCATTGGTTCTATGGTCGGGGTGGCCACAACCTCTTCTTCATTTGGGTTGTCTTCCTTCATTGGTGTCACGGTGGCGAGAAGTTCTTGTGGGGTACCTTCAGCCACAATATCAACCAATTCTCCCATCCTTTCCTGTTCTAGTACCTCTTCTGTTGTCATCGTGTTGTCAATTTGCTCTGCTAGCTCCACAATTGAGGCTGGTTCTTGCGGAACAGCCTCGGCTGTGGTACTAGTGGGCCTTTATACTTCAACGCCTCTATCTTCCATTGATTCCGTAGTTGCGGCTTGCTCTTGAGGAGCAGCCTCTTCTTCAAGTTCTTCAGATCCCATTTCCATCTCCTCTGGCTCCTCTAGGTCAACATAGTAATCTCCTTCCCCATATTCTTCCTCCATTGCTTCTGGCTCTTCTTCCCTGGCAGCCACAGTGGCTGCTATCTATTCCTCTGTGGGATCCTGAAATAGCTCCCACGGAATTGGGATCCAACTAATTGCATTCATCACTAGTAGCCGGACCAGCCCGTGGTGGGTAATGATTGCCATCACCTGTCGTGCCCATTGAGAAGACTACGCCATTAGCCGAAGACTCCTTATTAGGAAATAAGGCACATTTAATGAGAAGACCTCTGCTTGGGGGAATCGAAGGTGAGCTAATATCCGGAGATGATATGTGAAAACAGTGGAGTGCCTCCCCTCGCACGTTATATACTTTATTACAAACTCTGCTACCTCTCCCCATGGATGCGGTAACGAGTTTCGGTCATATCCTCGCCCCTTCTGAGCAATTTTTTCTCCTGCCTACAAAAAGGCTTCAAGAAACTCCACGAGGGAAGTTCTCCTTGAAAACGATCTCTGTCCATTTTGAGGGAGCCCACTAGCTTTTGCAATGGCTTCCTGTGTAACAGGGACTTCTATCTCGTGGACCCAAGAATTTTCTTCTTCCAGATTGAGTGTGAATTCCACTGCAATTTCCTCATTGAACTCCCTCAACCTGTCAAAGTAGACATCCCATCCTGCATTTTCAAAGACCTACTATATTTCCCTACTATTTTGAACTCTTGTTGCATCCTCTGGCTCATGCCGCACAGACCGTCCACCCATTGCTATAGAAGCGAGATCAGCACGATGAATATAATTAGCTGGTAGGGGAAGATGACAGGGACCCAAACCATTGGTAACAGTAATAATGTCATGGTCGCCTCGGAAAAAGGATGGCAATAGTACTGGTACGTCTGAAGAAATTTCAGAGAATGATGGTGAGTTATGGCAGTATGGTTGGATGTTTTCAATGGTTTAATGAGGCATGTTGGAGAAGTGATCAATTGTAATTTTTTCATATGAACACGAATTCCAATGTGTCGGGGTCGTGATTACAAAATCGCCATAATCTTTTGATTCATGTTCGCATTAGATTTAGTTTGGTGTGAATCGTGCGATATGAATGCATTTTTGCTGGTACGTTGTTGTTTATTATGACGGGACCCCCCAACTTAATTACGGCCATCCGCGGCACGTATTGGTGTCTTTTTTGAATATTTTAATTAAATCCGTAAAAGTCAGCGGAGACATACCTGGGGACCTACCTTGTGGTGGAGTAACAGCAAAATGACTCACAGAGTAACAACAGCATGGAGTAACAACAGTGACAAAGTAACGGCACTGGTGGAGTAATAGCAGCGGCGAAGTAACAACAATGGTAGAGTAACAACACCGGCGGAATAACAACACCGGCGGAGTAACAACACCATCGGAGTAATAGCACCGGTGGAGTAACAGCAACGGTGGAGTAACAACAATGTCACAGTAACAACAGCGTCGGAGTAATGACAACGGCGGAGTAACAACAACAGCGGAGTAATAGCACCAGCGGAGTAATAGCAATGGCTGAGTAGGAGTAACAGCACCGACGGAGTAATAGCACCGGTGGAGTAACAACACCAATGGAGTAACAACAACGATGGAGTAATAGCATCGACAGAGTAACAGCAATGGCTGAGTAGAAGCACTAGCGAAGTAACAACATCGACGGAGTAACAACACCGGTGGAGTAATCAGCAACATTGGAGTAACCACACCGAGTGTTACATTTCTCCTGGCTAATTCCTTTGTTATTCCTGCAAAATACAAACAAGTAAGTAATAACATATTTTTTTTATTTTTTATTTTTTAATTATTTTTCTTTTAGAGCAGAGTGAGAATGTCCTTTATACCAACAACCATTAAGCCAGATGAATCATAAAGATGTTTGATGAAGGCATCTCTAGAGGCTGGACAGTGGTATAGCTTTAGATGATGTCCATTTACTAAGAACGAAGTATGACTCCCATCTATTGTAACTAGTCTCACTGTTCCATTGTCAAACACTGCGTCCACTTCATATGGTCCCATCCAATGAGTGCGAAGCTTGCCTTTGAAATTTTTAAATCGAAGTCGTAAAGTAATACCCAATCCCCTGTGTGAAACACCTTGCTCTTGATAAATTTATCATGCCATTTCATTCTCTATTGTTGAACAGTAGTGGTTTTCTGGACTGCTACCAATCGAATCTTGTCCAACTCATTGAGCTGTTTTAGTCAGTGTTTCTGTGCTTCTGATAAGCCTAGGCCTACTTTAAAGATGTTCTGAGTGCGCTAATCTTGAATTCTACTAGAAACAAGGGGAATTTCCCATAGACTAACTCAAATGGAGAAAACCCAGTTGTGTTCTGCCATGTTGTTCTATATGCCCATAAAGCCTCTGGAAGTTTCTATGCCCAGTCCTGACGATGACTTGCTACTATTTTTGTCAAAATATTTTCCAATATTTTGTTTGTACTTTCTACCTGTCCATTCGCCTGGGGATGATAAGGGGTTGTCACTTTGTGTTTAACCCCGTATTTCTGCATCAGCTTCCCTATCATGTGAGATGTAAACTACGCTCCTCCATCTAACACAATTTCCCTTGGAGTACCATATCGAGCAAAGATTTCTTCAAAATGAAAGTCTTCCCCTACTTGCTCCGTTGCTCTTATGACCGCTCTGGCTTCCACCCATTTAGTCACATAATCAGGGCAGACCAAGATGTGAGCTTTATGATGAGAAGGTGGGTTGAAAGGTCCAACAAAATTGATGGCCCATTTCTCGGAAGGTTCGAGGACTATTTGGGGCTGTAGAGGCATTTCATCTACTTTCCCAGGTTGTCCCATCTGTTGGAAACTATCACATCTATGGACATAATCCCCAGCATCACAAAAGATGGAAGGCTAGTAGTATCCCTTCTACAGCACTTTGTGGCCTGTTCTCTTGTCTGCAAAATGCCCCCCACAAGGTCTGTCATGGGCAGCTTTTAATATTTCATAGATGTCATGCTTTGCCACACAATGTCGAATATGTTAATCAACCCCTGTATGAAAAAGATACCCTGCCATCCATGAATATCAAGTACTATGATGAATAATCTTCCTCTAATCCTTATATGACAAATGATGAGGCACCTTCACTAAGCAAGATAGTTAGCAATATCTGCATACCACAGAGTGTTAGCAAAAACTGCAAAAATATGCTCATTTGGAAAATTATATTCAATGGGTGTATTCTTACCATCATTTTCTATCCTAGACAAGAAATCAACAACCACATTATCCTTCCCTAGTTTATCTACTATAGTAATGTCAAATTCTTGTAGTAACAAAAGCCATCTTGTAATGCGACCAGTGGTAACAGATTTATTCATTAAATACCTGATAGTTGCATGATCAGTATGTACAAAGGTAGGATACCCGGTAATGTAATGCTGAAATATGTTGATGGCATAGATGACAGAAAGGAACTTTTTTCAGTCACTGTGTAATCTAATTCAGTGAGGACCAAATTCTTACTAGCATAGTAAACTGCATATGGTACCCCGTCCTCTTGCTATCCCAATACTGCACCAACCGCTATCTAGGAAGCATCCGTGTGAATATGGAATGGTAATGCCCAGTCTGGCCCTCTAAGGATCCGAGTGCTATAAACCAATTCTTTGATTTTCATGAAGGCTACATCATAATCATCTGTCCACACAAAATCTGCATCTTTTGTTAACAATTGAAAAAGTGGATGTGCTACTTTAGAAAAATTTTCTATAAAACGCCTGTAATAATCAGCACAACCAATAAAGCTAAAGCTACGTACCTACGTGGTCTTTTTGGGTGTCAGAAAGTGCAGAATTACCTTTATTTTAGTCGGGTCCATCCGAATGCCTTCAGCTGAGAGCAAATGTCCCAGAACAATTCCTTCCTCCATCATCATATGGCATTTTACCTTACTTAAGGAGACACGCACCTATATCCACCTTTCAAGAGCTTTCTCTAAATTTCTCAACCCTTCTACAAATGAATCCCCATATGGAGTAAAGTCGTCCATGTAAATTTCAACACTATCGTCCACCAAATCAGAGAAGATCCCCAAAATTTCCCTCTGGAACGTTGCAGGTGCATTACACAGGCCAAAAGGAAGGACCCGATATGCGAATGTTCCCCAAGGGCATGCGAAAGTAGTTTTGTCCTGATCTTCAGGAGCTATCTGGATCTGGTTATACCCACTAAATCCATCTAGGAAGGAAAAAAACTTTTTGCCAGCCAATGTGTCCAGAACTTGGTCAATAAATGGTAAAGGAAAATGGTCTTTCTGCATTGCCTTATTTAATTCTCTATAATCCATGCATATCTACCAGTTACCATTTTTCTTAGGGGCCATTACTAATGGAGAAACCCATTGGCTATCTGAAATGGGGTAAATAAAACATATGTCCAGTAATTTCTGAAGTTCTTCTTTAACAACATTTTTCAATGCAGGGTTCATCCTTCTCTGAGGTTGTCTCATAGGACGACAATATTCCTTAATATATATATGGTGGTGTTGAAGCCCCGAAAATCGGTTCGACAACAAGGGGGATACCCACCCGGTCCGGACCTTGGTTGGCAGCTCCTTATCCGTTTGGTATATCGGGTCCGACTGGGGATAATGGGACCAGTTTCCCAATCTAAGGGTGTGTGTGTGTAGAATTGGATGTTGCTGATCTAAGGATACTTAAAGCTAATCTAATTCAAACTTTTAAACTAAATATATACTATTGTAATCTAATGAAAAACAGCACATCTAATCTATGCTAACCCGGGGTGTATTTCTTCTATTATGCGATCTAAAAAGATTTCGAATAATAACTGGTAATAAAGATCATTCATCTATCAAAAGAATATAAATCAATTAAGATGAACTACTTTGCATAAAAAGTTAGGCAAAACAGTTGTGAACAACATATCGCATAATAAGTTATTCATATATCAGGCATAAATAAATGGTTCCACCGTACAAAAGTGCCAAATGGTAACTCACACATTCATGTAATAACATATAAACAACTAAAACTGTATATCACTTTAAGAATATAAGCAGAAATGGCCAAGAGATAAAAGTACCATTTGTGACTGATTCTACTCATAAGCTTCAAGTAACAATGATTTATCTCTCCTTGCTCTAACATCTACTAAGAGTACAGAAGTGCAACATCAGTAGCAGATATCAAATGCAAACATTAATAAACCTTGATCCATCCATTCATCAAAACCCCCTCCGAGGGTGCAAAAGTGCATGTTCTGAGGACAAGTTTTTTGACAAATTTCTGGACCCTTCTCCAAATGCATGAGAAGGGTTTAAATACTGCTAACTAAATAACTTAATTACATAAATTTACGATACGGTTTAAATGACCACCCTTCTTCTAAAGCAAAACTATTTCTAAAAACTGAATCTAATTCCTAACTATTTCTGCATTTACTCCTTAAATGTTGCGAGCATTCAACATTCGCCTGGGAAGAGTCGGCTGGTTGCCTTCTACTTTTGTTTGAGTTACGCAAACAGAAATGGCAAGCGCTGGCACCACTTTTTAGTACACTATAAGATATTTTTGAGAATTATCTTCTGGTTGGGCGAATTTACTGCGTATATACTTGGTAACAACCCAAATTTCTCTCAAACTGCTTCTGCTTTTGCTATTTCGGTTTCTGGACTTGCAAATGACTAAGCAAGTTAGGGACTTTGCTTTCTGAACAATTTTATTAGCGATGCGCAATTAGTGCTAAGCGCTATTCGCGCATCGAAAACTGCCTCTGTTCTTTATTCCGAGCTTTTCTGGTGCGTTTTCCTTCTTTAACACCTTTTTCTCCTTTACCGGGTAGAAGTTTCAGGATTTTTGGTAAACATGTTGCTTTTGTGAGCTTTCTAACCCTGAATGTTGAATCACCTATCGACCTCAGCATCTGTTGAGTGATACTCTGGAATCTGTGGTTCTGTTGCATGCGACATCCATTTATGAAGGCATCTCTTCTCTGTTCTCCGATCATTGTCGCTTTCCCCTTTTCCTTAGATGTTTCCTACTCATTGCTTCATATTGTCTCCTGTTTTTCATTCCTGTAGTTCATGCAAAGGAAAAGAGTAATGATAATAAATACTGATACGAAAGCTCTAACCTCTATAAATGTATAAAATCATGACATCCATCGTGAACTGACTCTTCGAAAAACACACAACTATCCTTCACTGACACTTTGGCATATGTTCATTAATTTCCTTTAAGGCGCGTGCCTAATTTTGGTTTATAGACAGCTTTTCTTGAATTTTGAGCCGAGGAAATTTGTGATGGGCGATAGCAGCATCGCGTCATCACATTACCTAGATGTGTCATCGCAAATTTTTTCAGATTGGATTATCGCAGATCGCATTTACCACAGATTGCAGATATCGCAAGATCGCAGCATCGCAGATCGCATGAGTCATTAAATCATTGTGTGTTGCTTATGCGATATTGCGATATGCGACGTCGCACATTGGCCGTCGGAGATTTCTTAAGATTTCCATTTAAGAGCGCTTCTTAATGTGTGCGATGCGATGAATTTCGCGTCGCTTCTTCGCAGTTTTTTATTACGCTCGTAAAGAAATGTTTATCTTCTTCGCGCGATGCGACATATTTTTAAGGAGTATAATACAAAAAGTTTTATAAAATGTTTTTTTGAATTTTTTATTAAGGGTCCCCATTTGCTTAGTGTTATTGCTAATACTAAACAAAGAGGGGGGTTGTTGGTGGCCACAACAATGGCGATTCACTTGGAAGAACCAGTTATCTCTGCTTTTCTATTGAATTTTTCTAAACTTTCAAAACAGAAAAATTTTCATAAATCTAAGCTTTGTTATGGACAGATAGAGTACATTATGTCTTATCCTATCAATGATATTTTGTTTCAACCTCTTTCTATTCTAATTGTTTGCTTCCTCAGGCTTGTTCTTGTACTTATATCAGCCACTACTTGGTCTTTTTAAAGATAAAATAAAGTCTTTTCTGTGTGCTGGCTTTAAAATATGCTCATTTTTCGTAGGTAGAGCATCTGCTGCCAGCAGGCGTCCATAGCCTTGACAGGGTTACCTGTTACCCAACAATGATCCTTTATCATGCTTAAGGCTATCTACAACCTTTGAAGAAAAATCCACATCGACACTTTTTCATTTTTTATTCTCAAAGAACAATGTCTTGGTTTGGTAGCCAAAATTATGACACAGTCATTCACTTGATTTACACTTTTGCTGAACAAGCTGGCTCGTGATGAGACCCCTTGTCTTTTGATTGCAGCAATCTTGAGTCGTTGCCCTATTTTGGTGGACAGTATTGGCAAAGTCAGCAAGTTATAATATCTGTGATCATGATAAGCCGGCTCGTGATGAGACCTCTTATTCTTTGAGATATAGTGTTTCTCGGATTGTTCCTCTGAATGCTGCGATTTTTTTTAGTGGGGAGGAAGTCATTTTTTTTCCTTAAGAAAGCTCTAGATGACAATAATAGAGTTTGAAAACAACAGTCTTACAGAGAAGCCTTATTTTTCTATTGATACCTTTCATTGTGCTGATATAAAACAATTCCTTCGCTAAAGGTTGCTTTCATCAAATTTTTGAAGTTGAAACTAGTATCATATCCAAGATAAAGTTTTTAACTGTATCTGTCAATAATAAAAATCAGATTCTCAAAAAAAATTTGCTACTTATACAAGCGAAAGCTCAAAATCTGAAAGAGAATTGGTGTCTTTTCCGCGAATATCTGTAGTAACCACTTACAACTAGTTTTATTATGAAAAAGAAAAGAAAAACTATTCTACAAAATAGAAGAATGTTGGCATTATGATTTAAGTGTTGTCCTTGATGGCAACTCACTCAGAAGTTGGTACAGGTGATGGCAAAGTTGGTACAGGTGATGGCAACTTAATCAGAAGACAGATCTCAGTACAGCATGCCAAGGAAGCTCATACACGCCGTTTCGTTAAGACCAAGTCGCGTGTATACGCTAGTTCGATTCATAAAAAGCGCGTGTATGTGGAAAGATTCCTTTGGTCCATGGTGGTTAGTCCTTGGAAGTTGTGCCTATGATTTCGGATCATTATGTCTCGACGGGAGTGTCGATCCCTAGTTTTAAAGTTGATGGTATTGTGTTACTATGGTTTTGGCTCTTGGTATTGAGAAAGGCCTAAGGCTATATAAGGAGAAGAAGATCATTAGGCAATCTCATCTTTCGACAAGGCTTGAATATCTAAGAGAAAAAGAGATCTGATATGCAGGGTTCGGGTTGCTTGATATGAGCTAAGGAGAAATCACATCGGCGGATGGAAGACTAGATCTAAGGACAAATCGGGATCTAATGGTTTGAAATGCTCTATTATGATATGGTTGATTATGCGCATTTCTAGATCTGCATACTGTCGCAATATTATGTTCTGGATCTAACTGATGTCTGGTACAGCTGCAAGTTGAGAGAATCTATTTTTAGATCTGTACGCAGGTTGGCTTAAGTAAAAGCGCGTGTACATGCGGGTTTCGCTCATTGAAGTAGCGTATATCTCTTCAAGCTTATTTTTTGGGTTTTGCAGTTGGATCTGACTGTTATTGCAGAGTCTGTAGACTGCTCTGGGTTCTGGTATCTGGTGATTGACAGGGTTCAGTGGTTCAGTGATTCAAAGTTTGATAATTCTAGTATTGGTTGTTTTATGCTTCATGGATCTGTTATGAAAGTTGAATGAATTGGGTTCTACAGATTGATTGATGTGCTTCAGGAATATCCAGTATGAAAATGTATGAAAAGTGATACCTGAAAGAAAGAAGATTGTAGGCCAGCACCTACGTACTAGTATCTTGGCTAGTACAAGAGCAAAGGGGGTTGGAGCTCCCTTCCAAGGAAGTTTGGAGAACGAGAGAAGGTTGTAGCCTTCTGCAGGTTGTAGCCTGCGTACTGGTACAAGGCTACACCAGTACAAAATATTGTAAACTGAAGTTTCTTATTAAAGAAAGATAGAGACAACTTGCAGCAGGTGGTTTTCACCCACATTGGGTTTCCACCTTATATCTTGGTGTTCATGTGTGTGGTTTTTGATCTGTTCTGTTATACTGTACCTGCTTACTGTTAATGAGGTGAATAATGTCCTGATGAACTTAACTGAAGAATAAGCTAACTAAATTATGAGTTTTTCTTCTTATACGCTGTTTTACTTAACCACAGTAGCGTGTACACGCTGGTTCACCTAACTGAAGTAGCGTATATGTTTCTGAGCATTGAAAAGTTTGATTGATCTGATAATACTGATTCACCCCCCCTCTCAGTATTATTTCCAACAATTGGTATCGGAGCAGGTCCTTCAGAGAAGCTTGATCGCTTGAAGGTAGATCATTCATCATGAGCAGCTACGAGAAAGAAGCATCAATCAGGCCACCGATTTTTGATGGGACAAATTTCAATTATTGGAAGGTAAGAGTTACTGCATATCTTCAATCTCTTGGTACAGAAGTTTGGAACATTGTAGAAACAGGCTATGCTTTTCCTTCAGCTACTCCTACAGATCCAGCTGAGAAAAAGAAGTATGAAACAAATGCAAAAGCAGTCAGTACTCTATTAGGAAGTATATCTCAAACAGAATTCATGAAGGTCATGCACTTCAAATCAGCAAAAGAAATATGGGACAAAATGATCACTAGCTATGAAGGAGATGAACAGGTAAAGCAAGCTAAACTTCAAACTCTCAGGATTCAATATGAGACTCTCAAGATGTATAATGATGAAAGTGTGGCTAATTATTTTCTTCGGGTAGATGAGATTGTTAATTGTATGAAAAATTTGGGTGAAGAAATAAGAGAAACTATAGTAGTTCAAAAGATTCTAAGATCATTATCCCCCAAGTTTGAATCTAAAGTATCTGCAATAGAAGAAAAAGAAAATCTCCGTGTTCTCACTATGTCTCAGCTACATGGAATTCTAACCGCTTATGAAATGAGAAAGGGAGGTCCATCTGACAGAAGGGAAGCTGCTTTTAAGGCATCAGGAAAAGAAGATTACTATGAAGCAAGCCATGTTCCAGAAGAAGAGGAAGAAGAATCAAATTTTGTCAGAAATATTCAAAGGGGTTCTGGAAGGTTCAGAGGTAAGCTACCTTTCAAATGCTTTGCTTGTGGGAAAGTAGGTCATTATGCTGCAAAATGTCCTTATAAGGATAAAGGAAAAGAACCTGCTAGATGGAACAAGAAACAAAGTGCAAATAAGAAAAGCTACTACACCCATGAAGATAGTGATGGCTTATCAAACAGTGATGAAGAGGAACAAGGTAATAAATATAAGCTGTTAATGGCATTTGAAGATGATGATTATGAGGATGCTGTAGATGTGGATAATCTCTATAATGAAATCACTAGACTCAAGAGAGGCATAGAAGAAAAGAATGTGATCATTGATACTTTGCAATTTCAGATTGATGAAAAGGAAAAACATCTTGAAAAACTAGAAGGTGAAATTGTTGGTCTCAGAAAAGAAATTGAGAAAACAAAAGCTATTAATCTTAAATTTGTCAAAGGATCTGAAACTTTGGATGAGATTATCAGTGTGCAGCGGTCTCCTCTAAACAAGACAGGTTTGGGCTATAATGGAGAAACCTCTCAAGCATCCACCTCAAAAAGTTATCTTGATGCAGCAAGAAGAAATGAGCATAAGAACAATGAAGATAATCAGGTAAAGCAGGGACGAATTACAAACAGAAACTATCAGGGACAATCCTCCTTAAGGATGAACAAAAGCTACAACCAACCACAGGTAAAATCTTCTCAGTTTGGCTCAAGAATAGATGAAAATAGAAATTACAATCAGTTGGCTGGTAGATTCAATAACCGCAGAAGCTTCTTCAATGGACAATGCTTTTCTTGCCACAACTTTGGTCACAAAGCAGCCCAATGTGTTGCATATAAAACAATCATGACTAGGGAAGCTCAAAAACAAAGAAGTATGACAGGGATTACAAAAAGGACCTATAACAACTTTTCGGTTCTTGAAAATGAAGTTGAATGTTCTATTTGCAATAATTTTGGTCATAAAGACTCTGAATGCAGGAGCAGGTTTCAGGAGAAAAAGGAACAAGCCACAAGCACCAAAACATGGAGAATAAAGGAACCTCAAACAGAAAGATGTGGGATAGCATTTTATGCAGAAGGACAGGAAAATCTATGGTACATCGACAGTGGATGTTCGAAACATATGACAGGTGATAAAGAAAAACTTGAATCTTATTCTACTTTAGAAAAGGGAAAGAAAGTTTCTTTTGGAAATGATACTCCTGCAACTATAAAAGGAAAAGGTATTGCTCCTTTGAAAGAAAAGGTCAAGGCTGGAAATGTTTTATATGTTGATGGATTGAAGCATAATCTTCTAAGTGTCAGCCAGATGTGTGATCAAAAAACCGAGGTTATTTTTAGATCGAATGGATGTCTTGTTCGTGATCTTGATACAGGAAAAACAGTTCTCAAGGGCAAAAGAACTCCAAATAATCTGTACATATTTGAAGAAGGACAACAACAATGCTATCTTAGCAAGGATGAAGAGCACTGGTTATGGCATCGAAGGTTGGGACATCTAAGTTTCTCACAAATAAGGAAAGCATGCAAATATCAGGCAGTTCGCGATCTTCCAGATATCAAAATTCCAGACAACACCATATGCAAATCTTGTCAGTTTGGAAAGCAAACCAGAACTAACTTTCCAGAGAAGGAAGGATCAGCTAGCTTGCCTCTTGAGCTAGTCCATACAGATGTATGTGGTCCATTTAGGAAAAGGACACCTCGAGGAGAAGAATATCTGATATTATTCATTGATGATTTCTCAAGGTTTGTTTGGTTAGGGCTTATGAAGCACAAAGATGAAGCATTCGAAAAATTCAAATCCTTCAAAGCATTGGCTGAAAATGAATCAGGACACAAAATTAAGTGCCTCAGATCTGACAGAGGTGGGGAGTTCACATCAAATGAATTTTTCGATTTCTGCGATGAACATGGGATAAGAAGAGAATTCTCTACAGCTAGAACTCCTCAGCAAAATGGGGTTGTGGAAAGAATGAACAGAACTATCCAACAAATGGCTCGTGCTATGCTCGATGAATCAGGTACTCCTGCAACCTTCTGGGGTGAAGCTGCACATGCTGTTGTTATTATTCTTAACAAAACAAATGTCCGAGTAAACAGCACTCAAACACCTCATGAGCTTTGGAGTGGTAAAACTCCTTCCGTGAAGCACTTCAAAATCTTTGGGAGCAAATGTTATATCAAGAATACTGATGAGCAACTTGGCAAACTTGAACCTAGAGCAGATGAGGGCATTCTTCTTGGTTATTCTCCACATAGCAAAGCATACAAGTGCTACAATAAAAGACTTGGCAGAATTGTTGACAGTATTGATATAGTGGTTGATGAGAAGGGATATATTCCTAGGCAAGTTCATCATGAAGATATTGAAGAAGATGAAGGTTACTCTCAAAGGCGAAATAATGAAGAAAAAGAACCTCAAGAAGAAGAAGAATCTCAAGAAGAACCAGAGGAGCAGACAAGAACAGAAGAGAAGACTCCATCCAGATATGTCCAAAAGAATCATCCAGAAACTCAGATTGTGGGGCAGAAAGAAACAGGAGTACAAACAAGAAGGACACTTGCAGAAGCTTCAAGCTACTTGGCACTACTCTCCTCCATTGAACCACAAAATGTGAAAGAGGCATGCAAAGATGAATGTTGGGTCAAAGCAATGAATGAAGAACTTGAGCAAATCGAAAAGAACAACACTTGGGAATTAGTTCCTAGACCAAAAGATAAGAATGTAATAGGAACAAAATGGGTCTTCAAGAATAAATTAAATGAAAATGGAGAAGTAATTAGAAACAAGGCCAGACTTGTTTGTAAAGGGTATGCACAGCAAGAAGGAATAGATTTTGAAGAGACCTTTGCTCCTGTGGCAAGACTAGAGGCCATCCGAATGTTCCTTGCTCTCTCAAGCTTTCAAAATTTCAAGGTATTTCAAATGGACGTGAAATCAGCCTTCCTGAATGGAGACTTAGAAGAAGAAGTATATATTGAGCAGCCAGATGGTTTCATTCTTGGGAATGACCCAAACCTTGTATGTAGATTGAAAAAGGCACTCTATGGACTCAAACAAGCTCCAAGGGCTTGGTACTATCGGTTGGACAAATATCTTCACCAACAAGGCTTTTCAAAAGGATCAGCAGATAGCAATCTCTATATAAAAGTTGAAAATAACAAATTGCTAATTCTTGTTGTTTATGTAGATGATATTATTTTTGGCAGCAATGAAGAGACCATGAGTCAAAACTTTGCCTTGGTTATGCAGAAAGAATTCGAAATGTCACTTCTTGGAGAATTGACATATTTTCTTGGATTGAAAATCCAACAAAATGAAGGAGGTATCTTCTTGTCTCAAACCAAATACCTCAAGCAGATCTTGAAGAAGTATGGCATGGAAGAGTCAAAGCCAGTATGTACACCCATGGTTACAAGATGCAGCCTCAGTGCAAATGATGAATCAGCAGCAGTTCACCAACCCACTTATAGATCCATGATTGGGAGTTTGCTTTATTTGACAGGTACTCGACCAGATATTACACATGCAGTAGGAATGGTTGGAAGATTTCAAGCCAACCCAAAGGAAACTCATCTTCAGGCAGTCAAAAGAATCTTCAAATATCTTGAAGGGACCCAAAACTATGGCTTATGGTATCCTAGAAATATAGATCTCACTCTTCATGCTTACACAGATGCAGATTGGGCTGGAAGTGTGGATGATAGGAAAAGCACAAGTGGAGGTGCTTTCTTCATGGGTTCCAGATTAGTATCTTGGTTCAGCAAGAAACAAAGTTCGATTGCCTTATCTACAGCTGAAGCAGAATATGTGGCTGCAGCATCTTGTTGCACACAACTTCTTTGGATGATGCAGACCTTGCAGGACTTTCAAATCACTTGCACTCCACCTGTCTCTATCTTATGTGATAATACAAGTGCAATCAGCATTTCAAAGAATCCAGTCATGCACTCAAAGACCAAGCACATACCAATCAAGTACCATTTTCTTCGGGAACAAGTGCTTGAGCAGAAGGTCAAGTTGGAGTATGTTCCTTCTAAGGAGCAAGTTGCTGATATTCTCACAAAACCACTGCCCAGGGAAACTTTTGAATATCTCAGACAAAAGCTGGGAGTAGTTGATGCTTCATCCTATTGTTAAAGTTTGTTTGTTCTACAGAAAAGTTGGTATATGCAGGTTACGGAAGGGATATACGCGTATACACGCGGTTTCATGATGGGTAAGTCGCGTATATGTTGGACGCTTGTTGCAGAAAGTATATCCGCGTACATATGCCGTTTTATAAAGGAAAAATCGCGTATATGAAGTTCTGAACAGCAAGGGAAATCTCTGGAGTTCTGAACAACAATGGGAATGTCAGAATTCTTCAGGCACAGTTTCAGGGAGTGCAACAGGCACAGGTTCAGGGGGAGCAGCTTAAAAGTCTCATAAAGCATTGTTGGCATTCAGATGTTTTGGTTGTTGGTTTCAGGAGAAGGAGCTCAGAAAGAAATCCTGGTTGCTGATCTAACAAGATATTTATCAGATGCTGCTGGTGCCTTTCCTAAGTCTTGGTCTAGATCTGTTGTCTCTATGTCATGTATCTCTCTTGTCATATTTCTTTTATGGTGTCAAGGTCATGTAACGGCCTATGTTGGTTTCCCCACTATGCCTGGGATGAATGCTGTAATATAATTGGTTGTTTCTGATATGTCCCCTCTTGGTAGGGAGTATGGATGTATGAATTGAGTCTTTTGGTGATAGGATGGTCCCTTATGGTGTATAAGTCTTGGTTCTTGTTGAAGAACATCTTTTGCAGATCTGGCCTACTGTCAGGGGGAGCACGAGTCAGCACAGCCAAGCAGAGGTATCAGCATGTCCTCAGGGGGAGCACAGCCCTTTGCCCTTGATGTCAAAGGGGGAGAGTGACTTGGTGTGGTGGTTGCCATCAAGTCCAAAGGGGGAGATTGTTGGCATTATGATTTAAGTGTTGTCCTTGATGGCAACTCACTCAGAAGTTGGTACAGGTGATGGCAAAGTTGGTACAGGTGATGGCAACTTAATCAGAAGACAGATCTCAGTACAGCATGCCAAGGAAGCTCATACACGCCGTTTCGTTAAGACCAAGTCGCGTGTATACGCTAGTTCGATTCATAAAAAGCGCGTGTATGTGGAAAGATTCCTTTGGTCCATGGTGGTTAGTCCTTGGAAGTTGTGCCTATGATTTCGGATCATTATGTCTCGACGGGCGTGTCGATCCCTAGTTTTAAAGTTGATGGTATTGTGTTACTATGGTTTTGGCTCTTGGTATTGAGAAAGGCCTAAGGCTATATAAGGAGAAGAAGATCATTAGGCAATCTCATCTTTCGACAAGGCTTGAATATCTAAGAGAAAAAGAGATCTGATATGCAGGGTTCGGGTTGCTTGATATGAGCTAAGGTGAAATCACATCGGCGGATGGAAGACTAGATCTAAGGACAAATCGGGATCTAATGGTTTGAAATGCTCTATTATGATATGGTTGATTATGCGCATTTCTAGATCTGCATACTGTCGCAATATTATGTTCTGGATCTAACTGATGTCTGGTACAGCTGCAAGTTGAGAGAATCTATTTTTAGATCTGTACGCAGGTTGGCTTAAGTAAAAGCGCGTGTACACGCGGGTTTCGCTCATTGAAGTAGCGTATATCTCTTCAAGCTTATTTTTTGGGTTTTGCAGTTGGATCTGACTGTTATTGCAGAGTCTGTAGACTGCTCTGGGTTCTGGTATCTGGTGATTGACAGGGTTCAGTGGTTCAGTGATTCAAAGTTTGATAATTCTAGTATTGGTTGTTTTATGCTTCATGGATCTGTTATGAAAGTTGAATGAATTGGGTTCTACAGATTGATTGATGTGCTTCAGGAATATCCAGTCTGAAAATGTATGAAAAGTGATACCTGAAAGAAAGAAGATTGTAGGCCAGCACCTACGTACTAGTATCTTGGCTAGTACAAGAGCAAAGGGGGTTGGAGCTCCCTTCCAAGGAAGTTTGGAGAACGAGAGAAGGTTGTAGCCTTCTGCAGGTTGTAGCCTGCGTACTGGTACAAGGCTGCACCAGTACAAAATATTGTAAACTGAAGTTTCTTATTAAAGAAAGATAGAGACAACTTGCAGCAGGTGGTTTTCACCCACATTGGGTTTCCACCTTATATCTTGGTGTTCATGTGTGTGGTTTTTGATCTGTTCTGTTATACTGTACCTGCTTACTGTTAATGAGGTGAATAATGTCCTGATGAACTTAACTGAAGAATAAGCTAACTAAATTATGAGTTTTTCTTCTTATACGCTGTTTTACTTAACCACAGTAGCGTGTACACGCTGGTTCACCTAACTGAAGTAGCGTATATGTTTCTGAGCATTGAAAAGTTTGATTGATCTGATAATACTGATTCACCCCCCCTCTCAGTATTATTTCCAACAAAGAATAATCTTCTATGGAAAATATATTTTAAGGATTTGTCCATTAACAGGCAAAGAATCCCTTCTACCTGCTAAATCCTGCAACACAAACGTTGATGGACCTATGACTTCAACAATCTGAAAAGGACCAAGCCACATCTTTTGAAATTTCGTATGTTTGCCCTTTTCTTCATGTGCCTTATCCCATTTCAAAACTAAATCTCCCATCTGAAAAAAATTTCTGGTCATTATGCTTGAATCGAAAGAGGATTTTATTAGTGCTTTCTTAGCTTGTTCTCGTTGTTCTTCTAATTTAATTATTTCCATTTGTCGTAGTTGTATGGAGGAAGTAGATACTTCATCGATGTATTGTACTAAAGACAAAGAGGGGATGACTAAGTGAGTTGGAAGAACCACTTCTTTCCCATAAACTAAATTAAAGGGAGAAGTGCCGATTGAAGCTTTCTTCGTTATTCTATCTGCCCATAAAGCATTTACCAAAGCTTTGTGCCAATTCTTTTGGTTCTGGTCAACTGTTCTTTTAATAATCCTGATTAGGTTTTTATTCGTTGACTCAGCTAACCCATTACCTTGCAGATAGTAGTTGGCCGAATATTTCAGTTTGAACCCTCTTTTAAGTGCAAACTCAGTCATTGAATTTCCAGAAAAGTATGATGCATTATCAAACATTAAATCCATTGGCAATCCAAACCTAGTGATTATAAATTGATCTATGAATTCAATAATATTTTCAGAATTAGCTGTCTTGAGAGGAACTGCTTCTACCCATTTAGTAAAATAATCTGTTGTCGTGAGGATGTATCTATGCTGCTTAGAAGAGTGAGGAATGATCTCACCTATTATGTCCAAGCCCCACTGACTGAATGGTTGCTCGATGTTTAATGGCTGTAGTGGCAGGGACGGCTTCTTTTGTCTTCCAGCAGTCGTTTGGCAGACTTGACATTTCCTTACGTAACTGTGTGAGTCTTTGAACAGCGTAGGCCAGTAATATCCTGCACGTAAAATCTTATGTGTAGTAGCATCTCCAGCATAGTGTCCGTCTGCTGGTCCGTCGTGGAGTTCCTGCAAAACTTTTTCAGCTTCAGTTTTCTCAAGACATCTAAGAAGAACAGAATCATAATTATTTCTAAAAAGAACATCATTTATGAGCTGATATTGTTTAGCTTTCAATCTCAGGGCTCCTTTCTTAGTGTGATCTAGGTGTGATGGAGCATATCCCTTCTTAAGATAATAAATGATGTCAGCATATAATGATTTTGCATCATTTAGGCTTACCTCATACAGTTGTACCTATTTAGATGAATTTTCATAAATCTGCGATGCTCTGGCCAACATTTTGCAGAAGCCTTGACCTCTTACAATGTTTGCTGGCTTGATCTCAAGGTCATATTCCTGTAAAGCAGTGATCCAATTTGCTCTTTTCTCACCCACATCCTTCTGTACTAGAAGATTTCTTACCGCTGGAAACGGTACTATGACCTTAGTATGGGTTTTAAGTAAGAAAGGTCTAAAATATTTGACTGCTTTGAAAACAGCATATGCCTGTTTCTCCACGTCTGAATAATTGAGTTTAGCACCTTGTAAATTCGAGCTAAAAAATGCGATTGGAGCTTCCACTTTTTCTTGATTTGCTTGAGTTAGAATCGCAGCGTATGATTTCTCTGAGGCAAATGTGTGTAAGATAAAAGATTCAGAAAAATTCTGGGTTGCTAAAGATGGAGCATTAATGATAGCTTGTTTGATCAGGTTGAATGCTTCATGTTCGTCTTGACCCCATTTAAAATTTGAATTCTTTTCAATCATGGTTTGCAAAGGAGACACAATTCGTGAAAAATCTGGGACAAATCTCTTTACAAAATTGATTTGACCAAGGAAAGATTGCATGGCTTTTTTATTATGGGGTAGGGATATTTCAGAAATTTCTTTGATTCTGTCAGGCTCAATGTGAATACCAGATTTTGACACTATGAATCCTAGAAGTTTCCCTTCACTTAGTGCGAAAAAAGATTTCTTTGGGCTAAGTGAAATCCCATACCTTAAACATCGTTGAAAGATCTGTTTTAAGTCTCTGAGATGGTCGCTTCGCTTCTTGGAGTACACTGTTATATCATCCAAATAAATTACTACAAATTTATTAACTAATCCCTTGAATGCAATGTCCATGGCTCTTTGAAATGTAGCGCCGGCATTGATCAAGCCAAATGGCATCTTCCGATATGCGTATGTGCCCCATTTAGTTCTGAATGTGGTTTTCAACTGATCATCGGGATGTACCAGCACTTGATTATATCCTGAAAATCCATCCAAGAAAGACATCAGTTCTGAGCCTGCTACTGCTTGTAATATCTGCTCCATAGGTGGGAGAGGAAAATTGTATTTTTGACAGGTTTTGTTAAGATTCCGAAAATCGATACAGATTCTAATATCTTTGTTTTTCTTTCTAACGGGTACCATATTGGAGACCCATTTGGAATGTCTGACGGGGAAGATTATTCTGGCTTTTAATAACTTATTCAGCTCGATTTTTATCTGATTTTCTAAATTGGGGTGGATCTTTCTCAGTTTCTGTTGGACAGGTTTTTTGTTGTCAATCATAGGAATTGTATGCTGAATGATAGAAGTGTCGTACATCTTCAGCTCATCGTAATTCCAGGCAAAGAAATTTTTATATTGTCTCAAAAGACGAATATACGCTAGTTTTTCTTCAGGGGCTAAGCCGATGCCTATATTAACGTTTTGTGGTTTATCATCGGTTCCCAGGTTTACTAATTTGTAGTTCAGAGTTGAACTGCAGAGCTTTGAATTGGCAGACCTTTTAAACTGATTTTTCAAATCGTATAGGTCTTCTAACTTAACCACCGATTTAGGTATAGCATTATCAATGCCATTTTGTTGTATTTGTCGATCGTGATGGTCTTCGTCAATTATCTGATTGGAGTAGGATCCTTCGGAAGTGAGGAAATTTACAATATCAGGATCGTCATTGAATACTCTCCAATTTGTAATGTTGTCAGGGATGGATGGTCTAAAGATTAATTCTATTGAGAATCTATCTGGACTAAACGCTTCGGAGGGAATAAGCCTAGAGGCTACGTTAGCCAAAAGGTCTACGCTTGCGTTTTGGAGTCTCGGGATTGAATAAATATTGAATGCTATGAAATGCTCAGTCAGATCTTGCACCAAAGATTGATAGTGTTTTAAATGACTTGATAGGCAATGAATAGTGTTACGTACCTGTTTGACAACAATCTCAGAGTCTCCGAAGACTTGAAGATACTTGACGTTCAACTCAATTGCTTTGTATAGGCCTTGCACCAAGGCCTCATATTCTGCGGTATTGTTTGTGCAATCGAATTCGAGTCTGCACGTAAGCATGGTCTTATTTCCTTCTGGACTAATCAGAACGCATCCTGCTCCTGCTCCTTCGTTAGATTTAGAGCCATCAAAATATAATTTCCAAAAAAAAGATGTATTTACAGGTTTATCTACAAAATTAACACACTTTGAATTATCAGTTTGGGAAAAAATTTTGACTTGGGACAAAACTGAGTTTTCTAAGTAAGGTGATGTATGAGCATTGAAATTGCCGAGAAAAGAATCTACCGAGTAATTGCCTATGATTCTGCTGTTATACGCTACTGCTTCATTTTCTCCCTCTAATTCCGTTACTATGTACTTCTGGTGTAACTCTCGTTCAACCTTTATTTGATTCGGTTTACCATTGTAGGGTAACCACATGTGTGACCAGTCGGTTGAAAAGTATCCATGGAGTTTTTTGGACCAATCCCTGCTAAGAATCAAGCCATAGAATTCTGGGATATCAGCCACTAGAATGACAATAACCTGACATACCTTTGGGTTGGATGACAATCTTATGGTTACTTGATTAAGTTCACCAATCACTTCGACTTGAGATCGATCAAGCTGAACTATGTGCACTGCAGATTTTTGTGGTTGAACATTTAACTTGGCACATATTGATCTGGGTAAAATATTCGTTGAAGCACCAGAATCTACCAAACAATTGTGCACATTTTTATTGAAAATTTCATAAGTGAGAAGGAAAGGGGGAGTGTGAGACCTTGATCTTCCTCCAATCAAGGCGATGTCATTAGGATCAATCTTATTAATTGTGTTGGTTGGAGGTTTTCCCATGTTGTGGGAAGCTACAGCTGTAGGCAAAGATGTAATAGGCACAACATGTAATTCTTTCATCATTATCTTCTGTTGATGTTTCAATTTGCTCAATTTGTAAAGGGTAATATTAGCCCTAGTCTTTTTCATGTCGTCAATAATGTTGTATTCCATTTCATCCGACACTATTAGTGTTTTTGATGGAGTTGTTTGATTTGATTGGACCGGGCTAGGTTGAGTCGCTTTAGTGGTCATTTTTTTTGTTGCAACTTTATCTTTTGCTACAGAGCTTGTGCTCTTCTGCTTAGGGGTAGTTTGGTGAGGATCAAGTTGATTTTTGCTTCGTGTGCTAACCGGAAATGCTTCTTGATCTTCTTCTTGTGGGAGGATGAAATCCCACATTCCTTGTAATTCCACAACTTCTTCGTCATCAGTCTGCCCTTCAGTGGTACTTTCTTCTTCTTCCTCTTCTTCGGATTCGACATTTGAAATAGCGTTGGGTGGTTTCACATCCATTGAAGGACCTCTTTTAAAAGTTCTGTAGGGCTTTTTTGAAGAAGTTTCTGCTACTTGTTTTTTTATGTCAATCATCTCATTGGACATGGTTTTTAATACTTTTGCAATCCTTCCAAATCGAAAGGGTCTTTCGTTTGTTTCTTCTTGGAGTCTTCCTTGAAGGTGACTTTTTTAGACTTGCGTTCCTCTATCGCAGATCTCTTTTCCAGGGCTATTACGCATTTCTCTACTACTATCGCCTCTGTCAAGTTTTCAACTAAGGTTGTTTTATTTTCCCTATCCACGAAGATTGCTAAGTTTGATGGTAAGGCGGTAATATACCATTCACAGTGTACTTCTTCGCTGGGTTGGGAAGCAGTGGGAATTTTGTTGAGGATCTTATTGAACTGTAAATTGAAATCTTTGATGGGTTCTCTAGCCTCGGCTTTAAGATTGGATAGGTCATTGATTAACGTTGCCGTTGATCTATCATCACCAAACTTGGTAAGGAATTGACTTTGGAAAATGTCCCAACTTGTGATAGACCCGGAGGGTAATGAAAAGTACCATGACCCGGCTGTTCCTTGCATTGTATAGGGAAAAAGCCGAACAATAGCATCTTCGTTAGTAACTCCGTTGAGATTGATAGAAAGCATGAAATTGTTTATGTGTTCTTCAGCTAGCATGCCTGCTTCTGGATTGAATTTGGGTAGCCATTTCTCAGGATGGGCCGGTATTTGACTCAAGGGTGGAGGCATTAAGACTGCCCCAGGATTATTCCATGGAGACTAGGCCATCGTTGAGTTGCTAGTGAATGAAAGTGTAGAAGATGATCCCTGTGGCTGGGAGGATGAGTACACTATGATCGTAGGTGATTGAAGAGGGGTTGTGACTGATTCTACTCATAAGCTTCAAGTAACAATGATTTATATCTCCTTGCTCTAACATCTACTAAGAGTACAGAAGTGCAACATCAGTAGTAGATATCAAATGCAAACATTAATAAACCTTGATCCATCCATTCATCAAAACCCCCTCCGAGGGTGCAAAAGTGCATGTTCTGAGGACAAGTTTTTTGACAAATTTCTGGACCCTTCTCCAAATGCATGAGAAGGGTTTAAATACTGCTAACTAAATAACTTAATTACATAAATTTAGGATACGGTTTAAATGACCGCTCTTCTTCTAAAGCAAAACTATTTCTAAAAACTGAATCTAATTCCTAACTATTTCTGCATTTTCTCCTTAAATGTTGCGAGCATTCAACATTCGCCTGGGAAGAGTCAGCTGGTTGCCTTCTACTTTTGTTTGAGTTACGCAAACAGAAATGGCAAGCACTGGCACCACTTTTTAGTACACTAGAAGATATTTTTGAGAATTATCTTCTGGTTGGGCGAATTTACTGCGTATATACTTGGTAACAACCCAAATTTCTCTCAAACTGCTTCTGCTTTTGCTATTTCGGTTTCCGGACTTGCAAATGACTAAGCAAGTTAGGGACTTTGCTTTCTAAACAATTTTCTTAGCGATGCACGATTAGCGCTAAGCGCTAATCGCACATTGAAAACTGCCTCTGTTCTTTAATCCGGGCTTTTCTGGTGCATTTTCCTTCTTTAGCGCATTTTTCTCCTTTACCGGGTAGAAGTTTCAGGATTTTTGGTAAACATGCTACTTTTGTGAGCTTTCTGACCCTGAATGTTGAATCACCTATCGACCTCAGCATCTGTTGAGTGATACTCTGGAATCTGTGGTTCTGTTGCATGCGGCATCCGTTTATGAAGGCATCTCTTCTCTGTTCTCTGAGCATTGTCGCTTTCCCCTTTTCCTTAGATGTTTCCTGCTCATTGCTTCATATTGTCTCCTGTTTTTCATTCCTGCAGTTCACGCAAAGGAAAAGAGTAATGATAATAAATACTGATACAAAAGCTCTAACCTCTATGAATGTATAAAATCATGACATCCATCGTGAACTGACTCTTCGAAAAACACACAGCTGTCCTTCACTGACACTTTGGCATATGTTCATTAATTTCCTTTAAGGTGCGCGCCTAATTTTGGTTTATAGACAGCTTTTCTTGAATGTTGAGCCGAGGAAATTTGAGATGGGCGATAGCAGCATCACGTCATCGCATTACCTAGATGTGTCATCGCGAATTTTTTCAGATCGGATTATCGCAGATCGCAGATCGCAGAACGCAGATCGCGTTTACCACAGATTGCAGATATCGCAAGATCGCAGCATCGCGGATCGCATGAGTCATTAAATCATTGTGTGTTGCTTATGCGATATTGCGATATGCGACGTCGCACATCGGCCGTCGGAGATTTCTTAAGATTTCCATTTAAGAGCGCTTCTTAATGTGTGCGATGCGATGAATTTTGCGTCACTTCTTCGCAGTTTTTTATTACGCTCGTAAAGAAATGTTTATCTTCTTCACGCGATGCGACATATTTTTAAGGAGTATAATACAAAAAGTTTTATAAAATGTTTTTTTGAATTTTTTATTAAGGGTCCCCATTTTCTTAGTGTTATTGCTAATACTAAATAAAGAGGGGGGTTGTTGGTGGCCACAACAGGTGGGTACATAAATTAGCAGGAATCCTCTTCATGTCTGAGTAATCCTAGGCAAAGGCTTCTTTATGTTTCTGAAGGACATCTAAAAGTTATTTCTTCTGGGATTCTGATAGGTCTGGGTTATTTTTCAGGGTCTTTCCTGGTTCTAATTCCACTGTAATACTTCCATGGGGTGCAACTACAGGTGGCTCCTCAATTCCCTTTGTCGTTTCAATAGTTTCCTGTGTTTCACAGCTTAAGATGGATTCTAGGATTTGTTGATTTGTTTCTGAAACGAAGCAAGGATCATCCATAAAGGAGGTGATTACATTATCCTCTAGTTCCATTTTTAACTAGAGGGCCTGTCCAATAGTAAGGATTGGTCTTAATTCCTCATTTTCTGATTTAGGTTCCTTCCTGGATAAGCTTTTCTTGCTACCTACTGGTTTTGTGGATGGGTTTGGTTCTGCAGGTGGGTATAACACTAAATTCTTAGTGTTGTGCCCATTTGAAATGACCATGTGCCCTAAATGGCACCTAATGTAAGCATCTGTAGTAGCCGACCACGGCCTACCTAAAATCAAGGGATGGCCACCGACTGAGGATTGCGTGTGTAATACTAGGAAATCTATGGGATAGTTCCATGAATCCATCGAAATTGTTACATCTTCTAACTTTCCTACTAGTTTTATTGTAGATCGATCTACTAGTTCTAACACTATAGGTGTGTGCTTCAAGTTACAAAGACCTAATGTATGCATAGTTTCAGTGGTGATAACGTTGATGGAAACACCCAGATCTACTAGCACATTCAGAATTTCTATCCCATTAATTTGCACTGTCAGGATTGGGTTCCCTGGATCTCCATACTTTATAGGCATTGACTTTCCTATAATAAAATCTGATAATTTTCCCACGACATGAATAGTAAGGGGGTCTTTAAATTTCTTTATAGGCTTCTTAGAACAGTATTCCCTACGAGTCTTTACATATATTGGTACATCTTTCATAGCTTGTAACAAGGGAATTTTGACAAATAAGTTTTGTAATTCACCTAATAAGTTGAATTCAGCATGAGGGCTTGATTTACTCAAAGTCAATCTTTCTGGACAGGGTGGTTTAGCTTGATGCTATTTTGCAGGAGGTGCCTGAATTCTACCAATTTGTTTTGGTTCCTTGTTAACTAATTCTAATTCCTTACCCTCACTATCCAGTTGGTCAATGATAAATAGTGGAGGTTGAGCATGAACTATCCTCCCTAACCGTAAATTCATTTCATACAATTTTGCGGTGGAAATGCTATATGAGGGTAGGTTGAGAGTGACAGTTTGATGAACTCCTTTATTATTAGGATTCGGGTTAGGTTGGATGGGAAGTTGGGGACAAATAGGTTGACTACTAGGAGGCACATTAGAGGGCAGTTGGAGTTGCCACTATGGCATCTGCTGAGGAAACTACCCAGGAGAAGGTCCTCGCCATGTTGGAGCCCATGGGGAGCTCAAACCAGCTTGAGGGTTCCACTACTTCGAAGGTGAAAACTGGTATTGTGGCCACATGGGTGGATAGGGCATGGAATAAGGATTCATATTAAAAATACTGAAATATTGAGATGGGTCTGAGTACATACCTTGATTTCCCAATGGTGGTCGAGGCTGCCATGGATTTTTAAACCCCATGAGGTACAACTACTCCATGTCTTCTTCTATCCCTTGAAACACTGATTTTAGGCCTGGCAAGGAGGGGCATGATCTTGTTGCATGATTTAACTCACAGATTGCACATTCCTCTATGGAGTTCAATGGACATTCCCTCTCTAGATGCTTCTTTCTACACTTTGGGTAGAATACAGCCATGGTCATGTCTAATTCCAACTGCTTCTATTTCACTTGTAGCATGTCCATCTATGCCGATAGAGTACTCAGGATATCAATTCTCAAGTTGTCTAGCAGGTTTCTGATTTCTACCTTCGTAACACCCCCACCAGATGCCCTTTCTGAGCGAATCCCTTGTTTGTTTCTTGTGAGTCCCCTCGAGCACTGGATGCATAGTTCACAGATAACCTCGAAGCTTTCCTTTGATATATCTCCCTTTCCCACGATGTTCAACAATTCCAATGAGTCCTCACGAAAAGCCTGAAGGAGGATAATTTTCAAAATATCCTTATCTAGGTTGGAGTGTCCTAACCTTTGTAATGTGTACTTAAACCATTCCACATAGTCTTCCAAGCTCTCGTCTTCTTTTTGTGTGAACTTAAAAATTTCTTCTTTGATGTTCTGGGATTTGTAGTAATCCTGGTATTTTTCCAGAAAAGTTGTTCTCATCTCATCCCATGTGGAAATAGAACTTCCTCCAAGGCCCATAAACCATCGCAAAGTTGTCCCTTTTAGTGTGGCAAGAAAAATTTTTAACTTCTGGGCATCCTTCATGTAGTCATACCCCCGGCACATTATTTCAAACTCGAACAAAAACATGTTGGGGTCTTCTGAAATAAGCCCATGAAAGCTTGGTAAGGCTACTAATGGAATGGGCTTCGTGGGTGCACCAACTCCTAGATCCCCGATCATAAAATTTATGGTGGAGGTTGTAGGTGCCATAAATATCCTCCAATAACCATTGGGTATTTCAACAGGCTCTCTGGACGATGGCCGAGGGTTCCTTACCACTTGGGTTCGAGTTGCTTTAACGGCACTTCCTCGGTCCCTTCATGATGCGAGTGCCCCTACGTTTCCTTCTTTTGCATCCTGATGACTTGATCCCTTGGCTACAGCCTCCTTTCCCTTGCTGGAGTGTCCTGACCCTATCGATGTTCTGCTTGCAACCTCTTCCCTTTCTATTACCAATGTAGGGTTCCCCTGGTCAGATATACTGCTGGAAGGGGCTATTGTGTCGGATCGCCCAAGAATGTTATAGACAACACTGGTTGATCTACCGATTGTCCCTCCGATTTTACTCTCCGTGCACCCGGTCTCATGGCTGCGCGAGAGGATGCTTCTTATTCAGATTTTACTATAATTTGCTGGATGTAAGTCTTTCTCCCAAAGTCTGGCCCTCCCTTCTTTGGGGCGATTCCTCTACCCCTCTTATTTGGTTCTCTTTTCATACAAATAATGATATGACAGAAGGTCTTGGTGTCAACTTACAATGCTCTAGTCTTGAAGTAAGGTGTCAAAAGACCATTCCTTCCCCAAGAAGAAAGAGCTTATGACAAGAGAGACACTAACAGAAAAGAACAGGAATCTAAGGTTTAGGTCCTGGAGTAGGGCATCAAAGGACTGCTCCCTCCCCAAGAAAAGAAACAAAAACAAAAACACACCTCCGATAAGACCTAATACTTCCAGATCTGAAGTAGGGCATCGCGAGACTCCTCCCTCCCTAGGGTAAAAGCTATGGTTTCCCGAAATTAAAACACAAAGGGGGTTTTCTTAAAAAAATCTATCTTAGGACCTAGAGCAGGGCGTCAAAGGACTCCTCCCTCCCCAGGACAAGAGGTCATCCCTATGAAAACAGGAAAGCAAAAAAAAAAACAAGCAAAAAGAAACACCTATGCTCAGGACCTAGAGCAGAGTGAGAAAACTCATTCTCTCCCCAAGATGAGAGATTTACCTTCTGGTTGGTCTAGATCATATCTTGCACCTTGTTAGCCTCCCCAGAAATGGCACCAAAATGTTGGGGTCTAGGTATGAACAATATATTCACCCTTTTTCCTACATTAATATATCAATCTGGGTGCGTATCCTTTTCAAGGCAACGTGCAAAGTATATGTAGGGGCAAGGTTACCATCCGCCACCGACCAAGGGTTCATGATTAATACTCAAAGCATTGTTGTAAACTGAAATTAACTGCAGTACTCAGGAAAATCAATTACAAGAAATAACAATCTGCAATAGCAACCATGAAATAATAAATGACACACAACAGGAACTACGCAGCACCTGATCAGGAGAGCGGGCCCAGCTCTCTGATCAGGGCTGCGTTAATCACAACAAAGAGTGGAGTAGCAAAAAGGAGTGATATATTATTAACTGGAAGAAAACTATTACAATATCAATGGGGCATCCTGTTTTTACAGGAATAACCTGTCTTTTATACAAAGCGAAGGAGAACAACATCCTTCCCCAAAACCAGGTAATCGTATACCCAGAAATATACATCAGTTTAGAACGACAACAACACCGGATGAACAAGATCAGAGAATGGTCTAAGAATGGTTCAGGGACATCTGCGACTCTAGCTACATGGCTTCTTTATGGATGGTTTTTGCTATGAATTGCAGATCTGTTGTGGGACGCTGAAAGATCGGTACGTGTTCTCCAGGAGTTGCAGTCAAACATGCATTTTAGTGTTGTGAATGGGCAAAACCCCGCGAATTTACTTCATTAATAAAATATTCCAATAGACAGGAAAGGGTTAATTACCTTGCAGATTTAGCATAGTAAATACAGAGGAATAAGTGCAAAAAGGACAAAAAGAGGGATGGAAATGCAACAGAAAGATAGCCCTATTTGGTGCCCAACATAACCATTGCAATTTGAATGGGCACCACATTGAAAGGTGTTCGAAACTTCATCTGGAACTTCGTCCTAAGAAGGAAAATGAGATCATGTGATCCATTGCAAGGAAAGCGACAGGTAGCAAAGAAGAAATTGGTGTAGTTCCTGAAGCAGCCTTCAAAGCAGAGTGGGTACAAAAATAGAACCCATAATCCTGGGATAGGCAAAGGATGGATAAATTGTTTTGTATAGTTTTCTTTCTTTTTAAAATTGTATATACTTGTTGTATATTCCCATTTGGGTACTTTGTAAAGTGAAGTTATGTACAATCACTTATTTGCAACAAGTGTGTTTTCTTTGGCATGTTATGTTGTTTTGACTTGATGATAATTCCATTTGTTTGAGGAATTTTTGGGATAAGCATTTGTATGTCATCTAGTATGTGTACAATTGTGTCCAACACTCATTGATACAATTGTTTCGATGTGAAGCTTGTTTGTGAATGTAATATTTGATAAAGATTGTGCATAAGGTGACCATGATTATGTGGACAAAGGCAAGTATGTCATGAATAAATGTAGCCAATGTACCTATGAGTGCAAGTGTAGTTTGAGGATAGTAAAGAAAAGTATGAATTAGTGCATGGCAAGCATTGAGCTACTTCTGATTTCCAAGATGACAGATCAAGTTTGACTTCAACAAAAGGGACTTCAAGATGAAGTTTTTTTGAGCCAAAAAATATGGTTTTGGAGAGAATGTTCAGATTCCATCGATAAAAGGTTTTGGTCCTACATGTTTAAAATAATTGTGGCTCAATTCTTGACAAGACGATAAGGACTTCATGTAGTGGCTAGGTGGAGTACCTTGATTGGAGCTCGAAGGCACCAAGTCAAATAGAACAAGAAGGATTGAGATTGGGAAAGTTAATGAGATTTTTCCTCACTAATTTTCTAGGTGAAGATAAAATTTTGGGGTCCAAAAGTTCCTAGTGGGGAGGTATGATCCGAAGATCAAAATTAGGCTCAAAAATGAAAGTTCTTGGAATCTCCCAAAATTGGCATCAATTCGTAGTGTTTTTTTTCTTGATTCCAATTATTCTTGAATCACCTCAATCCGATGTCATATGACGAATTTATGTTGTTCTAAACTTTTTGACCAACAGAAAAAATAATTTGCAGGTGGGCTGACTGGGCTGTTGACTGGGAAGTTCGTACTGTTGACATCATTTTGATGTTATGATGCCAACTATGTGTATGGAGGACCAATCAGATCCTACCATGTGTGAGACTATACAGGGGTGATTTGGCACTATTTGATTTGGTTTTGCAGTTGAGGTAGTCCAATAGAAGGCTGCCACATGGCCTAACCAAAGGTTGACACATAACACCTCTTTATTGGTCAAAATTTTTGTATAGCACTTGAAGGCCTCAGCAGGACCTACCGTGCACAAACTCCATGCCTTACCAGCACATCGTGCTTTGGTTCTTAACCCATAACAACCTCGAGTTATATTTAATTTTGTGTGGTTTTCACAGTAAGGGGAGGGGATGGGCGTTAGCCCTGGAACCTGGTCATCCCAAGTCGCATAGAACCCTGGCAGAGAGACAAAGCGAAGTGGGGTGGGGAACATCCACATGCCCTGTTCACAACACCAAGTATATGACCACGCACGAGATTGGAGGGCACTACCGGAGTGGGGTGAGGATTTTCCCTAGCCCTCGATGCTATGGGCACCATGTGACTTGGCGCAGAGTCGAGTTCAACAAGGGCAGTAATTAAGGTCGGCCCCTAGTCATGTGGAACGCTATGTAACCGAAGGTGGAAAAGAAGGGAGATAGCCTGGAGGGCACAAGATGTTGGCCTTGGCCCTCGGCCACATTGCCTTCATGTGACCACATCCCAACAGAGAAGGAGCCAGTGCCGATGGGGGTGAACTTTTGGCCCCAGCCGCTAGCGGTCTATGATTCATGTGGCCCTGTTATTGCGCATAGGGGTTATTTGGAATTTTAATGAGGCAATAAAATGCACCTTTTATGGGCAAAATTGTTGCTTCCTGAACTATGGAAAGGGAGAAAATGTTGCACAGTTAGCACGTTTGGCCAAATTGCAGTACATATAACAGAGATTGACTTGGAGATGCATAACTTTCTCAATTTTAAACCTTTCTGAGCTCAAGAAGAGCCTATATGTGGGTTTTTGAGCATCTTGGATCCAATGGTAGCCTCAGTTTTCTAATGTAGGAGCATCTGACCACCCTTAATCAAAAGTCAATGTCAAAGCTACGGAGGAGGAGACGTGGACAATCATGTAAATTGGGAGCAAAAATATGTTAGAATAGAGCTAATTTGATGGAATTGATAAGTCTCAAGAAGACTTAATTTAATGTAATTATCTGCCATGTATGAGAATAGAGAGATTTAGGCTATTTGTGAGGGGAAATCGTGGATCTGAGATGATCCACACTTATGTAATTTCCTATATAAATAGATTATGTATTGTGAGATGGATAGAGCATAGACAGAGAGAGAGGATACAATGTAGTTGAAGGAGAATTTGTGACTAAGGCTGAAATGCCTTAGACTGTAACCGATTCTATATATAATTAAAATATACGTGTTATGTGGATTTCAGTGTGTCTGTTTACAATTTACATATATATTATTTACTGTGAGTTAAATTCTGTGTTACGAGATTGTTGATCAACCATCGATCACTATAAGGATCGATGGCGATCTAGCGTTAATATGATATACGTGTGTAAGGGCTTAAACAGAGAGTGGAAGGGTTTTTTTTCCAAAGGAAAAATCGTAATATTTCATTATTTTTGAAAAATTACATATAGTAGACTGTAGATGTTTGGTAGCATATGCAACATTTGGCCCTTAGCCATATTAGTGTATACAAGTCAAAAATATACACATCAATGTCCATTTCAAAAATGGTGCGGAGTAATAAACATATTCACCACGCAGGGAGGTATCATGATAGTGTCTGAAATAGAAAACCATAAGTGAGATATCTGCAATATAGATTCACCACGCAAGGCGATAGCATAATAGATAGTCTGAAAATAAGAACATACTATGATATATACAATGAATAATATTATGTCTCGATATGTCCCAAAAATATTTAGGGCCTATCTGCCCTATGATATCCCTAATCAATTTAAGGCCTATGGTAGTATTTGTATTGGGTTGTACCCCTCTACTCCTGAATCATCCATTGGCCTCTGGGTAGTAGTGTGGCCTCCTTGGAAAGCCTATCAGCGCTTTCGTTATGTTCCCTATAAATGTGATGACATGAGATGGAGTTAAACTGAGATTTGAATATGACCACTTCATCCAAAATATTTCTAAGAGTGTGTGTATGGCAGGAAGTGATGTTATTGAACCAATTTAAAATGATTTTTGAGTCTCCATAAATCTGTAGTTTGATGCAGTCATGGCCTAGTGAGAAATGCAGTGAATGGTAGAGGGTGATTAATTCAACATAATTGTTTGTCCCTCCTCCAAGTCCTAGCTTGACCTTGAAATGATGTTGATTAGATAGATATAATAGGAAACCTCCCCCACACCCATGTTCCTGTGCAACACCATCAAAGTATGCCCAGGCGATAGATTTATCAATGGGATCAGGTGTAGGTGGTCGTCGAGGAAGAGGCACTGTGAAATAAGGCAGTTCATGGTAGGCGAAGATGATCTTAGTAGAAATAATCTGCCATCTAGCAACACCATCCTCAAAGATAATTTTGTTCTGGGTCAGCCAGATAGACCAACATATAAGCAAAGGGAGGTAAAGCAGTTTTGATCCATGATGCATGGTATACCAGTTTTGCCAGGCATGATTTAAGTTTTCCCCATCCCATCTGCCAGCAAATTGGATCGATGTAGAGATGGATTGCCGAAGGCTTATAGTAGAACCACATTTTAGAAAAAGGTGTTCAATCATTTTTGAGGCCTGCTTACAGAGGACAGACCAGTGCGGTCCATATATGGCATGATGCCCTAGTGGGAACATTTTTACTAATCACACACCCAAAAAAGAGCCTAGTTCCCGGTGGATTTTTAAGCTTCTAGATAGTTTACCACCAACCTTGAGTAACCTCCGGCTGTCTGCTATTAATCAGCCCGATATAACCAACTTTTGGAGTATATACTCAATTATCATCTAAGCACCAAATAAGTTCATCAGGTCCCTCCTTTATTTTGATGTGAGATTCAGTCAGTGTAGAAGTATAATTTTGCCACATTTGGTGCCATTGGGGTGGGATATCAAGTAAGTGAGCAGACTTCCATCCCTGTGCAAAGATGGAGGTATTATCCTGATCTGCAATGTGAGTGATAACTTTGATGTCTCTCTGATTTAGAAGGTGGATAAGCTCTCTCGGAAGATGGTGTCAATCGCCTCCACCAGTCCAGGGATCTAGACCGATGCAAGCTTTTGAACCATCATTTATCCTCCAAGCCAAATTATTGTGGATGATAGGTAAGGAGTGAAGCAGAGCTTTCCAAACAGAAGATATGCCAATCCTAGACCATCTTGGCAAACGCACCCAGTCCATGAGCTGTAGAGGCCAAATGTATTTGTGATAAGTGACAGTGGTCCAAAGGTTCTGTCTAGTGAGTAGTGTCCATCCCATTTTTGCAGCAAGAGCCTGAGCAAAGAGATTTAAACCTTTTAATCCCCATCCTCCCCATTTTTTAGGCAGTGCAATCTTATTCCATCTAACCGAGGAAAAAATATTCTTATCTTGATGACCGTTCCATAGATATCTGATGCATATCTATTGAAGGTGGGCAAGGATGCTTCTGGGAATCCATGCCAAAGCCATCTAGAAAATAGGTGTGGCCTCCAGTATAGATTTGATGAGCACAAATCTTCCTGCTCTAGATAAGAATCGATGACACCAATTTGATAGCCTTTTCTCCAACTTAATGACCAACCATATCCAATCAGCAATTTTTTGACACAGGGGTTTGATCCAGAACCCCGGGTATTTAAAACCCTGATCAAGTGGGAGGATGTTATATGGGAAGTGTTTTTGAGCATATCAAGACTCCTGGATGGAAGTGTGGGCTAAGGTTATAGTGGATTTCCCATGGTTATCCATCATGCCTGTAGCCAAGAGAAAAGGGAGAGTACATTAGCAAAGGAGGCAGAGTCTCGTATGCTACCATCAAGAAAAATGAGAATGTCATTAACAAAAAGTAGATGAGTGAGGCAACATAGGTCATTCACTTTTAGTCCAAATAGTTGACCATTTCTCTTTTCCTGTGCAAGGAGCCAACTGAGTCATTCCATGACAATAAGGAAGAGAAGGGGAGATAGGGGGCATCCTTGTCTGAGTCCCCTCTCGGCATGAAAGAAATGAGAAGCAGATCTATTGATGAGTACACTGAAGGAGGCTAAGGTGATGCAAGACATGATCCAGGTGATGAAATCATGGGGGAAGCCCAGATGAATGAGAAACATTTTGATGTAAAGCCAGCTAACACGGTTGAAATATTTTGCCAAGGCAATATTTAAGATGATGCCCTATATCTTTTTGGTCCTGATCGAGTGTATGGCCTCTTGATGGTGCCAATGGCTTCGTGAATCTGTCGATTCTCAAGAAAAGAAAATTGCTTGGGAGATATATGGAGATAGAGGATGGGCCTTATCCTATTGGAAATAATCTTTGCAATGATTTTGTAGAGAGAATTGCAGAGAGAGATGGGATGAAAGACAATGAAATATGATGGAGAATCAAATTTGGGTATAAGAGCAATGAAGGTGGAGTTAATGGAATCATATAATTTTCCAATGGTCCTGCATTCCTCCACTACTTTTAGAAGGTCTTGTCCCAAGAGTTCATAAAAGGGCAGATAAAATTCAATAGTCCATCCAACTGGCCCTGGACTTTTGTCTTTTTTAAACCATTTCAGGTCCCCTCAAGTTCAGCAATTATCACTGGTGAGGTGAGATCATCCACCATATATTCATCCACAAACTGAGGAAAATGGCCAGCTACTTGAATAATGTCTGCTAGATTGGACCCAGGTGGGGTTTTGTAGAGATTCTGAAAATGGGAGGTGCCCAAAAGAGAAATTTTATTGAAAGTGTCTGCCACACCTCCATTAGGTAAGGGCAGATTCCAAATAGTGTTAGACACCTTTCTTCCCTTGGCATAGTTCTGAAAGAAATTTGTGTTATCATCTCCTGCAAGAAGCCAAATGGCCCTCCTCTTGAGTCTCCAAGTTTCGTCTCTCTCCTTCAATATCTTATCCTTCTATTTGTCAAGATCAATAAGATGGTATTTTTCATTAATAGTTGTAAACCCCTTGTTACTATCATCCAATAAATCACTCAGTTCTAATTCAATCTGAGATAGGATATGATCACCCCTCTATACTTTCTCTCTAGCCTAGGTGATAGATATTTTCTTGAGATGAGAAAGATTGTGGCAGCAACCCTTAGCCAGAGATCTATATCCCGAAATGGGATTTTCTTTCCAGTAGTCAGTGACCAGCTTGATGTATCCTGGATCTTGTAGCCACCCATGGTTGAATTTAAAGGGGGATTTAGGCTTTGAATGGGGACCAATGATCTCCAAATATATGGGAGGGTGATCAGATATGCCCCCAGAACCCATCCATTGTCTATATCTATTCAGATATTGTAACAGAGGCACCTTAATCAGGAATCGATCAAGCCTTCTAGCTAGAGCTGCATCCCCAATCCTTCTGTTCCTCCAAGTAGGAAGGGGCTTATTCATGGGGACATCAGAGAGGTTATGCTGCTCCAATAAATTCATCATATACCCTGATAGAGGATCCACTTGGGCCTGTGAACCCCATGATTCCCCAAATCCCAGGGAGAAATTGAGATCACCCCCAAGGACAAGGTGATCAGATGAAGTTATAGATAGATTGAGGAATCTGTTCCAGAAATCCTCTCGCCTATGACAGGGTCCATATATGTTAATGATCCAGAGATCCATACCAAGTTCGACCGAGAAAATATCCATACCAATAAACCCTAATCCACCCCACGATGATATGACCTTAATGGTGCGAGGATTGTATCCAATGGCTAACCCCCCAGAATGCCCCATAGCATCAAGAGAATAAAAGTGCCAACCAGGTTTTAAGGATTCCAAAGATCTAGTGATGAGATCAGCATCACCAAGGGTTTCTTGAAACATGATGATATCCACAGACTCGGCATCAAATAATCTATGCAAGGCTATTTTTTTGGAGGCACTAGCATACCTCTACCATTGAAGGAAAGCCACTTCATGGGGGAAACTGCCCCTGGGTATCCAACGCTCTAAGAACCCTGTCCAAGTAGGATTGTTTGCCCGAAACAACTTTTTCCCTAGACTTTTGAATGGCTTTAGAGAGATAAGATTTTCAGCCATGAGACGATTTGGTGAAAGATCCAAGGAGAGAAAGTCCCAACCCTGAATAGGAGGGTGTTTGACCTTCTGAGTGTGAGTGAGAGCGCAAATTGTATGAATGAGGTGGTTCAAACCAGTTCTTAGAGGATGAGAGAGGAATGGAGGGTGATGGTGGGAATGATGGAGTGGTGGTAGAAATGATGGGAGGGGGAATGGTGAGAGTGCAGGGAACGGAGGGAGTAAAGTGCTTATCTTGAATTGCAATGCTAGAATTAGATACAAAGGAGTTAGGGTGAGAGGAAAGAGGAGTAACCACTTTTCTCGCAGCCTCGGAACTAGCCTAGGAGAATGTCATAGGAGGAGATGGTGTCTTGTGCGAACATTCTACAGCCGAGGGAGAAGCGTCCCGAACAGTGGCCGGGGGGACCGAAACAGGAGTATGGTCCGGAAGAGAAACTACTTGACCCTTTGTGGCTTCTGGTGCAATCGGATGAGCAAGTGATTTTTTAACCAAAGGGCATTCCTTGAATATATGTACCACCTTATGACATCTTCTACATCGAAAAGGGACTCCTTCATAGTCCAGAATCTGAACTCGAGTGAAATTCCTCCACGGTAATGTGATTTTCTCCTCCAAACCCTTGTAGGTATCCAAGTGAACCAGAATGCGGGCTAGGGTTCGATTCTTGGACTGAATGTAGGATTTATCATAGTCAAGGTAGGTGCCGAGCATATTCCCAATCCTGACAAAAACATCCTCCGACCAATACTGTAGTGGGAGTCCCGGTAAACAAACCCAGAGTGCTCCAACCCCAATCTATTCCCTATATGAATCAAACAATGGACTTCAACACTTAAGGAGGACCGGGGCCATCTCTATATGCCAGTATCAAGCAAGTACCAGATCTGTATATTCCTCCTTTGAAAAATGCAGATAAAACCACCCGCGAGGGAGGATCTGAACCTCCAACAGTTCCTTGAGGGTATTGCCCCAGATTTCTTGTACCCAAAGGGTTAATCTCTCCACCGAATAAGCCATACCATGGACATGCCCAACCAGAAAAGATCTAGCCTTATCTACGACTTCACCCATTGACAAACCCTCACTGAATCAAATGGTGAAATCCTTTGACGAAGCCTTTACACACCTAACTTTTCGCTTACCAATCCAGGGCACTGTAGGGCAATCCTGAAGCAGGTTAGAAGGAGTGTACTTGTCCTGTTGAAATTGAGATGTCGATTTAACCCTAATCATAGGTTTTTCGAAGCATCCAGACAGGGAATTTGTAGTAGAAATTGATGGGATGGAGTCGAGATTTGATGGGCGCCCAGCTATGTGATCTACAGCTTCAGTCCTCACTTGATCCTGAGGTGGTGGAGAGCTAGTTAAGTGAAGAATGTCTTTCGGAGGGTTTGGCTGAAACGAGGGCGAGGATGGTGTGACTGCGGTGAGCAGGTGAAGAGTACCAGGGGAGAGTGAAGGACAATACAAAGCAGGTGAGTCTATAGAGAGGGTGCCAAAATGAAGGGAGGATGCTGTGAGACTAGGGAGGGTGACCACCGGGGCGGAGCAGGATGGAGCAGATACGGAAGGCGGAGGGGAAACAGAAAATGTCAAGTTTGGGTTAGGGCTTCGAAAAATAGGCTGGTCGAGAAACGGTTCCAGTGAGAAATCCACCTCCTCGAAGTCCATGTCTTCTTCCATATTGAGTAGGGAAACAACGCCATGACTGCCGGTGACAGATGGCAGCAGCAAAGGGAACAGACGCAGGTGGAGAGCCATCCATAGATCTACGAGGTAAATGGTAAGCCTGTATTAAACCAAGAAAAACTACCCTAAACCCTTGCTAGGAAGAATATTCAGGAGCTCCGTCATCGTGCCTCCTTCAAGGTCCCAGAGAGTGGAAGAGTTAATTTGTGTTATAACGCAAATTCCATCATAAGTGAACAAGTGCAAAGGGAGCCATCGGATCGTTTAGATCAATAGATATTAATGGCTGAAGAAGAATGGTGGAGGAATATATCTAGATTGACAGATCTGTTAGATCGACGGTGATCAGCAACTGCGAGGGTAGGAGTGTATGGATTTCTTGATTGTGGTTGAAGCCACACACTTGCTCCTAGCCGTCAATCTCATATTCAAAATCTTAGTTCACAATTGATTGTGAGGGTTAAGCCCATTTTAATTTGTGTATTAGTTGAAGTCCCGCAAACCATAGATTTGATGGCCTCTTATATCCAACGGATATCGGGTCATAAAGTGATTGAACTTTAATTTCAAAATTGGACCCGAGCAATTTATGGACACAGGTTTATTTTATTTGGGGTCCGGTCTTGTGTGTTTGAAGTGGGACCGACATTCATTGACTAGTTATGTATTATTTCGTTTTTTGGTGATTGGTCAGGTTTTTGATAAAATCCACCAATGTAAAGGCTTCCAATTTGTATAGGTGGGCCATAACCCACAGGTTCACATAAGGATTTATGAAATGAAAGGGAAATTGCCTCACCATAGTTTTCCTCTTCGTCAAGTGGTATCAGAGTAGGGAAAGGTTTCCTGCGAATAGAAAGAAGATTTTGCGTGTGAAAGAAGGAAGCACATTTATGTTGAAGATTGGTGAGTTTGTGGTCTTTAGCAGAAGGTGAGAAAACTTGCAGCAATCTAGAGCATGGAGTGCTCAAATGGTTCCAAGGAGAGAGAACCAGAGAGATGCCAAAATACTAAGCCCGAGAAGAGAAGCTTTGTGAGGTATCGGGTAGCAGAGAAGACTATTACTAAAGAGGTTTTGTTGCAACTCATAGAAAGATCATGAAGCCTGTTCCACTGAGGAAGTGGGTAGAATTGCTATGGGATTAAGGAGAAGCATATGACTAGAAGGTCATAAATTTTTGTGCCTCGGGAGTCTGATGCAGGAGCATCTGACCACCCTTAATAAAAAGTGAAATTCAAATCTATGGAGGAGGAGATGTGGACAATCATGTAAACCGGGAGCAAAATTTTGTTAAAACAGAGCTAATTTGATGGAATTAATAAGTCTCGAGAAGACTTAATTTAATGTAATTATCTGCCATGTATGTGAATAGAGAGATTTAGGCTATTTTTTAGAGGAAATCGTGGATCTGAGATGATCCACGCTTATGTAATTTCCTATATAAAGAGAGTCTGTATTGTGAGATGGATAGAGCATAGACAGAGAGAGGATACAATGTAGTTGAAGGAGAATTTGTGACTAAGGCTGAAATGCCTTAGATTGTAACTGATTCTATATATAATTAAAATATACGTGTTATGTGGATTTTTGTGTGTTTGTGTACAATTTACATATATATTCTTTACTGTGAGTTAGATTCCATGTTAGGAGATTGTTGATTGACCATCGATCACTATAAGGATTGATGGCAGTCTAGCGTTATATGATATATGTGTGTGAGGGCTTAAACAGAGAGTGGTAGAGTTAGTTTGTGTTATAACACAAATTCCATCATAAGCGAACAAGCATAGAGGGAGCCATCGGATCGTTTAGATCGACGGATATTAATGGCAGAAGAAGAATGGCGGAGGAATAGATCTGGATCGTCAAATCGACAGATATGTTAGATCGATCGTGATCAGTGACTGCGGGGGTAGGAGTGTATGGATTTATTGATCGTGGCTAAAGCCCCGCACTTGCTCCTAGCCATCGATCTCATATTCAAACTCTTCGTTCATAGTCGATTGCGGGGGTTAAGCCCATTTTAATCTGTGTGCTAGTTGAAGTCCCGCAAACCATAGATTTGATGGCCTCTTATATCCAACGGATATCGTGTCATAAATTGATCGAACTTTAATTTCAAAATCGGACCTGAGTAATTATGGGCATGGGTTTATTTTATTTAGGGTCTGGTCTTGTTCGTTTAAAGTGGGACCAGCATTCATTGGCGGTTTATGTGTTATTCTAGTGTTTGGTGATTGGTCGGGTTTTTGATAAAATCCACCAATGTAAATGCTTCCGATTTGTATAGGTGGGCCATAACCCATAGGTTCACATAAGGATTTATGAATTAAAAGGGAAATTGCCTCACCGCAGTTTTCCTCTTCATCATATTCTTTAGTGCCAAAGACAATCAGAGTTATGAATCAGTTTTGAAGGCAATTTGAGAATGGAGAGAACCTTGTAGGGGTTTTCCAGCCCTCTTATTTCATCTGCAACATTTGTTACTTCTGTAGTGCAACTCTTTTTAATATTTTCTCAATATGTGTTCATGAAAGAATCTTCTTTTAGTACTTCAATGTGGAGTTGTTGTACATTTTTTGCTTGGATTTCAGGTGGAGTAGGAGGACCTGAGGTGTGAGTCCTTTTTATGTTGAAATTTTCATGACTTGTTTTAGGGAGTCATATTTTTGGAGTGAGAATTATTTGTAGGAGAATGTTTCCTTGTTGGGGAAACAAGCCACTCAATTGTCAACAATTTGTATGTACTCATTTGCCACTAAAACCAATATAGCAGTCGAGCTGTTGGAGCAGGCCCGAAGATGTAGCCCAGGAGGGGTGAACTCCATCATCAAATGTTCATTTCTTATTTTCATGTTTTCCATCTTGAGTTGCATGTGAGTGTGTTACTTTTTAAAATTTCATGTGAAAACTAACTCATGATATTGAAGCAATTATCAAACTTGTTTACCTTTAAATTCCCATTTTTTTTCTTGCAAAGTGTTAGAAGATAGTCAGTTTTTGGAAAGGAGGGCTTAGCCTCCAATTTTTCATTTCAAGAAGGGGAGATTGGAATCAACAGACCTGAATAGAAGGTCGAGACGATAACATTAGTGTGTGTGAAATCTCCTTGTCATTCCTCTGAAACTATTGCCTTCCCATCTTTGGGATCCTCGAAGGCTGTAATAGGAAAGATTTGAACATTTTCCACTAGGGTCAGCCCCCTTCCATCTAAACCAGAGATAAGACTAGATGCATTTTGTTTGGTAGTGTTTTCATCTGAGTTCACACTGTGAGAGGGAGCATTGCCCGAGTCCAAGCCCTTGTGAAAATTTTGAATCCATTAACTTTCCACTAGGGAATTCCTCTCCCATATGGATATATGAGTGACAATGAGTGCACATGTATGGAATTCCTTCATAATCGAGGGCTTGAGTGTGTTTTGGATCCTGCTTTTATGGAAATTGAATCTGGGATACTTGACATGACATCAAGACCAACAAGGATTCTAGCCATTGACATGTATCTAATACTCTTCTAGAAATAATTCTCTTCATATTAAAACCCTATAATGTTGCCAATTTCTTTGAAAATCTCTTTGGACCAGAACTGTCGAGGAAGGGGTAGAATCCTTACCCAGACCGAGATGATTAAAAGATGTTCACAATGAGAATCAAATTCCACTGTCCAATTTTTGAGGTAAAGGGAATTAGAATCCCATTACCAATTCTTCTAGAGAAGTTTTTCCATGTCCTCCTTCGAATAAGTGTGGAATTTTAACTAACCCTTCACTAGAATAATGCACCTAGGAAAATAACACAACACTAGGTGGAAATATTTTGTAGTCTAGCTCCATATGAATGCCATATCCATTTGTTTTCTTATGAATTTTCCCATCACCACGACATCTTCCATCTTGGAGATGTCATTGAGATTAATCTTAGCTCCCAGAACCAAACTTGGCTCTTCAACCTTTCTCTTCACACATTTGTTTTACTATTTTTTTGAATAGCCTTTAATTCCTACTAGAGGGTGGTGATCAGTTGTTCGAGGAAGGAACCCCACTGTGAATTTCCTAGGTTAGAATATCGTTGAGGAAACCAAGAGGGGTAGGTAGACAAGGGCATTTACCAGGATGAGAGAGACCACAACTTTGAAACCACTAGAGGGTATAGGAGATGGAGAAGTGCAATCTTTAGCAAAATGTGGGAGGGATTCAGAAAGGGAACATGATGGAGCAGCGGGGGGGAAGGGGGTTTCATAGGCAAGGAGTGTGACTTGGGGAGGATACGAGAGTCAAGGATGGATAAAGTGGATGGGATCATAGGAGGGGCACATAACATGTCAAGAAGAGCATTTTTTGGTGCAGGGAGAGAGGACTGACAGGGAAGTGGTGTTAGAGAGGTTTGATATGGGAATCATGTAGGGTTTGACCATAATTGGAGGCCCTCATAGAGATCCTGTGAGAATTAATGAACTCCACATCAATTTCTAGACAAGAAAGAATAGGGCCCATGCCCTCTACCTAGCCAAGAAAAACCTATACTACATATGTAGAGCCACTATATTATAATAATAATAATAATAATAATATTAATAATAATAATAATTTTATTTTTAAATAATTTTGTCCTTTTAAAAATAAAGTGATTTTTTAAAACTAATTATCTAATTATCATTAATATTTGAAATTGGAAAATAATAATCTTTTATAAATAATATAGAAAGCTGTCATGTACCAACCACATGGGAAATTTATTGAAATCTACATTTTCTTTTTTACCTTTATATCTTAAATGATTTTTCATAACAACCACTTGTTTCGTAACAATTGCTTAATACAACTATTTGCAAATCATAATTTTATATTTCTAATATTTTTATAAAAAAAATGCTCTTTATCAAACTTAGAATTTTTGGCATTTGTGTGATTTTTTTCATTCCTCTTACTGAAATTTCACTCGCAAGAGAAGGGACCCCCACATTCCTTTATTCTTCATGAACCTCATATTAGGGTGTTATATATTCATTCTTTATATTTTTTTTTTCATTATTATCTTTATCTATGTCAAATGGGTGCAAATATGCTATACTCTCCTCATCTTCATCATTAGAAAGAGGAAGCTCATATGGCTCTTGACTCTTACGTCTGAAAGAATGTGCTTATTTCGTCTTAGAATAACATCTTACTTAAGGAAAGATTCATTTAGATGACTTGTTTGATAACAAAAACAAAAAATTAATCTTGTATCTTTAGAACTCAAGATCAAAATCCACTTAATATCCCCTTTTTTAGAAGTACGCTATCTAGAAGACCTTTACTAAGATCAATACCTACACAAATTTGACCATGAGAAAAAAGACCATGTTGAGTCCACTTGACATCTAACTTTAAAAATATACCCAAAGAATTTCCAATATAATTAAAGGCTAAAGGATGATAAAAGAGGAAGAGACATATTTTAGAGCCAAACCTAACCTGTCATTTTGGATACTATCATAGTGGAAGGGTTGAATTTTGGAAACCATGGGGTAATGAAGAGCCCCACTCTTCCCAAAACTAAGGCCCATCCTTAATTTTTTGGTAATCATCATGAGTGTAAAATTGAATTGCAAAGAAACCTTTGAAACATAAAATGATCTCATAAATTTTGGTCCAATTGGAATATGTCCATTTCTACATATCTTTTGACTAGGGTTGGAACCCATTAAACCATCATATTATTGCGAACAATTTAATGGTTGAAAATAATTTATCTACCTTTGTGATTTACCTTTGAAGTCATCATCTAATCCAATTTATCTATGATATAAATACTTATCATGATAGAGGGTTGACCTATTGAAGGAGATATCTTAGATCAAACTGCATCTTCATAAGAAACATGATTTAATGAAGTAGGAAACCTAGATCCCATTGCTTTGCCATGCAAATATGGTGCTAAAAAGAGAATGGAATTCTTGCAAATATTGTAATTAGTAATTTGAGAAGATTCATTTAGTTGTTTGCCTTTGTACATAAGTTGTTGTTGAACAAAGGGTATCCTTTGATGTAGTTCCTAGTTCACCATGTATTTAGAAGAATTTACCCACAGCAATTTTGATCTCTTGTTGAGGGACTTCACTACTATTTGAGATATTACAAAAAAAAATGGACTTGAATTTGTTATGACTTTGATTTCATTGATAAGAACTTTGATCATGGAATATTGTTTTCATGGTTTTTTTTGTTTGTTACAATATAACATAGACTACTGGAATCTTGAAAAAAATAACGAATTAGAGTGGAACTTTGCCTCACCCAAAGAAGAACTTTGATCATGGAATAGTGATTCAGTAGTTTTGGTATATTTCAAAGAAACTTGGATTATTGAAATTTTGAAAAATCAACAAAATTATAATGGAACATTACCTTATCTATGGAAAAAAATATTAGTCAAAAGTTTGAATATGTCCACTTATTAACTCAGTTATTTGAAAGTTGTGTTTGTACGCTTATTAAATAACTCATTGTAAAGTTGTCTTTGTCCACTTATTAATCATTATTTTAAAGAAAGTGAACTCATATGATGTCCATATTTAAAAATTATTATTCCACCATGAACAAAGGACATATCTCATAAAGCGGGGGCACTAGAGTTAGATTCGTACGAGGACTAAACAATTAAGGAGCTTTAGTTCTCCTGCCAATTTTTTTTTATAGAAAATCCCATATTTCATTGAGTCATAGGGTAGGATGTGAGAGTATGTTCACTTACCACATTTAGGGTGAAATTAAATGTTATTTCATGTGGTTGTCTACTATTGCTTAAGAGTGGGGTTGACATGGAGTAGAGTTAACCATCATTAGAAGGTGCATATTAATGATCTAGACTTTAGGGAGAACTCATTGTTAGAGGAAGGGAGCTTACAATAATGATTTTATCTTTACGTCAATATGGCTAGCCACAATGGGGTGGTGCCTCTCATGAGGTTTTTTATTTTGGGAGTCAATTTTGAGTATGACTCCCAAGTATGAAAATACTTGAAAGTATGTCATATCCTTAGAGGCCAATAATTCAATTCTCACTCTTGGAAAATTAAATTGTCACTCTTTGCCACAGTTAATGTCATCTTCTCAACTAGTAAAAATAGAAGAAAATGAATAATATTAAGAGAAATAAAATGTGAAAAAATAAAATATAAGAGAAAATAAGATTAAACTTGTAGAATGCAACCCTTGTATTAAAGATCTCCAAGAGAAATAACAATGTTCATTTGCCTCTTTGAGTGGGAAACCTCTTATAAGTAGAGCTGCAAATATAATTAAAAACACCTCATAAAACATTCCATAACCTTCTAGGTCCGTAAATAACTTCCTTACAACAAAAACCATTACTACTTCTGATCTTGTCTTCAATGGGCACCAACCACATAGTGGACCTTACTTAATAAAGAGGACCCTTTCACCTTAAGTAACTACCCATTCAATTTCTAATGGGATATAGTAGAGCATGGTGATCTTGTACATAAAATTACTAACAATTAAGTACCTAATAGAGATAGGTTAGAGTAGGACCCTAACATGCCTTCCCCCATCAAATGTAGCATTGTCCTCAAGGGAAAAGGTCTGGAAACTGTTTTAGAATCAATATTGGTTTCAAATTGGTGCCTTATGGTTGCTTATATTTCTTAATTTACGAGGCTATCAGTCACTGGCCAACTCTTTCATTGATTGAATGGTTCTCTATCTTCTTGGCTATTTTTCTATGGTTTTTTGGGTCATAGACTTCCAAGGTTGTTTTGAGGCCCTAAACAATGTTTTATGGAAATTTAGGGGACCAGGGCTTGCCATGGAATCACTTAGATCCATTCAAAAGTTGTAATCCTTATATAGTTATTTCCAATGAGATACTATGTTCCCCAAATAGACATTGTATGCAAATGTTATGCCCCCAGGAAGTTGATGTATGAACTAACCACCTCAAGGCTTGCAAACTTTGTGGCACTTCATCCTCTAGGGTTAGGGTTTTCGACCTATAAGGTTATTTATTTATGTTAAAAGGCTATTCTTTTAACCTTTTGCAAATATTTTGTGAATGCATGCAACCGCTAGCTTTATCTCTTCAGAGATAGCTACCACTATTCTATCTAGTTTGTGTTTTGGAATATTCTACTATAGAAGTTGGGTTTTCATTACACTACTTAACTCTTTGTTATATTTCTCTTTGTGTATGTTTTATTTCCACTCTTTCCTTTAATTTCATTCATTGTATAAACTAGATTAGTGGTATCAAAGCAATATCCACCTTGTTGTTTCTCGATGCATATTCCTCAACAAGGTTAGCGTATAAAGAGTTGGGTCTAGAGCTAGTTTGACCTTGGAACAATCAGTCTTGCCAACCCAGGATGGCTTCTAGGTGGAAGAGAAAAATGATAGATCAGGAGATTATATCAATTTATTGCTCCAATAAGCCCTTGAGTGATAAAGGAATTATTTCATGGAATTTGTTTCTCAAATATTTCAACGAATTCCAACAACGGCAAACTCACCTTCGATAAGTGACAATATTGGAGGTATGACACCCTTCAAGGTATAAGTTAACTTAGATACCCCCTTATTGGAAGGAAATATAGATTCACATGGTTTGGATAAATGGTTAAATTTTTTATAAGGATAATACTCTATCCAAAATTTGGTTGACAATGAAAAGATCAATTTCATGCTTCGGAAAGCCCTTCCTGGTATCAAACATTGGTGGGAAATTTACTAGGAGAGCCATAATGAAGATGAGTTTGTGAAATTCAAGGTAGGATCTAATTGGGAATATTTTTTGTTATTACCTAAATGATGAATTATACCTTATAGGGAACTATGATAACCAATACATGAGATGGACAATTTTTCGATAGGAGAGAGACTAGATGGTGCGAGAGTACACCAATATTTTTCATACCTTGAGCTCAAAGTTATGTATGAGTGACTCTGAGTGGCACCTGGTTTTAAAGTATAATAGTGGTATACACAGGTACATCCAAATAGAGATGTATTTATTGAACATTTCCTCACTCAGAGCTGCTTATTGATATGTTGTAAAAATTGAGCAGAATTTGAAGTAGAGGAATAAGTGAGAGTTTAGGTTTGCAAAACCTTTGAAATAGAAGCTTGTAAAAGGCCTCCCAAATTTCATAACAAGGGATAAATAAAGGATATCCAACCTAAATATAACCAACCCAAGTCACAGGAAAACCAAGATAATGAGAATTTGAAAAAGGACACTGGAAATTGTTATGAGTTCCACAAAATCCCATGGCACAACACTAATGAATGCCACTTGAAACAATCATTATTGGTGAAGATTAAAGGAAAATAAATAGACCCTAGCTCTAATTCTTATTCAGAATAGGATGAAGGAAAGTAGATCATCAATGTAGAACTTAGTGTTACCATTGTGTCCACAAAGATCTAACTAGAAGAGCTAGAGGAGCTTGAAGAGGGTGAGCACCTCTTTGATTCATAGATCTGGGTGAAGGGGACCCCGGTACATTAATTTTTGGAAATGGTAGCCAAAATAACTTGATATTAATTTAGGTCATCTATAAATTGAACCTACAAACAATTCCACACTCCTATCCATACACCATTATTTCAGCCATGGATGAGACCTCCATGTCAATGAACCATGTCGCCTAACCTACAACATCAAGCCATTCAAAGATAAGGTATTGTGTAATGTTTCCCCACCCTAATTTTGTGATGTTATTTTAAGACAAGCTTATATATGGAAACAATGTGATGTTTATGAGACTTTTCCCTACAATGCCATTGATAATCTAGGAGGTTAGCCATATAGGATACTAGAAGTAGTTTCAACACTCCAATTTCATAGATCTTAGTAAAACAATGCCAAAAAGAAAATCTCTTATACTATAAAGTTTTTCCTCTTCATAGTTTGGTCAAAATGTGAAAGGAAGGTCATTGTGACCACCACATACTTAGCACAAGGCCTCTTTACATAATAGAATCGAGTGATGAAAAATGTAGGGACATACATAAATATCTTCCTTGGTGATCCTTTACCTAATGGCCCAATATATACTCTCTCTCTTGGATAATGAGGAAATAAAATTTTAGATTCATGAGCACATTCAAAGGGCCAAATTTGACCAATATCATCACCTTTTGGGAGTTCAATTATGTTTGTGCAAAATAAAGATAGGACACATAGACTCTGTATTGATTATATGGCCCTAGAAAAAATCATTGTCAAGAATAGATACACAATCCCCTGGATCGATGATCTTCTTAAGAAACTTAAGGATGTCAAGTTATTTAGTAAGATTGATATAAATTCATTCTAACACTAGGTTCCAATTAAACAAACTTATTTATTAAAGATAACCTTAAAATCTAAAGAAGGGCTTCTTGAGTGGTTTATCATGGCCTTTTGGCTTGCATAATGCTCCAGAAATGCCCATGAGCATTATGGGTGATACCATATAGTTGTTCACAATCTCCTTTATTCTCATCTTCACAAAAGCCTTGACAAAATAGTTGCAACACATTTAACAAGTCCTAGGCACGTGGAAACAACACAAGTTGTATGCCAGTATAGAGAAATTCTCATATGGAATGCAATGAATTCAATATTTGGGATTCATCATAAACTAACATGGGGTGCATGTGGACCCAACCAAGATCCAATTTATTTGGGATTAGTAAACAATGATGACTCTAATATAGATCCATATCTTCTTGTGGCTTGCTAACTTCTACCCAAGGTTCATGTTGGGCTTTTCTCATATCGCTTGGTTCATAAGTCAATTGAGCAAGGGTGGAGCTAAATAAAAATTTTCCTAGTCTAAGTCACAACAAAAATCATTTGAGGATCTAAAACACCACCTCTAGCATGCACCAATTGTCATGCTTCCAAACTAACAAAAACCATTTGAGGTTGAGACAAATGCCTCCAACTATGCTATTGGTGAAGTCCTCTCTCAGGAAGGACATCTAGTGGCCGATCAAAATGAAATACTCTTTGGTAGTATTCAAAGATATCCCACCTATGACAAGGATATGTACTCCATCGTGTAGGCATGTTGATAATGGAAACATTATAGTTTGGTGAAGGAGACAAATATCCATACTAATCATGGGACTTGTAATCCTCGCTTTTCTCTTTAACAAAAATGGTATTTTTTTATATTATATTAAAGTCTAGAAAGGAGCCAAAGAGCTGAAAATTACATTGTTTAGTAAGATCCGAGATCTTAGCCTCTTGCAATAATTTTTTAGATATGTGGAAAAGTTGTTGTAATGAATACTACCTAAATTTATATGCAATCTTGAAGCCCTGCAAGTGCAGATAGCACATAATTGACCATCCTAAAAAAAAATAAGCAGTACATTACAATGTAGCAAAAAATGACACAAAAAACAGTTTTCTTATAACTTGTAATAGCTAGGTCTTGTCTATGAATTTTGGTAGAGAATTTCTTGAACCTTTCTTTACCTGAATGCACCTCTCTATCTTCTTCTTTGGGACCCATATTTTTACAGACTTGTTTATTATGTATGGATCTTGATTGATTGACATATATTAGAGGGGAATTTAATTCCCTCATAGAGAAATGTTGGATAGAGTGAAAGCCCCATTTCATGGAGATATTGCAAGGCAACATCATTACATAAAGGGGCCTCAACATAGAAAAAAAAAGTCTTGCATTGTTGTTATCCCAATTATGTTCTAAATTATCAAATTGTATATGTTGAACAAGACTTCCCAACAATGACCATTTCCCACTGAAGTAATAACGTTGATGATGCCACAAATTAGAGATTTTGCCTCAAATTATTTTCTAAACAATTCATGGTTGAAAAGCATATTAACTTTGAATTTTTTTTCTTTGGCAGGGTGCATCTCAATTTTTATAAGGTCAACGTAGAGTGTATCACCCACAATCATTCTTGCACTGGTTGTAGCATCCTCACTGCCTGTTCCTTTATTAGACAAGGTATGGATTCTTGTGATTGAAATTCAAAGATATGATATTACAGTTATTTCAATGATCATTGAGGAGGATTAATGATGATTTAAGGTGGATTTTTGGCACTAGAAAGTTCTGAGCTCCAGTATTGCAGCAAGAATGCTGCAACTCTTGGGCTACCAACTTTACTTTTATCAACCCAGTAGTTCGTAACAAACTTGGAAGTGTCGGTGTTGTATGCACAAGTACTAGTTCTCACTGGAGGTTGTCACTTGGTTAATCGACCCAAGATCACTAGGAGATCAAGCCAACTTCTATAGATTTCAGACGAAGCTCTATGTGTGATGAGAGGAAAGAAATATTACTCTACACATGCTATTCTAACTGCAAAAAGGAGAAAGACTGGAATGTAAAGCAAAACCTAGTAAGCCCTAATTAAAAAGCTAACTCTACTTTTGCCAAAAACACTATGAACACCATGAAAGAAATGCCATTACCTACTCAAGGAACCATGCTATTTCTAGAAGTAAATAAGCAAAAAACATATTTTTGGATTTTTATGTGTTTTTATGTGAATTCAACATGCATCTAATTTATTGTGTGTAAGTGTGGCAGCGAACAGGTGGCGTTAGAGGGCGGTTTTGGAGCTTGGGAGGATGTAGGATGGTGTGGATGGGTCCTAGGAGGTCTTAGGTGGCCTTCTAGAGGCTTTTCCCACAATCGTCCTTCAAAAGAAAGCCTATAGGAAAAACTATAGGAGGACAAAGGAAAACTACAGGAGGAAAACAGGGAAACTACAGGAGGCCTACAGGAGGAGGCCGAGAGAAATTTTCGTTGTTTTGATGGTGGGAGAGTGGGTGGAAAAGGTGGATGAAGGTTGGAATGAGGTGTTAGGGTGCCTAAGGTCTGCCATGAATCACCAGGAGAGAGAAAGATGATTAGGTTTGCTCAAGGAGAGAGGAAGAAGTTTTATGAAAATGCAGGAAACTAGGGCAGAATTGAGGTGAGGTTTGGGAGACCTGTAGGGCATGGATCAGATGCAGGGTGTGATTTTTGGTCAGCTGGCCTACTTTTGGAAGAGATCTTTACATAGAAACGGATAGTCAACCAAGGAAATCAAGCAACCAATGACATGAGTGCATCTAGGAAAAACAGTCTTGCATTAAAATGGCCTAATCTATGATGTGTGAAAGGAAATGCTGAGAAATGATGTAGGAAAGGAAAGCATGAAAAAGGACTATTGCAAATCAGGAAGTGGACATGATAAAGAAGATCTAAAGAAAAGAAAAACTGGACTATCAACCTACTAAAGAGCTGCAAACACTAGAAGTCCTAGGAATGAGTAAAATCTGTGTTTTTGGGGCAACAAGAGAGTCTTTTCCTCAAATCATGGTCCCAAAGGGAGGAAGAGAGGCCAAGGCATTGTTTCTAGCCTTTTGAATCTTCTTTAATCACTGCTTAACCTGCTACAGAAAGTATAAATGGAAGCAAGCTACTAAATAATCAAAAGCAACCTATTTTTAACCATAAGCAAAATATATCTAATAGCAAATTAATCTACAAACTGAAGTAAAGCATACAAATACAAGCAAAGAGAAGCTTGGATGCTTGGGTTGGGCCCTAACCCTAGAGTTTCAACCCTCTCAGGTAACTTAGTGCTAGCTCAAAAAGGATTCCATCTTCATTATCAAAACTATAGCAAGATTACATGAAGCCGTCACAAAATAATAAGCTCGAAATTTGATCATAGTTTACACAAGAAAAAAAATACGACCCTAGTGAGGCCCTAGGCCTCTCTACTTATACATATAAAGCTACCAATAGTTTCCTTAAAATCAGGGATGCTTGGCTCCCAAAACTCGAGATAACTATCAATCATCTTCCACTTGCTCGGCTACCTTCTAGTGCATGATTCAGCTGCTTGTACTCCGAGCCGAATGAAGAGGAATTTGAAGTGAGGAGTAATAAATGAGGGGGATTCCCTCCTATAAGTCCTCTCCTATGTCTACTTCAGGTTATTGTTGCAGTTTGACCATTAAATCCTTTCTTTGACGTCGAAATCCATCAATAATCTGCATTAAATACATGTTAGACCACATGGCATAATAACTAACTCAACTCACCCTATAAGCATAAATATAATCAGAAAATCATACAATAAGCTAAGAGAATGGTTGATTTGACTAGGTTAGGAGGTAAAATGAGCCCATATAATTACCCATTTATGAGGCTCATCAGAAAGGAGGGGAATTCACCAAATAGATCTTTGTATATTGGAAGTATAGCATGTTTTTTTATGTTACCACAGGAAGCAGTCTATGAGGAAGTCAGGTGGAGGAATATCTTAAAGTAGTTATGGGGGATGTTCAATGCATCTTTGATCATTTATGTGTATGGTAACTCAACAAACAATACACCTTAATTTTACTTTTGATTGGTTGTTTGATTTTTAACCCTTGGAACATGGTATCCTTCTATTTTTGTGAACATATTTTTGAAAGCCCCACTTCTTTTCCAAACAAAACTGAGATGTTCATCAATTATACCTTGTTGCAATGTTGTATTTTCCAATTAAATTCCCTACGGAGTCCCCAATAATTATGTCTTCCTTAATTCCATTTATAGAAATTAATTTCAATCCATTCCATAGAGCTAAACCCTCAACTCCTTTATTGGTAAAATGGCCTAACCCCATGCATATAACAAAAAGAGTCTTCCAGCAGGATTTTTGATCTAGCCTCCTACTCTAGAAGGGACGAAATTTCTTTTAGAAGCCCCGTCAAAGTAAATAATGTAACTTCCCTCTTCTCTTTCCCATTTCTCTATATCATATTGACTTAATATTAGCTTCTAGTTGTGAGTACATTGACTTGTAATTCATGTTAACATGAGGAAATTTATAGAATAACTTCTGTAAAAAAATGGTCGATTAACTGCAACAAATCCACTTGAACATCATATATAATAAGGGAAACATTAATCATGTTGAATACTTCCTTAATTGACCCCAAGTTTGTTGGAAATAATACTAGGGGGGGGTGAATCAATATTTACAAATCAATAACTTTTTCATTTCCATGATCAGATTTATATATGCTACTTCAGTGAAGGGAACTCGCATGTGCACCCAACTGTTCTTAAGGTAACTAGCGTATATCTAGGGAACTTATGATTCAGTTAATTCATCATATGTTGATCTTTAATCAGTGCATCAGTACTTTATTAAACATTAAACAATAATCATGTGCAGTAATAACATAATAAACCATCACACATAAGTAACACACATGAACACCAAGGTTAAAGGTGGTAAACCCAATGTGGGTGAAAACCACCTGCTGCTGTCATCTCTGTCTTCTTTCAATAATAAGAAAATATGTTTACAATCTTGTACTGGTGTAGACTCATACCAGTATGCAGGCACCCACCTGCAGAAGGCTACAACCTGTTGGCATTATGAGACAAGTGTTGTCCTTGATGGCAAATCACACTAATGAAAAATCATAGTGCAGAAGGATAGCAGCAAGGAATTGATGATCAGTCTACAAGTATGAAGAAAAATATATACACGCTGGTTCACTATATACCAAGTCGCGTATACAAGCAAGTTCACTATATACCAAGTCGTGTATACGCAGGTTGGCTATATACCAAGTCGCGTGTACACGCGGGTTGGCTTCAGTAAAAGCGCGTGTATGTGGAAAACTTATCTTTGGTCCATGGCGGTTATTCCTTGGAAGTTGTGCCTATGGTTTTGGACCATGGTGTCTCGACGGACGTGTTGATCCCTAGTTTTGAAGATGATGGTATTGGATTTCTATGGTTTTGGCTCTTGGTATTGAACAAGGCCTAAGGCTATATAAGGAGAAGGAAATCATTAGGCAAGTGTATCTGAAATGTCTTGAATATCTGAAGAAGCATGAGATCCAGTATGCAGGTTATGGGTTGATGATGCATTGCTTGATTTGAGCTAAGGAGGGATCTCACCGGCTGATTGAGAACAAGATCTAAGGAGAGATCGGGATCAAATGGTTTGAAATGAACTATCTTTATGATGCTTACTCTAGATCTACATACTGACGCATGTATTGTTCTATAAGTGTTATGAGTATGACTGATGTCTGGTACAGCTGCAAGTTATGAGAAATTATTTTTAGATCTGTACGCGGGTTGTCTTTGGCAAAAGCGCGTATACACGCAGGTTTGATTCATCGAAGTAGCGTATACATTGTAAAGCTTGATATTTGAAGTTGCAGATGGGTCTGATGGTTATTACAGAGTTCTATGTCTGCTCTGTGTTCTGGTGACGGTGTTGTTAACAGGGTTTCAGTGATTCAGAGGTTGATGATTGTTTTGAGCTTCAATGATAGTTATGGGTCCAGTATGAAAATTGGATGAAAAGTGGCCTTTCAGATTATGTGTTGTGCTTCAGTGTATCCAGTCTGAAAATTGATGAAACGTGGTACCTGGAGGAGAGAAGATTGTAGGCAAGCACCTACGTACTAGTATCTAAGCTAGTACAAAAGCTAAGAGAGATCTTTGGAGCATTGTAGCAGGTAGCAGCGTGTGTACTAGTAAATGGATCGGCTAGTACAAGAGCAAAGGGGGTTGTAGCTCCCGTACTGGTATAAGACTGCACCAGTACAAATATTGTAAAAGGATTTTCTTATTAAGAAGAAGATTGAGATGACTTGCAGCAGGTGGTTTTCACCCACATTGGGTTTCCACCTTATATCTTTGTGTTCATGTGTGTGGCTTTTGTGTGATGATCTGTTCTGTTATACTGCACCTGTTTACTGTTAATATGGTTAATAATGTTCTGATGCATTTACTGAAGATAAGCTAACTGAATCATAAGATTTCTGGATATACGCTAGTTGCTTTAGACACAGCAGCGTGTACACGCGGGTTCACTTAACTGAAGTAGCGTATATGTTTTTAAGCATTGAAAAAGTTTTAATGATCTGATAATACTGATTCACCCCCCCCCTCTCAGTATTATTTCCAAAAATTGGTATCAGAGCAGGTCCTTTGGTAGAAGCTTGATCGCTTGAAGGAGATCCGTGGAACAATGGGAAAGAAGCTTAAGAAGAAAGCTCATAAGAAGAAGAAGACATCTCAGAAGATCTATGACAGTGGGAGAGTCGATTAGGGATTAGGTATAAGAAGCTCTTCAGATTCAGAATCAGATTCCGAATCATTATCAGGTATGAATGTGTTATCCTCTGATGTTCCTACTATATTTCCTTGTGAAAGTGATGGAAGTGATAGTGAAACTACTGAACATGCTTTTATGGGTGAGCAAGAAAAGTATCAAATAGAGGCAGTATTTAGAAGGCTTACAGACAAAGATAAAGATCAACAATATCTATTGAACAAAAGGGAATGTGCTTTCAAAGAAGAAGTTACCAAACTAAAAGCCCAACTAGAAGAAGGAAACAAGGTAAGAAAGCTACTCAAGGACAAGGAAGACCAATGTCAAAAATTGCAGCATGAAGTGACATCATTAAGAAAAGAAGTCAACGAAAGAAGCACAACCATCAAGAAACTCAAAGATAGATCCAGCTACTATGAAAATCTTGAAGCTACAATCCTCTCACTAAAAGAAGATCTTGAAGAATCAAAGAAGCAGAATACAGATCTACTCCAAGCTATTGCAAAACAAGAAAACGAAGTCACCAGCTTAAAATCTCAACTAGAATGTGCCTTCCGAGTTCGTCAAATGCAGCAGGATCTGAATGAAGAACAAGGAAAGGAGATTCTCAAACTAAGGGAACAAATGGAAGAAGGAAGGGAAGCTGAAGAATATTTGAAAAAGCAATCTCTTGAAAAGGAAGAACAACTTCAGGTTGAGGTAAATATCTTGAAAGGTAAATTAGAAGAAAAGGATAAACTTTTGAGATTTCAAGATAGTACTAAAGCCTTGGATGATATTCTTAGTAGTCAAAGGTCTCCTGCTATCAAAACTGGTCTTGGTTTTCATGAATCTGTTGAAGGTGAATCTAGCTCACAAGGTGAGGCAAGGAACTCTAAAGAGAAAACTAAAATGATCAACAAGGAGATGAAAGGTCAACAATCAAGGAAAGAGACTCCTCAAAGAAAATCTTTTACTCCTCCTATGAATAATGTTGAATGTTATGTATGTCATAATCTTGGACATGTTGCAGCTAGATGTAGAAGAAGAAGGGTTCGAGACCATCATGCAGAAAGATCATCACACTCAAGGTACTTTAATGGATATTGCTTTGCTTGCAATATGTTTGGTCACAAAGCTGATGATTGCTACAGGAGGAATATGAAACATGTAAGATGTTATGCATGTAAAAAGCTTGGACATATAGCAAAGGAATGCAGGAACAAAGGATGGACATCACACCCAAAGGAGAAAACCTCATCACACTTGAAGATATGGAGGAAGAAGGAAGTATAGTCAGCACAATGTACTGAGACACAGCACAGCACAGACATATCAGACTTAGGGGGAGCTGAAAGTGTAAAACTTCAGCGCTCTGAATCTCATACGCAAGTTCCTTAAAGGGAAGTCGCGTACATACGCGAGTTAGACACTGCAAAGTCACGTATATGTCAGTCTGAGGAAAAGCAGTGGGGACAGGATCAGAAAAAGGATCTGATATGATTCAGTCTATTATTTGCTCTATTGGTTACAGTCTGCTGAGGATGTGTGGAAACGTTTTGTTACTTGTATGATGTCTAGAAGTGTTTTGATCCTAACTTGAGGATGATGATGTTGATGCTTATTGCTGATATATGCATGATCAGATCTAACAGATGGCACTGGTTGAGGGGGAGCATATGCCTTTAGTAATTCATCGTTGGCATTATGGTTAATAATCCTTGGTGATGATTCTTATATGGCTAAATGATATATCTTGCTATGATATGATGTTGTGAGTTGTCTATGATAAACTCTCATATGATTCTTGAAGCTACATAGTAGATGTTCAGATCAGATTTATGGTTGATCCTTTGATGATGCTTACATGGTGATCTTCATAAGGATAAGGAGAAGTACAAAGCTTGAATACACATCTTCCTCACTTGATGATGAGTCACTCATATACTGTTGTTGTCATATGCATAAAGATCATACAGTTATGATGCAGGCACTCTTGTGGATAAGGATTGTTGCTTTGTCAAATGAGCTTGAGCTCAAGATACATAGTGCTGATACATGGATGACTACTCAAAGTTGCTTTGTTGGAGACATGGTGATGAGTTCATATCTATATGATGATAGGTTGATACTTACATATGTTGATTGATGCAGATGTTCCCAAGTAATGATACTTGGATCATGTAGATCTTGACGTTGATGTAATGGCTATGGTGGTTTCACATGTAATGTGAATGATTTCATGATGATGTTTAAAAGGAGGAGTTGACATCTATGTTCAGACATACCTTGTTGCAGGACATTTACAGGTTGCTGATATGAAAATGGTTGTACGTGAGTTTCATAAGGCCTATCCGCGTATATACGCTTGTTTATGTGGATGCAGACGCGTATATGGAGTTTTGAAGGAAATCAGCAGGGACAGATGTTGGTTGCAGAAAGTCTGATATGGGTCCGACAGAGATCATCTGGCACAGGTTCAGGGGGAGCAGATAATCTTCCAATGATGCATTGTTGGCATTATCTTAAAGCTTTTGGTTCTAGTTCACATTTGTTGTTGGTTTCAAGTGGAACAAAGGCGAAAGGAGAACAGAAGGATCTCTTGGTTGCTGATCTGAATGGTGATTATCAGATGTTGCTGGTGACTTTCATAAGTCTTGGTCTAGTTCTTTCGTCTCTATGTCATATATCTCTTTTGTGGTATCTCTTTCATGGTGTCAAGGTCATGTAACGGCCTATTTTGGTTTCCCCACTATGCCTGGGATGATTGATGCAATGTGATTGGTTGTCATATGTAAACTTTTAATGTATCCCCACTTGGTTGGGTGGATGAGTCAATTTTTGTATATCCTCACTTAGTTGAGAGATGGATGAATGTATGAGTCTTTGGTGATAGGAAGGTCTTTTATGATGTATAGAGTCATGTTCTTCTTGAAGAACATCTTTTGCAGATCTTGCCTACAGTCAGGAAGAGCATGAACAGCACACTTCAGCAGTACAGAGACTCGGCATGTACTCAGGGGGAGCATTGACAGATTGGTACACTTTGGCATATACAAAGGGGGAGATCATTCAGAGATTTTAACAGATACTCAGGGGGAGTATGGACAGCGAAATGTTCAGCAAAGGAAGAGAACATCTTGGTCCACCCTTTGCCCTTGATGTCAAAGGGGGAGAGTGATTTGGTTTTGTTGCCATCGAGTCCAAAGGGGGAGATTGTTGGCATTATGATGCATGTGTTGTACTTGATGGCAACCATCTCATAGAAGAATATCTCACTTATGTATAACTGGATGAATCTTCAGAAGAGATGTCAGATGTGACTGATGGAGGACAGCTCAAAGGAATCAGATGATAGTTCTAAGTGTAACAAGGCAGCTTTGCCATCAAGTCCAAAGGGGGAGATTGTTGGCATTATGAGACAAGTGTTGTCCTTGATGGAAAATCACACTGATGACAAATCATAGTGCAGAAGGATAGCAGCAAGGAATTGATGATCAGTCTACAAGTATGAAGAAAAATATATACACGCTGGTTCACTATATACCAAGTCGCGTATACAAGCAGGTTCACTATATACCAAGTCGCGTATACGCAGGTTGGCTATATACCAAGTCGCGTGTACACGCAGGTTGGCTTCAGTAAAAGTGCGTGTATGTGGAAAACTTATCTTTGGTCCATGGCGGTTATTCCTTGGAAGTTGTGCCTATGGTTTTGGACCATGGTGTCTCGACGGATGTGTTGATCCCTAGTTTTGAAGATGATGGTATTGGATTTCTATGGTTTTGGCTCTTGGTATTGAACAAGGCCTAAGGCTATATAAGGAGAAGGAAATCATTAGGCAAGTGTATCTGAAATGTCTTGAATATCTGAAGAAGCATGAGATCCAGTATGCAGGTTATGGGTTGATGATGCATTGCTTGATTTGAGCTAAGGAGGGATCTCACCGGCTGATTGAGAACAAGATCTAAGGAGAGATCGGGATCAAATGGTTTGAAATGAACTATCTTTATGATGCTTACTCTAGATCTACATACTGACGCATGTATTGTTCTATAAGTGTTATGAGTATGACTGATGTCTGGTACAGCTGCAAGTTATGAGAAATTATTTTTAGATCTGTACGCGGGTTGTCTTTGGCAAAAGCGCGTATACACGCAGGTTTGATTCATCGAAGTAGCGTATACATTGTAAAGCTTGATATTTGAAGTTGCAGATGGGTCTGATGGTTATTACAGAGTTCTGTGTCTGCTCTGTGTTCTGGTGACAGTGTTGTTAACAGGGTTTCAGTGATTCAGAGGTTGATGATTGTTTTGAGCTTCAATGATAGTTATGGGTCCAGTATGAAAATTGGATGAAAAGTGGCCTTTCAGATTATGTGTTGTGCTTCAGTGTATCCAGTCTGAAAATTGATGAAACGTGGTACCTGGAGGAGAGAAGATTGTAGGCAAGCACCTACGTACTAGTATCTAAGCTAGTACAAAAGCTAAGAGAGATCTTTGGAGCATTGTAGCAGGTAGCAGCCTGTGTACTAGTAAATGGATCGGCTAGTACAAGAGCAAAGGGGGTTGTAGCTCCCGTACTGGTATAAGATTGCACCAGTACAAATATTGTAAAAGGATTTTCTTATTAAGAAGAAGATTGAGATGACTTGCAGCAGGTGGTTTTCACCCACATTGGGTTTCCACCTTATATCTTTGTGTTCATGTGTGTGGCTTTTGTGTGATGATCTGTTCTGTTATACTGCACCTGTTTACTATTAATATGGTTAATAATGTTCTGATGCATTTACTGAAGATAAGCTAACTGAATCATAAGATTTCTGGATATACGCTAGTTGCTTTAGACACAACAGCGTGTACACGCGGGTTCACTTAACTGAAGTAGCGTATATGTTTTTAAGCATTGAAAAAGTTTTAATGATCTGATAATACTGATTCACCCCCCCCCCCCCCTCTCAGTATTATTTCCAACACAACAATCTCCAGCTTCTACTGGAAGGGAGCTACAACACCCTAGCTCTTGTACTAGCCGATCCATTTACTAGTACGTAGGCACTTGCCTACATAAGGCTCCAACCTTCACTCATTTTCCAGCTACTACTGGAAGGGAGCTTCAACCCCCTAGCTCTTGTACTGGCTGATATGTTTACCAGTACATAGGCACCGGCCTACAAAAGGCTACGACCTTCTCTCTTCCTCCAAGGACCACGTTTCATAAATTTTTAGACTGGATACTCCTAGAACACAACACCACAATCTCAATGCCATGTTTCATCCAATTTTCATACTAGACCCATCAACAACATTGAAGCTCAAAATCATAAGTCCAATACAACCATCAAATACATCTACATCACCTAATAATTGAAACTCAATCATCACTCTCTAAATCAACCACAACTGAATCAATCAATCATTGACAACCCATGAATCTCTGACACAACTGAATCAAACAATTACTGAACCTCTGACACAACTAAATCAACCATTCATTAAAACAGCAACAATGATATGTTAGACCAATCATCCTTGATCATCAAGCTTTTCTTTTGCATACGCTACTTGGAAGAGCCAAACCAGCGTGTATATGCACCTTCGCCAAAGCGAACCAGTGTATAGATCTGTAAACACTTACTTATAACTTTGCTGCAATTCCCGACTTCAGACATACCTAGATCATAACATTTACAAAATTAAACATGTGTTAGTATAGATCTAGACTATCCATGATCAAACCTCATAATGATAATTCATTTCAGGCCTTATGATCCTGATCCATCATCCATCATCAACTAGATAGGTGCATCCTTAGTTCAGATCAAGTAAAGCATCAGAAACCCATAACCTGCATATTTCATCTAACACTTCATAAGATATTCAATATTTGCACACATTGGCCTAATGATCTTCTCCTCCTTATATAGTTTTAGGCCTTTCTCAATACCTTGGACCAAAACCACTTAGGACCAATACCTTGGACCAAAACCTTGGTTTTCCAACATGTACGCGCTTTTTCTTATGTGAAAGTGCATGTATATGTATACGCTTCTTTTTTTCTGTTAACCCGCGTGTATACACTACTTGGACAAGGTGAACCAGTGTATACTTCTTAAACTACTCTCTTTCTTCAACCTTTGGAGTCTAATCTATAATCCTTTGTTGTTAATCTGCTGTACTGTGAACTATCATCTGAGTGAGTTGCTATAAAGGACAACACCTGTATCATAATGCCAGTGTATATTACTTTTGAATTGATTCCTTTGAGCTGCACTGCATTTTGTCACATCTGTAAACACAACTGCCATGCATTCTGTCACATCTGATATTTCTCCTGTAGATTCATCTCGTTACCATATACAAGTGATTTGTTCTGCTACAAGTGGATTTCCATCAAGTACAACACATACATCATAATGTCAACAAATTTGTGGCACTAACCATAATTATTAACTCTTGTGGGAACACATCTTCTTCCTGGCCACAATTATATAAAAATGACCCTTACTTCATTACCGCATGGTAGACGTTGATCATAGACAAAAGAGGTTCCATTATTCCACGTCTAGGAAGTGCTAACCTAGGCCACCGTTGTGTTCTTTCAAGTAGGGAATTTTGGTGTGGAGAATATAGTATAGGTACTTCATAAGTATTTCTACTAGCCAAAGCTTCAACGAAATCCATTGGATTATTATAGTGTGCACTACCTGGGTCATTTCTAAACCAACCATTAAGAAGTAGGGGCTATACACACCTTTAAATACCCCAAACAAGCCCTAAGAGTCAGTCTCCATGGATTACATGTTAGGTTTTACTTCCACCAAGCATGGTAACAATTGTGTGTTTGTGGTTGTTGATAGATTGTTTGAGATGGCCACTTTGGCACCATACAAGAAGAGTAGCATAGCCTAATCCACTTCTAAAATCTTCTTTAAATGTGTTTGGGGTTCATTTTGGATACCTCAAACAATTATTTCAAATAGGGTCAATAGGTTCCTCAATACCTTCTAGTCTAGCCTATGGTCTCTCATGGATACCAATTTTACCAAATCAACTGCTTTTCATCCCCAAATAGGTGGACTAAGAGAAGTGGTATACAAGATGATTGTGCATATCTTACACATGTTCAACTCCAAGAATACATGTAGATGGGAGGAAATAACTCCATATGTTCAACATAGATATAACCGATTTCACAAATCCCTCCACAACTCTATTGGTCACAATCCTTTTTAGTTGTGCTTGGGGTTCCAAACATTGGCCCCAATTGATGTAGCTATTTAACCTTTGTTCCTCAGTTCACATGTTGGTAAAATAAGTTATGGAGGGGTTCCTCTTCTATTGCTACATTGGATAGTGCGGTATATCCATTTCCTCCCAAACCCCTTAAATAATGCAATCAAATAAATCCTCATTTTTCATGCCAACTTGATTTTCCTCACCATAGGAATGCTAGTTGTCTTGGCTCTACCCAAGAAAACCAAGTGATCCTCAAAGATCAATTAGACTATTTTGGTATGTTTTAAAAATTCTTATGTCAATATCATCACATGTACATTTAGTAGGATGATTATCAAATCCATTTCACCAAACCAATCTCCTATCAGCACAAAAGTAGAACAACCTGTATCCCTTCTATCGATTGCACCCTAGAGTTCACTACATTTTATGAACTTGTATTGACTTCTGGTTCTTGGTGCAATGACTTAATAGTCCATTCACTAATGAATTTCTGCATTGCACGAGTGCCTAATAGAATATGGTGCACTGTTGTAGAGTTATTTTTTATAAAAATAAAAATAAAATAATAGTGCACTTAGTACAAAATGTGCACCAATGTGTATACTACTCGATAGCACCAGAAAAGGGTTAAATTTAAGAAAATATCGATCGTAAAATTCATTTTCCCTAGTCCGATGATATATTATGACAACACACTGGTGCTAAGCCAGTACAATAGCACTCCAATGCATAAAAAAATATAGCACACCATTGTGGGATTTTAAACATAAAAAATAGCATGCACTTATTATATTATATGCACCGGTGTTGTTAATTGAACTAAACGCCCCGATATTTAATAGAGAGTGGTGCACCATTGTAGGGTTGTTTTTTTGTTCATATAAAAATAATGGTGGCTACCTATATAAGGCACATTGGTGCTTATACTACTCGATAACACCAAACAAAGGTTAAATTTAAAAAATGTCAGTAGTAAAATTCATGTTCACCATTCCGTTGCTATATTCCCATGACGCAACAATGTTGTTCATGTATTTAAATACCCCGGTGTGTAACTAGCAAGAGCACCATGAGAGAAAAAAAAGTGGTGCACTTAGGAAATAATACGCATCAGTGATGTGACAAGAACGTACCAGAACAAGGTGAAATAAAAAAAACCTACCAGTCATAAATTACATTTTTACCATTTTGCAGTGCTATAGATCTCTCAAGAATTTATGCTACTCTTGCCTCTATCAAACACCCTATCATTGGTGCTTCCCTTTCTCACCATCCTTCCAACTGGTGCTTAGTGTGTGGCTTTCGAATTTTCTCAAACGGTGTTAATTTTTTTTTTTTCATTTACGTGTCAACCATGCCTCCTCTTGGAAAGGCATTGTGCCTCTTTGTGCCAAAGTGTTTATTTGGAATTTAATCCATTGATCCTTCAAATAGAGGCCATAAGATTTGGATGGGATTCTACATTGTAATGCTTCCATGGATAAGCTGGCCATGTATGCCAAATGAGTCTCTTTTTCCTACAGCTACCTCCTTAGTATTTCATTCTCATTCTCCAGGTGGCTTCTTGTGATGGCTTCTCTATGTCTAAGAGCACTCAATTCCCTGCCCATTTCCCTGACTTTGTTTTCCATATGGCCAATATCCTCAACTCCTTTGGACTTGGCTATCTGCATCCACCTATGCATTCTCACTCTTTCTTTTTCTAATTCGAAAAACAATGGAATTGCAAATTTCTATGGGATTATCTTGCATTCCTCAAGTAGATTGTAATAGGAGGCAAGATTAGGTTGGGGGTTAGGTTCTTGTACCTCTTGTGCTTCCTCCTTCACCTCTGGCTATCCTCCTATCTTTTCCTCAAGTTTTTGTGTCTCCTGTAGTCTGGACAGTGTCTCCTGTAGGACTGTTTTAGCTTCTTGTAGGTCTGGTTTGGGGTCTTGTAGAACTGCCTTTCCCTTCCATCTAGAAGATCTTGGAGTCCCCCTTTCATAGGTTATAGGTGTCTTGGAACATCATTCTTTCACCTTGGCAGATGGTGAATCTTCAATGGTAATGGGAATCTTGAGGAGGGCTGAGGTTTTCCTGTTTTAATTCTTGTGCTCTTCCTTGCCCTGAAATACATGGAGGTTTTTCTTTTCCTCTTCTGCTTTGGCATGACTAGTGTACTGAGGGTAGTGAGGGTAGTTGCTACTTATCATTCCCAAGGTTTAGGGGACTCTTCTCTTTGCTCTACCCTCTCTGCCTCCTTTTCTCCCTCTTCTATCTCTTTTTCTGTCTCTTCAACTTTTCCCTCCTCTGTTTCTTTTCTTTCCTCCTTCCTTTCTTGCTCTACTATGTCACCACTAGCTTCATCTTCTCCTCCTTGCTGTTCTTCCTCCTCACTGACAGCAGGATTGACATCATAGTTTATTTCCTTTATGTCATCCTTAGCTGTCATATTTCGGAAAACTTCCCATGCTATAGGGAGTGTAAAGGTATGGAGGGCTTCCTCTACTAGGATTTTGATTAAGCCATGGTGAGCTAGATGATGTGAATTTCCTATTTGTACCTTGGTGCTGGAGTCAATGAGGGACTGAAGGAGAAAGTAAGGGATACTGAGCTTTTGAGGTGTTGGGGTATCCATGCCATATACCATGTCATGGAGGATTCTAAAATGATATCCATAGACAATGTTGTGCCTCCCCTCACAAGAAATTTATTTGATCACTTGGTAGCTAACCTCATCTGAGGGATATGGTATACTAGCCCTCCTAATTCCATTTTTGTCTTCAACAGGGGTTTCATTATCTTGGAAAAATTTCTTCTTGGCAGCCTGGCCAATTGGTTTCTCATCTTTACTCCAAGGCAGCCCAAGAGGAAGGGTGGTGACCCTACTAATGAATTCAGGGGTTATTTCAATGGAGAGGCCTCTAATTTTTATAGTAGCATGATTTCTTGTGTGAGGGACCAAAGAGAGAGAGAAAATTCTTGGGCAATTTCATCATCAAACCCTCTAAACTTCTCAAAGAAATTCATCCAGTTTTCCCTTGTAAATATGTCCACCACTTGAGGATGTGCATGGAGTCTAGTGGAGTTAGTAGGCTATTTTCTCATAAAACCCCCTGTCATACTTCCTGTACTCCTTTGGAAAAACCAAATATGGAGGTGGAGACAAAGAATTTTGAGAAAAACTGAGAAACAAAGGAGACTGTGTTTTTTTTTAAACAAACATAAAAATTTTATGTATCTCCTACCCTCTTAAAGACTCGTTTTATCTTCAATTTGAGACCACTATTTCACATTTTGATATATAATCAGAGGGAATTCATGAACCTGTTGAAGCCCCGAAAATCGTTGTATCAACATTGGGGGATAACCACCCGGTCCGGACCATAATACAGCTCCTTTTTCGTTTGGAATGGTGGCTCCGACTGGGGATAATGGGACCAGTTTCCTAGCAATGGATAAACGGGATGAATGAATGATTGGTTGACTAATCTAATGATAGGCGAATAACTTAATTTATCAGCGAAATAAAAGAACTACTACTAATCCCAGGAACTATTGTACTTTAAAGTGTAGCGCTTAATGATCTATGTTTATAAACAGGCATGTAGATGACTCTATTTAATAAACATAGACTTTTATTCATTCAAGGATTACTTTGCTTAAATCGTTAAACAAAGGGATTAGCGCAATATTGCTACACTTATATATCATCGACACATATACGATCAAAGGAAAAGCATCCCATAAACATCCAATAGTGGAGGGAATAAAGAAATGTTGTTAAAACACATACATATATTCGATAATAGCAAAGGCAATCAAATAACAATTCATATGAAAAGAATGAATTTAGACATAGATAATAGTACCATATGAGCTGCTAGTCACTCCTAATATCAATCGCTATTTGAAATTCTTCTTCCAACGCAGAAATACTTTCAAACAAAGACAGTAGTGCACATTTGCATAAAAGCTTCCTTGTCAAAATTAGAATAACTGGTCCAGTTTTATAAAAGAATATGGTTGAAGTACAGTAGTGCAACTTCAGTCTTTAAGTCAAGTACAAAACTTTACGACCCTTTCCAAAACAATGAAAGGGTCTATAAATACTTAATTAAGCTAACTATCTATGAAACTGAAATCCTACTTTATTGGTATCAATTGATTTTGAACATATTCTTCTCAGCAACCTAGCAGTCGACGGCATGAATCATCAAGTAGGTTGTTTGCCTTTAATCCTGAGCTGACTTATCGCAAGCATCGGCTCCACTTCGGGCGGTCTGTTGAGGCGAGAGTTAAGCTGGGCGGCATAGGTGGCATCCTGAATATCGGGGATAATATACCCGATTGCATTTGTAAGGCATTTGAGGGCGGCTCTTTGACTGTGTGGTTTTACCAAGAAGAACCAATAGGTGTCCCATGTTAAACTGTTAATTCCAGCAATTAATCTCCCCTTTTCCTCTAGATCTAGATAACATGATTGCTCCAATGTTTTTATCGTTGTCAATTTTCCTGGAGTGCATTGGGAAATCATGTTTGACAAGTAGAGAGTATTATTAACCAATTCAACCAAATTGCTTGTAGTTGATTTGCACCTTGAAATTTCCCTCTCTGCTTTCATTAACTGGGACTGCCATTCTGTAAACAATATATCTTTATGTGACTCTAAAATTCTTGTTAAATTCGCCGCTTGTCCCTGATCAGTATCTTGCCAGTCAAGAAATGCAGCTATCGTTTCTTCAGCTTGATCCAATTCCGCTCTAGCCTTTTCTGTTTTTTCACTTATTGATGCCGTCAATTCGCATAGTGGTTCCGCCTGGCCGATTTGTTGACATAGAAGCTTGATTTGGGCTATTAATGTCGTATTTATCTGTAGTGCCTCTACTCTGAATTCAGTTATTTGTGGAACGCCCTTTGTCTTCTCAAGCTGTGCTGATAGTTGAGCAATCTGCTCATCTTTTGTTTTCAGCATTTGTTCTTTTGCTGTCCTCAGTTGTGCCAAGGCTTCAGACAACTCTTTCTGCTTCTGGATTGCGCTGTGATCAATCCTTTGTTTCTCTGCCTGCAATTGTTGAGTTAATTGATTATTTACTTGTTGTTGTGTCAACAATTGCTATTCTGCCTGTTCCGCTTTCTGCTGTGCTTCTATTAGCTGTACCTGCAATAAAAAGATTTCCTGGTCTTTTGTTTTCAATAAAAGACTCACCTCTGATGCTTTGTCTATTGTTGCTGCCGAATAGGCTCCAGCATATTGTGATAGTTTTGTTAGGTCATCAGAGGGGTCAAATTCCTCCTTCCAAACCACATTGCCCGTGACCGTCTGTTCTGGAAAAAGGGAAGGTTGATCAGTCCTTCTTCTCTTCCCCTGTCATTTTACTACATCTTTATGCCTTGGGCTATAGAAGACATCCAAGGGAGGAATCTCTTCTACCTGCAAAATGATTTGATCGGAGGGGTCCTTTGGTATTATTTCTACTTCCTTTGAACTGGGTAGGCCGCTGGTTCCACTTGGAACCTGTTGTGAAGTGGTTTCCTGTGTGTCTGCTGCTTTCGAAGTTTCGGTGTCCTTTGAACATTCCAGACTACTGATAATAGAATCAAACTGCTGCCATTCCTGGAGCAGTTTTGGATCAATATGAGTATCCACATTTACTTCTATGTTGCTCTGCTTCTGCTCTTTAGTCTGGGTCTCCTCCCGCACTTTCTCCTGCTCTTTAGTCTGAGTTTCCTCCTGTGCTTTCTCTTGTTCTTTTGTTGTAACTAGAGGTTCCTTTGAATGTTGCCGTTCAGGCTCGCTTGATGCTATTGTTGGGGTTGTTGCTAACAGATCTAGAGGCAGAGTTTGCAACCTCTGTTCTCTAAGTCTGTTGAATTCAACCAACCCTTCATCTTGATATTTCATTATGGCTAATGACTTAACCTGCATTATTGACTCGGCTGAGGAGAACAGGTCATCGAACATATCTTCTTTATGATCAAACTTTGCCAATTTGGCCTGTTCAAGTGCATTATAGGCGACTTTGTTGGGATCAAATTGCCTATTAGGGAGAGTTGCTAGAGTTAATGATTTTATCTTTGTAGCTTCTTTCTCTACATGTTTGAAGTCGTGCAACGTATAGACACCACATCTCAGAGGAAAAGAGGGCCAGACCTGCTTCTTATTTTTCTTGAGAGTCTGTATAACTCCCTCGGCAATGATCTGATAAGCTATTTCCCTCGCCAACAATTTATCAGGTATGTACAAAGGAAGGACATGAGGTTCGGCTTGGCTACCGAAAAATCTTATATAAGTGAACTTTTCCTCCCCGAACCATCTTCCTATTGATGTTAAATCAATCCCGGCTTGGTAGGAAATCTTGGGAGTAGGTTTATCAAAAATAGAGTAATGAATGGGTAACATAAATCCATTGCAGACTTGGTATAAATGGTGCTTATAAGAAGATTTCCACAATTTCTGATGGTATATGTGAATAGGCATGGGGTCTTGTGATGTCCACCTCCAACCGAGCACGGGAAATTCAGAATTAAAACACAGGGTATCTAGAATATAGGCACTGTAGTAGAACGGGGGAATTAACCTTTCAGTAATGCGGGTCTTGTTTCTAGAATCAAGAACAGTTGTTGCTAGTTTATCTGACGGTATAGTTGCCCAATCCATTATTTCACTGTTACACGCCGCTTCCATCAAGGGAACCATTTCTATAGTGAAATTAGAGGAATCGTGCAACCCCCACAATCTACACATCATTATCCCAGCATAACAATAAGGAGAACATAGGGAATCAACAGAGTACTTACCGGAAGATTCATGCTTGTGTTTTGCCGGATTTTGTCTCCAATCCGGATGGGTTCGAATTCAATTTTGTTTTCTTTTTGGAATTTCTCCAAAAACGCCTTGTTGTACTTCTTCTCTGGCTCAGGCAAATGATACATTTGCCTTAAATCATTAGCCTTGAATGAACCGAAGATTCTCCCATCTCTGGTGCAGAAAATTCTGTCTGTGATTGGAATTTCCTCAATTGCCCACCTCACTACATCCGTATATGGGAGAATTTGTTCCCAAGCTGCTATCCGATGAAGGAAGGATTCGGCTAAGTCCTTTAAAGTACCATCAGATTTCCGAGTCGCATCTGTCGTGGCTTGTACTGTTGTCAGTTCAGGTTCTTCGACCTCAATCAAATTATAGGTACTTTTCCAAGTAGTTTTGCTGAGACCAAAACATGTAGTATCAGATATCAATCCTTTCTTTTTATTTGTTGGATCAGCGATGGCTTGTCCTGTGGCTGGCACAGTGGAAGCGACTGTGGTTTTCTTAGACTTCTTCCCCATTCTGCTTGAGTTTTCTGCTTTGGAAGAATTCTGCACAGGAGTGAAAATAAGCATAACACAGAGAATTGGTAGTGAAAATCAAATATGAGCGAGATATATTGATCAATGCGTGATGAGGAATTAACTTTAAAGTGGCTGCGGATACAATCTATGAGAAGATTTTAGGACTTACTATTACATTAAATGGCCGTTTAAAACCTGCCAATCCTTTAAATGCCCATCATATCATTAATCGGTCGAATGATTTGTTTAAGCGTGCCTTGGATGTTTTGGCGGTTGAGCGCAGGTAAATCACTGTTCGACAGATAAGGTCTTTAATATGAATTAATCGTAATATCCCTCTGTTTTAACGGCTTTTTTGAAGTTTGCACTTTTGGCTTTATCGAAATCGGGCATCGGGGAAAACTTAAATCCTTATATTGACACCTTTAGAAATCCCCAATCGCCGATAGCGATATCGCATCGCATCGGGAGTATGGGAACTTTACGAATGCATGGATGGTATATCGCCGATCGCCGATAGTGATATCGCATCGCATCGGGTGTATGACCTGGGGTGCTTTAAAAACATGCATAGTATATCGCCGATCGCCGATAGCGATATCGCATTGCATCGGAGCGAAAGGAAGGGGAAAACCAATGGGCCTTTAAAGTATGCCTCCTATGTCATTGCGATATGCGATCTTGCGATCGCTTTATCGCAATGATAAAAGATTGATTATTTATATTATAAGGCCAAAATTGGTTCGTCCAAAAGGTTTTTTATAATGTTTTCATTTTGTTTTCAGACCTTTTTTCAATAATACAATGTTGATACCAATCAAAACTAAAAGGGACCCATTTCATATGATAGTTTTTTGTGAATAACAATGATATGAAATGGGGGGTTGTTGTAGAGCACAAAAATTGGCGATTTGCTGGAAGAAACAGTTATCTCTGTAAAGTATGGAAATACTTAAACTTTTTTTTTAAAATAGAGTTCTCATTAAAGGGGAAAATTCTAATATAACTAGGTATATATGCATTCTAAATAAAATGAATCTATCTTTGTTAATTTCCTCTGTTGTTTAAAATTAGATACATTCTAAGTTTTAAATTGGCCTTTATTGGTTTATAATGATAAAACAGAGAACCTTTCCAAATCAACTTTTAGAATTGACTCCTTTGTCATAGGTAGAGCCTCTGCTTCCAGCAAACGTTCATAGTTTCGACAGGGATACCTTTAAACCATATTATTGTCCATTGTCCCATCCATTTAAGAGTGTGATTAACAGAATGAATTCAAAACATGTTTTCATATTTTGTATTTCCTTTCTTTTTTTGTTATTTGCTAAGATAAAAAGCCATTGTCCTGGTTTGGTGGCCAGCTATTGACAATGCCATTCACTGGTAGTAATCTAACCGAACAAGCTGGCTCGTGATGAGACCCCTTGTCTTATAATTCTAAGCCATTACCCTGTTTTGGTATGCAGTATTGGTAATGTCGGTTAAACTATTTCCCTATGAGCATGGTAAGCAGGCTTGTAATAAGACCTCTTATCTTTAATATCAGATATTTTAGAATTACACTCTGAGTAACCATAAACTTTGGTGAATGGGATGGACAATTTTCTCCTTAAGAGTAAATGGATGACAAGGTAAGAGTTAAAGATGCTGAAGTTGGATTAGTTTCTGTTTTGATATTGATAACCTTTTTGTGACCAATCTGAAAACATAAAATGATTTACAATACTTCTAAACTTTGAGAAGGGTTCACAAAAATTGAAGTGTGGTTTTGGAATGCAATTATACCTAGTTTCCTAGAAATTATCCCTCTTGTGTAAGACTTCTATTATTTTAAAAGTAAATATCATCACTTGAGCAACTTTTAAGTACAGCAAAAGGTCAATGGAAGATACCTTACAACTTTATTTTCTAATGGTCCTACAAACTACAAAACTCTATTAAACTAAAAAGGAGAAGGGGTTACCTCCTCAATTAAAGAATTTCTTTAAGATAAGGCCATTAACAGGGAGAGAATCTCTCAAACCTGATAAATCTTGTAATATGAAGGTCGAATGGCCTATCTTCTCACAGATCTGAAATTGCCCAAGCCACATCTTCTGGAACTTGGTGTGTTTTCCCTTGTCCTCATGGGCTTTGTCCCATTTCAGAACTAAATCACCGACTTGAAATTGTTTTGAACCGGATGAGACTGAATCAAAGGATGACTTGATGATTTGTTGATGTTTTGCATGAATAACCTTGGCTTTTTCCCTTTCCTCTTCTAATTTTAGAATTTGGTCATGTCTAAGTTGAATAGAAGAAGAAGGGCTTTCCTCAATAAACTAAACTAGGGCTAAGGAAGGAAGGACAAGATTTGTTGGTAACACTGCTTCTTTTCCATACACAAGGTTGAATGGAGAAGATCCTATGGAAGCCTTCTATGTTATCCTATCAGCCCATAGTGCGAATATTAAGGATTTGTGCCATGTTTTATGGTTCTGTTCGATAGTTCGCTTAATAATTTTAATCAGATTTTTATTTGTAGACTCTGCTAAACCATTACCCTGAGGATAGTAATTAGCAGAATATTTTAATTTAAATCCTCTTTTAATAGCGAAATCAAACATAGAATTGCCTGAGAAGTAAGATGCATTATCAAAAACAAGAGCATTTGGGACACCAAACCTGGTAATGATGAATTGATCTATGAATTCAATGATTGCCTCATAATTTGTTGTCTTCAAAGGAATTGCTTCAACCCACTTAGTAAAATAATCAGTAGCAGTAAGGATATACTTATGCTGTTTGGAAGAATGTGGAGAAATTTCCCCAATGATGTCCAATCCCCATTGCTCAAATGGCTGTTCAATGTTGACCGGTTGCAAAGGAAAAGCTGATTTTCTTTGTCTTCCACTAGAAGTTTGACAATTTTGGCATTTCCTTACATATTCATGAGCATCTATAAACAGAGTGGGCCAATAATATCCAGCATGAATGATTTTATGGGCTGTTGTGTCAGCTCCAAAATGTCCTCCTGCTGGTCCATCATGTAATTCCTGCAAAACCTTTTGTGCTTCAGGTTTTTCTAGGCATCTTAATAAGATTGAATCATAATTTTGCCTAAAAAGCACATCATCAATAATTGTGAAATTTTTTTCTTTCAATCTAATGGCCCTTTTGTTTTTGTAAGACAGGTTAGGAGGTGCATATCCATTTTTAAAATAAAAGATTAAGTCAGCATATTGTGACTCAGAATCAGTAATACTTATCTGCTTGATTTCTTCGGTTTGATCTGTATCACTTGATTCTGGAATGTTGGATGCTCTTGCCAATAACCTGCAAAAACCTTGGCCTCTAACAATCTTTGCTGGTTTAATTTCTAAGTCATATTCTTGAAGTGCTATAACCCAGTTTTCCCTTTTTTCACCTAGTTCCCTTTGGATCAATAGTTGCCTTACTGCAGGAAAAGGAACTATAACTTTTGTGTGGGTTTTTAAAAGGAAGGGTCTGTAATGTTCGACAGCTTTATATACAGCAAAGGCTTGTTTTTCTACTTCGGAGTAATTCAATTCAGCACCCTGAAGATTTGAACTATAGAATGAAATGGGTGCTTCCGAATTGTGATCATTAAGCTGTGTGAGTACTGCTGCATAAGACAAGTTGGATGCGATAGTATACAGTGTGAAATGATTAGAAAAATTAGGAGTATTTAAGGCTGGGGCATTGATTATTGATTGTTTGATTAAATCAAACGCTTCCTTTTCTGCTGATCCCCACTTAAAGAATGAATTTTTCTTAATCATAGTTTGAAGTGGCAAAATGATTTGAGAAAAATCTAGAACAAATATTTTGACAAAATTTATTTGGCCTAAAAATGACTGCATGGATTTTTTATTATGAGGGAAAGGGATTTCAGAGATTTCTTTGATCCTGTCAGGATCAATATAAATGCCGTCTTTAGACCCAATAAAGCCTAAGAGCTTTCCTTGATCAAGAGCGAAGAAAGATTTTTTAGGGTTAAGAGAAATACCATACCTTTTGCAGCGTTGAAAGATTTGATTTAAATCATGCAAATGATTGGACTTCTCCTTAGAAAATACAGTAATATCGTCTAGATAGACGACTACTGTTCTATTAATCAACCCTTTAAAAGCTATATCCATCGCTCTTTGGAACGTCGCTCCTGCATTAATAAGTCCGAAAAGCATTTTCTGATACGCATATGTTCCCCATTTTGTTCTGAATGTGGTTTTGAGCTGGTCATCAGGATGGACCAAAACTTGGTTATATCCTGAGAAACCGTCTAGAAAGGACATTAACTTAGAGCCTGCTACTGATTGGAGTATTTGCTCCATAGTAGGTAATGGGAAATTATTTTTTAAGCTCGCCTTGTTCAAATTCCTGAAATCGATACAAATCCTAATGTCGCCATTTTTCTTTCTGACTAGCACCATATTGGAGACCCAGTTTGAGTGCCGAACGGGAAAAATAATCTTAGATTTCAAGAGTTTGTTAAGTTCAGATTTTATTTGACTCTCTAAGTTCGGATGTATTTTCCTCAACTTCTGCTGAATTGGTTTCTGTTTGGGAAGCATTGGAATAGTATGTTGGATGATGGATGTATCATATGTCTTTAAATCATCATATTTCCAAGCAAAAACCTGTTTATTTTTCCTTAACAGTCTAATGAATGCTTCCTTTTCTTCCAAGGAAAGTCCTAATCCTAAATTAATGTTTTGAGGAGTTTGCTCAGTGCCAAGGTTTATCAATTCAAACCTTAGGGTAGAACTTTGGAGCTTTGCATTAGTCACAGGTTTAAACCTGTCTTTAATATCATAAAGATCCTCAAGCTTCACCACAGGCTTAGGGATTGAATTTTCCTCAGGTTTACCTCTCATTTGAAGGTCATGCTCGTTTTCCTCGATGATTTGATCATCATAGGACTTTTCGGAAGTTAAGAACTGTAAAATGTCTTCATCATGGTTGAATACTCTCCAATTAGTGACATTGTCAGGAATTGATGGCCTAAAAAGCAATTCTACTAAAAATCTATCTGGGCTGTAGTCTTCGGAAGGTAGGAGCTTGGAAGCAACATTGGCTAGCAGGTCAGCTGCCGAATTTTGAGACTTGGGAATAGAAGAAATATTGAATGCCAAAAAGTAGGAGGTGAGTTCCTGTATCAGCGATTGATAATGTTTGAGATGGGTGGAAAGACAATGAATTGTATTCCTTACCTGTTTGATAATAATTTCAGAATCTCCAAACACCTTCAAATATTGGACCTTGAGGCCAATAGCTTTATATAGTCCTTGGACTAAGGCTTCATATTCTACTGTGTTATTTGTGCATTCAAATTTTAACCTATAGGACAGCATTGTTTTTTCCCCTTGTGGGCTAATTAAAATACATCCTGCTCCTGAGCCCTCACTAGATTTGGACCCATCGAAATATAACGACCAAAATAAAGAAGTATTAACAATTTTATTTACAGTTTTCTCAGTACCATTGAAACATCTTGACCTATCTGTTTGTGAAAAATTTTCAATCTGAGATGTAAAATGGTTTACTGAGAAAGGGGATGGCTTGGCAACGAAGTTGCCAAAGAATGACTTTGATGAATAATTCCCCAAAATGTTGTTATTAAATGCTATTGGTTGGTTTTCTTGCTCAAACTCAGTAACTGTATAGGTCATATGTTTTTCCTGATCGATCTTTATTTGATTTGGTTTTCCCTTATAGGGAAGCCACATATGTGACCAATCAGTAGAAATATACCCATGTAGTTTCTCAGACCAATCCCTACTCAAGATTAAACCATAAAATTCAGGTATATCGGCTATTAGGATATCAATCCTTTGTACTATTCTGGGATCAACAGATAACCTGATAGTTACGGAATTAATCTCTCCCAAAACCTGTACTTTAGTCCTGTCCAACTGTACAATATGAATAACAGACTTCTGGGGTTCAATGTTTAGTTTGGAACAAACTGAAGCTGGCATTATGTTAGAAGATGCCCCGAAGTCAATCAAGCAGTTGTGCAGGTTTCTATTGTAGATCTCATAGGTTAGAAGGAAAGGTGGAGTATGAGAGTTTGATCTATCTCCTTTTAGGACTGCATCAGTAGCTTCGACCATACCAGAAGGTGGTTGACCTGTATCGTTTGCAGCTTTAGCACTGGGAAGAGGTGAAGTAGGAACAACATTTAATTCTTTGAGAAGCAATTTCTGCTGATGTTTTAATTTGCTAAGTTCAAACATGGTAATGTTTGCCTTAGTTTTCTTCATATCATCAACAATATCGTAATCCATTGAATGAGATACTATCAAAGTTTTAGATGTTGAAGGAATATTTGAGGTTGAAGGTTGGTTTTGAGGAACTACTGCAGGTGGCTTCTTTGTAGATACTTTTTCCTTTGTTGTAGCAACACCTGCACTTCTTTTCTTTGAAGTTGCCTGAACAGGTTCAGAGGTACTTTTACTCCTAGTAGTGACAGGAAACGCTTCTTCTTCATTATCTGTATCGGAGTTAAGCAGTATGAAATCCCACATTCCATGACATTCAACAACTTCCTATTCTTCATCAGTAGGTGTAGTTGTTTCTTCTTCTCCTTCTTCAAGATCTGAATCTGCATTTGATATAACATTTGGTGGTTTTGATTCAGTTTTCTTATAATTTTTAAAGGGTCTTTTGGCCGAGGTTTCGGCTACTTGTTTTTTGATTTCAACCATTTCGTTTGACATAGTCTTAAGGACCTTTTGCAGACCCTCAATGTCATATGGATCTTTTGGGGTTTTCTTCTTTGAATCATCTTTAAAAGAAACTTTTTTGGCTTTTCTGTCTTCCAGAGCAGCTTTCTTTTCTAGAGCATTAATGTGTTTCTCCACAGCAAGTGCTTCTTTCATGTTTTCAACTAAAGTAGGTTTCCCAGCCATGTCTACAAAAATAGCTATATTGGCAGGTAGGGTAGTTATATACCATTCGCTTCGGATTTTCTCACTTGGTTTGGAGGCCGTTGGGATTTTATTCAAGAGTTTATTGAATCGGGCGTTAAATTCCTTAATTGGTTCCCTATGCTCTATCCTAAGATTGGAGAGATCGTTTATTAGTGTAGCCAAAGACCTATCATCTCCATACTTAGAAAGAAATTGTTCTTGGCAAGTGTTCCAACTGGTAATGGAACCAGAAGGTAAAGAAAAATACCAGGATCCTGCTGATCCTTGCAAAGTATAAGGGAAAAGTCTAACAACAACATCTTGCTCTGTTACTCCCTTCAAGTTGACTGCCAACATGAAGTTATTACTATGTTCCTCAGCTTGCATTCCATCATCTAGGTTAAACTTGGGTAGCCATTTTTCAGGAGCATCAGGTAATGCATGCAATGGTGCAGGCATGTTGACTGCACCAGGCCTGGTCCATGGATCTGCCATTATAACAGCAGTAGTAGATGATACTACTGTTGAAATTCCAAATGTATGGGAAGGAAATGATGTTGCGGAGTGAGTAGGTTGGGATGTTAAAGTTCCTAATCCCTGATGAACAACAATATGTAATGGGGGAGTGGATGGTTGACTTCGCACAGGGGAGGATGAGATGGAGGATGTGGATGAAAGCTCTTCATTGTTAGATCCCTCAGTATATTTCTTCACCTTTTTCCTTTTGGGTAAACGGAACTCAGTGGGTTCAATACCGAGCTTTCCGCTCTAAAGTCTGGTGAGAGGGTGAGGTAAATTAAACTGCGAAGTCGCACTGCTTTGTGATACCCTAGATTTCTATGGTGAAATCGAGAAGCTCTGAAGTTTGTGGATAAGAGACTGGACTTCAGGGGATTCAAGACTTAATTGTTCTGGAGTATGATGGGTTTGACCAGTGGTAGTTGATTCCTCTTCTTCTTGTTTGGATACTGGAGAACCAGCATGCAATTGGGAAGTACTAGGTGATACAGAGGGAGAATTACTCTTAGAATGGCCTGCAGATTTGGGTTTGCTTGCCATTCACAGTTGGGGCCCTCCTTCTAGCACCAAGAATGTTGAAGCCTCGAAAATCGTTGTATCAACATTGGGGGATAACCACCTGTTATAGACAATTTTGTGCCTTACAGCATTGAGCATGAAATGTCCATAATCTAAGGGATCCAAAGTCCCTAAACATGTTGTTCCTACCCCTAGAGGAACAAGGCTAACAAACCACAGCAATTCACAGAAGTTCTCCACCTGAAAACTACTCAAAAACAAGTCAATTCAGGATCATTTCAGTGGCTACACTAGCTGTTTGCGCTGAATGTCAAAGCCAACACTGGCTACCTGCGTTGAATGTCAACTGGAACACTGGCTACCTGCGCTGAACGAGAGTGGACAAGTGGCAGGCTCATTTCTCAAGGTGTCAAAACCCAGGAAGCTTCCAAAATGACACTTGCCTCAGGGAATTCGACTGGTGATGATTAAGAGGTTCCAAATCTCCAAGTGGAAGCAAGAACCTCCAAGTGGACTCAAGAACTGACAGAGGGAGAGGACACTAGTCACATCTCAAGCTGACTCATCCTCTCTCCAAACATCTATATATGGATCTCTCTTCCATGAGATCTAGAGGCTGGAATTTTGTTATTGCAAAGAATTGTTGTTGGTTTGAGACTGGAACTATTGGGTGCTTAATGCTTTGAAAGGGGTGAAGATAGGAATTCCATTTGCTGGGAAGGAGATGTTGGATTGGAGCCCTTTGGGTTGTATCTCTTCCTAAACCTTGTTATTCATCAATAAAGCTATCTTGGTTTCTCCTATATGCTGATGTATTCTTGATGTATGATTGCATTAGTATGTTTAGTTTATTTCTAATCCTGAACTAGTTATGAATATGAATCCATGTCTTGTGTAGTGTTCTCTTCTTGTAATCTTGCAGAAACCTCTTGAAGCTGGGCGAGCGAGAAGGCAAGTAGCTGGGAATCCTCCAAGAGAAGAGAGACCGGATCGAGGGACAAACGGAAGACACCGGTGAGTCCATCTATCTCTCTTTATTCTCAATTCATAAAGGAAGAAATACTAGAATAGCTGTCTCTATTTGTTGCTAAGGCACTGTCACACCTTAGGTGGATAGGATCGTCCTGCATAGGCATTTTTCCCCACAACAAATTGGCGACTCCACTGGGGAGATTTGTTTAGTCATTTTATTTGTGTTTCTATCATTGTTTACTTCATAGACTTGACAGCAACAATCGAACTGCATCTGCTTTTCCCGGATGCAAAGTAGACAGTTGCTGCCTTGATCCAATCACTGGACTTGTCTATGATCTGAACAATGGATTCACAAATGATTTGATGATCCTTGTGATAGATCTTAGTACCCCTCAAAGCATCCCTTTAGTTGTACCTTGCTTGTTGCTTTTATTTGGCCTGAAACAGTGAATTAAATAGCAATCTGTGACCCAGAACCTGTGGGAAACGAGAGTTTCTCCTTCAGCGCAGACCCAGTGAAGGGATTCTGCATTTCAACGCAGGTCCCGTGAAGGCTACCTGCGCTGAATGTCAAAACCCCTGTGTTGAGGTTGCGCTGAACCAGTTTTCTCTTGTGCAGCTGGGGTTCTCTGCTCTGTTTTGCCTTGTTTTGATCTCTGATTTTTGCAGCCTGTAACCAGCATAGGTACCAGTCTGATAACTCCTTTTCTCTGCTTAGATTCCACCTCCTTTTGTACAAAAAGACAGTGAGTGTTTTTATGTGTTTGTGGCGTCATTTACAGTCTTCCTTTGCATGAGTGAAGTAATCATCCTGTAGCCCTTGATTCAGATTTGTTGATTGTGATCTTAGGAGAGAGTTCATTGGCTGTTTACAGTTGATTATACATTTTCTTTTGCTTATTGGTTTGATTTTGTCTCTTTTAAAGTGTCGAAACAAAATTTTATTTCGAAAATCGTTAAGTGTTGTAATCTCTTCTACCCTTTCTAATTTTGAAAAAGTAAACTTGTTTGTATTTGTCATTTAAAAGCAAATTCAAAGTTGTGCAAAAAGCTTTCTTTTGTAGGCATCAACACTAAGAAAGCGGAAAACAAACACCTGCATTGTGCATTTGCATCTTGATAGTTTGCATGATTGATTTAGGAAAAGTGCATTAGAGTGTGCTAATTGCTCTTTGAGAAAAGATGGTGTCTTTATTTTCCCTTAGTAGCTAGGATTTTCAAAGTTGAAAAGATATAAAGCTTGCTTATCATCTTTAGACTGCATTTAGGAATTTGTATCATACATCTCGTGGTGAACCTTGAAAGGCAATCTTTAAAAAGATCAACATAAAATAAATTGAATGAACTTAACAACGCTTTGTAACATAACGCACAACATAGAGGTCTAGGCTAGAGACGTGTTCCGGCGTCGTTAAGCCTGGTGACTGTCGATCTCGTGGATAGTGGGTGATTCCTCCTGAGGGACGACAGCACCAGTACGGATTGTGCTCCCACGTACCGTCGCGTATATATTGGGAGACCCCTATAGGCATAAAACTTTTATCCTTAGGAAGCCGTGTCGGCCGCCCTACTGATCGCAATGCACTGAACACAGCATTCAGGAAGATCGACCGCCCGTACCCTAAAAAGTATTCTGCGGTTTTGCGAAAAGTTTGGCACACCCTCTGCCTAGAACTCCAGAGCAGTTCCTTTTGGCCTTTTTCAGACTCTATAACAGAAAAATTCCATCCGAGCATTTGTCACTTCGGGCTCGTTAAAACATCGAAGGAGACTAGAGTCATCTTTAGCTTTTTCTCGACTCTTTAAAATTGAAAAAGCAAGTTGTGTCCAAAGCGTCGTTAAAATTTATTTTAAACGGAACAATCACCCCTATTCCTGCGTTGATCTTTAGGTTGAAAAAATGGAGCACACCAACCAAGGAATTCCTCTTGGTGGAAATCCTAGTCCCTTCTCCTCTTGGGGAGATGTTGGTGCACCCCACATGGCCACATTGTCGCTTCCAGGACTGACAATTGGCCTGCCAGTCTGGCTCTTTTCAACCAATGTCGTTCAGAACACCACCATTCCTGAACAGTCGAGTCAACAGTTAGATCAGACCAGAATTGCCAACCAGCCTTCTACTTCATCTAACTCTTCCTCTCCTCCTTCCTCTTCGCTTGACGGAACTGGTAAAACAAAAAACCAAGTTCCTAAGGAGAAAAAGGAAAAGAAGAAGAAAGAAAAGAAGAAGAAGGAGCCAAAAGCGACTGGGGGCAAACAAGTGTCGTCTGACAAAAATCCACACACAGCACTGACAAGGCCTAAATTGCCATGTGTCATATGCAAGGGAGACCACTTCCACAGAGGTTGTCCCTGTATCCCTCGGATACTAAGGGACTGGTCTCCTCGTTTGCACAATTCGGTAGCATCGACCTCTGATAGCCATGTTGACAGCTCACCGTCGACTAGTGAAAGTGAAGTCCCAGGACAGAGAGGGAAAGCAAGATTTCCCTGTAAACTGTGTGAAGGCGATCACGCCATCCACCGTTGTCCCTTCTTAGACGAGGCTAAAAGAGTTTTGGAAGATCGCCCGATTTTACGAGCGCAACTTCCTCCTGGATATCAAAAACTCCTGCCAAGTCCTTCACTAGTTGAGAATCCGGCTAACCCGCCCAGGTGGTCAGCCGAAGCACCTATCATTGAAGATGAACCGTCTGGATCCATGCCTGACGAAAGTCAAAAGGTTGAGACAGCAGTTGACCCGGTTTTGCCTTCAGAGGCTCTATCTTCGAATGATACCATTACAGAGGAGAATAAAGACGACACCGTCCAAATTCTCTTCATCAACATTGACTCTGATGAACAAGGGGGCAATGCCCCCATTCCTTTATCGCAGGAAGGAAGTTCGTCAAAGCGATATCCGGCCGTTTATTCGGTCCCACCACCAAGCAACCTGGTTGTGTCTTTTGACTGGAACCAACTAGGCAGACCCCGGTTGCCAGCAAGCATACCATTCAAGATTATCGTTCAAATATACAGAATGGTAATGGCTGGCACTATCATTGATGAGGGGGCGTCTGTGAGTATCCTTTCCTCTATTGCTTGGAAAGCGCTTGGTTCGCCAACGCTTTTGCCTGAAATGAGAAATCTATCAGGCTTTGATAAAGGAACCAGTCGACCTTTAGGGATCCTCCCCAATGTGCCTATAACATTGAAAGGGAAGACCGTTCAAATGAACGTGATGGTCGTTCAAGGACCCTTGGATTATAACCTACTCCTTGGACGAGACTATATATATTGCATGGGAGCTATAGTCTCCTCACTCTTTAGAGTAATGTGTTTTCCGCATGAAGGAAGAGTGGTCAAGCTCGTGGACCAACTTTCATTTCCCGGATCACGCATCGCAAATAGTCACATACCATCCCTAAATGGTCTATTCACGCAAGAAGTGTCTCAACCCACGGTCCGTCCTCCTGATGAGCGCGAGTAATCTGGGAGGATATGACTGGAACCCAGGGGGCATGTGTCCTGGTCTGCTTCGGCAGGAAAACTTTGGGTATAGAGTAGGTTTCCGCGGGAGAATATGACTAGTCCGTACCCCGTCCGTAGAGGAAGAGGGGTTGTTCTAGAATAAGATTCTTTTGTCAAAGTTATGTGAGTTGACGGGCATCGTCTCTCACCTTTGTCTATTTCGGTAGATATTGCTGAGGAAGTGTTTTGTTTGAAAGATTAACGAGACAATCTTTGGGTAACCTGAAAGAGGTGAAGTCTCTCTCTTTAAAACAATTGTTTTGAAGGAAGAGAAGTAGAGGTAACCTTGAAACTCTGTTTTATACCTGGGGGCATGCAAACCTTTTGGAGTGCAAGCAAAGAGCGGTTATTTATCTGTTTTTTGGGTTAGCTGTTTCCTAACTTGCATAAAGAAAGGATGCGGAGCAAATCTTAGTGAGATGAAGCTCCATAAAAAATAGAATCTTGATGAGACACTCTTATAATATGACTGGGTAATCGAGCAGTTTTAGCACAAAGTTCATGCTCGTTAAAAAATAAACGCAAGATCCGAGCAGTTTTAGCACATAGTTCATGCTCGTTAAAAAATAAACATAAGATCGAGCAAATGTTTCCACCCGCGTTTAAGCTCGTTAAAAAATGAACTATCCCGGTAAATAACCACTGTGAATGTTATACCATCAGCCATTAAAGCCTTGGTCATGTTTGCACCATCACCCTCACTTTTCATTTGGCCGATCGTTCACCTCCATATGATTGTTTACCCATTTTGAGGAACAACTACGAAGAGTGATTTCACCTAGCCATCCTTGTGACACTGCCGTGATTGGAAAATTCCAACCTGTACCTGGAATCAGCTGCTAACCCTGTTTATCACTCGTTCCTCAAAAGACGAGTCTTCTTTAAGCTCTTTTCATCTGACTCGTAAAATATGAAAAGATTGCCGAGTTTTGGCCTTCCAGCTCGTTAAAGCGACTGGAAGAGCTATCCCTCCTCTAGATTTTAATCTTTTTGGACTCAAGGGATTATTGCACAAAAAGATCGAGCGCTTGTTTTATTCGGCTCGTTAAAACTATCGAAAACTCATCCCTTCTGTATTGTTTTATACTTTTTCGGACTTAAGGGATTAGATGACAAAAAAGGACTTTTGGAGTTAAATTTATATACCTTTTTAGACTCTCTAAAAATGAAAAGGACCGAGTTATCCTTGTCGTTAGACTCGTTAAAATCATTAAATAGCGACAAACTTGTCTTTAGACGAGAACGAGTTTCACTATCGCTAGGCTCGTTAAAACATAGCGATGGGCTTGCCCGAAGGGCAGGTTATAGAACAAGCATATGTTATCCTCCTCAAGCTTGACAAAAATAAAGAGGTACTGGTCAGCAATGACTAGGGAAAAATTGGGAGAAACTAAAGAAAACTTTGATGGTAGCAAGTCGCTCTTGAACATGACACTTTTCCTCCGTACCACAATCGGGTTGGGTTGTTTCATTCACCGGTCACATCCATGGTCTCGCCATACCATCCATATTTGGGGTAATGCTACCGATCCATCACATCAGTGTCGCCATATGTTCAAGAGAAGTCGTTCAGAAAAAGTAAACCGTGTCCCATCCACTGCCATACATTATCCTTCATCCTTTCATGACCGCCACCCTGAATCACATGTCACAGATCGTTTTCACCTCCATTAAAATCATTAGCTCCGTTCCGTGTCACTGATGTGGGATTCATTAAGGCCCTCCTTTGACAGATCGCTTCTTGTCGACATCAGCTCATTATCCAGGAAGTTGATCTAGGAACAACCCCTTCAGTACTTTGAACCTTGCATGCCACAATGGCAAGTTTCTCACTTCCGGCGACAGGTATACATCAATGACCTTCGACCGAAAGATTTTGCGTGGTGTTCGACGCCAAGTCCTCTATTCACACCACGTGAATTGTACTGCAGTACCTTGAGGGTCATTATCATTATCGGTGATTCCTCTCGCGCTTGTTAACGGTTTACATCATTCACCGGTAATCAAGCGATGTCTTTCCATGTTCGACTTCAGAACAATTCTCACATGGATCGACTTGTACTTAGAGTGAAGATCGAACAAGTTTGAAGACCCCGGATCTAGTTTCATCCATCCGGGCTGTGATATATATTCAGGAAAGATAAAGACATTGACATGTACATCATTGCAGCAGATAATCATCCTACTCAAAGGATGATAATTTCATCAAAATTATCAGTCTACCATCAGACGATTGTCTGTTCTATGTACAGAAAAATGAATTTATAAAGCTGAGCATGGGAATGCCCGCCTCAGCTAGATCATGAAAGCAGTATGAAAAATAATGTATTGTATTGTATCTTATTACAGGTCTCCTCCCAGCATTGGATGAACTTCGGATCCCCTTGATAAAGCATTTCACCCGATAAACAGGCTCATACTTTAGGGGGCAACTGTTATAGACATTTTTGTGCCTTACAGCATTGAGCATAAAATGTCCATAATCTAAGGGATCCAAAGTCCCTAAACATGTTGTTCCTACCCGTAGAGGAACAAGGCTAACAAACCACAGCAATTCACAGAAGTTCTCCACCTGAAAAATGCTCAAAAACAAGTCAATTCAAGATCATTTCAGTGGCTACACTAGCTGTTTGCGCTGAATGTCAAATCCAACACTGGCTACCTGCGTTGAATGTCAACTGGAACACTGGCTACCTGCGCTGAACGAGAGTGGACAAGTGGCAGGCTCATTTCTCAAGGTGTCTGTTATCACAAAATCAGTACTAAGGGCTGCAACCAAGTAAGATTTTATGTAACTCTTTCAACCAGACTTTAGACTAGGAATTAGCCTTCCTAGTCAGAGAGGGCTCTCTCACAGACTTTTGATAGAAATCAATTACAACAACAGATGGCTAACTCTTCACACATTCATGAAAACAAAGCTGGTTGAACACATATCAAATTGGTCTTCATTGGGCTATGGAGTCTTACACATTTAATAAACAAAAGCACAGTCATTTCATGGAAGTCAAGGCTCTTTGCATTAGATGTTCAAACATATCTCACACAAACCACAGCTTGCCAAACATACAGGAAGTCAGAGCATTAGAAATGAATTCTGAGTGATTATGTTATAACAAGGCTGTAAAAGAACATATAAAAGAAAACACCACCATCATATTTGAACAAAATAATCCATTGAGAATCTTGAGAAGAAACAACCACTGTTTTACTATTACTGTAACAAGTCTTTACATTGGCCCAAATAACTCTGTTTTTGTATAAAATGTCCAACCTTTTTTACATCAGAGTCATTTCTATATATAGGAAAACCAAAATACAACTACTTGAGACTCCTCAACAAGCATGAAGGGAGCTCGAAATCCTATCATTAATTGCCTTATCCATATCTAAACAAACTAATTAATTACAAAGGTATTGCGCTGTGAAAACATAGAGTCCCATTCCCATTGAAACTCTAAGTCTATCTCCTCGTGTGCATTGATGCTTTCTTGAAATTTGACACCTGTATCACTTCAGTAATAGCCAAGACATGCTGGAGGAACATTCACTGAATGAGCAGCTTCGGATACTTGATATGTGGATGACTCGTCAACTGATGAGGATCTGTGTCCTATGTTCACGGTCTCTGCCTCCCATTAGTCTTCATGCATTAAAAGACTATGCTCCAAGCCATTTAATTCTTCTAATAACCACGCATAATTCAATATGCCTTATGATCTGGACACTTTGTGAACTGAACAGGTGTACCACTCAAAATTTCGGTAACCCTACCAGAACCCTAATATTTCGGCTATAAAGTAACTTTAGGAAGACTTTAACCAAAGACAAAAATTTCACCTTTTCCTTACATACTCACACCTGTCACCTTTTGAATGCTTAGATAGCCTTGTATAATCTCCATGCTGGCCTCGAGTCATCCCTTTTAAGATTTGCTGACCTCAGCATCAATTTCATTTTTTTCACATAAACAGTCATCTACAGCAGTTTCGTAGCGCGCTACGAAACTGCTGTAGGTAATCAAAACAAAGCATATGACCTTTAAAGCACTGATGACTTAACTCCGTGATTTCTTCAGCTATTTTGTACAGGTGTAAGGGCTCCAAAAATTTTCGAAATGATGACAGCCAAAATTTATCAAAACTTGAAAAGCAAATTTCCCCTTGGATTAATCAGCTAGTTTACCTAGCTTCTTCTTCAAAATGCTAATTTCTTCCTTCAAAACCTTGTTTTCCACTCTTAAGCTTGTATTCACCTGTTTCATGATTTTTTCCTGCTTCAGAGCTGGCACCGTCCACACATATGCATCAGACACTGAGTCAGTTTGGCTCATTAGACTTGTTCTGCCTTTTATCACAGCCCTTTTATAATTTGCATATCTCACTGCCCTTTCCTTAGAAACATTTTTAATCTGAGGCACTTCTTGTGTTGTTCCTGCTTGTTGCTTGATAGCAATGACATTTCCACCTTGGTTGATGATGACCCTACTACCCTTGTCTTTGCTTCTGGCTGCATGAACTGTTCTGGTCAAAACCTCAAGTACATCTGTACTAGGCACTTCTAAAGGTGCCTTCTCTTTCTACGCTTTCTCCATTTCTTTCATTTGTCTTCTTGTAACTGGCCTACGTGGCTTGAAAGCATATTCTTTACTAGGCTCCTCAAATTTCAACCTTTTTGAAGCTCTTGGTTTTTTAGAACTTTCGGGTGAAGATTGAGTGAGGTCAATATGCATTGGCTGCACTGGGTGATCTTGCTCAAACTCTATTGGTTCAATCTGTATTGGCTGATCTTGCTCAAGTTCAATAGCTTCAAGTAAGTCATTTAAACTGCCTTTTGAAATAGGGCTTTCTTCCACAGTAATTGACTTACCTTTCTCCTTGTTTAGTTGACCTCTGGTTTTCACCCTTGAAATCTTTTCAACTTCACTTGATTTAGCTTCATCCTTCTTTTTCTGGATCTTCTGCTTTGATGACTGAGGTGTCTCCTTAGATGATGACTCAGGAGTTTTCTTTGCTGATAATTTAGATGTCTCCTTAGATGATGGCTTAGGAGTTTCCTTCGCTGATGATTTAGGTGTCTCTTTTGCTGCCACAGACTTCTCTGATTTCCTTAACTTGGTTTTAGGCTTCTTTTGGTCAGTCACCTCTTTTCTAAGCTCAGCCAGAGTGGGTTCTTCACTCCTTTCTTCCCTTTCCCTCACAGGCAATGGAGTGAGGCCTGTTTTGCTTGGGAAGCCGGCCATAAACACAAATGAATCCCAATCTCTGCCAATCTTTTGTAAAGCATCCAACACCAGCAACTTTACTAAACCATGATGAAACAGGGATGTTTCACAACCATCTTTCTTTAACTGGATTTTATCACACATTTTACTAATGCTTCTGAACAAATAGAAAGGTATGTCTATTGAAACCTTACCTGTGAAATGCAACAAAAGTTTGAAGTGGTAGGAGTAAACTTTATTGTACCTTCCCTCGCATGTCAGGTATTTCTGGATGCATGTGAGGAGCATAGCATAATGTTCTTTTATGTAACTCCTTGGCACCGCTTTGGTGAGGTCCTCATTTACATAAGGTTCCTTCAAAAACTCTTTACAGGGACTCATGTCGAACTTAAAGTTTTTGAACCATTCTTGACCACCCCTCGGAATTTCAGTGACAGTGGAAATAGCTTCAGGAGACACAGGAAACTCTAACATTGACACCTTTGAATTCAGTCCAGTAAAATTCAATGCGAAAGCCTTCGTTACCTCTGCATGTCCTCCCTTCAATTTCTCGCAGAACCTCCAGCAACCAGCATTTCGAAAGGCTCTTGCTACACCTTCATCCCTGAGAGTAACATCTAACCCCTCCGGCTCTGTCCTCAAACACTTACCGGATCGATGTTCCCTCTTTTCCATCTTGCTTCGGATATTTTCACACAGGAAACTAATGGCAGCTACAGCGCGAAAACAATCTCGACTTTGGAGTGCAGGCTCGCTTGCAATAATCTCTTTAAATAAGAACTTGGGCTTCTCATACAGCAAACATGTTTACACATTATGAAAACACATTATGACATAACCATACCTCGTTAAAATCCCTTAAGCTGACATTCATATGCATGACTCTGGACCTTATGGCGGAATGATGATTTATCATGACCTGGAGAGGACATCAACTGACAAACATGAACGGACCTATGACTCACCCCTCCCAGATTTGACATTGCAAGAGAAAACGCTACAAAAACCCCGAAACCCCGATTTCGTAGCGCGGACAGTTCAAATTTAACAAAACGCGCTACTAAATGGCTGATAAACAGTACGCTGCGAAAAGACGGAAACATCATTGCGCAGCTAAATTGACCAAACAAACATGCGCTGCGAAACTGCGCAAAGTACTAATGACATGACATGCCTTAACTGATAATGATGGAGGGTATCTAACGATTTTTTTCTTACACGAACTTACATCAATACCTTTTGAAATTCAAATTTCAAAGTGACACACACATATAAACCTATTCACAAAACTGAAAACCTTTATATGAAACTTGTGGACAACATTACATACATGAACTATGGTTCTAAGTGATAACAGTGTCAAAACCCAGGAAGCTTCCAAAATGACACTTGCCTCAGGGAATTCGACTGGTGATGAGTAAGAGGTTCCAAATCTCCAAGAGGAAGCAAGAACCTCCAAGTGGAATCAAGAACTGACAGAGGGAGAGGACACTAGTCACATCTCAAGCTGACTCATCCTCTCTCCAAACATCTATATATGGATCTCTCCTCCATGATATCTAGAGGCTGGAATTTTGTTATTGCAAAGAATTGCTGTTGGTTTGAGACTGGAACTATTGGGTGCTTAATGCTTTGAAAGGGGTGAAGATAGGAATTCCATTTGCTGGGAAGGAGATGCTGGATTGGAGCCCTCTGGGTTGTATCTCTTCCTCAACCTTGTTATTCATCAATAAAGCTATCTTGGTTTCTCCTATATGCTGATGTTTTCTTGATGTATGATTGCATTAGTATGTTTAGTTTATTTCTAATCCTGAACTAGTTATGAATATGAATCCATGTTTTGTGTAGTGTTCTCTTCTTGTAACCTTGCAGAAACCTCTTGAAGTTGGGCGAGCGAGAAGGCAAGTAGCTGGGAATCCTCCAAGAGAAGAGAGACCGGATCGAGGGACAAACGGAAGACACCGGTGAGTCCATCTATCTCTCTTTATTCTCAATTCATAAAGGAAGAAATACTAGAATAGCTGTCTCTGTCTGTTTCGAAGGCACTGTCACACCTTAGGTGGATAGGATCGTCCTGCATAGGCATTTTTCCCCACAACATTATGTATCATACTGCTTTCATGATCTAGCTGAGGCGGGAATTCCCATGCTCAGCTTTATAAATTCATTTTTCTGTACATAGAACAGACAATCGTCTGATGGTAGACTGATAATTTTGATGAAATTATCATCCTTTGAGTAGGATGATTATCTGCTGCAATGATGTTCATGTCAATGTCTTTATCTTTCCTGAATATATATTGCAGCCCGGATGGATGAAACTAGATCCGGGGTCTTCAAACTCGTTCAATCCTCACTCTAAGTACAAGTCGATCCATGTGAGAATTGTTCTGAAGTCGAACATGGAAAGACATCTCTTGATTACCGGTCAATGATGTAAACCATTAACAAGCGCAAGAGGAATCACCGATAATGATAATGACCCTCAAAGTACTGCAGTACAATTCACGTGGTGTGAATAGAGGACTTGGCGTCGAACACCACGCAAAATCTTTCGGTCGAAGGTCATTGATGTATACCTATCGCCGGAAGTGAGAAACTTGCCATTCTGGCATGCAAGCTTCAAAGTACTGAAGGGGTTGTTCCTAGATCAACTTCCTGGATAATGAGCTGATGTCGACAAGAAGTGATCCGTCAAAGGAGGGCCTTAATGAATCCCACATCAGTGACACGGAACAGAGCTAATGATTTTAATGGAGGTGAAAACGATCTGTGACATATGATTCAGGGTGGCGGTCATGAAAGGATGAAGGATAATGTATGGCAGTGGATGGACACGGTTGACTTTTTCTGAACGACTTCTCTTGAACATATGGCGACACTGATGCGATGGATCGGTAGCATTACCCCAAATATGGATGGTATGGCGAGACCATGGATGTGACCGGTGAATGAAACAACCCAACCCGATTGTGGTACGAAGGAAAAGTGTCATGTTCAAGAGCGACTTGCTACCATCAACGTTTTCTTTAGTTTATCCCAATTTTTCCCCAGTCATTGCTGACCAGTACCTCCTTATTTTTGTCAAGCTTGAGGAGGATAACATATGCTTGTTCTATAACCTGCCCTTCGGGCAAGCCCATCGCCATGTTTTAACGAGCCTAGCGATAGTGAAACTTGTTCTCGTCTAAAGACAAGTTTGTCGCTATGTAATGATTTTAACGAGTCTAACGACAAGGATAACTCGGTACTTTTCATTTTTAGAGAGTCTGAAAAGGTACATAAAGTTAACTCCAAAAGTCCTTTTTCGTCATCTAATCCCTTAAGTCCGAAAAAGTATAAAACAATACAGAAGGGATGAGTTTTCGATAGTTTTAACGAGCCGAATAAAACAAGCGCTCGATATTTTTGTGCAATAATCCCTCGGGTCCAAAAAGATTAAAATCTAGAGGAGGGATAGCTCTTCCGGTTGCTTTAACGAGCTGGAAGGCCAAACCTCGGCAATCTTTTCATATTTTACGAGTCAGATGAAAAGAGCTTAAAGAAGACTCGTCTTTTGAGGAACGAGTGATAAATAGGGTTAGCAGCTGATTCCAGGTACAGGTTGGAATTTTCCAATCACGGCAATGTCACAAGGATGGCTAGGTGAAATCACTCTTCACAGCTGTTCCTCAAAATGGGTAAACAATCATATGGAGGTGAATGATCGGCCAAATGAAAAGTGGAGGTGACGGTGCAAACACGACCAAGGCTTTAATGGCTGATGGTATAACATTCACAGTGGTTATTTACCGGGTAGTTCATTTTTTAACGAGCTTAAATGCAGGTGGAAACATTTGCTCGATATTATGTTTATTTTTTAACGAGCATGAACTATGTGCTAAAACTGCTCGGATCTTGCGTTTATTTTTTAACGAGCATGAACTTTGTGCTAAAACTGCTCGATGATAAGTTTGCATGCCCCCAGCATAATAACGCAAATTGAGGTGCATGCCCCCCAAGCTTCATTACATTCAACTCGGTGGTTGGAATGAAGGTTTACTTTTGAGATTTGAAAAGGGGATTTGTTTCATTTTTTAATGAGGTTGACACAGTAAAAGAACTATCCTCATGACTCCTTGTTTCATTTTTTAACGAGGTTGACATGAGATAAGAACCGTCCTCGGAGTCCAAATCCATTAGATGTAGAAGGTTTCATATTCCACTGTGGCCACTTCCGCCAGATTACTTGGAGGCGGTAGGGCAAAAGTACCCATTAAAGCAGGGTCTTTTAGGAGACCTACTCCGATATTTTGGAGCGAATGATTGCTTCCATGGATCATTGGAATGCTTCCCGTAACTTGTGAACTGTTGGGGAGAAAATTTTGTTGGTCGACGATTGTAATTCCTCCTTGGAAGGGAAATGCAATCTTCCTGAAGTAGGTCGACACAACTGCGACCATGGCATAGATCCACGGTCTTCCTAGTAGGATGTTGTAATCAAGATTCCCATCGATGACTTCAACATCTATTTCTACTGTTTTCCCTCCTAGTTCAACTTTCAAGTTACTTAGGATACCATATGGGGTATATGTCCTTCCGTCAAATGCTTTTAATGTCGTCGAAGATCGCGACAAGGTTGGGGATCCTAAAGTTTTCCAGTAACTCATCGACATAATGCATGTAGATGCCCCCTCATCAATAATTGTTCGATGAACAGTTTTGTTGAGGGCTTTCACTTGAATAAGGAAAGCTAGTTGAGCTGGTAACTGAGGGTCATATCCTTTATGATCAAAGGCCACAAGATTGGAATCCATTGGGTCAATCCCACCTATTGCTGATAATAAAGATTGCTCTTGGGGGAAGCAATTTTGCGGTACCTCAAGTGTCGACATAGCGGACGGCGATTGGGCCAGGTCCTCTATCTGTGCTATTTTCGCACAAGGATTAAATGTCGATTTGTGTACTGCTCCCTTTTGCGACTTTATCATTGGCTCAGGAACGATGGGTGGCACAACTTCGGTCAAAGTTGTTGTCGAACTACTAGGTTGTTCATTAGCCTTGTTGTTCGACAGCTTTGGATTCCTGTAATCTTTATTCCTCGTCAAAGCATCATTTTGCTGCTTTGATACAGACAACATAAGCACTTGGGATCGGGAAGCATTTTGATTAGCAACCAGTTCGGTTCCCGGGCTTGGAAACGGATCAGTCAACACAGCTGAGGTTTTCGAACTCTTAAAGAATCTTTTAAGCTCAGCTTTGTATGGACAATCTGCTGTCCAATGATCCTCATCGCATATATGACACCCCGCAGGGGGTTTCCTTTTTCTCCCTTTCTTTTTCTTCTTGCCCCCTGGTTGCTTCAGTTGTTTGCCCTTGTCGTCCGACACGGCACTTATTTCCGAGGCGAGAAGTTCCTCATTTGCATTTTGACCGGAAATCTTATGGGCCCTTTTAGATATAGCCTTTGTCAATTTCATGTCTGTTGCGCCAATCACGCCATCGCCGGCATGAGAGTCATTGTTTGATTTAGGAGGAGGAGGAATTGAGAATTCCGGTCTAGGGGCATCAGGTATTTTGTCGTAGAGCGTGCCGGACTGAGTGTAAACCAAGTCCAGATATTGCGCACGAGCGATGACTTGCTCTTCCATTACGACTCCCCCCTTTGCCACATCTTCCGTGATGGTAGGAAGTAAAGACTTGATAAACCATTCAGCTAATAGCTGATCGGGAACGTACGTTTTTACCATCCTGTGACGACGTCGCCACTCATGTATATGATCAGATATGTGAGTGGCCGTTGTCTGCTTGAAGTTGGTAACGAGTTCTGTTCCTGTTTCATACCTTATCGGTAATTGAAAATGGGTTAAAAAGGTTGTGGCTAGGGTACTGAAGTTGTCGAATGAAGCTCTAGGCAATTCGATATACCATTTTGCTGCCGGACCAGTTAACGTCCTCTGAAAAAGGCGAAGCCTAATTGAATCATCGTTTAGGGTGTTTGATGAACACCACAGATGAAATGTCATCACATGATTCGATGGATCTTCACCCGGATTTCCATTAAATTTAGGAATATCTAACGGAAGTTTATGCGGAATCGTTGGCCAGCAAGGGGCATAAGCAATTGGATCATTCATCAGCCGGTTTAGATATGGTAATTCTAGAGTTGCTACAAAGGGCAACTGTTGATTCAGGTTAGGCGAAGCATATACAGGATAGGATGGAATCGCCTGAGCAGTGAGTCTTTGCATACCAGCATAATGTATTTGATGCTGGCAACTTTGACAAGGTTGATGGGCACAACCATTATAATATGGTTGTTGATAACCACTTTGGAAATGCGATTGCCCATTACTTACAAAGACTTGTTGCTCAGGTCCTTGATATGATTGCTGGAATGGGGGTTGTTGAGTTTGAACCAGCTCTGGTTGTTGAACCATTTGCTGTTGACCAATACTGGATGATTGACCAAATGAGGAGTCACAGTACTTGTTTGATCCTGAGTCGCTCCAGATAAGGAGGCACTAACCTGAGGTTGTGATTGAGTCGTTGAGACAAGAGGCTATTGTATCGCAACTTGAGGCTGTTGGGGTTGACATACAACAGGTAGCGCTTGTACTTGCGACGCAGTCACCATAGCAGGTATAGTGGGAATATTCGACACAGGGTGGACTGGTTGCATTGAATATACAACCCTTGGTTGCTGAGGCAGTATTGGTACCCAACCGCTGGATGTAATTCCAGTTCGACTTGAACTTTTTTGTAAACTCCCATATGGTTGTTCTCCGGGAGGGAACAATGAAAAAGCATACTGCCCTCCATATGGTGGCAATCTAGTACTTAAAGGGTAGATTGGCCTTTGAAGACACATTGGATCAATTTGTCAAGTTTCAACAAAAGAAATACCAGGTGATAATCCGGATGAAGAAATAGAAACTAACCATGTCGTCGAAACAGTCTCTGGTTGGACTCCAGCTTGTTGTTGACAATTTGCTGGGACAGATGGTATACCAGCGAACATCGTTGGAGTAGCAGCAGGAGGCTCTGCCGCTGCTGCGTCGGATGACACAGTCCTGGATGTCGATGGTTGTTCAGACATATTTAGTCTATGCAAAAGATTTTCTAGCGATTCTACAAGAACTTATGATGAAAAGAGACTAACTTCAAAGATCAACGAGGGAATGGTGATGATTATTCCGTTTAAAATAAATTTTAACGACGCTTAGACACAACTTGCTTTTTCAATTTTAAAGAGTCGAGAAAAAGCTAAAGATGACTCTAGTCTCCTTCGATGTTTTAACGAGCCCGAAGTGACAAATGCTTGGATGGACTTTTTTCGTTATAGAGTCTGAAAAAGGCCAAAAGGAACTGCTCTGGAGTTCTAGGCAGAGGGTGTGCCAAACTTTTCGCAAAACCGCAGAATACTTTTTAGGGTACGGGCGGTCGATCTTCCTGAATGCTGTGTTCAGTGCATTGCGATCAGTAGGGCGGACGACATGGCTTCCTAAGGATAAAGGTTTTATGCCTATAGGGGTCTCCCAATATATACGCGACGGTACGTGGGAGCACAATCCGTACTGGCACTATCGTCCCTCAGGAGGAATCACCCACCATCAACGAGATCGACAGTCACCAGGCTTTACGATGCCGGAACACGTCTCTAGCCTAGACCTCTATGTTGTGCGTTATGTTGCAAAGCGTTGTTAAGTTCATTCAATTTATTTTAGGTTGATCTTTTTTAAAGTTTGCCTTTCGAGGTTCACCACGAGATGTATGATACAAATTCCTAAATGCAGTCTAAAGATGATAAGCAAGCTTTTTATCTTTTCAACTTTGAAAATCCTAGCTACTAAGGGAAAAGAAAGGCACCATCTTTTCTCAAAGAGCAATCAGCACACTCTAATGCACTTTTCCTAAATCCAACATGCAAACTTATCAAATGCAAATGCACAATGCAGGTTTTTGTTTTCCGCTTTCTTAGTGTTGATGCCTACAAAAGAAAGCTTTTTGTACAACTTTGAATTTGCTTTTAAATGACAAATACAAACAAGTTTACTTTTTCGAAATCAGAAAGGGTAGAAGAGATTACAATACTTAACGATTTTCGAAATAAACTTTTGTTTTGACACTTTAAAAGAGACAAATTCAAACCGATAAGCAAAAGTAAATAATCAATCTGCAAACAGCCAATGAACTCTCTTCTAAGATCACAATCAACAGATCTGAATCAAGGGCTACAGGATGATTACTTCACTCATGCAAAGGAAGACTGTAAATGACACCACAAACACATAAAAACACTCACAGTCTTTTTGTACAAAGGAGGCGGAATCTAAGTAGAGAAAAGGAGTTATCATACTGGTACCTATGCTGGTTACAGGCTGCAAAAATCAGAGATCAAAACAAGGCAAAATAGAGCAGAGAACCCCAACTACACAAGAGCAAACTAGTTCAGCGCAACCTCAACACAGGGGTTTTGACATTCAGCGCAGGTAGCCTTCACGGGACCTGCGTTGAAATGTAGAATCCCTTCACTGGGTCTGCGCTGAAGAAGAAACTCTTGTTTCAAACAGGTTCTGGGTCACAGATTGCTATTTAATCAACTGTTTCAGGCCAAATAAAAGCAACAAGCAAGGTACAACTAAAGGGATGCTTTGAGGGGTACTAAGATCTATCACAAGGATCATCAAATCATTTGTGAATCCATTGTTCAGATCATAGACAAGTCCAGTGATTGGATCAAGGCAGCAACTGTCTACTTTGCATCCAAGAATAGCAGATGCAGTTCGATTGTTGCTGTCGAGTCTATGAAACAAACAATGATAGAAACACAAATAAAATGACTAAACAGATCTCCCCAGCGGAGTCGCCAAAAGTAAACCTTCATTCCAACCACCGAGTTGAATGTAATGAAGCTTGGGGGGCATGCACCTCGATTTGCGTTATTATGCTGGGGGCATGCAAACTTATCATCGAGCAGTTTTAGCACAAAGTTCATGCTCGTTAAAAAATAAACGCAAGATCCGAGCAGTTTTAGCACATAGTTCATGCTCGTTAAAAAATAAACATAAGATCGAGAAAATGTTTCCACCCGCGTTTAAGCTCGTTAAAAAATGAACTACCCGGTAAATAACCACTATGAATGTTATACCATCAGCCATTAAAGCCTTGGTCGTGTTTGCACCGTCACCTCCACTTTTCATTTGGCCAATCATTCACCTCCATATGATTGTTTACCCATTTTGAGGAACAACTGCGAAGAGTGATTTCACCTAGCCATCCTTGTGACACTGCCGTGATTGGAAAATTCCAACCTGTACCTGGAATCAGCTGCTAACCCTGTTTATCACTCGTTCCTCAAAAGCCGAGTCTTCTTTAAGCTCTTTTCATCTGACTCATAAAATATGAAAAGATTGCTGAGTTTTGGCCTTCCAGCTCGTTAAAGCGACCGGAAGAGCTATCCCTCCTCTAGATTTTAATCTTTTTGGACCTGAAGGATTATTGCACAAAAAGATCGAGCGCTTGTTTTATTCGGCTCGTTAAAACTATCGAAAACTCATCCCTTCTGTATTGTTTTATACTTTTTCGGACTTAAGGGATTAGATGACGAAAAAGGACTTCTGGAGTTAACTTTATGTACCTTTTCAGACTCTCTAAAAATGAAAAGGACCGAGTTATCCTTGTCGTTAGACTCGTTAAAATCATTAAATAACGACAAACTTGTCTTTAGACGAGAACGAGTTTCACTATCGCTAGGCTCGTTAAAACATAGCGATGGGCTTGCCCGAAGGGCAGATTATAGAACAAGCATATGTTATCCTCCTCAAGCTTGACAAAAATAAAGAGGTACTAGTCAGCAATGACTGGGGAAAAATTGGGAGAAACTAAAGAAAACTTTGATGGTAGCAAGTCCCTCTTGAACATGACACTTTTCCTCCGTACCACAATCGGGTTGGGTTGTTTCATTCACCGGTCACATACATGGTCTCGCCATACCATCCATATTTGGGGTAATGCTACCGATCCATCGCATCAGTGTCGCCACATGTTCAAGAGAAGTCGTTCAGAAAAAGTCAACCGTGTCCCATCCACTGCCATACATTATCCTTCATCCTTTCATGACTGCCACCCTGAATCATATGTCACAGATCGTTTTCACCTCCATTAAAATAATTAGCTCCGTTCCGTGTCACTGATGTGGGATTCATTAAGGCCCTCCTTTGACGGATCGCTTCTTGTCGACATCAGCTCATTATCCAGGAAGTTGATCTAGGAACAACCCCTTCAGTACTTTGAACCTTGCATGCCACAATGGCAAGTTTCTCACTTCCGGCGACAGGTATACATCAATGACCTTCGACCGAAAGATTTTGCGTGGTGTTCGACACCAAGTCCTTTATTCACACCACGTGAATTGTACTGCAGTACCTTGAGGGTCATTATCATTATCAGTGATTCCTCTCGCGCTTGTTAACGGTTTACATCATTCACCGGTAATCAAGCGATGTCTTTCCATGTTCGACTTCAGAACAATTCTCACATGGATCGACTTGTACTTAGAGTGAAGATCGAACGAGTTTGAAGACCCCGGATCTAGTTTCATCCATCCGGGCTGCGATATATATTCAAGAAAGATAAAGACATTGACATGTACACCATTGAAGTAGATAATCATCCTACTCAAAGGATGATAATTTCATCAAAATTATCAGTCTACCATCAGACGATTGTCTGTTCTATGTACAGAAAAATGAATTTATAAAGCTGAGCATGGGAATGCCTGCCTCAGCTAGATCATGAAAGCAGTATGAAAAATAATGTATTGTATTGTATTGTATTATAGGTCTCCTCCCAGCATTGGATGAACTTCGGATCCCCCTGATAAAGCATTTCACCCGATAAACAGCCTCATACTTTAGGGGGCAACTGTTATAGACATTTTTGTGCCTTACAGCATTAAGCATGAAATGTCCATAATCTAAGGGATCCAAAGTGCCTAAACATGTTGTTCCTACCCCTAGAGGAACAAGGCTAACAAACCACAGCAATTCACAGAAGTTCTCCACCTGAAAACTGCTCAAAAACAAGTCAATTCAGGATCATTTCAGTGGCTACACTAGCTGTTTGCGCTGAATGTCAAAGCCAACACTGGCTACCTGCGTTGAATGTCAACTGGAACACTGGCTACCTGCGCTGAACGAGAGTGGACAAGTGGCAGGCTCATTTCTCAAGGTGTCAAAACCCAGGAAGCTTCCAAAATGACACTTTCCTCAGGGAATTCGACTGGTGATGAGTAAGAGGTTCCAAATCTCCAAGTGGAAGCAAGAACCTCCAAGTGGACTCAAGAACTGACAGAGGGAGAGGACACTAGTCACATCTCAAGCTGACTCATCCTCTCTCCAAACATCTATATATGGATCTCTCTTCCATGAGATCTAGGGGCTGGAATTTTGTTATTGCAAAGAATTGCTATTGGTTTGAGACTGGAACTATTGGGTGCTTAATGCTTTGAAAGGGGTGAAGATAGGAATTCCATTTGCTGGGAAGGAGATGCTGGATTGGAGCCCTCTGGGTTGTATCTCTTCCTGAACCTTGTTATTCATCAATAAAGCTATCTTGGTTTCTCCTATATGCTGATATTTTCTTGATGTATGATTGCATTAGTATGTTTAGTTTATTTCTAATCCTGAACTAGTTATGAAAATGAATCCATGTCTTGTGTAGTGTTCTCTTCTTGTAATCTTGCAGAAACCTCTTGAAGCTGGGCGAGCGAGAAAGCAAGTAGCTGGGAATCCTCCAAGAGAAGAGAGACCGGATCGAGGGACAAACGGAAGACACTGGTGAGTCCATCTATCTCTCTTTATTCTCAATTCATAAAGGAAGAAATACTAGAATAGTTGTCTCTGTTTGTTGCTAAGGCACTGTCACACCTTAGGTGGATAGGATTGTCCTGCATAGGCATTTTTCCCCACAGAAATTTTCCCCACAACAAACAGAGACAGCTATTCTAGTATTTCTTCCTTTATGAATTGAGAATAAAGAGAGATAGATGGACTCACCGGTGTCTTCCGTTTGTCCCTCGATCCGGTCTCTCTTCTCTTGGAGGATTCCCAGCTACTTGCCTTCTCGCTCGCCCAACTTCAAGAGGTTTCTGCAAGATTACAAGAAGAGAACACTACACAAGACATGGATTCATATTCATAACTAGTTCAGGATTAGAAATAAACTAAACATACTAATGAAATCATACATCAAGAATACATCAGCATATAGGAGAAACCAAGATAGCTTTATTGATGAATAACAAGGTTCAGGAAGAGATACAACCCAAAGGGCTCCAATCCAGCATCTCCTTCCCAGCAAATGGAATTTCTATCTTCACCCCTTTCAAAGCATTAAGCACCCAATAGTTCCAGTCTCAAACCAACAGCAATTCTTTGCAATAACAAAATTCCAGCCTCTAGATCTCATGGAAGAGAGATCCATATATAGATGTTTGGAGAGAGGATGAGTCAGCTTGAGATGTGACTAGTGTCCTCTCCCTCTGTCAGTTCTTGAGTCCACTTGGAGGTTCTTGCTTCCACTTGGAGATTTGGAACCTCTTACTCATCACCAGTCGAATTCCCTGAGGCAAGTGTCATTTTGGAAGCTTCCTGGGTTTTGACACCTTGAGAAATGAGCCTGCCACTTGTCCACTCTCGTTCAGCGTAGGTAGCCAGTGTTCCAATTGACATTCAACGCAGGTAGCCAGTGTTGGCTTTGACATTCAGCGCAAACAGCTAGTGTAGCCACTGAAATGATCCTGAATTGACTTGTTTTTTAGCAGTTTTCAGGTGGAGAACTTATGTGAATTGCTGTGGTTTGTTAGCCTTGTTCCTCTAGGGGTAGGAACAACATGTTTAGGGACTTTGGATCCCTTAGATTATGGATATTTCGTGCTCAATTCTGTAAGGCACAAAAATTTCTATAACAGTTGCCCCCTAAAGTATGGCGTTGTTTATCGGGCGAAATGATTTATCAGGGGGATCCAAAGTTCATCCAATGCTGGGAGGAGACCTTTAATAAGATACAATACAATACATTATTTTTCATACTACTTTCATGATCTAGCTGAGGCGGGCATTCCCATGCTCAGCTTTATAAATTCATTTTTCTGTACATAGAACAGATAATCGTCTGATGGTAGACTGATAATTTTGATGAAATTATCATCCTTTGAGTAGGATGATTATCTGCTGCAATGATGTACATGTCAATGTCTTTATCTTTCCTGAATATATATCGCAGCCCGGATGGATGAAACTAGATCCGGGGTCTTCAAACTCGTTCGATCTTCACTCTAAGTACAAGTCGATCCATGTGAGAATTGTTCTGAAGTTTAACATGGAAAAACATCGCTTGATTACCAGTCAATGATGTAAGCCGTTAACAAGCGCGAGAGGAATCACCGATAATGATAATGACCCTCAAGGTACTGCAGTACAATTCACGTGGTGTGAATAGAGGACTTGGAGTCGAACACCACGCAAAATCTTTCGGTCGAAGGTCATTAATGTATACCTGTCGCCGGAAGTGAGAAACTTGCCATTGTGGCATGCAAGCTTCAAAGTACTGAAGGGGTTGTTCCTAGATCAACTTCCTGGATAATGAGCTGATGTCGACAAGAAGCGATCCGTCAAAGGAGGGCCTTAATGAATCCCACATCAGTGACACGGAATGGAGCTAATGATTTTAATGGAGGTGAAAACGATCTGTGACATATGATTCAGTGTGGCGGTCATGAAAGGATGAAGGATAATGTATGGCAGTGGATGGGACATAGTTGACTTTTTCTGAACGACTTCTCTTCAACATATGGCGACACTGATAAGATGGATCGGTAGCATTACCCCAAATATGGATGGTATGGCGAGACCATGGATGTGACCAGTGAATGAAACAACCCAACCCGATTGTGGTACGGAAGAAAAGTGTCATGTTCAAGAGCGACTTGCTACCATCAAAGTTTTCTTTAGTTTCTCCCAATTTTTCCCCAGTCATTGCTGACCAGTACCTCTTTATTTTTTTCAAGCTTGAGGAGGATAACATATGCTTGTTCTATAACCTACCCTTCGGGCAAGCCCATCGCTATGTTTTAACGAGCCTAGCGATAGTGAAACACATTCTCGTCTAAAGACAAGTTTTTCGCTATTTAATGATTTTAACGAGTCTAACGACAAGGATAACTCGGTCCTTTTCATTTTTAGAGAGTCTGAAAAGGTACATAAAGTTAACTCCAAAAGTCCTTTTTCGTCATCTAATCCCTTAAGTCCGAAAAAGTATAAAACAATACAGAAGGGATGAGTTTTCGATAGTTTTAACGAGCCGAATAAAACAAGCGCTCGATCTTTTTGTGCAATAATCCCTCGGGTCCAAAAAGATTAAAATCTAGTGGAGGGATAGCTCTTCCGGTCGCTTTAATGAGCTGGAAGGCCAAAACTCGGCAATTTTTTCATATTTTACGAGTCAGTTGAAAAGAGCTTAAAGAAGACTCGTCTTTTGAGGAACGAGTGATAAACAGGGTTAGCAGCTGATTCCAGGTACAGGTTGGAATTTTCCAATCACGGTAGTGTCACAAGGATGGCTAGGTGAAATCACTCTTCGCAGCTGTTCCTCAAAATGGGTAAACAATCATATGGAGGTGAACGATCGGCCAAATGAAAAGTGGAGGTGACGGTGCAAACACGACCAAGGCTTTAATGGTTGATGATATTACATTCACTATGGTTATTTACCGGGATAGTTCATTTTTTAACGAGCTTAAACGCGGGTGGAAACATTTTCTCGATCTTTCGTTTATTTTTTAACGAGCATGAACTATGTGCTAAAACTGCTCGGATCTTGCGTTTATTTTTTAACGAGCATGAACTTTGTGCTAAAACTGCTCGAAATTATATGGTCAAATTTTTGATTTTTACCATCACTAGCTTTGCCCTTTTCAAAGATAGTACTGTATCCTCAATTGCTGCATCAAACTAGTTAGAAATGAATAACATTTGCATGAAAATGAGATTATAACCATAATATTTCGCTTTGAACTACGTAAAAAGCAATTAAAAGGTGTTTTTACCTCTCATTTTACCATTTCATTTGAACTTGGTTTGTTGGAGCTTTGGAGGTGCTTCTTTCCCCTTGATTTTCACCAGCTGATTCCGGGAGATTCTGCGGACGATTTTCGGCGCCGTCTGGACCAGGTAGGAGCTAAACTCTAGCTCTTTCTTTTCATGGTTTCATTTTTCCATTCTGTGCCTGTTTTCCTATTCCCATGAGCCCCTGGGGTTTTGCTAGGCCGCTCTGGCATTAGCGCAGGTAGTCCATTCGAAACCTGCGTTGAATGTCAAGCTGCATGAAGGCAGTTTGACCTTCAACGCAGGTAGGACACTAGCCAGTTGCGTTGATAGGATCGTCCTGCATAGACATTTTTGTGCCTTACAGCATTGAGCATGAAATGTCCATAATCTAAGGGATCCAAAGTCCCTAAACATGTTGTTCCTACCCCTAGAGGAACAAGGCTAACAAACCACAGCAATTCACAGAAGTTCTCCACCTGAAAACTGCTCAAAAACAAGTCAATTCAGGATCATTTCAGTGGCTACACTAGCTGTTTGCGCTGAATGTCAAAGCCAACACTGGCTACCTGCGTTGAATGTCAACTGGAACACTGGCTACCTGCACTGAACGAGAATGGACAAGTGGCAGGCTCATTTCTCAAGGTGTCAAAACCCAGGAAGCTTCCAAAATGACACTTGCCTCAGGGAATTCGACTGGTGATGAGTAAGAGGTTCCAAATCTCCAAGTGGAAGCAAGAACCTCCAAGTGGACTCAAGAACTGACAGAGGGAGAGGACACTAGTCACATCTCAAGCTGACTCATCCTCTCTCCAAACATCTATATATGGATCTCTCTTCCATGAGATCTAGAGGCTGGAATTTTGTTATTGCAAAGAATTGCTGTTGGTTTGAGACTGGAACTATTCGGTGCTTAATGCTTTGAAAGGGGTGAAGATAGGAATTCCATTTACTGGGAAGGAGATGCTGGATTGGAGCCCTTTGGGTTGTATCTCTTCCTGAACCTTGTTATTCATCAATAAAGCTATCTTGGTTTCTCCTATATGCTGATGTTTTCTTGATGTATGATTGCATTAGTATGTTTAGTTTATTTCTAATCCTGAACTAGTTATGAATATGAATCTGTGTCTTGTGTAGTGTTCTCTTCTTGTAATCTTGCAGAAACCTCTTGAAGCTGGGCGAGCGAGAAGGCAAGTAGCTGGGAATCCTCCAAGAGAAGAGAGACCGGATCGAAGGACAAACGGAAGACACCGGTGAGTCCATCTATCTCTCTTTATTCTAAATTCATAAAGGAAGAAATACTAGAATAGCTGTCTCTGTTTGTTGCTAAGGCACTGTCACACCTTAGGTGGATAGGATCGTCCTGCATAGGCATTTTTCCCCACAACAAATTGGCGACTCTACTGGGGAAATTTGTTTAGTCATTTTATTTGTGTTTCTATCATTGTTTACTTCATAGACTTGACAGCAACAATCGAACTGCATCTGCTTTTCCCGGATGCAAAGTAGGCAGTTGCTACCTTGATCCAATCACTGGACTCACAACTTCTGTTATTGCAAAGAACTGCTGTTGGTTTGAGACTGGAACTATTGGGTGCTTAATGCTTTGAAAGGGGTGAAGATAGGAATTCCATTTGCTGGGAAGGAGATGCTGGATTGGAGCCCTTTGGGTTGTATCTCTTCCTGAACCTTATTATTCATCAATAAAGCTATCTTGGTTTCTCCTATATGCTGATGTATTCTTGATGTATGATTGCATTAGTATGTTTAGTTTATTTCTAATCCTGAACTAGTTATGAATATGAATCCATGTCTTGTGTAGTGTTCTCTTCTTGTAATCTTGCAGAAACCTCTTGAAGCTGGGCGAGCGAGAAGGCAAGTAGCGACTTGCTACCATCAAAGTTTTCTTTAGTTTCTCCCAATTTTTCCCCAGTCATTGCTGACCAGTACCTCTTTATTTTTGTCAAGCTTGAGGAGGATAACATATGCTTGTTCTATAACCTGCCCTTCGGGCAAGCCCATCGCTATGTTTTAACGAGCCTAGCGATAGTGAAACTCGTTCTCGTCTAAAGACAAGTTTGTCACTATTTAATGATTTTAACGAGTCTAACGACAAGGATAACTTGGTCCTTTTCATTTTTAGAGAGTCTGAAAAGGTACATAAAGTTAACAACAAAAGTCCTTTTTCGTCATCTAATCCCTTAAGTCCGAAAAAGTATAAAACAATACAGAAGGGATGAGTTTTCGATAGTTTTAACGAGCCGAATAAAACAAGTGCTCGATCTTTTGGTGCAATAATCCCTCGGGTCCAAAAAGATTAAAATCTAGAGGAGGGATAGCTCTTCCGGTCGCTTTAACGAGCTAGAAGGCCAAAACTCGGCAATCTTTTCATATTTTACGAGTCAGATGAAAAGAGCTTAAATAATACTTGTCTTTTGAGGAACGAGTGATAAACAGGGTTAGCAGCTGATTCCAGGTACAGGTTGGAATTTTCCAATCACGGCAGTGTCACAAGGATGGCTAGGTGAAATCACTCTTCGCAGTTGTTCCTCAAAATGGGTAAACAATCATATAGAGGTGAACGATCAGCCAAATGAAAAGTGGAGGTGACGGTGCAAACACGACCAAGGCTTTAATGGCTGATGATATTGCATTCACTGTGGTTATTTACCGGGATAGTTCATTTTTTAACGAGCTTAAACGCGGGTGGAAACATTTGCTCGATCTTACGTTTATTTTTTAACGAGCATGAACTATGTGCTAAAACTGCTCGGATCTTGCGTTTATTTTTTAACGAGCATGAACTTTGTGCTAAAACTACTCGATTACCCAGTCATATTATAAGAGTGTCTCATCAAGATTCTATTTTTTATGGAGCTTCATCTCACTAAGCTTTGCTCCGCATCCTTTCTTTATGCAAGTTAGGAAACGGCTAACCCAAAAAACAGATAAATAACCGCTCTTTGCTTGCATTCCAAAAGGTTTGCATGCCCCCAGGTATAAAACAGAGTTTCAAGGTTACCTCTACTTCTCTTCCTTCAAAACAATCGTTTTAAAGAGAATAGAGAGAGTCGCCAATTTATGAGAGAACGAGTTTCACTATCGCTAGGCTCGTTAAAACATAGCGATGGGCTTGCCCGAAGGGCAGGTTATAGAACAAGCATATGTTATCCTCCTCAAGCTTGACAAAAATAAAGAGGTACTGGTCAGCAATGACTGGGGAAAAATTGGGAGAGACTAAAGAAAACTTTGATGGTAGCAAGTCGCTCTTGAACATGACACTTTTCTTCCGTACCACAATCGGGTTGGGTTGTTTCATTCACCGGTCACATCCATGGTCTCGCCATACCATCCATATTTTGGGGTAATGCTACCAATCCATCGCATCAGTGTCGCCACATGTTCAAGAGAAGTCGTTCAGAAAAAGTCAACCGTGTCCCATCCACTGCCATACATTATCCTTCATCCTTTCATGACTGCCACCCTGAATCATATGTCACAGATCGTTTTCACCTCCATTAAAATAATTAGCTCCGTTCCGTGTCACTGATGTGGGATTCATTAAGGCCCTCCTTTGACGAATCGCTTCTTGTCGACATCAGCTCATTATCCAGGAAGTTGATCTAGGAACAACCCCTTCAGTACTTTGAAGCTTGCATGCCTCAATGGCAAGTTTCTCACTTCCGGCGACAGGTATACATCAATGACCTTCGACCGAAAGATTTTGCGTGGTGTTCGAAGCCAAGTCCTCTATTCACACCACGTGAATTGTACTACAGTACCTTGAGGGTCATTATCATTATCGGTGTTTCCTCTCGCGCTTGTTAACGGTTTACATCATTCACCGGTAATCAAGCGATGTCTTTCCATGTTCGACTTCAGAACAATTCTCACATGGATCGACTTGTACTTAGAGTGAAGATCGAACGAGTTTGAAGACCCCGGATCTAGTTTCATCCATCCGGGCTGCGATATATATTCAGGAAAGATAAAGACATTGACATGTACATCATTGCAGCAGATAATCATCCTACTCAAAGGATGATAATTTCATCAAAATTATCAGTCTACCATCAGACGATTGTCTGTTCTATGTACAGAAAAATGAATTTATAAAGCTGAGCATGGGAATGCCCGCCTCAGCTAGATCATGAAAGCAGTATGAAAAATAATGTATTGTATTGTATCTTATTACAGGTCTCCTCCCAGCATTGGATGAACTTTGGATCCCCCTGATAAAGCATTTCACCCGATAAACAACGTCATACTTTAGGGGGCAACTGTTATAGACATTTTTGTGCCTTACAGCATTGAGCATGAAATGTCCATAATCTAAGGGATCCAAAGTCCCTAAACATGTTGTTCCTACCCCTAGAGGAACAAGGCTAACAAACCACAGCAATTCACAGAAGTTCTCCACCTGAAAACTGCTCAAAAACAAGTCAATTCAGGATAATTTCAGTGGCTACACTAGCTGTTTGCGCTGAATGTCAAAGCCAACACTGGCTACCTGCATTGAATGTCAACTGGAACACTGGCTACCTGCGCTGAACGAGAATGGACAAGTGGCAGGCTCATTTCTCAAGGTGTCAAAACCCAGGAAGCTTCCAAAATGACACTTGCCTCAGGGAATTCGACTGGTGATGAGTAAGAGGTTCCAAATCTCCAAGTGGAAGCAAGAACCTCCAAGTGGACTCAAGAACTGACAGAGGGAGAGGACACTAGTCACATCTCAAGCTGACTCATCCTCTCTCCAAACATCTATATATGGATCTCTCTTCCATGAGATCTGGAGGCTGGAATTTTGTTATTGCAAAGAATTGCTGTTGGTTTGAGACTGGAACTATTGGGTGCTTAATGCTTTGAAAGGGGTGAAAATAGGAATTCCATTTGCTGGGAAGGAGATGCTGGATTGGAGCCCTCTAGGTTGTATCTCTTCCTAAACCTTGTTATTCATCAATAAAGCTATCTTGGTTTCTCCTATATGCTGATGTTTTCTTGATGTATGATTGCATTAGTATGTTTAGTTTATTTCTAATCCTAAACTAGTTATGAATATGAATCCATGTCTTGTATTTCTTCCTTTATGAATTGAGAATAAAGAGAGATAGATGGACTCACCAGTGTCTTCCGTTTGTCCCTCGATCCGGTCTCTCTTCTCTTGGAGGATTCCCAGCTACTTTCTTTCTCGCTCGCCCAGCTTCAAGAGGTTTCTGCAAGATTACAAGAAGAGAACACTACACAAGACATGGATTCATTTTCATAACTAGTTCAGGATTAGAAATAAACTAAACATCCTATTGCAATCATACATCAAGAAAACATCAGCATATAGGAGAAACCAAGATAGCTTTATTGATGAATAACAAGGTTCAGGAAGAGATACAACCCAGAGGGCTCCAATCCAGCATCTCCTTCCCAGCAAATGGAATCCCTATCTTCACCCCTTTCAAAGCATTAAGCACCCATTAGTTCCAGTCTCAAACCAACAGCAATTCTTTGCAATAACAAAATTCCAGCCCCCTAGATCTCATGGAAGAGAGATCCATATATAGATGTTTGGAGAGAGGATGAGTCAGCTTGAGATGTGACTAGTGTCCTCTCCCTCTGTCAGTTCTTGAGTCCACTTGGAGGTTCTTGCTTCCACTTGGAGATTTGGAACCTCTTACTCATCACCAGTCGAATTCCCTGAGGCAAGTGTCATTTTGGAAGCTTCCTGGGTTTTGACACCTTGAGAAATGAGCCTGCCACTTGTCCACTCTCGTTCAGCGCAGGTAGCCAGTGTTCCAGTTGACATTCAACGCAGGTAGCCAGTGTTGGCTTTGACATTCAGCGCAAACAGCTAGTGTAGCCACTGAAATGATCCTGAATTGACTTGTTTTTTAGCAGTTTTCAGGTGGAGAACTTCTGTGAATTGTTGTGGTTTGTTAGCCTTGTTCCTCTAGGGGTAGGAACAACATGTTTAGGGACTTTGGATCCCTTAGATTATGGACATTTCATGCTTAATGTTGTAAGGCACAAAAATGTCTATAACAGTTGCCCCCTAAAGTATGAGGTTGTTTATCGGGTGAAATGCTTTATCAGGAGGATCCGAAGTTCATCCAATGCTGGGAGGAGACCTATAATACAATACAATACAATACATTATTTTTCATACTGCTTTCATGATCTAGCTGAGGCAGGCATTCCCATGCTCAGCTTTATAAATTCATTTTTCTGTACATAGAACAGACAATCGTCTGATGGTAGACTGATAATTTTGATGAAATTATCATCCTTTGAGTAGGATGATTATCTGCTGCAATGGTGTACATGTCAATGTCTTTATCTTTCCTGAATATATATCGCAGCCCGGATGGATGAAACTAGATCCGGGGTCTTCAAACTCGTTCGATCTTCACTCTAAGTACAAGTCGATCCATGTGAGAATTGTTCTGAAGTCGAACATGGAAAGACATCGCTTGATTACCGGTCAATGATGTAAACCGTTAAAAAGCACGAGAGGAATCACCGATAATGATAATGATCCTCAAGGTACTCCAGTACAATTCACGTGGTGTGAATAAAGGACTTTGCGTCGAACACCACGCAAAATCTTTCTGTCGAAGGTCATTGATGTATACCTGTCACCGGAAGTGAGAAACTTGCCATTCTGGCATGCAAGCTTCAAAGTACTGAAGGGGTTGTTCCTAGATCAACTTCCTGGATAATGAGCTGATGTCGACAAGAAGCGATCCGTGAAAGGAGGGCCTTAATGAATCCCACATCAGTGACACGGAACGGAGCTAATGATTTTAATGGAGGTGAAAACGATCTGTGACATATGATTCAGGGTGGCGGTCATGAAAGGATGAAGGATAATGTATGGCAGTGGATGGGACACGGTTGACTTTTTCTGAACGACTTCTCTTGAACATGTGGCGACACTGATGCGATGGATTGGTAGCATTACCCCAAATATGGATGGTATGGCGAGACCATGGATGTGACCGGTGAATGAAACAACCCAACCCGATTGTGGTACGGAGGAAAAGTGTCATGTTCAAGAGCGACTTGCTACCATCAAAGTTTTCTTTAGTTTCTCCCAATTTTTCCCCAGTCATTGCTGACCAGTACCTCTTTATTTTTGTCAAGCTTGAGGAGGATAACATATGCTTGTTCTATAACCTGCCCTTCGAGCAAGCCCATCGCTATGTTTTAACGAGCCTAGCGATAGTGAAACTCGTTCTCGTCTAAAGACAAGTTTGTCGTTATTTAATGATTTTAACGAGTCTAACGACAAGGATAACTCGGTCCTTTTCATTTTTAGAGAGTCTGAAAAGGTACATAAAGTTAACTCCAGAAGTCCTTTTTCATCATCTAATCCCTTAAGTCCGAAAAAGTATAAAACAATACAGAAGGGATGAGTTTTCGATTGTTTTAACGAGCCGAATAAAACAAGCGCTCGATTTTTTTGTGCAATAATCCCTCAGGTCCAAAAAGATTAAAATCTAGAGGAGGGATAGCTCTTCTGGTCGCTTTAACGAGCTGGAAGGCCAAAACTCGGCAATCTTTTCATATTTTACGAGTCAGATGAAAAGAGCTTAAAGAAGACTCGGCTTTTGAGGAACGAGTGATAAACAGGGCTAGCAGCTGATTCCAGGTACAAGTTGGAATTTTCCAATCACGGCAGTGTCACAAGGATGGCTAGGTGAAATCACTCTTCGCAGCTGTTCCTCAAAATGGGTAAACAATCATATGGAGGTGAATGATCGGCCAAATGAAAGGTGGAGGTGATGGTGCAAACACGACCAAGGCTTTAATGGCTGATGGTATAACATTCACAGTGGTTATTTACCGGGTAGTTCATTTTTTAATGAGCTTAAACGCGGGTGGAAACATGTGCTCGATCTTATGTTTATTTTTTAACGAGCATGAACTATGTGCTAAAACTGCTCGGATCTTGCGTTTATTTTTTAACGAGCATGAACTTTGTGCTAAAACTGCTCGATGATAAGTTTGCATGCCCCCAGCATAATAACGCAAATCGAGGTGCATGCCCCCCAAGCTTCATTACATTCAACTCAGTGGTTGGAATGAAGGTTTACTTTTGAGATTTGAAAAGGGGATTTGTTTCATTTTTTAATGAGGTTGACACAGTAAAAGAACTATCCTTATGACTCCTTGTTTCATTTTTTAACAAGGTTGACACGAGATAAGAACCGTCCTCGGAGTCCAAATCCATTAGATGTAGAAGGTTTCATATTCCACTGTGGCCACTTCCCGCCAGATTACTTGGAGGCGGTAGGGCAAAAGTACCCATTAAAGCAGGGTCTTTTAGGAGACCTACTCCGATATTTTGGAGCGAATGATTGCTTCCATGGATTATTGGAATGCTTCCCGTAACTTGTGAACTGTTGGGGAGAAAAGTTTGTTGGTCGACGATTGTAATTCCTCCTTGGAAGGGAAATGCAATCTTCCTGAAGTAGGTCGACACAACTGCGGCCATGGCATAGATCCACAGTCTTCCTAGTAGGATGTTGTAATCAAGATTCCCATCGATGACTTCAACATCTATTTCTATTGTTTTCCCTCCTAGTTCAACTTTCAAGTTACTTAGGATGCCATATGGGGTATATGTCCTTCTGTCGAATGCTTTTAATGTCGTCGAATATCGCGACAAGGTTGGGGATCCTAAAGTTTTCCAGCAACTCATCGACATAATGCATGTAGATGCCCCCTCATCAATAATTGTTCGATGAACAGTTTTGTTGAGGGCTTTCACTTGAATAAGGAAAGCTAGTTGAGCTGGTAACTGAGGGTCATATCCTTTATGATCAAAGGCCACAAGATTGGAATCCATTGGGTCAATCCCACCTATTGCTGATAATAAAGCTTGCTCTTGGGGGAAGCAATTTTGCGGTACCTCAAGTGTCGACATAGCGGACGGCGATTGGGCCAGGTCCTCTATCTGTGTTATTTTCGCACAAGGATTAAATGTCGATTTGTGTACTGCTCCCTTTTGCAACTTTATCATTGGCTCAGGAACGATGGGTGGCACAACGTCGGTCAAAGTTGTTGTCGAACTACTACGTTGTTCATTAGCCTTGTTGTTCGACAACTTTGGATTCCTGTAATCTTTATTCCTCGTCAAAGCATCATTTTGCTGCTTTGATACAGACAACATAAGCACTTGGGATCGGGAAGCATTTTGATTAGCAACCAGTTCGGTTCCCGGGGTTGGAAACGGATCAGTCAACACAGCTGAGGTTTTCGAACTCTTAAAGAATCTTTTAAGTTCAGCTTCGTATGGACAATCTGCTGTCCAATGATCCTCATCGCATATATGACACCCCGCAGGGGGTTTCCTTTTTCTCCCTTTCTTTTTCTTCTTGCCCCCTGGTTGCTTCAATTGTTTGCCCTTGTTGTCCGACACAGCACTTATTTCCGAGGCGAGAATTTCCTCATTTGCATTTTGACCGGAAATCTTACGGGCCCTTTTAGATATAGCCTTTGTCGATTTCATGTCTGTTGCGCCAATCACGCCATCGCCGGCATGAGAGTCATTGTTTGATTTAGGAGGAGGAGGAATTGAGAATTCCGGTCTAGGGGCATCAGGTATTTTGTCGTAGAGCGTGCCGGACTGAGTGTAAACCAAGTCCAGATATTGCGCACGAGCGATGACTTGCTCTTCCGTTACGACTCCCCCCTTTTCCACATCTTCCGTGATGGTAGGAAGTAAAGACTTGATAAACCATTCAGCTAATAGCTGATCGGGAACGTACATTTTTACCATCCTGCGACGACGTCGCCACTCATGTATATGATCAGATATGTGAGTGGCCGTTGTCTGCTTGAAGTTGGTAACGAGTTCTGTTCCTGTTTCATACCTTATTGGTAATTGAAAATGGGTTAAAAAGGTTGTGGCTAGGGTACTGAAGTTGTCGAATGAAGCTCTAGGCAATTCGATATACCATTTTGCTGCCGGACCCGTTAACGTCCTCTTAAAAATTAGGGTGTTTGATGAACACCACAGATGAAATGTCATCACATGATTCGATGGATCTTCACCCGGATTTCCATTAAATTTAGGAATATCTGACGGAAGTTTATGCGGAATCGCTGGCCAGCAAGGGGCATAAGCAATTGGATCATTCGTCAGCCAGTTTAGATCTGGTAATTCTAGAGTTGCTACAAAGGGCAACTGTTGATTCAGGTTAGGCGAAGCATATCCAGGATAGGATGGAATCGCCTGAGCAGTGAGTCTTTGCATACCAGCATAATGTATTTGATGCTGGCAACTTTGACAAGGTTGATGGGCACAACCATTATAATATGGTTGTTGATAACCGCTTTGGAAATGCGATTGCCCATTACTTACAAAGACTTCTTGCTCAGGTCCTTGATATGATTGCTGGAATGGGGGTTGTTGAGTTTGAACCAGCTCTGGTTGTTGAACCATTTGCTGTTGACCAATACTGGATGATTGACCAAGATGAGGAGTCACAGTACTTGTTTGATCCTGAGTCACTCCAGATAAGGAGGCACTAACCTGAGGTTGTGATTGAGTCGTTGAGACAAGAGGCTGTTGGTTTCGCAACTTGAGGCTGCTGGGGTTGACATACAACCCCTCTTCCTCTACGGACGGGGTACGGACTAGTCATATTCTCCCGCGAAAACCCACTCTATACCCAAAGTTTTCCTGTCGAAGCAGACCAGGATGCATGCCCCCTGGGTTCCAGTCATATCCTCCCGGATTACTCGCGCTCATCAGGAGGACGGACCGTGGGTTGAGACACTTCTTGCGTGAATAGACCATTTAGGGATGGTATGTGACTATTTGCGATGCGTGATCCGGGAAATGAAAGTTGGTCCACGAGCTTGACCACTCTTCCTTCATGCGGAAAACACATTACTCTAAAGAGTGAGGAGACTATAGCTCCCATGTAATATATATAGTCTCATCCAAGGAGTAGGTTATAATCCAAGGGTCCTTGAACGACCATCAGGTTCATTTGAACGGTCTTCCCTTTCAATGTTATAGGCACATTGGGGAGGATCCCTAAAGGTCGAATGGTTCCTTTATCAAAGCCTGATAGATTTCTCATTTCAGGCAAAAGCGCTGGCGAACCAAGAGCTTTCCAAGCAATAGAGGAAAGGATACTCAGAGACGCCCCCTCATCAATGATAGTGCCAGCCATTACCATTCTGTATATTTGAACGATAATCCTGAATGGTATGCTTGCTGGCAACCGGGGTCTGCCTAGTTGGTTCCAGTCAAAAGACACAACCAGGTTGCTTGGTGGTGGGACCGAATAAACGGCCGAATATCACTGTGATGAACTTCCTTCCTGTGATAAAGGAATGGGGGCATTGCCCCCTTGTTCATCAGAGTCAGTGTTGATGAAGAGAATTTGGACGGTGTCGTCTTTATTCTCCTCTGTGATGGTATCATTCGAAGATAGAGCCTCTGAAGGCAAAACCGGGTCAACTGTCGTCTCAACCTTTTTACTTTCATCAGGCATGGATCCAGACGGTTCATCTTCAATGATAGGTGCTTCGGCTGACCACCTGGGCGGGTTAGCCGGATTCTCAACTAGTGAAGGACTTGGTAGGATTTTTTGATATCCAGGAGGAAGTTGCGCTCGTAAAATCGGGCGATCTTCCAAAACTCTTTTAGCCTCGTCTAAGAAGGGACAACGGTGGATGGCGTGATCACCTTCACACAGTTTACAGGGAAATCTTGCTTTCCCTCTCTGTCCTGGGACTTCACTTTCACTAGTCAACGGTGAGCTGTCAACATGGCAATGGGCTTGCCCGAAGGGCAGGTTATAGAACAAGCATATGTTATCCTCCTCAAGCTTGACAAAAATAAAGAGGTACTGGTCAGCAATGACTGGGGAAAAATTGGGAGAAACTAAAGAAAACTTTGATGGTAGCAAGTCGCTCTTGAACATGACACTTTTCCTCCGTACCACAATCGGGTTGGGTTGTTTCATTCACCGGTCACATCCATGGTCTTGCCATACCATCCATATTTGGGGTAATGCTACCGATCCATCGCATCAGTGTCGCCATATGTTGAAGAGAAGTCGTTCAGAAAAAGTCAACCGTGTCCCATCCACTGCCATACATTATCCTTCATCCTTTCATGACCGCCACCCTGAATCATATGTCACAGATCGTTTTCACCTCCATTAAAATCATTAGCTCCGTTCCGTGTCACTGATGTGGGATTCATTAAGGCCCTCCTTTGACGGATCGCTTCTTGTCGACATCAGCTCATTATCCAGGAAGTTGATCTAGGAACAACCCCTTCAGTACTTTGAAGCTTGCATGCCTCAATGGCAAGTTTCTCACTTCCGGCGACAGGTATACATCAATGACCTTCGACCGAAAGATTTTGCGTGGTGTTCGATGCCAAGTCCTTTATTCACACCACGTGAATTGTACTGCAGTACCTTGACGGTCATTATCATTATCGGTGATTCCTCTCGCGCTTGTTAACGATCTACATCATTGACCGGTAATCAAGCGATGTCTTTCCATGTTCGACTTCAGAACAATTCTCACATGGATCGACTTGTACTTAGAGTGAAGATCAAACGAGTTTGAAGACCCCGGATCTAGTTTCATCCATCCGGGCTGCGATATATATTCAGGAAAGATAAAGACATTGACATGTACATCATTGCAGCAGATAATCATCCTACTCAAAGGATGATAATTTCATCAAAATTATCAGTCTACCATCAGACGATTGTCTGTTCTATGTACAGAAAAATGAATTTATAAGGCTGAGCATGGGAATGCCCGCCTCAGCTAGATCATGAAAGCAGTATGAAAAATAATGTATTGTATTGTATTGTATTACAGGTCTCCTCCCAGCATTGGATGAACTTCGGATCCCCCTGATAAAGCATTTCGCCCGATAAACAGCCTCATACTTTAGGGGGCAACTGTTATAGACATTTTTGTGCCTTACAACATTGAGCATGAAATGTCCATAATCTAAGGGATCCAAAGTCCCTAAACATGTTGTTCCTACCCCTAAAGGAACAAGGCTAACAAACCACAGCAATTCACAGAAGTTCTCCACCTGAAAACTGCTCAAAAACAAGTCAATTCAGGATCATTTCAGTGGCTACACTAGCTGTTTGCGCTGAATGTCAAAGCCAACACTGGCTACCTACGTTGAATGTCAACTGGAACACTAGCTACCTGCGCTGAACGAGAGTGGACATGTGGCAGGCTCATTTCTCAAGGTGTCAAAACCCAGGAAGCTTCCAAAATGACACTTGCCTCAGGGAATTCGACTGGTGATGAGTAAGAGGTTCCAAATCTCCAAGTGGAAGCAAGAACCTCCAAGTGGACTCAAGAACTGACAGAGGGAGAGGACACTAGTCACATCTCAAGCTGACTCATCCTCTCTCCAAACATCTATATATGGATCTCTCTTCCATGAGATCTAGAGGCTGGAATTTTGTTATTGCAAAGAATTGCTATTGGTTTGAGACTGGAACTATTGGGTGCTTAATGCTTTGAAAGGGGTGAAGATAGGACTTCCATTTGCTGGGAAGGAGATGCTGGATTGGAGCCCTTTGGGTTGTATCTCTTCCTGAACCTTGTTATTCATCAATAAAGCTATCTTGGTTTCTCTTATATGCTGATGTATTCTTGATGTATGATTGCATTAGTATGTTTAGTTTATTTCTAATCCTGAACTAGTTATGAATATGAATCCATGTCTTGTGTAGTGTTCTCTTCTTGTAATCTTGCAGAAACCTCTTGAAGCTGGGCAAGCGAGAAGGCAAGTAGCTGGGAATCCTCCAAGAGAAGAGAGACCGGATCGAGGGACAAACAGAAGACAATGGTGAGTCCATCTATCTCTCTTTATTCTCAATTCATAAAGGAAGAAATATTAGAATAGCTGTCTCTGTTTGTTGCTAAGGCAGTGTCACACCTTAGGTGGATAGGATCGTCCTGCATAGGCATTTTTCCCCACAACACCACCCGGTCCGGACCTTAATACAGCTCCTTTTCCATTTGGAATGGTGGCTCCGACTGGGGATAATGGGACCAGTTTCCCAGCAATGGATAAACGGGATGAATGAATGATTGGTTGACTAATCTAATGATAGGCGAATAACTTAATTTATCAGTGAAATAAAAGAACTACTACTAATCCCGGGAACTATTGTACTTTAAAGTGTAGCGCTTAATGATCTATGTTTATAAACAGGCATGTAGATGACTCTATTTAATAAACATAGACTTTTATTCATTCAAGGATTACTTTGCTTAAATCGTTAAACAAAGGGATTAGCGCAATATTGCTACACTTATATATCATCGATACATATACGATCAAAGGAAAAGCATCCCATAAACATCCAATAGTGGAGGGAATAAAGAAATGCTGTTAAAACACATACATATATTCGATAATAGCAAAGGCAATCAAATAACAATTCATATGAAAAGAATGAATTCAGACATAGATAATAGTACCATATGAGCTTCTAGTCACTCCTAATATCAATCGCTATTTGAGATTCTTCTTCCAACGTAGAAATACTTTCAAACAAAGACAGTAGTGCACATTTGCATAAAAGCTTCCTTGTCAAAATTAGAATAACTGGTCCAATTTTATAAAAGAATATGGCTGAAGTACAGTAGTGCAACTTCAGTCTTTAAGTCAAGTACAAAACTTTACAACCCTTTCCAAAACAATGAAAGGGTCTATAAATACTTAATTAAGCTAACTATCTATGAAACTGAAATCCTACTTAATTGGTATCAATTGATTTTGAACATATTCTTCTCAGCAACCTGGCAGTCGGCGGCATGAATCATCAAGTAGGCTGTTTGCCTTTAAACCTGAGCTGACTTATCGCAAGCATCGGCTCCACTTCGGGCGGTCTGTTGAGGCGAGAGTTAAGCTGGGCGGCATAGGTGGCATCCTGAATATCAGGGATAATATACCCGATTGCATCTGTAAGGCATTTGAGGGCAGCTCTTTGACTGTGTGGTTTTACCAAGAAGAACCAATAGGTGTCCCATGTTAAACTGTTAATTCCAGCAATTAATCTCCCCTTTTCCTCTAGATCTGGATAACATGACTAATCCAATGTTTTCATCGCTGTCAATTTTCCTGGAGTGCATTGGGAAATCATGTTTGACAAGTAGAGATATTATTAACCAATTCAACCAAATTTCTTGTAGTTGATTTGCACCTTGAAATTTCCCTCTCTGCTTTCATTAACTGGGACTGCCATTCTGTAAACAATATATCTTATGTGACTCTAAAATTCTTGTTAAATTCGCCGCTTGTCCCTGATCAGTATCTTGCCAGTCAAGAAATGCAACTATCGTTTCTTCAGCTTGATCCAATTCCGCTCTAGCCTTTTCTGTTTTTTCACTTATTGATGTCGTCAATTCGCATAGTGGTTCCACCTGGGCGATTTGTTGACATAGAAGCTTGATTTGGGCTATTAATGTCGTATTTATCTGTAGTGCCTCTACTCTGAATTCAATTATTTGTGGAACGCCCTTTGTCTTCTCAAGCTGTGCTGATAGTTGAGCAATCTGCTCATCTTTTGTTTTCAGCATTTGTTCATTTGTTGTCCTCAGTTGTGCCAAGGCTTAAGACAACTCTTTCTGCTTCTGGATTGCGTTGTGATCAATCCTTTGTTTCTCTACCTGCAATTGTTGAGTTAATTGATTATTTACTTGTTGTTGTGTCAACAATTGCTGTTCTGCCTGGTCCGCTTTCTGCTGTGCTTCTGTTAGTTGTGCCTGCAATAAAAAGATTTCCTGGTCTTTTGTTTTCAATAAAAGACTCACCTCTGATGCTTTGTCTATTGTTGCTGCTGAATAGGCTCCAGCATATTGTGATAGTTTTGTTAGGTCATCAGAGGGGTCAAATTCCTCCTTCCAAACCACATTTCCCGTGACCGTCTGTTTTGGGAAAAGGGAAGGTTGATCAGTCCTTCTTCTCTTCCTCTGTCGTTTTACTACAGCTTTATGCCTTGGGCTATAGAAGACATCCAGGGGAGGAATCTCTTCTACCTGCAAAATGATTTGATCGGAGGGGTCCTTTGGTATTATTTCTACTTCCTTTGAACTGGGTAGGCTGCTGGTTCCACTTGGAACCTGTTGTGAAGTGGTTTCCTGTGTGTCTGCTGCTTTCGAAGTTTCGGTGTCCTTTGAACATTCTAGATTGCTGATAATAGAATCAAACTACTACCATTCCTGGAGCAGTTTTGGATCAATATGAGTATCCACATTTACTTCTATGTTGCTCTGCTTCTGCTCTTTAGTCTGGGTCTCCTCCCGCACTTTCTCCTACTCTTTAGTCTGAGTTTCCTCCTGTGCTTTCTCTTGTTCTTTTGTTGTAACTGGAGGTTCCTTTGAATGTTGCCGTTCAAGCTCGCTTGATGCTGTTGTTGTGGTTGTTGCTAACAGATCTAGAGGCGGAGTTTGCAACCTCTGTTCTCTAAGTCTGTTGAATTCAACCAACCCTTCATCCTGATATTTCATTCTGGCTAATGACTTAACCTGCATTATTGACTCGGCTGAGGAGAACAGGTCATCGAACATATCTTCTTTATGATCAAACTTTGCCAATTTGGCCTGTTCAAGTGCATTATAGGCGACTTTGTTGGGATCAAATTGCCTATTAGGGAGAGTTGCTAGAGTTAATGATTTTATCTTTGTAGCTTCTTTCTCTGCATGTTTGAAGTCATGTAATGTATAGACACCACATCTCAGAGGAAAAGAGGGCCAGACCTGCTTCTTATTTTTCTTGAGAGTCTGTGTAACTCCCTCGGCAATGATCTGATAAGCTATTTCCCTCGCCAGCAATTTATCAGGTATGTACAAAGGAAGGACATGAGGTTCGGCTTGGCTACCGAAAACTCTTATATAAGTGAACTTTTCCTCCCCGAACCATCTTCCTATTGATGTTAAATCAATCCCAGCTTGGTAGGAAATCTTGGGAGCAGGTTTATCAAAAATAGAGTAATGAATGGGTAACATAAAGCCATTGCAGACTTGGTATAAATGGTGCTTATAAGAAGATTTCCACAATTTCTGATGGTATATGTGAATAGGCATGGGGTCTTGTGATGTCCACCTCCAGCCGAGCACGGGAAATTCAGAATTAAAACACAGGGTATCTAGAATATAGGCACTGTAGTAGAACAGGGGAATTAACCTTTCAGTAATGCGGGTCTTGTTTCTAAAATTAAGAACAGTTGTTGCTAGTTTATCTGACAGTATAGTTGCCCAATCCATTATTTCACTGTTACACGCGCTTCCATCAAGGGAACCATTTCTATAGTGAAATTAGAGGAATCGTGCAACCCCCACAATCTACACATCATTATCCCAGCATAACAATAAGGAGAACATAGGGAATCAACAGAGTACTTATCGGAAGATTCATGGTTGTGTTTTGCCGGATTTTGTCTCCAATCCCGGATGGGTTCGGATTCAATTTCATTTTCTTTTCGGAATTTCTCCAAAAATGCCTTGTTGTACTTCTTCTCTGGCTCAGGCAAATGATACATTTGCCTTAAATCATCAGCCTTGAATGAACCGAAGATTCTCCCATCTCTGGTGCAGAAAGTTCTGTCTGTGATTGGAATTTCCTCAATTGCCCACCTCACTACATCCGTATATGGGAGAATTTGTTCCCGAGCTGCTATCCGATGAAGGAAGGAGTCGGCTAAGTCCTTTAAAGTACCATCAGATTTCCGAGTCGCATCTGCCATGGCTTGTACTGTTGTCACTTCAGGTTCTTCGGCCTCAATCAAATTATAGGTACTTTGCCAAGTAGTTTTGTCGAGACCAGAACATGTAGTATCAGATATCAATCCTTTCTTTTTATTTGTTGGATCAGCGACGGCTTGTCTTGTGGCTGGCACAGCGGAAGCGGCTGTGGTTTTCTTAGACTTCTTCCCCATTCTGCTTGAGTTTTCTGCTTTGGAAGAATTCTGCACAGGAGTGAAAATAAGCGTAACACAGAGAATTGGTAGTGAAAATCAAATATGAGCGAGATATATTGATCAATGCGTGATGAGGAATTAACTTTAAAGTGGCCGCGGATACAATCTATGAGAAGATTTTAGGACTTACTATTACATTAAATGGTTGTTTAAAACCTGCCAATCCTTTAAATGCCCATCATATCATTAATCAGCCGAATGATTTGTTTAAGCGTGCCTTGGATGTTTTGGCGGTTGAGCGTAGGTAAATCACTGTTCGACAGATAAGGTCTTTAATATGAATTAATCGTAATATCCCTTAGTTTTAACGGCTTTTTTGAAGTTTGCACTTTTGGCTTTATCGTAATCGGGCGTTGGGGAAAACTTAAATCCTTATATTGACACCTTTAGAAATCCCCGATCGCCGATAGCGATATCGCATCGCATCGGGAGTATGGGCACTTTACGAACGCATGGATGGTATATCGCCGATCGCCATCGGGTGTATGACCTGGGGTGCTTTAAAAACATGCATAGTATATTGTTGATCGCCGATAGCGATATCGCATCACATCGGAGCGAAAGGAACTTTATCGCATCGGGGAAAACCAATTGGCCTTTAAAGTATGCCTCCTATGTCATTGCGATATGCGATCTTGCGATCGCTTTATCGCAATGATAAAAGATTGATTATTTATATTATAAGGCCAAAATTGGTTCGTCCAAAAGGTTTTTTATAATGTTTTCATTTTGTTTTCGGACCTTTTTTGAATAATACAATGTTGATACCAATCAAAACTAAAAGGGACCCATTTCATATGATAGTTTTTTGTGAATAACAATGATATGAAATGGGGGGTTGTTGTAGAGCACAACAGAACCCTACCTCTTCAGATAGAAATTCGTGCCAAAAATTACATTTCCTCCCTTCAAAATGCCTCACTGTCCCTCTTGTAGAAGCCCGCTGTCCCTCCTATAGATTTCCTATAGGTGCTCTTGTAGATTTCCTGTAGGTGCTCCTGTAGAAAATGTCGAGAGCAAGAATATGGAGGAAATCAATGGAGGATGGTGGTTATGAGGCTATGGGGCACAAGAAGACTGTTGTGTGGTTGAGTTACGAGGATAAAATGAAGAAAAGGTGTTGAGAATGTGCGGGGAGGAGTGATCATTACCCTTTATGGATATTTTCGGTTATGAGTGCTGAGTTGGCAAGGTGTACGTTGCCCATATTTGGACCGTTGGTCCCCACCTACTTGGTCATCATGGCTCTTCCTCATAATCATCCCTCATTATTGCATCATAGTTAACTCTTCTTCCACTACCTATCCTTGGCATCTTTTGTTGGAGTTGATTGTGCGCACGTATGCTTGACATCTCGGTTAAGTGGAGTCAACTAAATGAAGGTGGCCAAGTTAACTGGCCACCTTTTCCTCTTTCAATTTCAACCATCGCATTTCCTTCGTATGATTTCAAATTACACAAATGCAGATAGAGGAGTGACTTAGTTACTTACCTGTAATCCGAGTGTATTTGTTGCCATCGACTGTGAGGTGTTGTGGCTTTCTCTATTGCATGCCTTCATTTTCCTCCATGCATGCTATCTCTGCTTGTTGATGTGTTGTTGTGTGCTTTCTCATGTTCTTCTTTTGCTAGAGCTAAGTTGCATGTGCCTTTTCAACCTACAGATGTGCATTGTCTTGCTGCTGGTGCTGGACTTCTATGGGATCAACTGCTACATGAATTCCTACAGGAGCTCCTGTAGCTTCTTCTCCCCTTGAAACTTCAGTTATTTCCCTTTCTTGGAGCTCAAGAATGATGCCAAAGGTGGAGATAAAGATGGAGGGATAGTAGGTAAGCTTCAGGTGAAGTTGATGGTGCCTTTTCTCCTTTTATTTTTGGTTTTTTTCAAAACTGAAAAACTGTTTTTCTGTGTTTTTTTCTTGGAAAGGGGAAAAAATAATAATGATGCTTGGAGTGTGATGCAAGCTTGGAAATGATCGCAAGGAGGTTTAGAGATGGTAAGAGGGATTATAGGTTCCTCATGAAGCTTTCCTGGTCCCTCAAACTACCTTTTGTAGACACTTTTGGCTCTATGTAATTCCTACAGGAGCCTCCTATAGAAAACACAAAGCCTCCTGTAGAAAACACAGTTTTGGAAGAAGAGGTACAGTGGGGTGAAAGAGATGCCAAACATGATGGAGGAAGGTGTGGAGAAGATGTGATGGATGTTGGTATGAATGTCAAGGTCCCCTTGGCACCTTCTTCTGCTCCCTGTAGTCCTCCTGCAAACCTGCAGTGCAATAAAAATTCATTTTTTTCTTTCTCTCTCTCTTTTTTTTTTTTAAGCAATTGGGGTGCCTCAAAGAGGTTTTCACCTTAATTTCCTACCCTAGGCGCCTCCAAGGGAGGTTTTCACCCAAGGATTTTATTCTTTTCCCTTTTTTTTTTTTTTACATCACTGGGCCACCTCAAAAGCGTTTTTCAACCCAATGATGGGACTCATGGGACTCAAGCGCCTCATGGAGGTTTTCAATTGAGTCCTTATTATTTTTTCTTTTTTCTTCAGTGAGTGAGTGAAGTGGAAGTTAAGACATGCTCCACTACCATCACTGTTTTATTCAAATCTTCAATAAACTCTCGCTTGGAGATGGGTTTCTTGTATACTTTCAACCAATGTCCATTGACAAGCATGGGGATGGCTTCATCATCAATGGTTCTGATCAGAACTGAACCATTGTCATTGCATTTCCCCATAGAGTAGGGTCCTAGCCATCTTGTCCTTAGCTTACCTTTGAAATCCTTGTATCTTGAATCATAGAGTAGTGCCCAATCTCCCTTTAGAATTGCTTCTCCCTGATATTTCTATCATGCCATATCTTTCTCTGAAGCTGAACTACCTCTATATGGAGAAGGGCTTGCAATCTGTATTCATCCAATCCATTGAGCTGAAGTAATCTCTCCTTCTGTGCATGGCTGAGGTCTAGGTCCAGTTGAGCTACCATCCTTGGGGTATTGAATTCAAACTCTATTGACAGCAAATCCTTCTTCCCATAGACCAGTTCATAGGGTGTCAACCCGGTGGTGGTCTTCCATGTTGTGTTGTAGGCCCAAGTGGCCTCAACTAATCTGTACGCCTAGTATTTTCTGCTGCTACTCACTACCTTGGTTAGGATCCCTTCCAATGCTCTGTTAGTGACCTTCACTTGCCCATTGGCTTGTGGATGGTAAGGGGTGGAAGTCCTATGCTTGATCTTATGATGTGTGAGCAGGTCTTCAATCAGGTTGGAAGTGAACTGGCTGCCTTGGTCTGTGACCAACTCTCGGATACCCGAACTTGTAGAATATGTTTTCTCTCAAAAACGCAACTACTTTTCCCTCTGTCACTACTTTGATTGCTTTTGTCTCTGCCCACTTTATCAGGTAGTCAGTGCACACAATGATGTACCGCTTCTACTTTAAAGGGGGGTTGATAGGCCCCACAAAGTCCATGCCCCACATCTCAAATGGCTAAAAGGTCACTTGAGGTTGCATGGGAATTTCATCCTTTGGAGTAGATTTCCCCATCCTCTGACACCAATCACACTGGCTCGTGTATCTCCTCACATCCTGATGAAGAGTGGGCCAGTAGTAGCCTACTTGCAATATTTTGAAGGCGGTTCTTTTTGCTACAAAATGACCTCCACAAGGCCCGTCATGAAAGGTCAAGAGGATGTCAAGGACTTCCTCCTACCTGAAAAATCTTCTCAATATCTGATCTGGGCCAACTTTGAAGAGATTACCTCTAATCCAGGTGAAAGGGACACTTTTCCTTACTATCTTGCTCTTCTCTTTTGAGGATAGGTGTGGTGGGAACTATGTTGAAACCAAGTAGTTTGCTATATCAGAGAACCATGGAGAGAGTACTGATATAGAAAATAGATGTTCATCTAGCATTTTGTCATCCACCATTCCTTCTTCACCCACAGGCAAATTTACTCTAGACAAAAAGTCAGCAACAACATTTTCTTTACTAGGCTTATCAAAAATGGTCAGATCAAACTGCTACAGTAAAAGAAACCATCTAATAATGCAAGCATTTACATCTGGTTTGTTCATTAAATATCTAATTGCAGCATGATCAATGTGTACAAAGGTTTGATAGCCTGTGATATAGTTTCTGAATTTGTTTAAGGAATTCATGATAGATAGGAGTTCCTTCTCGGTCAATGTATAGTTTAACTCTACCTTTGACAATTTTTTTCTTATAAAGTATATGGCATAAAGCAACATTTCATCAATTTTTCCTAAATCTTCTCCTATTGCTTTGTTCAAGGCATCTGTGTGAATGTGAAAGGGTAGGGCCCAGTTTGGGCCTCTGAGAACTGGAGCAGTCACTAGCTTGCTCTTCAAGGTATCTAGGGCTTCTTGACAATTTTCCAACCATATGAACTCAACATCTTTGCCTATGAGGCAAAACAAAGGAGAGGCTATCTTGTTGAAGTCTTTAATGAATCTCCTGTAATATCCAGCTAAGCCTAGGAAGCTTCTGACATCTCTCACCTTTTGAGGAGGTGGGACCCTTTGGATGATGGAAATTCTGTTGGGGTCCACCCATAGTCCTTGTTGAGATATTGCATGACCTAGCATAGTACCTTCAGTCATCAAAAATTCACATTTTTCTGAACTAAGGGACAGGTTCATCTCAATACACTTATCTAGAATTTTTCCTAGGTTAGATAAAGCTTCCTGAAAGTCAGAGCCATAAGGAGTAAAATCATCCATGTATATTTCTACTGCATCATGAACTAGTTCAAAAAATATACTCAATACCGCTCTTTGAAAAGTGGCTGGAGCATTGTGTTAGAGTCGGTCTGGTCAAGCCCTCCGTCAGAGATCAAAGCTCTTTGTGCATTTCAATTATAGGTGTCCCGCTCCATTAGCTCAGCTCCATTTCGCTAGGGACATGTCATGTTCTGATGGAGAAAGTCATGCTACTCATCTTCCCTCATGTCTAGTCCCTGCTGGTTCAGGTCTTGGTCCATAATCACTGAAATTCATGATAGTCAAGGTCTGGCCATATTACAGGACAAAGTTCTTTTTATTGCTCGGTCTAGGAAATCATCAATGTGGTCTTTGAAAAACATGTCCATAACAAGCCATGCAGGCCAGAGGGAGACCTTATACAGTTATGCTTCAAAAGGCTTCATCATCACCTGAAGAGACATCGACTCTTCTTCAAAACTCTGTTTTGAAGAAAAGTCAAACAAGGTCAACTATGACAAAACTTTCCAAAAAATTGCCCGATGAATTTTTCAGATGCAGTCATGGTTTTCATGGCCAAGTGCCCAGTCACACATTCCCCGCAAAGAAATGCCGAAAATTTCATCACGAGAGCCAAAATTTCAAAGAAAAATGAAAAGCAGGGTGTTTTAAAGTCAATGAAAAAGTGCAAAATACAAACATTGGAAAGTGGGTTTTCAAAGAAGAAAAAATTAAACCCAACTCTCCCAAGCCTATATATACTTGTTTTTGCCCAAAACAAAAACCATTTGTGCCTTGGCAAGCTTGGAGAGAAATTACAAAGGTAAGAGAGCAAATTCATGAGGGTTTGAGTGAGGGAGAGCCGGTTTCCAAAGGGCGCGGTGAACACACCAGAGAGTGCGGTGCACACAGAGGGCGCGACGCATTGGCAGCCAGCCCACAGTGCAAAATCAACAAGGGCGCGATGCACTCAGGGCGCGCGGCGCACTGGGCTTGGCGCGCGACGCACACAACCAGGGAGCTCAAAAACACTTGCAAATTGGTTTTATATCCCGGTTGAAGGCTAGCAAGCAAGAGGTAGGCTCGAATGAAACCCCTTCTCTGTCAATTCGGTCAATGACTGCCATTTCTAAGATGTTGAATGATATCCAAAGCACATTGGCCATCCATGAAAACAATCATCAAAGAAAAATGATAAATGGGGTTTGCAAATTTGTGAAGACGCCACCAAGGTTGCTCCCATCCCCTTGTCCCCTCACTCCTCATCATTTGTCACCACCATGCCACCTTGTCTCCTAAGGCAACCCCCTAGAAATCTCCACTAAGACCCATCCCCGAAGTTCCAAGCAAATTTGTGTCGTTTGACAGTGCGCGGCACACACACAAGGTGGCGCAGCACACTCAGGGCACGCGGCGCACTGGGAGCCCGACCACAGTGTCAACATTTCACTGGCGCGGCGCATACCCGGCGCGTGGCGCACTGGGCAAAGTGTGCGGTGCACAGGCCTGTGAGCCTAAAAAAGCACCGAATCGCCCAAATTTTTTGAAATTGGCTCTCAAAATTGCAAAGGTAGCCCTAGATACCTTCTCCATTGATCCTTAAATTAAAGAAAAAGATGATTTTGGTGACCATGAAATCAAAGGAAAAATTTTTATTAAGCAAACACAAAAATGACACAAAGAAGGGAAAAAAGCTAGGTTTTTGCTATAGTAACACAACTGCTAAATATGCTCCTATCCTACCTCTATCAGCTAATTCCCCTGGAGCAGTTTCCCCTAATAGTTACCCTAGCTACATTGCAATGATATCCATTCGTCCCCTTTATTCCCATAGCTCAAAATATCCCAAACCCTACCCCATCAAAACCATACCCCAAACACTCCCAAATCCCTGATAAATTTCTCCTTTAAACCCCTATTCCCCTTTTCATCATTCCCCTCCTAACACTCCCTTGTTTTATTGTCCCCTTGGTGACAGATTTTCAGAGCATCTATCAGTTTCATTAGATTCAGAGGGTAGCATAAAACTCAGGGTACAAGTAGCAGTAATGGCATCAAAAAATTCATCAGAGTATGAGGAGGGGACCCACAACGACACATCTTCACGAGAGAGGACCCATAGGAGACATCACCGGAGTGGCAGACATCTTAGAGATGAGCCAAGCACCCTCACTGAGCTGCAGGCATGCCCACTTGCCATGTCTTGTTTCCAGCACTTGGCATGTTATGAATTTTGTCAAAGGGTGGCGAATGTCAAAGTCCATCATGAGTTGGCCCGCCTTTTTGCACTTCATCTACAGGGAGGCCAATCTGTCCTGGCTGGGGTCACTTTCACCTTGACACCGAAGGCTATATCAGTGGCAACAGGGATACCAAACATTGGGGAGCAGTGGCATAAGAAGAAGAAGGTGGAGAGGCATCACTATGGGCCTTACATCAAGAACAACTGCTTGAGCCAGCTCACCAGAGTTTTTCCATTCAAATTCTTAAGGGATGAGTATGCCCCACTCATGAGATTGATCATGAAGTATTTCAGTTGCGAGGGGAGGTTCTCGTCTTTATGCCTATCACATCCGCTTGCTCATGCACTTCACCAGGGTGAGGATGATGAGCCTCCCATTTTTCATCTGCAACAACATTGAGAAGATGAAAAACTTCATGCAACGCAAGACCCCATGACAGCAGCTAAACAGTGTATATCATTTTTCTCTCATCCGGATCTTGGTAGACCATCAGTTGGGATTGCAGGGTATTGCTTGGGAGGACTTCATCTCTCGTGATTTCTTCAGTGCCCCACCGGTGATATCAGAGGCAGAACATGAGATGGGAGGTCCTTCACATCAGTTTGAGCCTGAGATGGGAAGCCCTTCACATCAGTTCAAGCACCATGAGACTGCCACCATGCCAGTATACATCACATACCAAAAGGGCAGTAGACCATTTATCGCAGCAGCAAAGCGAGTGTTATCTCCACCCGGGGTGGAAAGGGCCTCGCTTCCGCCATCAGCATCACAAGAGAAGGGTAAGGGAAAGGAACCAGTGTAGGAGGAAGGGCCATCAGGCGAGCAGGAGACTGAGTTTGTTCTCCTCCAGGATGATGAGACAGATGCAGAACCTACAAATGCTGAGTTGGGAGAGATCATTCAGCAGCAGCAGTCTGTGATTGAGAACCTATCCCTGGACTTGGATAGGGCCAAGTGGAATGTGCAGTATTCAGAGCAGAGGAACAAGCAACTTGAGGATCGGCTAGCTGAGATAGAGTTGCAGATGATCAAGGAAAACTGGCGACACATCCTGGCAGCACAAAGCAGACCTATGGAGCAAAGAGACGAAGACCGGGAGTATGTGCTAGAGAAATTGAACGTTCACTTGGAGCAGCGATTGGATAAAGCAAACAGGGAGAAAGACATGCTAAGGTGCATGACTCATCACTACTAGGCCCGAAACATGAGTTTCAAAGTGACAATCAGGAGCCTAAAGGAAAAATTAAGCAAAGCGACAAAAGAGGCAAAGGAAGCAAAGGAGGCAAAGTAGCAAGATCGGCTTTGAATCTTGGCTGAGGCTTCCTTGGCATAGCGAAGCACTTCATAGGGAACCTCCAACCCAAATTTCAAAAAATTTGGGCAAATTTTGGTCACAGGCAAATTTTTTGGGCACAAAACAGGAAATTCCTCCCTGTGCGCTGCGCCACTAGCGCGACGCTAAAAATCTAGGACTCTAATCAAGGAATGGCTTACATATTTGGATTCAGAATCGAAAAATACTACTACTGGTGTCCGGGCTAGAAATTTTGACACGTTTTGGGTCTCCTAAAGGTCAAAAAACACCCAAAAATGGCCTTTCTGCCACTTTTTTGACACACAGAAAGCAGTCTTGGGAGAATGAAGATTTGCAGGGGCAAATGAGCACCAAATTGAGAAATTGTAGTGGGGTTAGAAAGTAAACAGGACAGGATTTCTAGAAAGCCGACTTGGGTACATTTTGGACACCTGCAAGTGCCCCAAATCAGGCTACAAAGTGGCGCGACACACAGAGAATTTGGCGCAGCGCACAGGGGAAAAAACGGCTAATTTGCTCCCGTTTCGCGAAATTTCGGGTCGGGACTTCTCCAAGTGGGCCCGGTCATATACACTTCGGTTTTTTGGCATCAAAGGCGGCATTTAAAGAGTTTTCTCCCCAGATGGGCATCTATCCAAGTGGCAAAAGAATACAAAGGGTCACCACAGCCAAATGTCATGCTTGAGAACGTTGCACCTGTAGCTGATGGTTGGCTCTCCATCTCCTTTTCGAAATGATTTGAGTAACTTCCCAACCCCTGGGTGTTCCATCTCTTCTCTACACTTTCTATATATTGTATGCAAGTTATTTGCAAAGGGTTAGCTGACTTGTAACTTCGGGGAGACTGTGGGAAAGAAACTCTGTTTCTGCACTGTGTATTTTTGACAGAGGATTAATGAAAGGCAACGGCTCTGTTTCATGAGATTCTTGTAGTCGTGAGTGTAGAAAATGTGTTCTTATGCTCCATATGTATCTTTTTATGTTTCATATTTAATTTCATGCTTCATTTCAGTGAAATTTTCTATGTGAGATTAGGTAGAATTCAATTTATATTGCTCTGTCTGTGGGAAAATTTCATGTGCAGTGTTATTCTTCTGTTGAAAAGGATTCATGCCACCATGCCCTTTTCACTCTCTTCAGCAAGCTTTCCATTCCACATTACCTTAAGTCGAAATTGTTGCGCTTGCTGCCTACCTTGCCTCATGGAATAATCTGTGCCTTCATTTTCGATTCTCTGTTCTTTGCTGAGCGCCAGTCCCATATACATCCCAGAAGCTCGGTCACTTCATAAAAAAATTTCCAAAATCCATTTTCACTTACTAGACTAAGGTAAATATGGCATTGTAAGTCATCTCAGACCATTTTGCATATCCATTCGCTGAGTGTGACTCGGAGAGAGCCCTCTCCTGCTCTGGTAGGGCTAGCTACCAGACTGAGCGTGGTTTGTGGTTACCCTAATTTTTGCCTTCCTTCAGCCTAAGGCAGATTTAGGTGTTAACATAGTGGTGACTCCACTGGGGACTAGTTGAAAATCAAATCCCCTTGTTTCATAAGAATTCTAGGCTTCCGGATGATGAGCTTAGGATTGAAAAGGCTGAGTAAGTTGGTTGTGTCCCGTAATTTATCCCAATAGCACGCTAGCTTCGAGACGATATACCAGAGCGAATCCAGACCCGGACCCTCCTCATACTTACGAAAATCCAAATTTGATTCCAAGATTCCTTCGTCAAGAAAGCACCATAACTCCCGTGTTCAAATCCCATTCATGCCCCGATATTTTTGAGTATCTTGAAGAGCTTGAGTTTGACGAACGATTTGAGATATCACTGTTTGAATCTAAACCGAAAGGGCTATTGATTGCACTGTCCCTGATCCGCAATTTCTTGTAGACCTTGAGACAGAAAGGGCTAATATATTAATTGATAACTACATTTCCACACAGCCCCAAACTCCAAGTGCAAGCCCCTTGCAAACTGTGCACACTCCTCCAACACCTCCAAGGCCAAATCCACCGAGAATGATGGCTACCCGTTTCGCACCCCTTGTTCTGCCCCAAGTCCTAGATGACATGCCAAATGACTATCAAAGTAAAATCCCATTTTTGGATGGCACTCCTAACAGTATTACAGCTCAACAACATGTGGATAAAATGGCAGACTTCTATGAACTTCATGAGATCGATGCGGAGAACGTGGCAATGAGGCTCTTTGTACAAACATTTGCAGGTGATGTGAGGAAATGGTTCAGAGGTTTGATGGTTGCAAGTATCACCACCTTGGCTGAGCTACAAAGACAATTTTTGAACAGGTGGGAAGTGCAAAAGAATCCCCTTCAAATTCTGGCCAAATACGAGAAAATCAAACGGAATGCCGGTGAGTTGGTCCAAAATTATTGTGTTAGATTTAATGCAGTCTACAACGAAATCCCAGACCATGTAAAGCCACCTGTGGGACTAGCAATGATGAAGTTTCCGGATGGTTTTGATGCTGACATGGCATACCAATTGAGAGAGAGAGAACCGGCTACAATGGAAGACATGCAGAAAATTACGGTCAGCGTTGAGGCTAATCTGTTGTCCAAAAGAGCAAGAGCGAAAGTAGAGAAGAAAACCACAGTGAAAGAAGAATCTTCTTCAATGGATCAGCTGCTCAAAAAGGTAGAGCAGATGCTTGAGAGAGTAAAACATGACAATCCAGAGCCACAAGTTAGGAATCCTAACTTTCATGGCCAACAGCAGCCACAATATAGGATAAGACAAAGAGATTAGCGGACTCAAGAGCAAACAGCACAACAGCTGGTACAAACACCTTTGCAGCAGAATTTTGTGCATGGACCGGAGTCAGATGAGGATGGGAATGTAATAGGCGAGGAAAACCATCTTTTTACTCTAGATGAGCTGCCTACTTAGATCACCAAAGAAGAATAATGTGCAGTAAATTCAGCTACACACCAAGACACCGATTTTATTCTAGCTAACGAAACCGTGTTGGAAGAAGAGTCAGAAGAATATCAAAGGGGGTATATGAATGCTTTGTCCGCGCAACAACAACAATATTCCCTTAGAAATAGAGATGTACTGGCCAAACCAATTCAGAAAAAGGAGGATGAAACAACAAAGAAGGATCCATCAGCTACAGAAAGAAAGGGAAAGGAGGCAGTTGTTCCGAAGAGCAGCAAATCAAAATCAGCAGAACAATCACAGCAACCAGCCACCTCAAAAGAGAAGGAAAGGAAAGAGATCCCAGTCAAAGAGGTATAAAGAACTCCCACTTTCAGCCTAGAGAATGAGATTTCTAAGCTAAAGGTATCCATCCCTTTGACTGAAATCATGAAGAATAGCGGTTACAGAGGACAGATTTCTAAAATGTTGAATTTGGACCCAATGTCCGACATGGTAAACGTGGAAGATGATCAGCCTGAAATGATTTTTGGGCCAACAACGAATGGTGAGTCTCCTGAGAGCAAGGTGCCACCCTTCTATATCATTTTACGATTGCATGACTTTGTGCTACACAATGCCATGTTCGATTCCGGAGCTTCTCACAATCTCATGCCCAAGGCTATCATGGATAAGTTTGGTCTGGACATCACCCGCCAATATCATGATCTTTATTCATTCGATTCTAGCAGAGTAAGGTGCATAGGGCTCATCAAAGACTTAGTTGTGAGTTTAGATCAGCGTCCTATGAAAAACGTTCTGATGGATGTAGTTGTAGCAGACATTCCTCCAAGGTTTGGCATGCTTCTTTCCAGGTCTTGGGTATCAAAATTGAAGGGGACACTACAGCTAGATTTCTCCTATGCAACAATCCCTGTGTTTGGACAAATGAGGAAGTTATACCGGGAACAAAAGATGAAATATATGATCACAAGCAAGGAGAAACCGATAAATCATCCTATAAACTATGTACATACAGATTTAGAGTCTTTTGTTTTGTTTTCAGATAGTTTAAATGAGATAGATAGTTAGATAGTAGAAGCAGATGATATTCCAGAGATAACAGAAAATTTTAGAGAGATTTTGAAGAAAGAAGGACAAGAAAAGTAGCAAAAGATTGGGCAATCAGCTGAAAACGATGGACAACAAGTAAACAATGGACAACAAAAAGATTTTCAGCACTTGCAAGAAGAAGAAGAAGGCTTGTGGACCATGGATTTTGATGGAGCAGTAGGGAATGATGGTGTTGGTATTGGTATTTGGGTACACAGTCCTTTCTCCGCCCCAAACAAAGTGCCTAGCAGCGTGAGAGTTTGCTCCTACAAGTTGGCCTTTGAATTTTTCAATAATGAAGCCGAATATGAAGCTCTGATTGCTGGCCTGGAGATTCTTAGGAAGCTGAATGCAAAGAGGATTTCAGTATATGGCGACTCCGAGTTGGTGATAAAACAGGTCAGAGGTGAGTATCAAGCAAAACATCCTAGGATGCAGGCCTATCGTAATGCAGTTTTGGATATCTTGAAGCTATTTTCCGAATACACCTTGACATGTGTGCCACGAATACAAAATAGTATTGTTGATGCTCTTGCCAAGGCAGTGAGCAGCTTGAAGATCCCCATGAACTGCAGCAATAAGTTTTAAATCCATGTCAAGCACCGTCCAACCATTCTAGACAATCAGCGACATTGGCAAGTGTTCCAAGATGATGAGGAGATTAAGGATTTTCTGCTCAACAAAGGCAAGTTCAAAGAAACCTTAATTGATGTGGAAAGCGATGAGAACAAAGGGAATGGTACAGAAGAAGTGCAGATCAATCAAATGGACATATTGCAACTGAAGAATAACATCATTCCTAAAGGCTTGATACCCCTAGAGGAACTTTTCGATCAGGATGATGTAGCCCGCAAGCCAACATTGCAATCGACAGAGAAAGGTGTGGAAGAAGTCAACATTGGTACAACTGCCAATCCAAAGTTGGTGAAATTTTCCAAAGCATTACCGCCAAAAATCAAAGACAAATATATCAGTTTGATGGCTTCATTTGCAGATGTATTTGCTTGGGATTATTCTGATTTAAAGACCTATGATATGAATATCATTCAGCACACAATACCTATCAAGCCCAATCAAAAACTATTTAGACAAAAGCTGAGAAGGATCAATCCAAAGTCGCTGCCATCCATCGAAAAAGAGGTAAATAGGTTGTACAAGTCAGGTATCACTGTGCCCATCAGATTTTCAGATTCGATATCTAACTTAGTGCCTGTACGAAAGAAGACCGGTGAGATCCGCCTATGCATCGATTTCAGAAATCTAAACAAGGTCTCATTGAAGGACAACTATTTGCTGCCCAAGATGGACCATATACTTCAGCGAGTAGTGGGGGCATCTCGTATGTCACTACTTGATGGTTATTCCGGATATAACCAAATTTCAGTCCATGAAGATGATAGAGATAAGACAACATTCACAACTCCATGGGGAACATTTCACTATGCCAAAATGCCATTCGGTTTAAAGAATGCAGGTGCCACATTTCAGCGTGCAATGGACTTGGTGTTTGCAAATGAGAAGGATGTGTTTTTGGTGGTGTACTTGGATGACTTGACGGTGTTTTCAAAATCTGATGAAGAGCATATGCATCACCTAAAAATTGTCTTTCAAAAATGCAGGAAATATGGCCTATCGTTGAATCCTAAGAAGAGCTTGTTCGCCATGGAGGAAGGAAAATTACTTGGGCATATCATTTCAAAGGATGGCATCCGCATAGACCCAGCATGTGTGCAAGCAATTCAGCAAATCGATCTGCCTAGGAACAAAAAGGAGATTCAGTCATTCAATGGTAAGATGAATTTTCTGCGTCGCTTTGTGCCTAATCTTGCGGAACACTTAAAAGAAATGACCAACATGCTTAAGAAGGACAGCCAGGTGAAATGGACAGATGAGGCTGTAAAATCTTTCAACTTGGTCAAATTGGCCCTTTCTTCAGCTCCAGTTCTAGTCAGCCCGGATTATACTCAAGATTTCATATTGTTTTCATTTGCTTCTGAGCACACTATGGCAGCGGTACTATTGCAGAAGAGGGATGATCATGAAAGACCCATTGCATTCTTCAACAGGGCTATAAGGGATGCAGCTTTGAAGTACAACATCATTGAGAAGCAAGCCTTGGAATTGGTGAAGGCACTGAAGGTTTTCCAGGTGTATATCCTACATTCTCACATTCTGGCCTATGTTCCTAATACTGCTGTGAAAGATGTTTTAGTGCAGACAAATCCGGAAGGGAGAAGAGGCAAATGGATCGCAGCCTTGCTAGAATACGATGTGGAGATAAAGCCTACAAAGCTGGTCAAAGGATAGGGGTTGGAGAAGCTAATGGATGAATCAAATTTGCATGCATTGGACATAAATCTGATCGCTGCCATGTCCGAGGAGAATGAGGAAGGAACTTCAATTCAGGTATCCGAAATGTTTGCTTTGTCCCCATGGTATTTGGATATAATATATGTGCTGAGGAATCTATCACCACCGCCCGTCATGGCTAGAAACAAAGTGAGAACACTCAAATTGAAGGCTGCCAAGTTTTGTAGCTTGAATTCTGCACTGTATTGGAAAGATCCCGGTGGCATTTTGTTAAACTGTCTAGTGGAAGAGGAGGCAAAAAAAGTCATGGAGGATTTCCATGGAGGAGAGTGTGGTGGACATCTTTTTTGGAAATCAAAAGCGAACAAAATTTTGAGAGCGGGGTACTACTGGCCTACTTTGTTTGCTGATGTGCATAAGATGGTAAAGCGCTGTCATAAGTGTCAAATTTTCGAAGGGAAATAGAAATTACAGCCTTTGCCACTTAAGCCTATCGAAGTGAGCGCTCCATTCCAGCAGTGGGGGTTGGATTTCATTGGGGAAATTCATCCCGCCTCTTCCGGACAGCATAGGTGGATCATTACAGCGACAGACTATTTCACAAAATGGATTGAGGAAGCCCCTACCAGACAAGCGACGGACATGGTAATTATTTCATTCCTCGAAAATAACATCTTGTCTCGCTTTGGTTGTCCAAAAAAAATAATCACTGATAATGCAACAGCTTTCAAATCGAAAAGGATGGTAGAATTTTGTCACAAATATCACATAATTTGGGGTCATTCAACTGCATATCATCCGCAAGGCAATGGATTGGCGGAATCTTTGAATAAATCTTTGGTCAACATCATCAAGAAGCTGTTGGAAACAAATAAGAAGAGCTGGAACAAGAGGCTAGTCCATGCACTTTGGGCAGATCGAATCAGTCAGAAAAAGTCTATTGGTATGTCATCGTTTGAGCTGGTTTATGGAGTGGACACAGTATTTCACGCTTCTCTTGCTCCCCCGATGGTCAAACTTCTTCAGGAGGCTGGCAGTGAGGAAGATCCCATGCAGAGAAGGTTGAATCAAATGATCCACTTGCAGCAAACAAGAGAAGAAGTTTTCAAAAACACATCCAAGTTGCAGGAGAGGATAAAGAAAATTTATGACTGAAAAGCTAAAGCGGACAAATTTCAGTTGGATGATATGGTGCTGAAGTGGGATGCAAGGAATGAAGAAAAAGGCAAGCACGCAAAGTTAAAAAATCTGTGCAAAGGTCCTTTCAAAATCGCAGCATACAGGGGTCAAAATGCCTTTCTTCTGAAGGAAATGAATGGGGAAGATTGTCCTGGAGGGCCGATCAATGGTCGGCTGCTCAAGCGGTACCATCGTTGATTTATTAACACTGCTTCCACTATCATTGTAAATACCATTTTTATTTCAGTTTGGTTTCAGTATGTAAAGTCAGTTTTTGAGTTATTCCAATGGTCAAGTTTGAGTCAATTTCTTGGTTATTCCAGTTGTGTAAATAAGTCAGAGTCCTGTGCTGTTTATTAAAATGATGACTCCATAGCCCAATGGAAAAAAGGCACTGTCTAGCTCCTCTAGAGATCTGTTGTTCTTGGCACCTCCAAGGAGCTACCATCCCCCATTGGAGCCAATGTTAGAGTCGGTCTGGTCAAGCCCTCCGTTACAGATCAAAGCTCTTTGTGTATTTCAATTCTAGGTGTCCCACTCCATCTGCTCAGCTCCATTTCGCTAGGGACATGTCATGTTCTGATGGAGAAAGTCATGCTACTCATCTTCCCTCATGTCTGGTCCCTGCTGGTTCAGGTCTTGGTCCATAATCGCTGAAATTCATGATAGTCAAGGTCTGGTCATATTACAGGACAAAGTTCTTTTTATTGCTCGGTCTAGGAAATCATCAATGTGGTCTTTGAAAAAAATGTCCGGAACAAGCCACGCAGGCCAAAGGGAGACCTTATACAGTTATGGTTCAGAAGGCTTCATCATCACCTGAAGAGACATTGACTCTTCTTCAAAACTCTGTTTTGAATAAAAGTCAAACAAGGTCAACTATGACAAAATTTTCCAAAAAATCGCCAGTTGAATTTTTCAGATGCGATCATGGTTTTCATGGCCAAGTGCCCAGTCACACAGTCCCCGCAAAGAAATGCCGAAAATTTCATCACGAGAGCCAAAATTTCAAAGAAAAATGAAAAGCAGGGTGTTTTAAAGTCAATGAAAAAAGTACAAAATACAAACATTAGAAAGTGGGTTCTCAAAGAAGAAAAAATTAAACCCAACCCTCCCAAGCCTATATATACTTGTTTTTGCCCAAAGCAAAAACCATTTGTGCCTTGGCAATCTTGGAGAGAAATTACAAAGGTAAGAGAGCAAATTCATGAGGGATTGAGTGAGGGAGAGCCGGTTTCCAAAGGGTGTGGCGCACACACCAGAGAGCGCGGCACACATAGAGGGTGTGATGCATTGGCAGCCAGCCCACAGTGCAAAATCAACAAGGGTGCGACGCACTCAGGGCGTGCGGCACACTAGGCTTGGCGCGCGATGCACATAGCCAAGGAGCTCAAAAACACTTGAAAATTGGTTTTATATCCCGGTTGAAGGCTAGCAAGCAAGAGGTAGGCTCGAATGAAACCCCTTCTCTGTCAATTTGGTCAATGATTGGTGTTTCTAAGATGTTGAATGATATCCAAAGCGCATTGGCCATCCATGAAAACAATCATCAAAGCAAAATGATAAACGGGGTTTGCAAATTTGTGAAGACACTACCAAGGTTGCTCCCATCCCCTTATCCCCTCACTCCTCATCATTTGTCACCTCCATGCCACCTTGTCTCCTAAGGAAACCCCCTAGAAATCTCCACTAAGACCCATCCCCGGAGTTCCAAGCAAATTTGTGTCGTTTGACAGTGCGCGGCGCACACACAAGGTGGCGCAGTGCACTCAGGGCACACGGCACACTGGGAGCCTGACCACAGTGTCAACATTGCACTGGCGCGACGCATACCCGGCGAGCGGCGCACTGGGCAAAGCGTGCAGTGCACAGGCCTGTGAGCCTAAAAAAGCACCGAATTGCCCAAATTTTTTGAAATTGGCTCTCAAAATTGCAAAGGTAGCCCTAGATACCTTCACCATTGATCCTTAATATAAAGAAAAACATGATTTTGGTGACCATGAAATCAAAGGCAAAATTGCTATTAAGCAAACACAAAAATGACACAGAGAAGGGCAAAAAGCTAGGGTTTTGCTACAGTAACATCATTGCTAAATATGCTCCTATCCTACCTCTATCAGCTAACTCCCCTGGAGCAGTTTCCCCTAATAGTTACCCTAGCTACATTTCAATCATATCCATTCGTCCCCTTTATTCCCATAGCTCAAAATATCCCAAACCCTACCCCATCAAAACCATGCCCCAAACACTCCCAAATCCCTGATAAATTTTTCCTTTAAACCCCTATTCCCCTTTTCATCATTCCCCTCCTAACACTCCCTTGTTTTATTTTCCCCTTGGTGACAGATTTTCAGAGCATCTATTAGTTTCATTGGATTCAGAGGGCAGCATAAAACTCAGGGTACAAGCAGCAGTAATGGCATCAGAAAATTCATCAGAGTATGAGGAGGGGACCCACTGCGACACATCTTCAGGAGAGAGGGCCCATAGGAGACATCACCAGAGCGGCAGACATCTTAGAGATGAGCCAAGCACCCTCACTGAGCTGCAGGCATGCCCACTTGCCATGTCTTGTTTCCAGCACTTGGCATGTTATGAATTTTGTCAAAGGGTGGCAAATGTCAAAGTCCATCATGAGTTGGCCTGCCTTTTTGCACTTCATCTACAGGGAGGCCAATTTGTCCTAGCTGGGGTCACTTTCACCTTGACACCGGAGGCTATATCAATGGCAACAGGGATACCAAACATTGGGGAGCAGTGGCATAAGAAGAAGAAGGTGGAGAGGCATCACTATGAGCCTTACATTAAGAACAGCTACTTGAGCAAGCTAACCAGAGTTTTTCCATTCAGATTCCTGAGGGATGAGTATGCCCCACTCATGAGATTGATCATGAAGTATTTCAGTTGCGAGGGGAGGTTTTCTCGCCTTTATGCCTATCACATCCGCTTGCTCATGCACTTCACCAGGGTGAGGATGATGAGCCTCCCATTTTTCATCTGCAACAACATTGAGAAGATGAAAAAATTCATGCAACGCAAGACCCCACGACAACAGCTAAAAGGTGTATATCATTTTGCTCTCATCCGGATCTTGGTACACCATCAGTTGGGATTGCAGGGTATTGCTTGGGAGGACTTCATCTCCCGTGATTTCTTCAGCACCCCACCTGTGATATCAGAGGCAGAACATGAGGTGGGAGGTCCTTCACATCAGTTTGAGCCTGAGATGGGAATCCCTTCACATCAGTTCGAGCACCATGAGACTCCCACCATGCCAGTATACATCACATACCAGAAGGGTAGTAGACCATTGCTCGCTGCAGCAAAGCGAGTGTTATCTCCACCCGGGGTGGAAAGGGCCTCGCTTCCGCTGTCAGCATCACAAGAGTAGGGTAAGGGCAAGGAACCAGTGCGGGAGGAAGGGCCATCAGGCGAGCAGGAGACTGAGTTTGTTCTCCTCCAGGATGATGAGACAGATGCAGAACCTACAAATGCTGAGCTAGGAGAGATCATTCAGGAGCAGCAGTCTGTGATTGAGAAACTATCCCTGGACTTGGATAGGGCCAAGTGGAATGTGCAGTATTTGGAGTAGAGGAACAAGTAGCTTGAGGATCGGCTAGCTGAGATAGAGTTGCAGATGATCAAGGAAAACCGGCGACACATCCTGGCAGCACAAAGCAGACCTATGGAGCAAAGAGATGAAGACCGGGAGTATGTGCTAGAGAAAGTGAACGTTCACTTGGAGCAGTGGTTGGATAAAGCAAACAGGGAGAAAGACATGCTGAGGTGCATGACTCATCACTACCAGGCCCGAAACATGAGTTCCAAAGCGAGAATCAGGAGCCTAAAGGCAAAATTGAGCAAAGCGACAAAAGAGGCAAAGGAAGCAAAGGAGGCAAAGGAGCAAGATCGGCTTCGAATCTTGGATGAGGCTTCCTTGGCACAGCAAAGCACTTCATAAGGAACCTCCAACCCAAATTTCAAAAAAATTGGGCAAATTTTGGTCACCGGCAAATTTTTTGGGCACAAAACAGGAAATTCCTCCCTGTGCGCCGCGCCACTGGCGCGACGCTAAAAATATAGGACTCTAATCGAGGAACGGCTTGCATATTTGGATTCAGAGTCGAAAAATACTACTACTAGTATCCGGGCTAGAAATTTTGACAAGTTTTGGGTCTCCTAAAGGTCAAAAAACACCCAAAATGGCCTCTCTGCTACTTTTTTGACACACAGAAAGCAGTCTTGGGAGAATGAATATTTGGAGGGGCAAATGAGTAGTAAATTGAGAAATTTCAGTGGGGTTAGAAAGTATACAGGACAAGCTTTCCAAAAAGCCCACTTGGGAACATTTTGGACACCTGCAAGTGCCCCAAAACAGGCTCCAAAGTGGCGCGATGCACAGAGAATTTGGCGCGGCGCACAGGGGAAAAAACGACCAATTTGCTCCCGTTTCGCGAAATTTCAGGTCGCGACTTCTCCAAGTGGGCCCGGTCATCTACACTTTGGTTTTTTGGCATCAAAGCTGGCATTTAAAGAGTTTACTCTCCAGATGGGCATCTATCCAAGTGGCAAAAGAATACAAAGGGTCACCACAGCCAAATGTCATGCTTGAGAGCGCTGCACCTGTAGCTGATGGTTGGCTCTCCATCTCCTTTTCAAAATGATTTGAGTAACTTTCCAACCCCTGGGCATTCCATCTCTTCTCTACACTTTCTATATATTGTATGCAAGTTATTTGCAAAGGGTTGGCTGGCTTGTAACTTCTGGGAGGCTGTGGGAAAGAAACTCTGTTTCTGCACTGTGTATTTCTTACAGAGGATTAATGAAAGGCAGCGGCTCTGTTTCATGAGATTCTTGTGGTCGTGAGTGTATAAAATGTGTTCTTATGTTCCATATGTATCTTGTTATGTTTCATATTTCATTTCATGCTTCATTTCAGTGAAATTTTCTAAGTGAGATTAGGTAGAATTCAATTTATATTGCTCTGCCTGTGGGAAAATTTCATGTGCAGTGTTATTCTTCTGTTGAAAAGGATTCATGCGACCATGCCCTTTTCACTCTCTTCAGCAATCTTTCCATTCCGCATTACCTTAAGTCGAAATTGTTGCGCTTGCTGCCTACCTTGCCTCACGGAATAATCTGTGCCTTCATTTTCGATTCTCTGTTCTTTGCTGAGCGCCAGTCCCATATACATCCCAGAAGCTCGGTCACTTCATAAAACATTTTCCAAAATCCCTTTTCACTTACTAGACTAAGGTAAATATGGCATTGTAAGTCATCTCAGACCATTTTTCATATCCATTCGCTGAGTGTGACTCGGAGAGATCCCTCTCCTACTCTGGTAGGGCTAGCTACCAGACTGAGCGTGGTTTGTGGTTACCCTAATTTTTTCCTTCCTTCAGCCTAAGGCAGATTCAGGTGTTAACACGTTGCACAAACCAAAAGGAAGGACCTGGTATGCAAAGGTACCCCAAGGACAAGTGAAAGCCGTCTTATCTTGGTCTTTCGGGATGATTTGAATCTGATTGTACCCGCTAAATCCATTTAGGAAGGAAAAAAGAAATTCGTGCCAGACCATCTAACAGTTGATCTATGAAAGGTAAAGGAAAGTGATCCTTTTTAGTGGCTTTTTTCAATTCCCGTAGTCAAAACAAATTCTCTACTTGCCATTTTTCTTTGGCACTAGAACCAAAGGAGAGACCCATTCACTATCAGAGATGGGATAGATGAATCCTGCATCAAGCAATTTCTGCAGTTCTTCCTTAACAATATCTTTCATTATTGGGTTCATCCTCCTTTGAGGCTACCTGACTGGCTTGCAGTCTTCCTTGATGCATATATGATGAGTACATACTGAAGGGTGCACTCCCTTCATCTCCTTATAATTCCAGGTGAAGGCATTTAGATGTTTTCTCAGTATGTTGCATAGCTCCTTCTCCTGGGAAGTAGATAGGGATGGATTGATTTTCAATGTTCTTTCTGCGCCGAAATCTATATTTTTAACACGGAGAGAAGTAGGGTCAGCCACACAGAGATCAGCTGAGGGGTTGTTTTGGGTTTCTCTTACTATGTCTTCTAATGGTGATACACTAGGGGTGGATTCTGAATCAAATTTTCAATCATATCATCCTCATCTTGCGGTTCCCCCCCCATAGCGATTTCTAATGTACAAAGTGGTGCAGAATAGACTTCATCCTCATCCTCCTCCTCCAACCAGAGAGGTAGATCATGTTCTAGCAAAGGCTGGGCAAGCGGATATAGGGTTAGCTACTTATACATGTGCCCATTCTTTATGGTCATGTTCCTAGCTCGACAGCTGATGTAGGCATCGGCTGTAACCAACCAGGGTCTTCCCAGAATGAGAGGATACCCAGTGAGCTTTGCCTTTGGCTGGAGAACTAAGAAATCAGCAGGGTACTCCCAAGAATCAAAGGAGACCATCACATCTTCCACAATCCCCTCAGGGGTCACTGTGGAGGGGTCTATTAGCTGCAACACTGTCATGGTCTCCCTCAAGGAGGCTTGGAGGTTAATTTTGAGCATTTTGTCCTTTGTCACCACATTAATGGCAGCTCCCAGATCAATCAAGGTATGTGGGACCATTTTGTCATTGATGTGGACAACAACTACTGGGCTTCCAGGATCCAGATATTTTGGACAGATTATCTACCCCAACATTAGTCTGTACAATTGTCTTATGACATTGATGGTTGGGTCATCTCTCTTAAGCCTTCCTAGATGCCCAAAACACTTCTCTTTGATCAACTTATTGTAGATAGGAAAATCTTTTATGGCTTGGAGAAGTGGTATCTTACACATAAAAGTTTCAATTCTCCCAGGAGTTCAATCTCTTCTGGGATAGGCTGGATTGTCATGGATAGTCTCTCAGGAAAGGGTGGATTTTCTTTAGGTTCACTTTCCTCTTTATCTTCCTCAACCTCCCTGGGTGGAGGCTGGCTATCTGGGAGAACTTTCTCGGATCGCAAGTTAATTTCTTGAATCTCCACAACATAAGTAGGGCATGATGGTTCCCCACTATACACTTGCTGATCCTGTCTATTATTCAGGTTCGGATTTGGTTGGGCAGGAATTTAAGGTTGCCTTGGTGGAGCAGAAGGTAACGGTTGTGGTTGGGCAGGTGGTGGAGGCAGAAGAGCAAGAAGAGAGTTGTATTGGGGCCTCCACCGCTCATGAGATGCATTCCACTAAGGTTGTGGTTGAGCATAGGATTGAAATGAATGGGTGGCTGGTTGGGCATGATATTGACATGTAAAGGACCAAGGAGGAGGCATGGACCAGGAAGGATGAGCAGGGGAGCCCTAAGAAGGTATGGAGGTGACTTGGTTGGGGTTGTAGTATGCCTGAGATGTCCCTTGCATCCCCAGCTGGTATGGTCTAGGTCCAGGTTGCCTCCTTTGGTTTATGTAATAGATCTATTCAGTGACTCCTTCAACCCCTTGGTATACAACTTTAAGTTTGGGAAAGGAAGGACACTTATCTGTAGAATGATTTTCTTCACAGACTGAACAAACCTCTATAGAGTTCAATGGGAATTCATTCCTAGGATGCCTCCTGGTGCATCTAGGGAAAAAAATGGCCAAAGCCCTCTCTGCTTCCTCTTGTTTCCTTTTGATATGTAAGGTATCCATTTGCATGGCAAGAGTCTGCAGCATCTCACTCTTGAAGTCTTCCAGCATGTTTCCAATTTCACCTTTAATGGATGATTGGAAGAAGAGTGGGCTATGGGTAGACTCCCCCTACCTTTCTTTCTGGCTACTCTAGAATGGTTTCTAAAAATAGTCTTTATGTCCTCATAGGATAGTTGGTAGATGTCTCCCTTGGCCGATAGATGGAGGGTGTCTAAAAGGTCTTCCCGAATTCCCCTAAGCAGGACTAACTTCAGTAACTCAGGGTCAAGTGTACACTTGGCCCTTTTGTAACTGAGCTGGAACCTCTCTTCATAGTCTTCCAGGGTTTCATCACTTCCTATGGTCATTTGGAAGATTTCTTCTTTAGTATCTTTTGACCTATAATAGTCTTGATACTTGTTGTTAAAGGCCTGCTACATCTGAGCCCAAGTTGTGATGTTATTTCTAGGTAATCCCATGAACCAGCGCAGTTCTATGTCCTTGAGAGTAGAAGGGAACAATTTCAACTTTTGCTCATCTTCTGCATAGTCATAAGTTCGACAGATGATAGTGAACTCGAACAAGAAGGTGTCAGGATATTCTGTAGTCAGACCATGGAAGTGAGGTAGGGCTAAAGGACTTATATTATTCACTTTAGTGTCCCCATTGATCTCCCAAATGGGGAAGGTACCCTCTATTCTCTCTCCATTTCCCCTAGCATTTCTGTTTTCAGCCATTAGCTCCAGAGGAATTTTTTATTCTTCTTCTTCCCCTATAGGTTCTTAAAATATGTCTGGCTGTTCACCTAAGGGTTATTCTTGATTGTAGCCACCGAAGAAGAGAGAAGGTTGGCTGTGTGAAGTAGTGGGGGTATTGGGCAAAAAATTTCCTAAGTTATCTCTACTCCTACAAGACATGAAAGGAAATATTTTTGGTTGGTTTTTTGTTTCTTTTTCCCCATACTAAAAGTACCTCCAGAAACTAAAATTGTGATTGAACAAAACGAATTTCCCTAGCTGAAATGAACTTGCTGAATGGAAATTTGCAGAATTGAAATGGAAAGAAAGGAAATGTAGAACTGAAAGAAAAGAAATAACTAGTCTACTTTTGCTGAAATAAACTATTAGCATAATGTTGTAATAGGAAATAGAAGAAAACAATAATCACAGAATACTCTTACGCATTCCCGGCAACGGTGCCAAAAATTTGTGAGCACCAGTATTGCAGCAAGAACGCTACGGCTCTTGGGCTGCCAACTTTACTTTTATCAACCTGGTAGTTCGTAACAAACTTGGAAGTGTCGGTGTTGTATGCACAAGTACTAGTTCTCACTGCAGGTTGTCACTTAGTCAGCCGGAGCAAGATCACTAGGAGCTCAAGCTAACTTCTATAGACTTTAGAAGAAGCTATATGTATGATGAAAGGAAAGAAATATTACTCTACAGATGTTATTCTAACTGCAGAAATGAGAAAGACTGGAATGTAAAGCAAAACCTAGTAAACCCTAATTAACAAGCTAATTCTACTTTTGCCAAAAACACTATGAAAACCAGGAAATAAATGCCATTACCTACTCAAGGAAGTCAACAACATCTAACCATGCTATTTCTGGAAGTAAATAAGCAAAAAACATATTTTTGGATTTTTATGTGGTTTTATGTGAATTCAACATGCATCTAATTTATTGTGTGTAAGTGTGGCAGCGAACAAGTGGCGTTAGAGAGCTGTTTTGGAGATTGGGAGGATGTAGGATGGTGTGAATGGGCCCTAGGCACCGAAAAACTACAGGAGGAAAATAGGGAAACTACAGGAGGCCTACAGGAGGAGGTCGAGAGCAATTTTTGTTGTTTTGATGGTGGGAGAGTGGGTGGAAAAGCTGGATGAAGGTTATAATGAGGTGTTAGGGAACCTAAGGTGTTGGGTCCCTATAATACAAGTGATTACCCCATTACTATTGCAGTTATACCCCTTATTTATATTTTTGTGCCCCTATTACCCGCATATTGTTATTTCTATGCCCCATAGAATCCCTCTATTGTTATTTTTGTGGCTTTATATTATTATTGTTAGGTCGGCTGGATTATATTGTGACTCCTTAGACTCCTATATATAGAAAGGAGGTTTTGTCATTTGTATCATCAAAGAATTGTTCATTTATGTAATGTAAAGGAGTTTTCCCCCTCGAAGAGGCTGAATTCTAAGGCGTTGATCTATCTTTTCTATCTTTTCTTGAGCTGGTTTCATAACATTTGGTATCAGAGCTTTGGATTCTAGGGTTTCGCTGCTCCAAACAGGTCATCGTGGAATTTTTGCTATAACTTTTTTTCTGTGATGTTTCAGAAGTAGAAAAAAAAACCCATTTGAGAAGAAATCGGGCTGACCCTTGGCTCCAAATTTCAGAGCTTTTTGCGCGATATTTTCGGAGATATGATCTGAGGAAGTTGGTCTTTTTGCAGACTCCTGAATTACATTCAAAACAGGTGACCTGGGGAAAATTGTCATAACTTTCTCTCTGGGAATCAGATTAAAATTTTGTAAGAAGGTACAGAAAGAGGACGGACTGTAGTTTCTTGTATATCTTTTTCAGAACCAAATATCGAAAATTGTACATGTGGCACTTCATACAACTTCGCTCTTCTGGAAAGGTCTATAATCAGGTCATCTTGGGAGATTGTGCATAACTCTTTCTTGGAGAATCCAATTTGGATAAGACGGGTGGCATTGGAAAGAGGACACAGAGAGCTACTATAGGTCACAAATTCAGAACTAGATGATTGGAAAGTACAGAGATACATCAGAGGCAATATCGAGCTCCTACAAAGTGAAAAAAGGTGTGTAGATTTTTTTAAATTTTTGCTTTAGCTTGGTTTGAAAATTTATTTTGAAGGAATTCAAAGGGCATAGTAGAGCATTATTATCAGTAACTGATGCCCCAAGGAAAGAAAATGCAAACACCTAGTAAGGAACCTGAAAGCTCTAGCATGACTCATGAAGAAGAGGAAGAAATGCTACATGATATATCAAAATTACAAGAACAAGTGCAACAAATGTCACGCTCACAAAAGTTAACAGATGCTAAGATAAATGGCGTGGAAGCTAAGATGAATGGCATGGAAGCTAAGATGGACAATTTGAATATAGATTTGAACACAAATTTGACGACAGGCATGGCAGATTTGAAGACAGATTTGACAAATTTTCTACAAGAAATACTTACTAATGGTGAAAAGGTAGTAAAGGAAACTCATGATGAGAACAAAAGAAATGTTAATCATGATTCCATAGACGCTAATGTTGGATCGAAGAATCACCATATTCCAAAAATCGATATGAGGAAGTTTGATGGCAAGGATCCCGCCACATGGATATTACAGATGGAGCAATTCTTCGATCTCAATAATGTGCAAAATGCACAAAAGGTACGTATGGCAACTGTATATTTGGAACCAAATCAGTTTGTGGTATCAATGGCTTTGTTCTCGTAAACAATTTATCACTTGGGCAATTTTTACGGAAGAATTGATAGCACATTATGAGGATACAAAAAGCAACACTTTTTTTAGCCAATTGATAAGTCTCAAACAAAAGGGTTCAATAATGGAGCACATTGAGGAGTTCCAAAAATTGAACATAAGGGTAAAAGATATTCCAGAGGAGCATAGGATTGATGTGTTCATAGGGTCTTTAAAGGATAATATCCAACATGATGTTCGCCTTTGGGAACCTGATTCATTAGAGAAGGCATTCAGGTTAGCAAGAAAAATGGAAAGCAAAATTATGGCAACTAGGAAGCATACCACTCACAACTATAAAGACGGAAGTGTTTTTTCCCCTAGTCTTCCACAACCTACAAGGTTGACACCACAACAATTGGAAGAAAAAAGAGCAAAAGGGCTTTGTTACAATTGTGATAGCAAATACACAAAAGGTCATAAGTGTGCTGAGAAGAAATTATTCTACATAGATTGTGAAGAGGAAGAAGAAAAGGAGCAAGAAAGGTCAAAAGAAGAGGATATATTCCAGGAACAAAGCCTAGATGAAGAACAAATAAATCCGACCATATCTTGTAATGCATTGGCGGGAATTACCACTCCTCAAACCATCAAGATAGAAGGACAAATCAAGAAGAAAAAGGTAATAGTGTTGATTGATTCAGGAAGCACCCACAATTTTATTCATTGTAGGGTAGCAAAAGAATTGAATTGCTTCCTATATCCAGCACCAGAGTGTCAAGTGATGATTGCAAATGGAGGAACAATAAATTGCTCTGGAAAGGGCCATAATATCAAGCTATCCATGGGAGAATATGTATTGACTAGCCCAATGCTTTCCATTCCAATGGGAGGTGCCGATGTTGTACTAGGAGTCCAATGGCTACAATCCTTGGGTACAATAGCTTTTAATTTTCAAGAACTTTTCATCAAATTTTCTACGAAAGGAAAGGAAGTTGAATTAAGGGGTATTGCAGGGAAACCAGGAAAGATAATCAGCTCTAATGGCATGACTAAGCTTCTAAAAAAGGAGCAAAGAGGTGTAATTACACAATTATGTTCGCTAGATATTTCCACATTGGAATCATCTATTTCTCTAGATCTCCAAAAAGTCCTAGACAATCATTCCAAGGTATTTGAGACTCCCAAAGGTCTCCCACCTATGCGTCACCATGATCATGCTATTCATCTGATTCCAGGAAGTGTTCCTCCAAACATCAGGCCGTACAAATATCCCTATGTCCAAAAAAGTGAAATTGAACGTATGGTTGCAGAAATGCTAGAGGCTGGTATAATTCAACCGAGTCAAAGTTCTTTCTCAGCTCCAGTAGTATTGGTACACAAGAAGGATGGATCATGGTGCATGTGTCCGGATTATAGGGAGTTCAACAAGCTCACTATTAAAGATAAGTTCCCCATTCCTGTCATTGATGAATTACTGGATGAGTTGCATGGATCAATTTACTTCACCAAGTTGGATCTTCGTTTGGGATATCATCAAATCAGAATGAAGATTGAAGACATTCCGAAAACGACATTTAGAACTCATGAGTGTCATTATGAATTTTTGGTCATGCCTTTTGGCCTTACCAATGCACCTTCAACATTTCAAGGTTCGACGAATTCAATTTTCAAACCATTCCTTAGAAAATTTGTGTTAGTATATTTTGATGATATACTAATCTACAACAAGTCTTGGAAGGATCACGTTGAACATGTTGACAGGGTGCTACAACTATTGGAGGAGAAACAATTATATGCAAAAAGATCCAAATGTTTCTTTGGAGTCCAGGAGGTGGAATATTTGGGTCATATTGTATCTCATGAAGGAGTTAAGGTAGACCCTAGCAAAATTAAAGCCATTAAGGAATGGATAATCCCCACATCCATAAAGCATCTGCGAGGATTTCTTGGGTTGACAGGGTATTATCGCAAGTTTGTTAAGAATTATGGGAGAATAGCAGCACCTCTAACAACATTATTGAGGAAAGATTCATTTTCATGGACTCTGGAAGCAACAAAGGCCTTTGAACATCTTAAAGAGGCAATGTGCCAAGCACCGGTCTTAGCTACACCGGACTTCACAAAAACCTTTATTGTGGAATGTGATGCTTCAGGAAATGGAATTGGTGTTGTTCTAATGCAAGATGAAAGACCCATTTCTTTTGAAAGTCGTCCAATCAAGGGAAAGTTTTTAAGCAAAGCTATTTATGAGAAGGAAATGTTGGCAATACTCCATGCACTTAAGAAATGGCGACCCTACCTAATGGGAAGACACTTCAAGGTAAAAACGGATCATGATAGCCTTAAATACTTTTTAGAACAAAGATTATCCTCTGAAGAGCAACAAAAGTGGGTCACAAAGATGTTGGGTTATGACTTTGAAATCATCTACAAAAAAGGGAAGCAAAACGTGGTGGCAGATGCACTCTCAAGAAAGGATGAGGATGTGGAAGCATTGTTGTGTGTCATTTCTATTATCCAACCAGATTGAATAAACGAAGCAAGGGAGGAATGGAAGAATGACGAAGAAGTGTGGGCACTTATTCGAAAGCTACAACAAGATTCCAGTACTTCTTATACATTTAGCTGGCAAAATGATTCGTTATGGTACAAAGATCGCTTATACCTCTGTAAGAATTCCCAGCTAAAACAAAAGATTCTTATGGAATTGCACACTTCTCCCTTAGGAGGGCACTCAGGATTTTTAAAAACTTACCACAGGGTTAAGAAGGAATTTTTTTGGGATGGCCTTAAATCAGATATTCAAAAGTTTGTGGCGGAATGTTTGGTTTGCCAACAAAATAAAGTTGAAACAATTAAGACACCGGGTCTATTACAACCTTTATCCATTCCAAGCCAATGTTGGGAGGAGGTTTCAATGGATTTTATCACAGGTTTACCCAAGTCTGAGGGAAAGAGTGTCATCATGGTGGTAGTTGACAGACTTACCAAGTATGCACACTTTTGTGTATTATCACACCCATTTAAAGCCAGTACAGTTTCTACTGCATTTATGGAAACAGTTCAAAAGCTACATGGAAACCCAAAGATTATTGTAAGTGACAGAGATCCCATTTTCACTAGAAATTTTTGGACATAATTATTTTCTTGTCTTGGTACTCAGTTAGCTCATAGCTCATCTTATCATCCTTAATCTGATGGGCAAACTGAGATAGTAGAACAAATGTTTGGGAGGATATCTTCGTTGCTTTGTATCTGATAAACAGACACAATGGGTCAAATGGTTGCCTCTGGCTGAATGGTGGTATAACACTTCCTTCCATACAACAACAAAAATGACCCCATTTATGGCACTTTATGGGTATCAACCACCATCCATCACATCATATTTAAGAGAAAATTCCAAGGTTCAAGAAGTGGAACATCACATCGAACATCAACAACAAGTCCTCCAACTCTTAAAGGATAACCTCGTGTTGGCACAAAATAGAATGAAACAACAGGCAGATCAACATCGCAGTGAAAGAAGTTTTGATGTAGGTGATTGGGTATTCCTACGGCTACGACCATATAAGCAAATGTCCCTAAAGCAAGCTAAGAAGGATAATAAATTATCACCAAAGTATTATGGTCCGTACAAGGTGTTGCAAAAGATTGGTACTATGGCATACAAATTAGAGCTTCCTGCAGCTTCTCGATTGCACCCAGTTTTCCATGTTTCATGTTTAAAGAAGGTTATAGGTGACAAGCTCCCAATTCAAACAATATTGCCAGAACTTGACGAGGAAGGAAAAATTATATTGGAACCGGAAGCAGTCACAGAAACAAGAACTCGACAGCTACGAAATCGATCAATTTCAGAGTATCTTATCAAGTGGAAGAACTTATCTGCTGAAGATTCCACATGGGAGGATGATAATTTTATGCAGAAGTATCCAGAACTACTCAAGCGTTGAGGACAACACTTTTTTGAAGGAGAGGGGCATGTTGGGTCCCTATAATACTAGTGATTACCCCATTACTATTGCAGTTATACCCCTTATTTATATTGTTGTGCCCCTATTAGCCCCATATTGTTATTTTTGTGCCCCATAGAATCCCTCTATTGTTATTTTTGTGGCTTTATATTATTATTGTTAGGTCGGCTGGATTATATTGTGACTCCTTAGACTCCTATATATAGAAAGGAGGTTTTGTCATTTGTATCATCAAAGAATTGTTCATTTATGTAATGTAAAGGAGGTTGCCCCCTCGAAGAGGCTGAATTCTAAGGCGTTGATCTATCTTTTCTATATCTTCTTGAGCCGGTTTCATAACATAAGGTCTACCATGAATCACCAGGAGTGAGAAAGAAGATTCGGTTTGCTCAAGGAGAGAGGAAGAAGTTCTATGAAAAATGTAGGAAACTAGGGCAGAATTGAGGTGAGGTTTGGGAGACCTGTAGGGAATGGATCATATGGAGGGTGTGATTGCTGGTGAGCTGGCCTATTACTGGAGGAGATCTGCTGCATAGAAACTGATAGTCAACCAAGGAAATCAATCAACCAATGAGATGAGTGCGTCTAGGAAAAACAGAGTCTTGCATTAAAATGGCTTAACCTATGATGTGTGAAAGGAAATGCTGAGAAATGTTGTAGGAAAGGAAAGCATGAAAAAGGACTATTGCAAATTAGGAAGTGGACATGATAAACAAGATCTAAAGCAAAGAAAAACTGGACTATCAACCTACTAAAGAGCTGCAAACACTAGAAGTCATAGGAATGAGGAAAATTTGTGTTTTTGGGGCAACAAGAGAGTCTTTTCCTCAAATCATGGTCCTAGAGCGAGAAAGAGAGGCCAAGGCAGTATTTCTAGCCTTTTGAATCTTCTCTTATCACTGCTTAACCTACTACAGAAAGCATAAATGGAAGCAAGCTACTAAATCATCAAAAACAACCTATTTTTAACCATAAGAAAAATATATCTAACAGCAAATTAATCTACAAACTGAAGTAAAGCATACAAATAGAAGTAAATAGAAGCTTGGCTACTTCGGTTGGGCCCTAACCCAAGAGCTTCAGCCCTCTGAGGTAACTCAGTGCTAGCTCAAAAGGGATTCCATCTTCATTATCAAAATAATAGCAAGATTACATGAAGTTGTCACAAAATAATAAGCTTGAAATTTGAGCAGAGTTTACACAAGCAAAAAAATCTGACCCTAGTGAGGCCCTAGGCCTTTCTACTTATACATCTAAAGCTACCAACGGCTTCCTTAAAATCAGGGAGGCTTTGCTCCCAAAACTCGAGATAACTTTCAATCATCTTCCACTTGCTTGGCTGCCCTCTAGTGCATGATTCGGTTGCTTGTACTCCGAGTTGAATGAAGGGGAATTCGAAGTGAGGAGCAATAAATGAGGGGGATTCCCTCCTATAAGTCCTCTCCTCTATCTACTTCAAGTTATTGTTGCAGTTTGAACATTAAATCCTTGACTTTGACCTTGAAATCCATCAATAATCTGCATTAAATACGTGTTATACCACATGGCATAATAACTAACTCAACTCACCCTATAAGCATAAATATAATCAGAAAATCATGCAATAAGCTAAGAGAATGGTTGATTTGACTAGGTTAGGAGGTAAAATGAGCCCATGTAATTACCCATTTATGAGGCTCATCAAAAAGGAGGGGAATTAACCAAATAGATCTTTGTATATTGGAAGCATAATATGTTTTCTTATGTTACCACAGGAAGCAATCTATGAGGGAGTCAGGTGGAGGAATATCTCAGAGCAGTTACGGGGGATGTTCAATGCATATTTGATCATTGATGTGTATGGTAACTCAACATAACAATACACCTTAATTTTACTTTTGATTGGTTGTTTGATTTTTAACCCTCGGAACATGGTATCCTTTTCTTTTTGTTAACAAATTTTTGAAAGCCCCAATTCTTTTCCAAACCAAACTGAGATGTTCATCAATTCTACCTTTGTTGAAATGTTGTATTTTCCAATTAAAGTCCCTGCAGAGTCCCCAATAATTATGTCTTCCTTAATTCCATTTATAGAAAATAATTTCAATCCATTCCATAGAGCCAAAGCCTCAACTCCTTTATTGGTAAAATGGCCTAGACCCCATGCATATAACAAAAAGAGTCTTCTAGTAGGATTCCTGATCTAGCCTCCTACTATAGAAGGGATGAAATTTCCTTTAGAAGCCCCATCAAAGTAAATAATGTAACTTCCCTCTTCTCTTTCCCATTTCTATATATCATATTGACTTACTCTTAGCTTCTAGTTGCGAGTACATTGACTTGTAATTCATGTTAACATGAGGAAATTTATAGGATAACTTCCGTAAAAAAAAATGGTCCAATTAACTGCAACAAATCCACTTGAACATCATATATAATAAGGGAAACATTAATCATGTTGAATACTTCCTTAATTGACCCCAAGTTTGTTGGAATCAATACTGAGAGGGGGGTGAATGTTATGAAACTAGCTCAAGAAAAGATAGAAAAGAAAGATCAACGCCTTAGAATTCAGCCTCTTCGAGGGGGCAACCTCCTTTACATTACATAAATGAAAAATTCTTGGATGATACAAATGACAAAACCTCCTTTCTATATATAGGAGTCTAAGGAGTCACATTATAATCCAGCCGACCTAACAATAATAATATAAAGCCACAAAAATAACAATAGAGGGATTCTAAGGGGCACAGAAATAACAATATGGGGGTAATAGGGGCACAACAATATAAATAAGGGGTATAACTACAATAGTAATGGGGTAATCACTAGTATTATAGGGACCCAACAGTGAATCAGCATTTACAAATCAATAAAGTTTTCATTTCCATAATCAGATTTATATACGCTACTTCAGTGAAGAGAACTCACGTGTGTACGTAACTGTTCTTAAGGCAACCAACATATATCTAGGGAACTTATGATTCAGTTAATTCATCATATGTTGATCTTTAATCAATGCATCAGTACTTTATTAAACATTAAATAGTAACCATGTGTAGTAATAACATAATAAACCATCACACATAAGTAACACACATGAACACCAAGATTTAAGGTGGAAAACCCAATGTGGGTGAAAACCACCTGCTGTTGTCGTCTCTGTCTTCTTTCAATAATAAGAAAATCTATTTACAATCTTGTACTGGTGCAGACTCATACCAGTACGCAGGCATCCACCTGTAGAAGGCTACAACCTTCTCTCATTCTCCAGCATCTACTGGAAGGGAGCTACAACCCCCTAGCTCGTGTACTAGCTGATCCATTTACTAGTACATATGCACCGGCCTACAGAAGGCTCCAACCTTCACTTGTTTTCTAGCTACTACTGGAAGGGAGCTTCAACCCCCCGACTCTTGTATTGGTCGATATTTTTACCAGTACGTAGGCGTCGGCCTATAGAAGGCTATGACCTTCTCTCTTCCTCCAGGGATCATGTTTCATAAATTTTCAGACTGGATACTCCTGGAACAAATCACCATAATCTCAAGGCCATGTTTCATCCAATTTTCATACTGGACCCATCAACAACATTGAAGCTCAAAATCATAACTCCAATACAACCATCAAATACATCTGCATCACCTAATCACTGAAACTCAATCATCACTCTCTTAATCAACCAGAGCTGAATCAATCAATCACTAACAACCCATGAATCTCTGACACAACTGAATCAAACAATTACTGAACCTCTAACACAACTAAATCAACCATTCATTCAAACTTAATCAAATTCAACCAATCAACTAGAACAGACAAATCACTGTAACCAGTACACAGATCTGAACCTAGAACACTGCATCAACAACCAAAACTAACTGTAACCTCAAAAGGCATGTCTTAGAATGTATACGATCCTTTAATGAAGCAAACCTATGTGTATACACTACCTTTTTCCCAACCCATGTATACCTCTCAAGATACTGAATCATAAAACCTTTGAACCACAAACTATACCAATTAGTGACATCCTGAAGATATACTTTCATATTACAGTGTTCTAAACATATACCAACAAGGATCACCCTTATTTCTCAATCAATTAGTCAATGAGACACATACAGACAGCAGTAAAATAGCAGCACTGATATGTTAGACAAGTCATCCTTGAACACCAAGTTTTTATTTTGCATACGCTACTTGGAAGAGCTGAACAAACATGTATACGCAACTTCACCAAAGCGAACCAGTGAATAGATCTGCAAATACTTACTTATAACTTCACTGCAATTCCCGACTTCAGACATACCTAGATCATAGCATTTACAGAATTAAACATGCATCGGTATTTAGATCTAGACTATCCATGATAAAACCTCATAATGATAATTCATTTCAGCCCTTATGATCCTGATCCATCATCCATCATCAACCACATAGGTGCATCCTTAGTTCAGATCAAGCAAAGCATTAGAAACCCATAACCTGCATATTTTATCTAACACTTCATAAGATATTCAAAATTTGCACACATTGGCCTAATGATCTTCTCCTCCTTATATAGTTTTAGGCCTTTCTCAATACCTTGGACCAAAACCACTTAGGACCAATACCTTCAACCAAATACTTAGGGTCAATACCTCGAACCAAATACCTTGGATTAATACCTTGGACCAAAACCTTGGTTTTCCAACATGTACACGCTTTTGCTTCTGTGAAAGTGCGTGTATATGTATACGCTCCTTTTTTTCTGTTAACCCGCGTGTATACGCTGCTTGGACAAGGTGAACCAGCATATACTTCTTAAACTATTTTCTTTCCTCAATCTCTGAAGTCTGATCTATAATCCTTTGTTGTTAACTAGTTGTGCTGTGAACTATCATCTGAGTGAGTTTCTATCAAGGAAAACACCTGTATCATAATGCCATTGTACATTACTTCTGAACTGATTCCTTTGAGCTGCCCTACATTTTGTCACATCTGTAGACACAACTGCCATGCATTCTGTTACATCTGATATTTCTCCTGTAGATTCATCTAGTTACATAGATTCATCTCGTTACCATATACAAGTGAGTTGTTCTGCTACAAGTGGGTTGCCATCAAGTACAAGACATACATCACAATGCCAACAAAGTTGTGGCACTAACCATAATTATTGACTCTTGCGGGAACACATCTTCTTCCTGGCCACAATTATATAACAATGACCCTTACTTCATTACTGCATGCTAGACGTTGATCATAGACAAAAGAGGTTCCATTATTCCACCTCTAGGAAGTGCTAACCTAGGCCACCATTGTGTTCTTTCAAGTAGGGAATTTTTGTGTGGAGAATATAGTATAAGTACTTCAAAAGTATTTCTACTAGCCAAAGCTTCAACGAAATCCATTTGATTATTATAGTGTGCACTACCTAGGTCATTTCTAAACCAACCATTACGAAGTAGGGGATATACACACCTTTAAATACCCAAAACGAGACCTAAGAGTCAGTCTCCATGGATTACATGTTAGGTTTTACTTCCACCAAGCATGGTAACAATTGTGTGTTTGTGGTTGTTGATAGATTGTTTGAGATGGCCACTTTGGCACCATACAAGAAGAGTAGCATAGCCTAATCCACTTCTAAAATATTCTTTAAATGTCTTTGGGGTTCATTTTGGATACCTCAGACAATTATTTCAAATAGGATCAACAGGTTCCTCAATACCTTCTATTCTAGCCTATGGTCTCTCATGGATACCAATTTTACCAAATCAACTGCTTTTCATCCCCAAAGAGAAGTGGTATACAAGATGATTGTGCATATCTTAAACATGTTCAACTCCAAGAATACATGTAGATGGGAAGAAATAACTCCATATGTTCAACATAGCTATAACCGATTTCACAAATCCCTCCACAACTCTGTTGGTCACAATCCTTTTTAGTTGTGCTTGGGGTTCCAACCATTGACCCCAATTGATGTAGCTATTTAACCTTTGTTCCTTAGTTCCCATGTTGGTCAAATAAGTTATGGAGGGGTTCCTCTTCTATTGCTACATTGGATAGTGCGGTATATCCATTTCCTCCCAAACCCCTTAAATAATGCAATCAAATAAATCCTCATTTTTCATGCCAACTTGATTTTCCTCACCATAGGCATGCTAGTTGTCTTTTCTCTACCCAAGAAAACCAAGTGATCCTCAAATATCAATTAGACTATTTTGGTATGTTTTAAAAATTCTTATGTCAATATCATCACATGTTCATTTAGTAGGACGATTATCAAATCCATTTCACCAAACCAATCTCCTATCAGCACAAAAGTAGAACAACCTGTATCTCTTCTATCAATTGCACCCTAGAGTTGACTGCATTTTATGAACTTGTATTGACTTCTGGTTCTTGGTACAGTGACTTAATAGTCCATTCACTAATGAATTTGTGCATTGCACCAGTGCCTAATAGAATATGGTACACTATTGTAGAGTTATTTTTTATAAAAATAAAAATAAATAATGGTGCACTTAGTACAAAATGTGCACCAATGTGTATACTACTTGATAGCACCAGAAAAGGGTTAAATTTAAGAAAATATCGATCGTAAAATTCATTTTCCCTAGTCCAATGTTATATTATGACAACACACTAGTGCTAAACTAGTACAATAACACTCCAATGCATAAAAAAAATATAGCACACCCTTGTGGGATTTTTAACATAAAAAATAGTGTGCACTTATTATATTATATGCACCGGTGTTGTTAATTGATCTAAATGCCCCGATTTTTAATAGAGAGTGGTGCACCATTGCAAGGTTTTTTTTCTATGCATATAAAAATAATGGTGGCTACCTATATAAGGCACATCAGTGCTTATACTACTCGATAACACCAAACAAAGGTTAAATTTTAAAAATGTCAATAGTAAAATTCATGTTCACCATTTCGTTGCTATATTCCCACGACGCAACAATGTTGTTCATGTATTTAAATACCCCAGTCCGTATCTAGTAAGAGCACCATGAGAGAGTTTTTAATTTAAAAAAAAAAGTGGTGCCCTTAGGAAATAATACGCATCAGTGATGTGACAAGAATGTACCAGAACAAAGTGAAATAAAGAAAACCTACAGGTTGTAAATTTCATTTTTACCATTTGCAGTGTTATAGATCTCTCATGCATTCATGCTACTCTTTCCTCTTTCAAACACCCTATCATTGGTGCTTCCCTTTCTCACCATCCTTCCATCTAGTGCATAGTGTGTGGCTTTCGAATTTTCTCAAATGGTGGTGATTTTTTTTTTCATTTACCTGTCAACCATGCCTCCTCGATGAGTAAATGTCCAAGTAATGTCTACATTTATTTATAATTTAATTTTTAACAGGTAGAATTGCAAATTAGGTAAAAAATCACTTGTTTTTGAATTTCTTTTCCTGTATGGTGCGTTCGACAGGTTCAGCTCGCATGAAGAATGGTACACTCTATAAATTTACAGGGTGCACCACAAATCAGTGTGTTACTTTAATGCACCATAATGTTGTCAGTGCGTTTGGTAAATTAAAATGCACCAGGAAAACTTCTAATTTTTACGTCGATGCGTACGATAAAAGTTCCTATTGTGTTAATATTTACTAGATGCACCACACCCAAAATATTAAAAAATATAGCTTGGTGCATACGACAACCTGAACATTATGTTTCGGTGCGCAAAGGTTATACATACGCACCGGTGTAGAATGTTGTCTTGACGCACTGCATTGAAAATAAAAATAGCTAATGAGATTGTATGCATGCTAACCAAAAGGGGTGCGTCATGTAGCTATACGCACCATGGTCAATGCTTTCCTATTTTGTGGCACGCGTTTTCCGGTGCATTCATGTTTTTTTGGCACACTAAGGATGATTTTTTTAAATTGAAAGTTATATGACCATATTTATAAATACATTTTCATTTAATAAAATAAAATATGTTTTATGTATGAGGTTGATGTTTTTTATATGTCGATCATGTAATAGAGATGTCAACAAAGGGAGGAGCAACAACAATAAGAGAAAATGACAGACCAATACAATATGGCCTGACCATGGGAGGCACGAGAGAGGGAGAGATATTTATACCCTCGCTCTATTACCGCAACGACCCAACTGATCTTGAGGACTGTAGACCTCCTTAATTACTATGAGGATGCTACATCCCTAAACGTGCACTCTGGGTTGGCACAACATATCCATCGGCGGGATGTCCACCAACAAGTTTTTTGCGTCGATCCTGACATGTCATATGGGCTCACTTAATATGACATATTTAATCCCTGGCCTGTCCAGGAGAGGGGAGGATTTCCCCAGTTCCCTGGTGTCCCCCTGGTGTTGCAACAAAGATTCAACTTGCCTACTCTCAGAGATATGTTAGGGATCATGTAGTGCATCTAGTATATTTTTACGTGTCTAGTGGGAAGCTACATATCACTTCTTTTGGTGCAGAGGAGGTTAGGTGCCTCTAACTATTAGTGAGTACCATTGCACACTATGCTAGTGATGGGAAACACAATAGTTTCCCTCTTTTGTTAAATGTAAATTCTTCATTGCAAAGGCCATGATGTATCAAAAGGTCTGCCATTTTTTGCAACAAATTTATATGGCTTTAGATAGATGTCATGTTGTGACACATGGAAGAGTGAACTTCCCTTTTACTTCAAATTTTTATTTTTTATTGAGAAGTTTTTGGAAATGAGGCCTACTTTTGACTATCGCCCTCCTAGGTTGATGACTAAGGTGCGAATGTGCATGTGGGGCGAGATGATACCCAAGAGGGGCCCACCATAGTATTCGAACAGGATTTTCGTTGAGGCATTGAAGCTACTGGCTAGTGAGGTTGACCGCATGTTTGTCTTGGTGTCATTTCCATACATAGGGATTGATTGGAGATAGTGTCCCAACATCCTCTTCACACTAGACGATCCTGCATATGATATAGTTAATATCAGTGTCTTCTTTAAATTAATCTAGTTTCATTTTATTGTCTTAATTAATTAGAATAAAATTATTTTAACACATTATTTAACTTGTTTAATTAAATTGTCTAATTTTTATTATGCACTATATATTTTGTAGACATCAACATTTTCAATGGGGACGTTCCTCCTTCCCCACTGGAGGGAGATGTGGAGATGGATGACAGCACAGAGGGTCAAGTACATCCTCAAATGAAAATGGGCACGAGAATGCAGTTGTGTAGTGCTGATGTCATATTTATGAGGGAGTACTGCAACTGAAACTCTAGACTTTTGGTAGAGGAGGGAGTCTGCCTTGCAACAAATAGAGACATCAGGGTAAATCCTAGGCTCCTAAAACTCTTGAGGTACTATTTGTATGATATGATGAGTTATATGCCTCATATCGTCAGAGTTACCAAACTACTGACATCGAGGAGGGCTTGGCATGCAACATATACACATGAATCTTCACCCATTGCTACCCCCTCAGGTCATGATGATTAGGGTGGTGATCCTTTTGGTAGTACTACCGCATCGAATCATGATCTGGGTGTCAGTGATCCTTCTGTTAGTACTCCACATCCTCATCATTCACCTCATAATTACCCACTGGCGTTGCCTCATGTTTCTACTGAGAGAGAATACCAGCTACCTTCTCCTCCACCTCATAGTTCGATTGTTGAGGCATTTGGCCATCCATTTTCTTCTACTACAAACCAGGCTTGCAGATAGATGTGTATGTGATGACAATTATCTGACATGAGATGTATATTTGAGGATGTGTGTGGTGATGATGTTAGATTACAATTCTTATGTTTTGTTAAATGTGATCACGATGATGATGACTTGTTAGATTATTAGATTTGTGTGCTAGCTAATGACGTTTATATGTGCTAGAGGTGTATATAATTAGATGATGTTAGTGAATTTGAATGTGTATTTTAGATGATGTTTATGTTTGTTAGATGATTATTATCATGATGTTTATTTTTATGAAATAATATTTATTATAGATTATGTATTGGTGAAGTTATATCAAAATTTTATATATGAAATTACATGCAAAATGACTTACTTTAAAAAAAATGCAAAGATATTTCTATAGATTACAAAGCTTACTATGGTTGAAACTATAATTGCAAAATTTCCATAAATATTTTTTTATTGCTAAGATATCTCATTCATATTTATTCTAACCTAATTCATACAATATTTGAATATTAGTACAATATATTATTCTAACTTAATCAGTACAATACATCTTCAATGTTGTTTCCAAATTCCCTTTTTTCCCATTTTGGTTATATTCTTCTCATTTTCCTATTTGAGAAGGATTGGCACCTTGAATCCTTATTATCATAGACATTGTACACCATATTTTAAAATGCATTCATATTTATGGAGATATGTTGCATAGTGAAAATAAGGGAGGTTATTTTAATATATTAAAAAACTTTGATGATGGTTGTAATAGGCCTTTTAGTACACATAGATAACACATATATGATTTTCCTTCTCCATTTTCTATTACTTTGTGAGTTATTTTAGATTGATACTGACAATGTCATTTGAGAAAGGTGATAATGAGTATATTTTGATTGATATCTTAAAAAAATATAATTATAAATAATCATTCTTAATGGAGTGCTCACCTTTACGATTCAAAATGGACTTCTATATTATCAAGAGTAGAAAATATTTTGTATTAGAAATATATGTTTTTGGTCACAATAGTACAACAAAAGAGTACAAAATTGATAACTCACGCTTAAAATTACAATCTTTTGATCCATCTTGATGTCTATCCAAAGATTATAGAAGAAGTCTACTGTAAATTAGATTTAAACACATTTAACAAATATGCTAAAATTTTATTTTTTAAATTATAAATTACCATAATTGGAAATACTTAGTTTTAAGTGTAAAAATGTTTCCACTGGAAAAAAACATGTAACAACATTTGTGAATCTTACCAATTATATAAAATTCCAATAAGACAAATAAAAAATAATATAATTAGAAAAATAAAGAAAACCAAAACATACAACAATAATAAAAATGATATAAAAACACAAGTACATATCACTCTTTGTTGTCATCACCCTGATTATCTTCCTCGCCTGACATGATAACATTGTTGTTCTCAAAAATATGTTTTGATCTTGGTTATATCTTAATATGAACCACCAATCCCTATCCAACACATCTGGGTAAAGAAATACCTAGTTGTAGTGTTTGGGGAAAGCATAAGGCTCCCTAGCTTTATGCCACATCTTTCTAGAGTTGATAGATATCAACCCACTATCACGATCTTCCTTTACATTATTTTGATCAAAGGTGTCCCACCACTTGCACCTAAAAATAACACATTGGAACAAAGAGAATTCCACTTGAATGATCTCTTGTATATTCCTATATTAGGTTTTGATCGTAGTGGCTAGCACGACTAGATTAGTCGAACTCAATTTCCACTCCATAGTCTTGTGTCATGCATCCATCATCGACATCTTGCATGTGAAAATGATGTCCATATGCCCACATAGATGGGAACAAGTGCACCTATAGAAAAGTGAAAAAATCACAGTGTCACATGTCTAATAACTTGAACATAATTAAAATATAAAATATAGAGGTTACAATTCAAAGGTGCATTATGAAGTTAAAATGTATAGAAAGAGATGCTTACCGAGTTTTTTCACCCAATCCCTATGTTTAGCGCATCATCTTCAACACGCGGGTAATGACCAGATGCACCATATTTCTCTCTAACTTATCAACAACCCAATTGCTAGGGCATGTCATTGGAATATTTTCTTTTAAATTATCAGGATAAGGCATACTTCTACCATTCAATCGTCTGAATTATTTCCTATCACTGTCCCATTTCCTCCTCTTCTATTCATAAAATGCGATCCATGACTGTGTCGCTTTCGAATTGTAAAGAATGAAATTTGTTGATGGATTCAATTTTTGAATTTTCTTGTGAAATCAAGCCAACATATATAGTATTTATGAGATCAAAATATACATTAATATGAAGTTCAGTGTGAATAATTACTGTTTAGAAATTTGAAAAATGATAAGTCACTTACTCTTTATCATGCACCTTTTTCCATTCATTTGGAGAATCTCCCATTATTTTTTGTCTTCATCCCTTTCGTTATCCCAAATCACCGCACCTGGTGTGTTGTCGATTTGTTTGATGTATTCATTGGCATAATAGAAAGACTCATATGATATGTACCCCTCTGCCATAGGCCCCTTAGGTTTTCTCCTTTGTCGAATAAAAGTTTCAATTTCTTCATGTACCTCTCTAAGAAGAACATCCAATGACAAGAAACCACCCCAACTAATTCAACCTTATCTACTAGGTGAATTAGAATACGAACCTGCAAGTCCATGAAACTTATCGGTAGTTCCTTCTCAAACATACAAACAATCTCAACTTTCTCTTGACACCACCATGGAATGGTAGCCATATGAATCTCCTTTAATGTAATGCAACTCAAATGCAGATAATTTAGATATGGCACGTCATAGGTTTTAGAGGAAGTCATGGTTCACATGCCCACAAAATAACTGAGGATAATGAAACTGCAAAGTAAATAGAACTTACAAAAAATAATTATATTTTATCCCATTGCATACAAATAGTAACAAATAATAAAATCATGTTTTTGACATATCTGCTCATAGAAGGTTCAAATGGTCATGTGATTTCAACCCCGAAAAATGGCCTTCCACAGTGAAGCAATGTCGTAGTGAAGACCCATATAAATAAGGCACCCTCACACCCATTATAATGTCCTTTGCCAAAGAAAGATCATCTTCCTTTAAAATCCTTGGGAGATCACCTTCTTTGACAGACCAAGAGGGACACGCCTCTCCTCTACTTTCTTGTCTTGGCCAATGTTTATTTTTAGTTTTTGAAGAAATAAGATCTCTCCTAACAACCAATGTGTCATTTTATTTCGATGATATGTGCCTCGATAAACAATATGAAACATTTTTAAATATATGCATGGGATCTAGCAAGTGGGAAATATTAAGATGCTCCCAATATGGGAGCTCATAAAAGGCATATTTCCTTTTCATCCCAACAAGAAATTTCTCAACATAGGTGTCAAAGAATTCTAGATCATCGAACATATGCTCCCCATTTGAATCAAACATTTCTACAAACTCCTTCTCCTTCTCTTTCTCTCATATGCGCTAATCCATTCAACTGGTGTCATTATTTCAGGCCTTTGGGTTCTCTTTGGTTTACCATTGAAAGCAGATGTTACTCTTATGTAAGGGTGTTCTTCTAGGAGGAATACCCTGGAGCAATCATACACTAACTTTTGTAGGTTTTTAGACCACCTAGCCTTCAGTGAAGGTCCACAACATTTACGTCCATGATACCCTTTTATTACAAGACAAGCGAAATTATTATATACATGGCACATTAGAAATCATGAAGATTAGAACAATTGTGTTGAATTAAATCAATATGTGAAACAATATAGTTACATATATAAAAAAATCAATAAACATGTAATTTACAAGAGAAAAATCCTAAGCTTGAATAATCATGTATGGTGTAAACACATATGCCATACAACATAAAAATCCTCTCTATTGCAATTAGTCTTGATACATCTTATACATGTATCCCTTCCCATGATTCCTTCAATTCATCTACCAATCGTTGTAAGTATACACCCATATCCTTCACTTGTATTCTACCAAGGACTATGAGAGCAAACATAAGATGTTTATTCTTCATAGAAACCATGGTGAGATATTGTTATTGATCACTACAACAGGCCAAATAGAATAGTTGGTGTTTTGGAGGGAATATGGGTTGATGCCATCCATGGCTATGTTGAGTCATAAATTTCGTACTTCATGATTGAATTTTTTGGGCCATGTATCCTCTATATGCTTCATGGCTATTGAATCTATTTGGATTTATATAACTCCCAACTTACTTCTGTGTGAGGCATGCCATCCTTGGAATATAGCTAATTCTTTGCAATGAAAGAGCCTTTGAATCCTTGGGATTATAGGCATGTCCCTCAATATAATATGATGAGGGCCATGTGATTTACCCATTTTTTTTTATTTATGGTACCTATCATGCCCACATTTCAGACATATCTCTTTGTCTTCATATTCTCCTCTATATAGAATACAATCATTCAGACATGCATGGTATGATATGTACTCAAATTCCAACATTTTCAACAACTGCTTTGCCTCTTCACAACTACTCAACAATACATCATCACTCGGAAGAACCTTATATTTGAATAAATTGGAGTTGGTGGGAAATATAAATGTATAATGTCAATATTTAACATTCATAAAATGAACCATTTTTTATTTTGATTGTGTGACAATATTTCTCAAAATATAAGGGACTTGATCGATCATGATCAATTACCTCAATATTGCAGAGAAACATGCATTCAACATGCTAAAATTTACTTTCAAGTTGTACAACAATATCATTTTCCCCAGCGCGGTAGACTTTGACTAGCCGCCAGGTCCAAAGAGAGGGGTGGTGGAAGTATATTTCAGGCTTTTGAATAACGTATCAATGATATGAGCATCATCCCCTAGCTCATCATTCTAGAATGAATCTAACAAAATTTCCTCCATGGAAGTTGTATCCCATAAGTAATCGCCCATACCAACCTCCAGTTGATTGCCTCCATTGTCAACTTGTGATGAAGAACTACTATTGTTATAGTCATTCCTAATTGGTGAATTTGGATGTACTGGGAATTAAATATGTGGTTGATTTAACCATTGTTTGTATGCTTCCTCTCGAAGTATTGCTCTTAATGTAACCTTCTCTTGATTTGACATTGTAGTGGGGTACACTAGAAGATGGTAGGTAGGCTGCTCATCATCACTATAATCCTAATTTCAAAAAATATTGAACATTAGTACATTAATGAGGCTAGTAAGAACAATGCAATTGGTTTTTTGAAATCACATTATACCAAACAATTATTATCATCACTAACCCGTGATTGCGACTGGAAGATGCCATGTTCCAATTGGAAGGGTGAAATGACTGTCCATTTTCATCTACTAATTTCTTGTGATATGTTTCTCCCGAAAAGAACTTTCGATGTTTTTGAAATAGTGGAATATTTTTTGCATCTGAACTCGATTCTAAATCAGGATCTTGCAAATTTGGATACATTTGTATTCAAATTGACATGGATTAAAAAAATACAATTAGATAATCAAAATATAAATAAAATATGAATTTACTGCAGATGGAAAGGGAGAACTCCACAAGGTACTTTGAGCTATATGGAATGAGCTATAATTTGAAGAATTGGTCATTTGATATTATGATATTTTCTCCCTGCATTTCAGCAAAATCACCAACAAATTTTTATGTACATACCTAAAATTAATTTGGAGAACCATATAACCACAATCTAAATTTCAATATAGTTTTCAAACCATTTTTCAAGAATAGGTGACTCTAAGCAGAAACTATATACTATGAACTACTGTAGCTTATGTGGATGCACCTTAAAGATGATTTGAGATGAATATGAAATTTTATGTGAAAATAAAAATTCGGATAACTTTTAAAGCATATCAGTGCTCTTCTGAAAATAAAATGTACGAATGTGTTTAAATAATAACAACGTCAATGTGTTAAGGTAATAACCACACCAATTTCCAGTTTCAAAATAAAAATGGAATTCTATCACATCGGTGCTCTTGTAAAATCAACTGCATCGATGCATTTATATAAAAATCACACCAGTCTATTAAAATCATAAACACACATGTTTGTGGGATTTTGACAATTAAAAAAAGGAATTATATCATATCAATGTTCTTATAATACTAATCACACCAATGCATTTAAATAATAACCATACCGACACATTAAAATAGTAAGCGCATCGATTTCCGAGATTTCGAAAATAAAAAATAAATTTTATCATGTTCGTGCTCTTGTAAAACTAACCACACAAATGCATTTAAACAGAAAATTGCACCGATGTGTTAAAATAATAATCACATCGGTTTTCTGCAATTTTGAAAAAAAAAATCCATCATATCAGTGCTCTTATAAAAGTAACTACATCAATGCATTAAAATAATAACCACAATTGTTTCGAGGATTTCAAAAATAAAAAAGGAATTCTATCATGGTCAATGTGTTTAAAATTTTTAGCACACCGATAGCTTATCATAATCAGTGCGCGTTACTTTAAAACACATCGGTGTTGTTTTCTATGTAACATACTGATGTTTGGAAAAAGTGAAAAAAAAAACGTGATTTTATTTAAGTTTTTCAAATTGAAAAATGAACAATAATTGATTTTTCTAAATCTAATTTCATAAAGTCTTTTAAATATTAAGAAGTTATTCACTATTTCATTATTTTTCCCAGATTTTCAAGAGAGACATATTGGAAGCACTGTGAAGCAACAAAATACTTTGAAACAACAAAACTATTAAGAAGATTAGAAGTTGAAAGGTACAGTGATTCACTCAAAACCTTGTATAGTAAAATTTGTAAATTTTACTATTTATTTTACTAATATTTTTTTTTTACATTTACTGTTAAATTTAATTAAAAGAGATATTTGAAAGAGAGACATATTGGGAACACTATGGAGTAGAAAAATACTTTGGAACTCCAGAAAGATTAGAATTTGAAAAGTATGGTGATTCACTCAAAACACTGCATAGTAAAAGTTTTATATTATACTATTAATTTTTTTTACAATTTCTATTTTTATTCAAAATTCTGAAAAAATAAAATAAAATAAAAAATAAAATAAAATAAAATAAAAAATAAAATAAAATAAAATAAAAAATAAAAAATAAAAAAAAAATAAAAATAATAATAATAATAATAATAATAAATAAATAAATAAATAAAAAATAAAAACCCTACATAATACAAATTTACTATTCATTTTACTAATAATTTTTTTTACGATCTCTGTTCCTATTTAGATTTCATTAAAATTTTGAAAAACAAAAAAATATCAATACTTACCTTAAACCCTTGTTTCTTCTTGTTTATGTGACTACGAAATTTCACCTTAGGGTTTAACTCCCTCTACCTCTTCACAATAAGGCTTTTCATTTTAGGCATTTTATATTTAATGGGTTTGTGTACTTACTATATAAGGCGTTTGACATGTAAAGTGGGGGGACCACTTATTGAATCAGATCCAAACCCTATCAACTCTGTCTGTTTTTTTAAAACATGTAGCATATTTATTGGTGCGATTTGTGTAATATAACGCATCGGTGCACCTCTGCCAAATAGCATTGTTAAGTCTAAAAAACTATGGTGATGCTTTTAGCGTTACATATTGCACCAAACCTTGTCGGTGCTATCCATTTTTTTTAAAAACGACATATGTTTAGCAATGCACCCTGCGTAATATAACTCACCAATCCGCTTCTTCTAAATAACACCGTTAAGTCCAAAAAACTTGTATTTAATTTTTTATGTTTTCGTTTTTTAATATGATAGCAATTCTTTTATAATTTTTAAGGGTGGTTCATAGACATTGAGTGGCCGCTACATCTACGGGAAAATCTAGGTAGATCAACCCGAAGGGAACTACCTGTTAGCTAAACTAGCAATGCCTTACCCCAAGGGCATCGTGGAGATTTGACCTTGTGACCTCCTGATAGGAGATGTACTTAGCAACATGAACTTGACCAACTTGAGCTATCCCTTGGGGCTAGCGATGCTTTTATCATTACATATCACACCATCATAATTTAGAGTTATTTAAAATACAGTTTTCACTGTCGGTGCGAAATATTTAAATGCCCTGGTGTGTTTACGAGATTAAACACACCAGGGCATTTATGCATATAACCACATCGATTACCAGACCTCTTTTTGGCTGAAAAATATGTGATTTATTTATAAAATATATTTAATGCCTTCTTTATTAAATGGTACAGGGTGTATATTGATAAAAAAATGTCTGAGAAGTGGTCAAGTAAGAAAAATATTGATAGGCACAATGATAGCACATTCAAAAAAGCAGAAAATAAAAGTTCTTTGTAAATTCTTTACAAAAATAATATGTTTGAACTATATGTAAGTTTAACTAATATGTATTGGTTAGTGTGTGTCATGTAGAGCCGTAAAGTGAGGAAGCTTGATAGGATTATTTCTAATATAAGTGCATAAGAGCGTAAAAGCATGATAGAAAAATTGCAGAAGGATGAATTAGGTGAATGAAAAAAAACTATTCAATATGAGTTTTTTTATTTATTTTCATTAATAATATACTTAAGAATATTAGATAACATGTTTCAAACAATCTATTAATCCACACATGTTGAATATTCTACATGGAGCAACAACGAAGGAAAAGAATGTCGTTCCAAGATTTTTTTATATAGAACATGTAAATGATGATGAATTGGTCCTTAGCTCATCTGGAGTGGTGCTGAAGGTTAATGAAAGGGGGGAAATATTTTACAAAACTATGAGAGATATAGTGGAACAAACATATAGATGTCATTTTACTTACAATAAAAAAATTAATCCAATGATTCCAAGAACCAAGTTATATTTAAACTATAGAGTAATGGTCAATGAGACCTGTGAGCTTGCAATAGAAAAACATACAACAACAACAAAAGAATCATTCAAAAAGTAATATTCCTAATTAAAACGCTTCTCTAGAATTATATCTATATATTACTACAAATCATTCATTTATTAATATCAATTCTGTTATATTTAGTTTTCATATATCAATATAAAAATAGTTTATTACTTTTTCATGAAGATTATGAAAATCCGAAAGGATCAACAACATGATATTTGAGATATGCCAATAGGAATTTCCATAAAATTGTACAAGGAGATGGTCAAAGAAATGGACATAATTGCATCACATGAGGAGCCATCTCAACAACAATGTTCTTCAAATGTATGTAACCATTGAATTTTTCTATTAGTACATATAAACAAATAATTTAGCATTAATTATTATTTTTCAAGTATTTTCTTGCATAAAAGAAGACAAAATGGAACCCATTCAACACATAAGACATGACAAAAAGGAAGAAAATGGTTGGTATTAAAGTTCTTGAGTAATTGTTAATTTTCCTTATAACAAATTAAGATTTCATTTTTGTATATTTTAAGTTGTTTTACAACAACCATCCTTGAATATCTTCAAATCGGTGCTAACATACAAAGAACAGTCATGAGAAGAATTAATTGACATTTGGTTAAATATGGGTTGTGCATATATGTTGACATATCAAAAATTAATTGTGGAATTTGTAAGTATTTATGTTGTTTTACTTCTCCCAGTTTATAATTAATAGAACAGAAAAATCCTTTATATTAAATCTATGATTTATTATGGGTATAAAACTCGCAAGAAACAAAGTATGGTACTATGACAATAGAAGAGTTGTTGCAACAAGGCATGAGACTTGGTTATGGAACCATGCATACAATTCATGACTCACTTCTTGCTATGTTACATTGCTATTCAATTTACATTGATGTATATTATTTATTTCAATTTTCATTATTCTCACCAATGTAGATGCACTCATTACACTTTATTTTCATGTTTGCAGATGAAATATGAGGAAGATGAAGACAATCAATGCAATCAAAAAAACATTCGTCCAAATAACCCAAGTCATTGAAGTAGATCAAGCATTGAAAATAGTTCTGGTGAAGAATGATGATCTATTTGGATATCAAGGAAAACTGTTGTATTTTCTGAATAATTCTCTAGGAAAATCGTACATTTTCTTTAATGTAATGGACATAATGTCCCAATTGAAAGACAATGGGCTATCAATAACTATCCCATTTTGTATTTTCGTTGTGAAATGTTACATCACTAATTAAATATATGGATGATAAATATTATAATGAAGAGATGATATAACAAGTTAATCCAAACATCATATACAAATGCACTAATCAAAATTTAGTTTATATGAATACCCTTATAATATATATGACGAATTTTTGTTGAATAATGAATTTAAAAATTAACAATAATTGCACTGTCGCAGGTCGATGTTTTTAAAAATGAGACAATGGATACCGGGACATCGTATATTAATGTGCACTGCTCAAAATATGATTTTTTCAGTAACGATATTTATAATAATAGATAACGGTATCCCATACGAAATCCTAGTGCGTCTGTAAAATACATATGCATTGGTGCATTCTTTTACGTAAAAGAACTAGTACCTCAAGATTTTTTTGCATGGCTTGGTCCCTTTTCTGAAAATAACAGCACTAGGGCGTTCAGAAAAAAATGAGCATTGGGCAGTATACACTTCAAGCACTGGTATTGTTTGCATTTAATGCCCTGGTGCATTATAATTCTTAAAACATCGGTGCTTTCATAGAACCAACACCCCGATGCTCCAAAATATTGTTTCCAACCCTAGTGCATTATTCAAATTAACATCGTTGGTTCTTTTATATTACTAACATGCCGATGTTTCTATACAACTCATAAGCACCAATTCTCTAAATTATAAAAGCACCGGATCTACAACATTTTTTTGCCTGACTTGGTATTGTTTCTAAAAAGTACGACTCGGAGAGTTTGTTTAAGACATAAGCATTGGGGTAGGTATACGATATACTTTTCAGGCACCAGTATTGTTTGCATTCAATGCCCCAGTGCTTTTATTTAAACTTGCAACATGAGTGCTTTTATAGTGTTAGCGCACCAATGTTCTTTTTCCATTAAGAGCACCACTAAAAAGACATCTGCTAAAACTTTTGGCTACTCATATTTTTTTAGTTTTGACGAAGTTTTGTTATTAGCTCTGCTAAAACATCTGCTACCACAAGCATGTGTTGTAGAAGAGGTTTTTTTGATAATTTTTGCAAATTTTATAACACTAAAAACCTTCGTTATAACTTCCACTAGAAGGTATTTTCCTTGTAGTGAGTATTTCATTTTAGATGATTTTTTTTTAAATTGGATAACTTTTTAGAGGAATTCAATTATTAGAATGAAATCTTCAAACTATTCATAGGAAGTTTTAGAAACTAACTTGAATGCTTCATCCTTTTTTTCTTTCCAAAATTGAACAAAAATAAGTAAAATTCTCCCACATTGTGACTGAAAATTCTCTCACTTTTTGCCCAAGAAAGAGTTTTGATAGCACTTGAAATAAAACTTCAAATTTATAAGAGAGAATTCACCATAAATTTTTAAAGGTAAATCGAAAAACACCAAAATATATGCAAACATCCACCATGAACAAAACTAAGAATTTAAAGAGAAGAACTCCTAAGGTAGGGTAACACCATCAAATACTCCTTATGGAAGGAATCAATCCACAATGCATGTTTGTTGCAAGACAATAATAAAACACATATTCAACACAATGATTCTCATTTGTATTTATAATTTCTCATGAGTATTCTTAGGAATCTCATGCATAATACCCTTTATTATTATATCATTTCATTTTAATTACAAAGTGCCATATTCCTTTATTATGGTCACTATATTACATTCATTATCTCGTTGGGTACCTCCCTAGGTACATTACATATAACATCTTGAAAGAAATGCATGATGGTGTTTGTGGTAGTAGTTTTGTAGTGCTTATAAAAAATCATAAGGTATTGAGAGTTTTTTGCTTGATTTGTTCATGATATACTTGGTTTTGTGAAGACTTTGAAAGATTGCTAAATATTTATAGGTAAAGTAACAAATGAACCTTTCATGTAACATGTTTGGATATTATTGGTCTAATTAGTTCTAACTCACAACCAAATGGTTATGTTTACTTCCTCATTAGCATTGTATGTTTCATAAAATTAATAAATATTGTCCCCTTCATGGAGATTAATACTAGCAAATTCACTGAAACTTTAGAGAAAAGTACTCTATCTAGGTCAAGGGTGACTTCTAGGATTATCACTCATAGTGTGTCAATATTTGTGTTTACTAAAGTGATAGATTTTTGCGCTAAGTATGACATTGTTTCAATTATGTGATGTAATTACTATCCTCCAGAAAATGGTCTTATTAAGATAACTAATAAAAATATAATCACAATCCCAAAGAACTTAATCAACAACAATTAAAGGGAGTGGCATTTCAAGATAATTCATGCCTTTTATGTTAACAAAATCTAATAGATTATGTCCATATGTTTTCGTCTATGTGAAATATGTTATGTTCCCTAGGACCAATACTTTTGGTTACAAGTAATTTTGGACCAGTGTTAAACTTTGATGCTAACGTTGTATCGCTTTTTAGTCTTTAAGAAAAAAGAGAGAAGAACTTAGAATCCTTATATAAAGATCAATTAAAACTAAACAATTTCCAAATGAAGAGACTACCATAAAGGATTTAAAGTTGAGTAAACAATGTTACTTTGGTACAAAGATCTAATGAAATGTACAAGGAATGAAATATTTGAATCAATAAGATTAAGTCCCTACATCATTATAGAGAAACTTAGCCCTAATACCTTAAAACTCAAGTATGTAAATTAGACATAATTAAAATTTCTTATCAATAATAAACACAAACTTTTTCCAATTTGGAGAAACCTAGCCTTAATCCCTTAAAGCCCAACAATGTAAATTGAACATAATTAAAATTGTGTGTTAACAATCAACAAAAACTGTTTTTCCATTTAAAAAATTTGTCTAGGTTTTGTTTGGAATTTTCTTTAGTTAAGTTTATTGTGCCACACCATAGTCAAAATGTTCTATAAATTGGTGTTCTTCTAGCCACTCAAAATAATGAGAGGTGAAACAAGTATTTTGAATTGAAGTTCAATGATAATTATTTTGGATGGATGGAATTGTAGATACTATATGTTACATTATATAATTTGGTTGCATTTGGGTATTTGGGGCATTAAATCTATTTGTGTGCTAAAAGCAAAAGTTTTGTCAATCCAAAATTGAAATTTTAGCATAAATTGCATATGAGAATTTCACACATGATAAATGTCGTAGTCTAATTAATAGACATTTTGTCAGTTTTCATCAAAATATGATGATACAATTTTGGGCGAGCTTGTAATTTATTGTTATTTTAAATACATAAATAAATCCAAGTTCTCAAAAACCCCATAACACTCAAATTCTGCAAATTACACAACTTTAACTTATAATTTAAATTTTTTTTACCAAATTTCAAACACAATAAATAGAAAATACAAAAAAAAAAATCTATTAATTAAACTATACTATAATAAATTGAAAAAAAAACAAAATCATAAAATATTTATTCTTTAATCTTTATTATGATAACTTAAAAATATATAATAAATATATATATATATATATATATATATATATATATATATATTCTTAATTTATTTTTTTAAATAGTTTTATGAGACAATAATCTTAAACTTGTCAACCTCATTTCTTTGAAATTCAATAAAAACTTATTTTCTATATAAACCACATTCACTCCCAAATTTCATCAATGTAAAATTCTAAATGGTATATTTGATTTAATAATGACTTTTATAATATTTGATTTTAGTCAAAAGAATGACTTTGTGTTTATAAAAGGTATTTTCTCTTTTTTTCTCTCACCTTTTCTTTGTCACGCTTTGAGTTGAAAGACCTTTCTTTGTGCATTGCCTAGGAAGTCTCATGTTTATGGAGACTTGACTATGGATAAAAAATTCAATGCATGTGATTTATAAATGTAAATGTAAATGGATGGTGACTCTAACAAATAAAACATAAATAGAAACGGAGTTGTCTATAATGCGACTTTTTGGAGATTCCGGTGACGGAATCCGGCGAAAGAAATTGAGGTTAAATCTTGATTTGTTGCAGTTAAAATGGTTTTTTAACTGCATATTTGGATTCAGCACCCTCAAAAACCCCTGGGACGCTTTCATTGTGCAGAAACTAGCTATCAAACTTGCGATTCCAATAAATTCTTGCCGGATTTCGACCTGAAAAACCGGCCGGAAAAGCTTTCAAAAAATCGCGTTATAGACAACTGCAATAGAAACTAGTGTTTACTTTAAGGAATAATACCTTCATTTGTTTATGCTCATGAAGTGTCATGCCTATAAGCTAACTTGATTAGGGGGTGAAAAGCTAGGACTCTAAGAAATAAAACATAAATAATGGATAAAAAGTTCAATGCATGTGATTTATAAATGCAAATGCAAATGGATGTTGACTCTAACCAATAAAACACAAATAGAAACTAGTATTGACTTTAAGTAATCATACATTCATTACTTTAAGGAATAATACATTCATTTGTTTGTGCTCATGAAGTTTCATGCCTATAAGCTATCTTGATTAGGGGTGAAAAGACTCTATAAGAAATAAAACATAAATAATGGATAAAAGTTCAATGCATGTGATTTATAAATGTAAATGCAAATGGATGTTGACTCTAACCAATAAAACATAATTAGAAACTAGTGTTGACTTTAAGGAATAATACATTCATTTCTCATGAAGTGTCATGCCTGTAAGCTATCTTGATTAGGGGTGAAAAGCTAAAAGCTAGGACTCTAAGAAATAAAACATAAATAGTTATAGATTCATTTATTTGTTTGTTTCGAGGAAGCCTTATTCCTACGCTATTATGCCTACGCTATTTTGGTTCGGGGTGAAAAGTTCAATGCATATGATGTGTGAATATAAATCAAAATGGGTGTTGACCTTAATGAATGATGCATTTGCCTTCTAGAAACTTCAAGTGATTCGAATATTCTATAATAAATATTTTTGTTTTTTTTTTAAGTTCAAGAATTTTGTTGAACATGTAGAATACCCCTTGTAGATAGATTTTTTTATTATTATCAGTGCTAGTTTTTTTATATGGAGATAAGATGAACATTGATAAAGGTTAGAGTTAAAATGTTTCAAAATAAACAAAGATGAGCTTGCGGAATCAAGCTCGTTATTAGTTAGGTTATAAAATTTGGATTTGAAAGTGATAAAAACTATAGAAACAAAGAATATACATATTAAAATCAAATAGATTAATAAATTTAATGCCTGTGGTATTATGTGTAAGAAAGACCATGAGATTAAGGAATTGGAGGAGCACACAAGTGGATTAAGAGGTTATGGGTCTTTGTTTTGTAGTACAATTGTTTTTATTGTTTTTAGTTTTTCGTCCATAATGTGATGAAACTCTTCCATGTAGAGGAGGACTACGTCTTTTTTTCATTGCAGTGGAATAAGATTTTACTGAGAAAATTTTAACATGCTAGTATAGATCCATTGTGTGAAAATATTGGTTGTGTCGTGCCCTTGGAGTGCCCAAGTCTAGAACCTAGTTTTCCACTTTTGCCATGATCTTGAAATCTAATAATTCATTTCCTTCATCCCGCAGTTCCCGTTCAATTTCTAAAATCTTGTGCTAGACCACCAATTGAGTGTGTTTAAGATATCAGTCTGCCAAGGCTTGCGCTTGGGCTCAAACTTAGGAGTTATTGCTTGGACCACGACCCCTAACCCCTAGTCTAAAACAAGCCCTTTTTCTAGACATCAAGACCACTAAGAAGAATGCACAATTAAAATTAATGGAGCAAGAGATGAGAATTGGAGTGAATGGGGAAGGGGAAAAGTGGCAAACAATAGAGGAAGCCATAAGGAGAGACCTTGGCAAGAAAGAGATACATTGAAAGAGGATGAACAATGGGAAACCAGTTAATGAACCACAATTAACAAAGATAGAGAGATGAAGAGGTAACCATATGAGAAAGGCAGAATAGAAATGCATAAGGTGACTGAATACTTGAAGCTAAAGAAATTTGGGAATTGCACTGATTAAGTCCTCAACATTGATCCAACTACGACTAGAAAGGTTGGCAAGGGATGATTGTCGATAATTAAAACAAGCTCTCATAGGTAAAGCGACCATGCTAGGAGGCTTGGTCCTTAAACCTATGTATGAACAATTGTGCCACACTCTAGGATTTTTCCTTGTCTCACGCAGATGTTGATGGGCCGATTGGCATATATATTTTTTAGTGAAGGAAACATTCCTGAATAAGTCTTGTACTCCCCGAATGTTGCGTTGGAAATAACACCACATTCATTAACAACCTCCATTCCTCTCAATGCTTTTATTGCAACATGAATTTGTTGTGGTGGATGTGGTGGAAACCAATATTTAACAGGTCATAGGCCCATTAATGCGGTCAGGTTGTATATGCCCACTGCTAGATAATGTACTTGTTTAAATCTAATGGTGGGCATATACAACCCGACCGCATTAATGGGCTTATAGACTAAGAAATATGTATCGTCGTGATGGATGACCACTTGAGTGAAAAATTGCTCGAAGCTTCTTCAATATAACGTACTAGGATTCCTTAATTTGACAAATATTGTGACACTTTGCGCCAACTAAATTCTCATTATCCACCAATTTGAACCTCATCATCTGATCCTTCCTTAACTCCTGTGTAAAATTCTCATTGAGAAAACATTTTTATTAATCTTCTCCAAATATATTTAATTCATATAAATAAAATTAACATTTGAAAATAAAATAACACATTAAATTTTACATTTTTATAATTTATTTTAAACTATTTAAAAAACAGTTATGACCATTTATTTATTTGAGTGATATTAAATCACTCCATGATGGAGACAGTTCCATCCCCTCCACGTTCTAGTTACCTTGTAAAACGATGTATGGTTGAATTTAGGCTTTTGTGATCCATATCAAGTATTGAGAAGATTTTTCTGCAAAAATCACATCATAATTCATTTGTCCGATGTGATTTTCGGACAAATGAATTATGATGTGATTTTTGCCGAAAAACCTTTTCAATACATGATGTATGGTGTAATTTTTGAAAAAAATGCACTTTTTCTTAAATCCATGTGGCAATACATAAAATGTCACATCATCAAAATGATGCAATCAAATATTTGGATAAGCAAATAGAAAAACACATAGGTATGTGATCTAGCACCATACAAGTACAGCGTGCTTCCAGACCATTGTTACCCAATCATAATTACACTCTATGTGACTTTCCACCAGAGAAGGAATCCAAAAACCAAAAATTCAACACAAATAGTCCATGTGATGTGAATCATATCATGCAATTATAATTGTGTTGGGAAAGTCTAATTATTATATTTACTGATTTATACGCAGATTATATTATAATTATTTTTAGTAAAAAATATTTGACTTTTAATTAGTTTTTAAAATTTTAAATAAATTTTACAAACAAAATAATTAACTTCATAAAATTATAAATAAAATTGGTTAGAAATATAATTTATTTAAAAAAAAATAAAAAATTATATACCACCAAATATCCTATATACACACATCACATCCCAAAATTTATAAAAAATTAATACACATCAAATCAACCTTATAAAATAATAAACAAAATTAATAACTCAATAACTTTTCAACGAATGTCTCCTTCTGAATAGGACGAAACAATTCATTCATGAGATATTTTCCTTTTTATTAAAATGGTTGCCAGGTTACGTCCACATAGTTTAAGATAATTCTGGAGACTATACTAATCATTACATTTGGGGCCACAACCAAAATTGTGTCTAAATTGCGAGAATATTTAATTAAAAACACTGCCCATGTGTACGATCCTTTTCTGCAAGTGGGAGAGAAGTGTAATGCTGATTATTATATTATATTAACAATAATGCAATTGTATTAAATAATCATTTAAATTATTAAAAAGAAGCTCCTTCAGTATTTTTTTATATTAATTATTTTAAAAATCTCACGTTAACGATTATATTGGGAACTTTAAATGAACTTTATTTATGTCTATTATTTGTCTTTTGTGCACTGTATCTATGTATCTTGCAGGCCATATGTTTATTTGCCATCTTTCGTGCATTCCTGGACACCCTTTTTTGCAGACATGCAGAACTTCTCATTTGGGGATCTCCTCTTCCCCATGCACGTCGATTATGAACATTTTCACAAAAGCTTTTTCTCTCATATGTATTACTGACAATTATATGATCTTAATATAATCTATTCAGCTTTTCTCTCTGAAAAAAAAAAATCTAAGATTTTTTTGAAATATTTAAGTTATAAAATAATATTAACCGTAATAGAAATTAATGTTCACTTTATTATAATTTGCTTTAAATTATACTAGTAATAATTAAATTATAAATAATAATTTAAAAACTCTATAATTAGATTTCGCTACTTTAATATTTATATAATAATTTTAAAAACTTATACATCTAATAATTACTTTTTATATAGGTGACTATATTATTTTTTGTTTGTTAGGTACTGTGACTTTTGAGATGACTAGCACATTTATCTGGTAGCTTGAGTAACTAAAATCCAAGGATTCTAAGCCTTTAAAATAACTCATGTTGACAATTGCCTAGGCCACACCAACCCTTAACAGAGCTGGTTTTTACCCACAAGGTTTCGAACTTGTAACCTTTTCACCACAGACCCTCTTAACTAAACACTATGTCACTATATATTCTACACCCATGAGCATGTAGGTGACCATTTTAATTAATTGAATGTTCAATGTTTTTTTAATATAATAACACTATATTATAGTACCCTATAATTACACTCACAAAGACTATTATGTTATCAATTACTTTTTTGCATAAGACGCGGGTAGTAAGCAACAAAGTTGTATATTGCACTTGTTAGATTTTGGTTTTTTTATTTTTTTAAATTGGGTTATTTAATTTGAATAACACGGTTATATATATATATAGATAACAAAAACATCTTAAAATTAAACTATATTTTGACATTTTACTTTAACCCGTGTTTAAGAAAACTAAGATTGTACATCAAGATTATGCTTTGTATCTATCAGACTTGAATGCATCTACCATAATTAACATAACATTTGTGTAATCTAAATTTTTATAGAGAAAAATATAGTTTGAGTGGGCCTAATGGTTAAGAGTATGTGTTTCCTCCTAATAGGTCACATGTTCAAATACATAGGGGGTGGAGTATGTATGCTTTTGTAGACTTTAGTACGTAAATCACTATGCAAAGGTGAGTCCCTTCCCACAAACAAGGGGTATCACACACAAATTTAGTGTTTGGCGTGGTCGTGACTTTAAAATTAAAGTATTATTATTATTATAAGTTGCAACTTCACATATATGTTAAATTGTATAGTATATGGACTCGAGGTGAATAATTATTAGTGCCTGTTGAATGTTTGTATCACATTCATCACTCACTCATTCAGGGGAAGGAGGAAGAAGAAGAAGGAAACAAAAAGGAAGAGGATGAAGGAGACTTGTCTTTGGGTATTTTATGTCTCACACATGTGAAGGAAGGCTAGGGTTTCTGCAGCTGATCTAGGTTTTTCTTCTATAGGTTCAATCTTGAAGAAGGAAAGGAAAGAAGGTCATAAGAAGCCATCCTCAAGCTCCAGAAGGAAGAGAAAGCCAAGCAAAGGTATGAGAAGGCCTTAGGAGGCTAAAATAAGCTGACATGTGTGGCAACAACAACTGCAGGAGGGTCGAAAATTTCAGTTCTACAGTGAAGGCCGAAATTATGCAGCTGGGGGTTGAAGTTGTGCTACTGGAAGGGATTTGACTGGGTTTGACTTGAACAAGGAAATCACATCATCTAGAAGGGTTGGACTTGTTCTCGGATGGTATTAGTCTTGGTCTATAGGTCTTGGAATTCATCAATTCAATAATCTATAAGGAAGAGAAGAGATTTGTGGGTTTTCCTCTCAAGTGGAGAGGTTTTGGCCTTGGCTTGTAGCCTATATTTTGTGTTCTTGTTCTTCTTGTTTTTGGTAGTTGTTTGATGATATATGATGAGCCTCATTATTGAGTAATTATATGGGCCTTAATTCACTTCCTAGCTTAGTCAAACCAACTATTCTCACAACTTACTGCATACTTTTGATTTTATTTTGTTTATGAAATGAGTTAGAGTTGGATATTTGGCTTTGTGGTCTAATGTGCATGTAATGCAGGAATAAAGGGGTAAAAGCAAGGGAAAATGCAAGTATAAAGGATAAAAGCAAAGAACTATGGCAAAGACCTTGGAAAAGACTCGAATGGGACAAGGGAAACTAACTATAGGAGGTAAATCCTCCTCATTTACTACCCCTCCATTTGAATATTCCACCATCAGCTTGGAGTGCACATAGCCATCACTTTGAAGACTAAAAGACAGCCAAGCATGTGAAAAGGACATAAAACAATTTATCTTAAGTTGGGAGCCAAGCCTCCCTAGTGGGAAGGAAGTCATTAGAGACTTCAGATGTATAAATAGAGAGGCTTAGGACCTCATTAGGATTTAGATTTCATTTGTAAAACTCTGTTTTATTTCCTGAGCTGCAAAGACTTGTGCCAATTTGCTGTGTAATCCATGATTTCTATAATAAAGATGAGCTCTGCTTAAGCTAGTTCTGAGTTAAACTCCAACGGCTGAAGCTCTTGGGTTAGGGCCCGACCCAAGCAGCCACAACTCCTCTTTACTGTACTATTATGCTAGCATAGAGTTTTGTTATGTTTATTTGCTTAAGTAGTTTCATGGTTTTCTATGCATTTTCTCAAGAAGTTTTCTGGTTCTGTTCATTTATTTGAATAGTTTCCTATTTCAGTTCATCTGTTACAGTAGCTGCATTTTATATAGTTTACTTTCATTTGTGTTTTTAATTCACAGTTTAGTTAGAGGAAAAGATTACTATCAGGTTGTACGTAGCTGTCTCGGCCTCATCTCCTCCCTCGAGGACCATGACTTGAGGTAGAGATCCTCCAGCAACCCCAAAAACATAGTGTCGGCTGGATAAATCGTTCTTGCGGACAAGACCGATCTCCCTAGTATCTACTGATATCTAGCGACAAGCAAAACAAGCAAATTCTATCTTTCTCTAAATATTTCGAGTTATAAATAAAAGCCAAGAGATGTTTTAGACCCTACCTCAAGTCCAATGCCAGTTTGTGGAAGCCATGCTCCGTTTGTCCAAATGAGCTCCCTTTTAAAGAACCTACAAACACAAACAGGCACACATCAAATAACACCTGCATAGCCAATATAATAAATCATATTCATCATGGTGATCAAGGAATCCATGAAATAAACCATAAGAGATAGCTTATTGAGAAAAATAAACTTGATTGTATTAACTTTAAACAAAGAAGAACTTTACAACCTTGGTGCCTTGATGTTGTACAAGCTCCTCCCAGGGTCCAAGCAAGAATCTTCTCTACTTTGACAAGCTTCACACTCTTCCCAATGAGATCAAAAGGTATGTAATCTCTCCTCTCAAGCTCAATTAGGAAGTCTAAATTCCAACAGCATTTACCCTAAAAAATATTCAGCTTTCAACCTCCCTAGCAACCTGCCCAATGCCTCATTTTATAGAGCAGAGGAAGGAAGTTACTAGGTCCACCTTCAAAGGGATAGAGTCCTCCTTCAAAGGGATAAGCTCCTCTCATCAAGGGGTTAGCTCCTTTAGTTATGGGATGCATGAACCACCTAGGAGCGAACTTTCCACCTCAAGATTCCTTCTCGAAGCGCCCAGAATTAACCCAAAGTGAGTTTTTAATAATAAACTTGTGCCTTTTTTACTTTTACAGGGGTTCTCACCCATTCCTTTAGAGATAGAGCCGGCAGGTCCGCAGGTAACATGACCAAGAGGTGCGGGACCACAGGTAATGCTAAGAGAAAGTGCGGAACTAGAGTTTTAGAGATTTTCAAGGACTTTCTCTCATTTTTAAGGCTTGACATGAAGAGCTGAGGTTTAAGACTTGCAAAGGAGGACAGTATGAGTGGTGATAGACTCACACTGACTGCAAAAAGTCATGGTGACAATATTTTGTGTAACAGATTGCCCCCTAAAGTGCGAAGTCTGTAATAGATAGTATTTGTCATCTAAGAAGAGTGAAGTACTTTATCATTTCGAGGATCATCTTGTGGAGAGCTTGGTTGGAACCTGTAAAAACATTCAATACAAAATATATATATGAGATCATATCATCGCTGAGGTAGGCATTCCCATACTCAGATCAAAACTGACTAGAAAACTAACTAAACTGCTCTGATATAGGAATGATCTTGTAATACATCACAAGTATAGACATATGTAGACACAGTATGGGCGTAGCCATCTGTTTATGAATAGTCCACTGTATAATGAATAACAAAATTCCTCGCAGCCTGGATGGTGGAAACTAGATCTAGGGTCTTGATTTCTACTTCCCGAAATAGTACGATTCTATCCATGTGAATGAATGTGTCGAAGTCGAACATGGTAGAAACCACTTGATTACCAATCAATGATGTAAACTATTAACAAGTGTGAGAGAAACCACCATAATGTCAATGGCTCTCAAAGTACTCAAAACAATCCATGAAATGTGAATAGATGTGTTGATGTCGAACATGTCACAGAATCCTTTGATCAAAGGTCAATGATGCAACCTGTCGTCGAAGGTGAGAAACCTGCCACTGAGGCATGCAGATCCCAAGGTACTGACGATTTCTAGATCATCTTTATAGATAATGAGCTGAAGTCGATAGAAAGCGATTCGTCGTAGGCAAGCCCACAACACGAAATCATAGATCAAGTTTGAAGAAATATAGTTGCAAGGACTGACTCAGGGATGGTCAAGATGGATGACAAATATTTTGCAGATGAATGGTTTATTTGCACTGACCTCTTGAACACATAACGACACTGCAGATGGTTTGGTGGCAATTGACCCAAAGCTAATACCCAAAAAATGGTTGAAGACTTTCAATATGGTTTGATTCACTGTTAGGCAAAGGATTTCCCAACCCAGGTGAACAGAAAGTGTTGTGTTCAAGAGTGGTTAAATGTTTTTTTGAGACACAAAGTATGACAAACAGGTTCATTTTTCTCTCTTTTCCCCCACCATTTCTGGCAAGTACCTCTTTATTTTTGACAAGCTTGAGGAGGATAACATTTGCTTGATTATAAGCTCATCCTTCGGATGAGTCCAACTTAGTTTAAATTCTAACCCTAAGAAGGAGTGGTCCGTTCTTGTTTGTAATTGAACAAGTCCTTTACTGTTAAATTTTAATGAGTCCAGTATAGGAGAAACTCAGCGTTTTTCAATTTTAGGGAGTCAGAAGAAAAACTTAAGAAAACTCCATGGTTGTCCTTTTTTGTAAATTTGTGTCTCTCAAGCCCGAAAAAGTATAAAATAATACTTGAGAGAACTGCTTGACCATTACGATCAAGGAGTACTTTTCATAATTAGTGTCTCTGATCCAAAAAAGTAAAAAAGTGATCAAGGACACGTCATTTTATAACCAATACCGAATTTGAAACGACAAAAATCCAGCAATTTTTTCATGTTTATGCAGTCAGAAAAGAGCTGTAAGTGGACTGTCCTTTTAATTCCATTTTAGCGAGTTTAAAAAGGAAAAACTCGGCAATCTTTTCATATTTTACGAGTCAGAAAAGAGCTTAAAGAGGACTCGTCCTAGAGGAACGAGTGGTATAAAGGGTAGCAACTGGTTCTGGCAATGGAGGAACTGCTCAAAACATGTAATGGTTAAGAGGCTGGCTAATAAAACCACTCATAGATGCGGTCCCTCAGGAAGGGTAAACAACCAAGTGAAATCATATGATTAGCCAAAGAGATGGTGGCGATGGAATGAAAACAACCAAGGCTCATCTAACAGAATTTAGGGGATAAAAACAGCAACCATGAGATGTAAAATGAGTATAGGTTCATTTTTACACAAGCTTGAACCATAGAGAACTCTGCTTGGATTCAGTTTCATGTTTTAACAAGATTGAAATGAAAAACTATGCTTGTTATAAGTTCACATGCCCCCAGCATAATGACGCAAAACGAGGTACATGCCCCCCAAACTTCATTGCATTCAACCAAGTGGATGGAATGAAGGTTTACTTTCGAGATCTTGGAAAGACGTGACTCGAAAAGGGAGTTGTTTCATTTTTTAGTGAGGTTGACACAGGAAAAGAAGTATCCTCAAAACCCTTGTTTCATTTTTTAAATGAGCTTGACACAAGATAAGGAACTATGCTCATGACTCCTTGTTTCATTTTTAACGAGCTTGACACAAGACAAAGAACTATGCTCATAGAATCCTGATTCATTTTTTTAATGAGCTTGACACAAGACAAGGAACTATGCTCAAGTCTACTCTCTACAATCTACCTATATAACCTACCGATTCATTTTTTTTAATGAGGTTGACACAGGAAAAGAACAGTCCTCATTCCTGATTCATTTTTTAACGAGGTCGACACAGTAAAAGGAACTATCCTCACCAACTGATTCATTTTTTAACGAGGTTGACACAGGAAAAGAACTGTCCTCATACTCACTGATTCATTTTTTAACAAGGTCGACACAGTAAAAGGAACTTTCCTCGAACCAACTGATTCATTTTTTAATGAGGTTGACATAGGAAAAGAACTGTCCTCATACTCACTGATCATGGCTTCCAACTAGAAGAAAGACATGTCAATGGACACACCTTGATCATGGCTTCCAAGAGGTCTTCATCAGAAGGAAGAATAGTTCTCTGGAAGAAACACATGTCAAGGGACTCAAAAGGGATAAGAACATCGTGTTCAAGTAATCCCATAGAGTTTTCCATGTCAATTACCGGATCTAAATCAAAATAAGATGAGCAAACAGTGAGAGGCTCATGTACATCGGTAACTGAAAACATGAGACTAGTTTCCACATAATTAACCCATGGTGGGGTAGATACCACTTTAGAATTAGGAACATTTAGGGGTGTCATATTATTGGTAGCTGAAACACGACTAGGGAATGAAAGCTGGTCTACAGTCACAATATTTCCATTGTGAGGGAAAGACATCACGCGAAAGAGTGTCGATACGACAACTTTCATTGCATAAACATAGTCATGCCCAAGGAGTAAATTGAAATCCAAGGGACCTCGAACTACCATAAGATCAATACAGACATTTTTACCTTCCAAGGTAATAGAAAACTTAGGAAGGATCCCTAAAGGTTCATTAATGGTTATGTTAAAAGATTTTAGATTCTGCGTAATAGGCGCAAGCTGAGGGGAACCCAAAGCTTTCCAAGCAGTTGAGGATAAAATACTAACAGAAGCACTATCATATACTTGTGTGCGGTGTATGTCCCTACCACCATCCTTGACAATGATTTGGAAAGGGATGGAGGAAGGAAGATGAGGTTCTGTCAGTCTATTCCAATCAAAGGAAAAGACCTCAGTACTTGGAGGGGGTTCTATAGAAACAGGTGAAATGTCCCCCGGCGTAGAAGAATATGATGTAACAAGAAGAACCTGAGCGGTATGAAGTTCAGTCTCTAAAGGGACAGTGGGACCGACTGAATGTGAAATTGAATCGACCACTTGATCAACTAATGGATCATCTACCTAAGTGATATGAGTTTCACTCTCCAATGGAAGAGTGGGATCGACCATACTTGAAATTAGATCAATCACTCCGTCAGTTGACGGTAGGTTGGGAGAAAGTTTACGGTAACTAGTTGGAAATTCTTGCTGTGGAATAGTAAGGTTTTCCAACAATTTTGAGGCTTCATCCATGTGAGGGAAAATGTGAGTTTGATGACTCCCTTTGCAAAACTTACAAGGAAACCTAACTTTACCCTCTTTCCCAGGAACCTGACTATCACTGGTTGATGGATCAATGGAAAGTTGATGAGATTTTTCTGACCATACTTCCAAGACCTTTGGAATACTAGGACAATTGATAAGGAAGTGGTCACCCTTACAAAGCCTGCAAGGGTATTTGGGTTTACGATGCATGTTGGAGGTTTCCTCAACACAACTAACACTTACAGCCATGGTTGGTTGGTTGATTTCTTTCTTATCTTGCTTCTTCTTCTTCTTCTTCTTCTTCCCTTTCTTCTTCTTCTTAGCCACCTAGTTACTAGTGTCAAGGCTTTTACTAATTGAAGAGGAAGAAATGGAGGAAGAAATATTAGCAAAGAAGGTAAAGGGTCAACAGAAGGTTGGTGATGTTGAGATGGTGAACTCTGTTGAGGTGAAGCATTCGGTTGAGGTGGAACAATTGGATTATTTGGGGCCAACGAAGTTGAAAATAACCATATTGGCAAACCTATTGTAAATCCAGGTAATGACAAAGTAGCCATATAAGGAGGACCAACATTTCCAAAGAAAGGAAAAGTACTAGGATTCTCGTTAAGAGGGGTTCCTTGGTTGGTAAATTCCGAAACAGTTGCCATTATATTCAACTTCAGTGAATTTTATTAACAATTTAAAACTAAAATTAACAAATCACAATTCACACCTAACAATTAAAATTCACAATTCACACCTATGGTCTCTAAAAGTAAAAACAAACAAATTAACACGCACTATCAAATATAGGACTCAAACCACACACAAACAGTAACTTCCCGTACCAAAAACACTAGTTGGTGATGAAACCCAACGTCATAGAATTCAATACAGAAAGGGAAGTTGGAATAGTTACCCTGACAACCTGCTTAATGAAATAGACTAGCACAAGTTTCTTCACAAAACCGTCTCGAGTGAAGAGAACCCCCCAGAGAGTCCAAGTGAGTCTAGTTGACGTCTGCTCCAGGTATGGTGGGGTCTTCCCTCCACCGTCACCTTAGGAAAGAATCCTATAGATTATGGCCACTAAGGTTACCAACAGAAACAAATATACCTGGGGGAACAGTCTATGATCCGACACACATGCAAGGGCAGAGTAACAAAGCTCAATCCCCTTGAAGGCTCCTTGCAAATCCAAGGTTTACCAACAAGTGACCCCAGACTCCTCGACAATGGTCAATCCGAGGTTTACCGTTTTTAATACGTGTATATCTGCTATCGTTCCCAATGAGGAAGAATTGATTACCTCACTGGTTCAGATATGATCTCGTTCTTGACTCCTTTAAGAGGAGCTTCCCAAAGCATACATGCAACAATTTGAATTTTTCCTATCGCAAGATTGACTACTTGTTTGTTTTACTGTCTTGGAGAGTTAACTAAAACCTATTCCAAGACACTAGCTTAAGCTAGATTGGTGGAAAGAGCCCTAAAAATGTAAAAATTACTAGATGAATTTTAATTAAGCATTGTGTTATTTAGGCTATTATTACTCAAAAGGGTAAATGGATATGAAACCAATGGTGTTATGACCCGACCCAAAACTGAATGCAATCGAATATGATAATGTAATATTTTCAATTCGATGAATCCTAACTAAAGTAAGGAGAGAGTTTCCATTCACTTCCAACAATGCAAAAAATTGATCACTAAGAGAAAATATAACAAATTCTCTAATGCACTAATTTCATCAAGAAAAACTAATGAAAATCAATTCCAAAACAAATTTTTTATTTCTATTTTTGTGTGTTAAAAACAAGCATAAAAATATGTAAATTCAAATCAAAGAAAACTGATCTAAATCTACGATTGATTTTTCAGAATGTAAACTATGCAATTGTAATCTATGCACAATTTACTTGAAAAGTATGCAAATGTAATATATGCACATTTTTCATTCATATTCTGAAAATGAGAATTCTAATTATGCAAATGTGATATATGCAAGAGAATTCTCAAACACAAGATGATTCTAATGTAATATAAGAACCAATCAAGTGCAAGTCAAGAAAATTGGGTGAGAGTTCCAAAGATCAAAAAATAAAAACACTCAAAGGTGGTTAACACTCATACACAATTTAGCCCCCCCCCCCGGCGAATGAGGGGGGAATTTTTTTTGCAAAAACAAAAGCAAAAAGATGCAAAATTGTGAAAAGACTGAGACAAACCTCCAAGTAATGACCAAAGGAAATCAAATTAGGAATTTATCAAAAAAGAGACTCAAAACACCCAATTAACTTAATTGAGATTGATGAGATGAGGAATTCTATGAAAGAAACTCATAAACAAGGCTTTTTGACAAAACACATGCAGATCTGGGTAGACACTAAAAGCTGAAAATAAAAACTAAACTTAACTGGACAAAAACAATTTAGGTTTTTCAAAAATTTTGACAGGGTCCGCAGGCTTCCGGTATAACCAGATGCGGTACCGCTCTGTGTAGTAAAGTAACAGTGCGGGGATGTCCGCACTGTGTTACAAATAGAACGTGCGGTCCTCTTCAAAATTTCGGAAAAAAACAAAATATACTCTAGATCCTAAAAACTACCCAATCCCACACACATCAGGAAAAAACCAGAAACAAAGAAAAAGTTTCTCAAGTCAAAATAAAAGTAAAGGCAAAAAACCAAAATTCAAGTCCCCAGTGGAGTCGCCATTTTGTCGGCCGGATAAATTGTTCTTGAGGACAAGACCTATCTCCCTAGTATCTATTGATATCTAGCGACAAGCAAAACAAGCAAATTATATCTTTCTCTAAATATTTCGATTTATAAATAAAAGCCAAGAGATGTTTTAGACCCTACCTCAAGTCCAATGCCAGTTTGTGGAAGCCACGCTCCGTTCGTCCAAATGAGCTCCCTTTTAAAGAACCTACAAACACAAACAGGCACACATCAAATAACACTTGCATAGCCAATATAATAAATCATATTCATCATGGTGATCAAGGAATCCATGAAATAAACTATAAGAGACAGCTTATTGAGATAAATAAACTTGATTGTATTAACTTTAAACAAAGAAGAACTTTACAACCTTGATGCCTTGATGTTGTACAAGCTCCTCCCAGGGTCCAAGCAAGAATCTCCTCTACTTTGACAAGCTTCACACTCTTCCCAATGAGATCATAAGGTATGTAATATCTCCTCTCAAGCTCAATTAGGAAGTCTAAATTCCAACAGCATTTACCCTAAAAAATATTCAGCTTTCAACCTCCCTAGCAACCAGCCCAATCCCTCATTTTATAGCGCAGAGGAAGGAAGTTACCAGGTCCACCTTCAAAGCGATAGAGTCCTCCTTCAAAGGGATAAGCTCCTCTCATCAAGGGGTTAGCTCCTTTAGTTATGGGATGCATGAACCACCTAGGAGCAAACTTGCCACCTCAAGATTCCTTCTAGAAGCGTCCAGAATTAACCCAAAGTGAGTTTTTAATAATAAACTTACACCTTTTTGACTTTTACAGGGGTCCGCACCCATTCCTTTAGAGACAGAGTGGGTAGGTCCGTAGGTAACATGACCAAGAGGTGCGGGACTGCAGGTAATGCTAAGAGAAAGTGCGGAACCAGAGTTTTAGAGATTTTCAAGGACTTTCTCTCATTTTTAAGGCTTGACATGAAGAGTTGAGGTTTAAGACTTGCAAAGGAGGACAGTATGAGTGGTGATAGACTCACACTAACTGCAAAAAGTCATGGTGACAATATTTTGTGTAACACATAGTCTCTGGTTCTTGCATGGGCTATGGAGTTTTGTTTGAATGCAGTTATCTGTGTACCCGCACTAGTTTTCTCTTTCATTTTCCTTTGAAACCGCCTCCAGCACGTTCCCCCTACATCGCTTCCTTGTCGTCTGATCACCAACAAACCTTCACAATCACAGTCTGATTCACTATTTCCTCCAACCGCTGCCTCGCGTGGATTCCACCATTTACTTCATGAAATTTAAGTCCCCACCGTCGATCTGCCTTGCTTGATTCAACGACTGTCACTTCACCCGATCGCCAACTAGCTTGGCCGATCTCCACCATTGATCAGCCCCGCTTGATCCAATGGCTATCGCGCAATCTCGTGCGGATTAGTGCACGAACATTATCCACCTGAGAGCATGTGAGAAAAGTGGTTTTCTTGTGCTACGTGTCGCGCAGTAAGGCTAATCATGTGAAAATTCTAAATACTGCTTACAGCGAGAAGGGAATGCGAGAAACTACTTACCGCCTTAGAAACCTGCTCCCTCATTTCCGCACGTTTCTTTTCCCCGCGATATGATCTCCGCTGTCCATCTCTTGCCTTCACCCGCGCAATAAGATCTTAGTTGTTCATCACTCCTGTTAGCCTCACCCGCCCATCTCTTGACCTCACCAGTGCGATTAAATCTCAGCCACTCATCTCCTTTGTTCCCTTGTTCGTCCATCCACTCACCTAATCCCTTGCAACATGATCTTCATCATTCATATGCTTTTTTCCCTTGTTTGTCCATCCATTCAGTTAAACCTTTGCGATAAGATCTTAACCATTCATCCCATTAGTTAACCCTGTTTGCCCATCTACCTACGTAACCTCCTATGATCAAATCCCCGTCGTTCATTTACCTTTCTCCCTGCTGATCCAACAATTCTTCTGCACTGTTACTCCCTCACGTCCTCCGTTCACTAATTTCAACCTTTAATTGCTTTCTTCGCTTGAAACCTAATTTAGCCTAAGTTTATTTGCTACACCTTAGTCCAGTTTAATGTTTTTACTTATGCAACTTAGATAATTAGCATTAGGTTAATGGTAATTTAGCAATTCTTCTTAGCATAGTTGTTTAATTAATTAGTTAGGTTATGGTGTAAGTTTAGCATTTCATGCTGTTTTCTTCATTACTACAGTAGAAGTAGCTCTCTCTTAGAATAAGGTTTTCTCTCCTTCCATCAAAGAATTAAGCTTCTTTTGACCCTATAGAAGTTTGGCTTGGAACCCCTGGGGTCTCTTGCCAGATAAACAATGACAATAGGCAGGACCTTCACTTCTACTTGTGCATATAGCACTATCACCTCCAAGTTTGTATGAACCTTGGGTTGATATGTAAAGCTGGTAGCCTTGGGAGTTGCAGTATTATTGTTGAAATACCTAGGCTCATCACTTTTTGGCGTCGTTTCTAGGGAGGTGTCAAAGTAGAAGTGATTACTGCTCTTTTCTTCTATTTTCTAGTTTCTAGCTTTCTTCCATTAGTTTATTTCCGCAAAAGTAATCTAATTTCTTCCTTTCTTTTAGTTGTCATTATCTACTTTCCTTTCCATTCTACAAGTAGGATTTCAATCATAAAAACAAAAACAAAAAAATCTCCAAATACCAACCCAACCTCCCATTTGATCATGTGGTGCAGTAAGAGCCACATCACCATTCACTCTTGTAGGTAGAAGAAGAAAATGGCAAAGAATGTAGAAGAAATGGATGGAGATGATGACAATGAGGAAGATCCTCTTGGATTTCCCATTCAAGATGTTGATGATAGTGTGCACATGAAGAACATCCCTCCATATTTTCTTCCAAAATTTCATGGTCTAAGGACAGAGGATTCGGAAACCTTTCTCTTTGAATTTAAAATTATTTGTAGATCTTATGGTTACCTATCAAAAACTCAAAACCTGAGATTGTTTCCAACAATTTTAAAGAATAGAGCTCTTAGATGGTTCATGAGTTTAGGGACTAATTCAATAAGATCATGGAATGATATGCAAAAGATATTTCTAGACAAATATAAAGATCATGATATTAAAGAAGAAATCTTTAGAATGAATCAAAGAGAAGATGAGAGTCTAGAGGATCTAATAAAGAGGTTAATGGACAATGTTAAGAGGGAAAAACTACATCGTTTAGGATCTGACACACTAAAAAACCTCTTACTTAGAACAATTAGGGATGAATGGATTGATCTCCTTAATATCATGAGTAAAGGTGATGTATACCAATTATCATTTGAGGAAATATGTGAAACATACAAACACATATCAAGAGGAAAAGCAAGAGTACGTTAATCAGCATCAAGATCAGTAAGTCAAGCTAAACTTGTAAATTTGTTTGATGATTTTAAAGTAAAAGTTCTTAGCAATCTAACAAAACAAGTAGAAATGTTAAGAATGCAAGATGAAGGAAAAGAAAATGCTGATATTTGTGTTGCAGAATCATAGGATGTTAGACATGGTCCATCATTACCAAGGTTTAAGAAAGTTCACTAGGAGGGAAATGTACCAAGTCCATTGCCAATGCAACAATGTTATGTAGCTCCAAGAGGACCATGGCAACTTATTCAGCCTAATATGATGCAAGAGCCTAATTCATAATTTCAAGCTTATGCACATCCACCTCCAAGTAGTTGGAACACACCTTTTCCTTGGCAACATTGGCAATCACAAGCCCAAAACCAATCTTGGCAACAAGGTTGTCAAGGAACTTATGGGAGCCATCCACAATATCCTTAATATCCTCAGTATTTTCCTCAATATCCTCCATACCAAACTTCATGTTATCCTTACCATTCACCTCCACCTCCACCACAACCCCATCCACAACCATCTCAAATATACACTCCCACTCAACTACTTGTACCACCATTTCCAGACCCACACATTGAAGTAGCTTAGCCCACTTACAATGATGAGATACAACACTTCCAAACATCTCCTCTTGAGGTCAATGGTATTCACCATAGCTCAGGAAGAGTATTGCAAAAAAGAGATTCTCCTGATATCATTGAAGGACAACATACAGAAGAAGAAGATTCAAAAGAGAAGATCAAAGAACCATGGGCTGCATTTGATGAAGAGCAGACAACAAAATCAGAGATTGAGGAAGCTCCCTCATGGTCACCATCATTTCCTCCACATGTTCAAGAGAACACTCAACAAAAAGAGGAAGATTTGAAGGTCATGAAAGAAGAAGACATCCAAGATGATCCAAATTAGCAAGTGGACCAGGGATATCACAACTACATTGAAATATGGTTCCAGATAGTCACTAAGTTGCAGCATCACTCTCTTCCTCAAATATGCTTGATCCTTTCAAAGTCAAATCATTTGGTCTCTAAAATCTAGGTACATGTCAAAGCATACATTTCAAGCCTCCACATCATCTTGTTTGTCATCTTGATGTGCACCTGGCTCCATTGGAAGTATTCTTATACTTGAAAGTTATTTTGCTTCTCAAGTAGGGTAGGGTAAAAAAAAGAAAAAAGAAAAAAAAGAATAAGAAGATCCTTGGGTGAAAACCTTCCTTGAGGTGCCCAGGGAAAATATCTAGGGTGAAAACCTCTCTGAGGTAGCCTAAGTATTTTTCAAAAAAACAATAATAATAATAAAAGAAAAAAAAAACATAATTGTTCTTTGCGGGTGGGTGAGAAAGATAATCAAGGAGCAAAGAGAAGATCCAAATAGAACCCCGCCTCACATATATTCGTCTCCTCCAATCCTTACCATGTATCCATCCATCAATTCCATTGTTTTTCACTTCATTGCTTCAATCCAGGTAAAGATTGTGTTTTCTAACAGAATCACCTCAACCATGACCATCATCCCTACATCCACATAGACTCCTACTCCCTATGTCCATTCATTACAACATCCTCACAACACCATCCAACAATATGATCAAGAAACTCTAAGGGAGACACCAAACATTTCCAAGTGGTAATCCAGGAGCTCCACAGCAGCAACAACATCAAATCCAGGAGCTCCACAATAGCAGCAACATCAAATCCAGGAGCTCCATAGCAACAACAACATCAAATCCAGGAGCTCCACAGTAGCAGCAACAACATCAGATCTTCAGTCACAGACACCTACTAAAGCTAATAAACCATCAGAAGACAACAGAGGAGGAAGAAGAATGACCATCAACAACACCTCTGATCTTTGACAACTGCAGCATAGCATCAAGACCACAGGTAAGTATCCTACTCACTCACTCTTATGCATCATCTGATCAAAAGTTGTAAAGGTTAAGAGGTAGTTGTTTTATAAGTGAAAAGTTGGCAAAGAAGAAATTATTTAATAAGTCAAAAGAAAATGAAAGAGTCCATAGATACATCGTTGTTATGGCAACCATTTGAGAATGCTTGAAGAATTAAGATTTGGGGTAGAAACACCAGTTTACTAAAGACTCAACATACCCTATTTCTTGATGCAATCACCCATAAACTCCAGAAGCAAAGTAAAGGAAGGAAATTCCCAGAAGTTAGTTCACCATGGGTTGATCAGAATCCTCATTAAGGATGCCCTCCAAAACCTCAGGATCCCTATAAAATGGCCAGTGTTCAGAGACTTACCAGAAGAGGATGACATCAAAACCCTTGCCTATGATGTTAGTCCTTCTGTCAGTGAGGAGGAGGCAAGAAAGGAAGAAACTAATACAGAGGAACATATTGAAACATAAGGAGGATGATGCTGAAACAGAGGAAGAAACTAATGGAGATGAGAAAGAACAACAAAAGGAAGAAGATAAGAAAAATGGAGAGGACAACTGTAGGAAAAGGAAAACTGGCTAGCATGTATGGCCAGCCTCTCCTTGGAGGCCATCCAGTGTAGGATGCCAGCTAAATCCTATGCTCTTTACCTTAGAGAACAATGGCTGCAATGTCAAATTAAAACACTAGCACAAAGGAGCACCATGCCATTTCAGGATTGTAGACAATTTATTGATCTTTGTGATCAAAGTGCACAAAGGATGGGGCCAAAATGGCTGAGTTTTACTTGCATAAAATGGCCCTCACAGACATGAATATTTGGGATCCTAATGCAGATCTAGGAGATCTACAATTAATGGCTTTGGCATCATCGATGAACCATGAGAAGTCAAGGGTTGCAGAGATGAAAAAATATTGGCCAGAAAGAAAAATAAACCTCTTTTTATCAGAGCTAAAAAATCAAATCCCATGGCCCTAATCAGTGCCCATAATCTAATTGCAAATGATCCATAGCTAGCACTTAGATATCTTGCTGCCCAAGAGCAAGAAATTTTACATTTTGAGGATATGTTTAGGCTGCTAATATGATAATATACAAGCCTGCTAAAGGAGATGGAAAACACTGCCACATCGCTTGAAGGCCAGAGAATATCACTCCCCTCAAAGGTTGAGAAAGGCACTCAACATGAAACATATGTATAAGAAATCAATGCCAAGGTTGGAGGTCAGTTGGGTAGGCCTAAAACTCAGTCCACCACTACTCTTAGGGATGCTAGAAAGGAGAAAAGAAGAAGAGGAAAAGAGGCAGTGGGAAGGAGTAGAAAGGAAAGCAGGCTTCTATAAACAAGAAGAAGAGACCACAACAGAAGAATGGGATGTCAGAGGGGCTACCAGAGCCATGAAGGACATGGAAATTGACTAAGTTGCTCAGAGGATGAGAAACACTTTCAGTAGGGGGGGTGATGGTGAGCCTCATTATTGAGTAATTATATGGGCCTTAATTAGCCTTAATTTTCCTCCTAGCTTAGTCAAACCAACTATTCTCACAACTTATTGCATACTTTTGATTATATTTTGTTTATGAAATGAGTTAGAGTTGGATATTTGGCTTTGTGGCCTAATGTGCATGTAATGCAGGAATAAAGGGGTAAAAGCAAGGAAAAATGTAGGTATAAAGGATAAAAGAAAAGAACTATGGCAAAGACCTTGGAAAGGACTCGAATGGGACAAGGGAGAGTAACTATAGGAGGTAAATCCTCCTCATTTACTACCCCTCCATTTGAATATTCCACCTTCAGCTTAGAGTGCACATAGCCATCACTTTGAAGACTAAAAGATAGCCAAGCATGTGAAAAGGATAGAAATTTTTTTATCTTAAGTTGGGAGCCAAGCCTCCCTAATGGGAGGGAAGTCGTTAGAGACTTCAAATGTATAAATAGAGAGGCTTAGGACCTCGTTAGGATTCAGACTTCATTTGTAAAAATCTATTTTATTTCTTGAGCTGCAAAGACTTGTGACAATTTTCTCTGTAATCCATGATTTCTATAATAAAGATGAGTTCTATTTAAGCTAGTTCTAAGTTAAAGTCCGAGGGCTGAAGCACTTGGGTTAGGGCCCGACCCAAGCAGCCACAGCTCCTCTTTACTATATTGTTATTCTAGCATAGAGTTTTGTTATGTTTATTTACTTAAGTAGTTTCATGGTTTTCTGTGCATTTGCTCAAGAATTTTTCTGGTTCTGATTCATTTGATTAAGAAACTTTCTGGTTCTGTTCATTTATTTGAATAGTTTCCTGTTTCTGTTTATCTGTTATAGTAGTTGCATTTGATGTAGTTTACTTTCATTTGTGTTTTTAATTCACAGGTTAGTTAGAGGAAAAGATTACTATCAGGTTGTGTGCAGGTGTCTCGGCTTCATCTCCTCCCTCGGGGACCATGACTTGAGGCAGAGACCCTCTAGCAACCCCAAAAACACAGTCTCTGGTTCTTGCATGGGCTATGGAGTTCGTTGTTTGAATGCAGTTATTTGTTTACCCGCACTTATTTTCTCTGTCATTTTACTTTGAAACCATGTCCAGCACATTCCCCCTACATCGCTTCCTCATCGTCTGATCACCAATAAACCTTCACAATCACCGTCTGATTCACTATTTTCTCCAACCGCTGCCTTGCGTGGAGTCCACCATTTAATTTATGAACTTTAAGTCCCTGCCATCAATCTGCCTTGCTTGATCTGTTGACTATCGCTTAACCCGATCGCCAACTATCTTTGTCGATCTCCATTGTTGATTAGCCCTGCCTGATCCAACAGCTATCGCGCAATCTCGCCGCGGATTAGTGCACGAACGTTATCCACCTGAGAGAACACAAGAAAAGTAGTTTTCTCGTGCTACGTGTCGCGTAGTAAGGCTAATCGTGTGAAAATTCTAAATACTGCTTACAGCCTGAAGAGCGCGCTAGAAACTACTTACGGCCTTAGAAACCTGCTCCCTCATTTTCGCACGTCGCTTTCCCCGCGATATGAAATTCATCGTCCATCTCTTGCCTTCACCCTCGCTATAAGATCTTAGCTGTTCATCGCTCCTGTTAGCCTTGCCCATCCATCTCTTGACCTCACCAGCGCAATTAAATCTCATCCACTCATCTCCTTTGTTCCCTTGTTCATCCATCCACTCACCTAATCTCTCACAACATGATCTCTGTCGTTCATCTGCTTTGTTCCCTTGTTTGTCCATCCATTCACTTAAACCTTCGTGATAAGATCTTAACCGTCCATCCTATTAGTTAACCCTATTTGCCCATCTACCTACGTAACCTCCTGCAATTAAATCCCCGCTATTCATTTACCTTTCACCCGACTGATCCAATGGTTCTTTTGCAATGTTGCTCCCTCATGTCCTCCATTCACTAATTTCGAATTCTGATTTCTTTCTTCGCTTGAAACCCAATTTAGCCTAAGTTTCTTTGCTACACCTTAGTCCAGTTTAATTTTTTTACTTCTGCAACTTAGATAATTAGCATTAGGTTAATGGTAATTTAGAAATTCCACTTAGCATTGATGTTTAATTAATTAGTTAGGTTATGGTGTGAGTTTAGAATTTCATGTTGTTTTCTTCATTACTACAGTAGAAGTAGCTCTCTTAGAATAAGGTTTGCTCTCCTTCCATCAAAGAATTAAGCTTCTTCTGACCCTATAGAAGTTTGGCTTGGAACCCCTGGGGTTTCTTGCCAGATACATAGTGACAACAGGCAAGACCTTCACTTTTACTTGTGCATATATCACTGTCACCTCCAAGTTTGTACGAACCCTAGGTTGATAGGTAAAGTTGGTAGCCCTGGGAGTTGCAACGTTATTGTTGCAATACCTATGCTCATCAATATACAAACATAATAATAAGAAAAGAAGATAATAAGTAAGAAAATGTAAAAAGACATCACAAGAAATTATAGAGAAAACATAAATCACTCTAATCATTGCCCTATAGATTTGTCAACATCGTATTAGAGCTAAGGTAGGCAGAGGGCATTATGAAGATCTATACTACATTGAAGAAGTTTCTAAAGAAGTGTTCAAAGGTAGAAAGTCATCTCAAGGAGGGTATCAAAGAAGCATGTAATCTCCTATTTAATCCAAAGAAGAAAGTAACCAAGACAAAACACAAATGACTCTTCTTCACACTCACTGACACATTTCAATATGAGAACATTTGGGTAATCGATAGTGGAGCATCAAGGCACATGACCAGTCATCACAAGCAACTAAAAATATTGTCAAAAGGAAAGTCTTCTTACTCTGTAGAGCTTGGAGATAATAAGAGTTATCCTATGAGAGGAATTGGATTTGCCTCAATAGAGTTGGTGAATGGAGGAAATATTCATCTCAACAACATCCTATTTTTTCAAGTTTTGCATAAGAACTTACTCTCCATTTCAAGTCTAGAAGATAAAGGTGATAGAGTGGCTTTCAATGATGGAAAATTTGTAATATGGGTTAAAAGCTCAAGCATAAAAAATGCTAGAGTAATTTGGATTCATGAAGGAATAATTTATAGGTTGCTATTCCCTTTTGCTCAAGCTCGAGTTCACATTGAAATCAACCCATTTGAACTTTGGCATAGAAGATTTGGTCATCTCCATTTCAAAAGTCTTCTAACTCTAAGTTCTATAGTAAATGGAATCCTATTAAACACACATGGGCAACAACATAATCTGAAGGATAAAACATGAGAATACATTTTTATTAACAAGAGATATACATTTATAGTACATGGTTTGACTGTTGGGTTTCACATCCCAAGGTCTCTTGGACTTCCTTTTGTCTATTCGGCTTCCACACTAACCCATTGAGGATTAGGTGTCCAACATTCCCCCCTTAATCCGAAGGGTTATGTATGAGTCCAAGAAGAGAGCTGTAATACAAAATGTGAAAAAATGCATGGCAGCACTAGGTTGAATGTGATCTCTGAAATGCTGGTATAAAGGGTGGTGGTTTAAGGATGACCACCAACACTGGAACACTTAGTGCAGTTCCCGAAACTCTTCCGAAACTGGCAAGAAGCTGAAGTCTTCTGCTAGAGGAAGTGCTCCTATTGTTTTGAAGAGGGAAACCTTCAACCATGAAAGGGATGTCTCACCCCGCATAAAAGGGAGAACTTCAACCTGAAAAGGGAAGTCTCAACCTGTGATGGTTTAAGGATGACCAACAACTCTGGAATGATTAATGCAATTCCTTGAACTCTTCCAAAACTGGCAAGAAGCTGAAGTCTTCTGCTAGAGGAGTGTCCTTAATTTCGTTCCTGTAATACTTCCGAAATTGGCAAGAAGTTGAAGTCTTCTGCTAGAGGAAGTGTCCCAGATTACCAACTAAAGGCATGCTCAGGGGCATCTTTGTCTCTGGCTACAACTCTAAATCTAGTGTGGTAGGTTGTGGCTCAGGCTCGCTGGATGTGGCTTTGAAGCTTGTAGATGACCATCATTCCCCCCCCCTGTTAGATACAAGGTGAGATGATGGATAAAACTCAACTGCAAGACTGTTCAATACTTTGGAACAAGTTCTGACATGTGATTGGAATATCTTCTTGGTTGTTGATGCCCATTGCCAAGAAGTGATCCATCCAAGATGAATCTTTGTTCTTGCAGGATGTTTGTTTCTAAAGCATCTGTGTGAAGAATGGGTGGTTTTATGATAGTGCTTACATGGATGAAGATCAAAACAATGATCTTTCAAATGACCAACTCAGTCACAGTGTTGGAATTTCACAATCTGTTGTTGTTGCTATTGTTGTGGAAGAGGGGTAGAATCTGGAATAGCTGGCGGTGAACTGTCATGAATGAAACAAGCACTCTGAAACTGAATGGGCTTTGAGTAGTCTGGAATATGAAAGGATAAGTACTTTTCATATCCAAGACCAGTTCTATGCTTATTATGGAGAAGCTGTTCCCAAGGTCTGATGATGGGCTTGGGAAGTGCAGACTGAGTTTTTGCATCTGCATGTACAACTGCTGGTTTATGGGAGTCTGTTTCGATCCTCTGAATAGAAAACGGTTCAGAATGATGACTTCTCTATTTTAATTCTTCTCATTGTAGCTGAGATTCGAGCTGCAAAAAATCAATTTTCTCTTGTGCATTTTGTAGACAGACCTAAATGTTTGTGAGAGAAACTTTGTTGACTTTTAATGTATCATGATTAGTAGACAATATCAGAGTTTTGAGGAACTCTAATACTTCATTGATTCTAGCCATTTTTTCTTTATTGTCAGAATTACAGCTTAAAAACTGATCACAACTACTACTAAATGAAGAAAAGTAATACCCTCTCATAGTACACAGCAATAAATGTGCAGCAAATGATCAGTGTGCAACCAATAAGAACCAATTATAATCCATTACATAAAAATAAGAGTTTACTCATGACCAGTATTATGTTTTGACAATACAACCGACTAAACTTTTCTCCACAAAAGATTACTTTTATATGTCAAAACAATCACAGCCTTTATACAACCCACCAAACTCCTATGCAACAGTCGAATCAAGAAATCAATGCATATATATGTAGACAAAAAACTATAATGAGCTTTAAATACAATGCCACACTGGGGCAACAACAGCTGCAAACTTGCTTGGATCCTTCAAATACTAGAGAGAGCTATCATAGTAGAAATACCAGCAGTAAATTTCTCTATTAGATCATCCTCTATGAGATCAACAACTTTAGGATACATTGTTGTATACAAAGGTCTTCAATTCAATGTTGCATACATAGTCAATGCTAAACACAGAGAGGGTACGTTGCAGGCTATTGTTTCAATGCTTCCAGTAGTGAGAATGTTTATAATTTCATCGCCGGACGTAGATGGAGGTGGACAACTTCACCATTAATGCTTGATGTTGAAGGATTGGAATCTTCTACCGCTACAGCCAAGGAACACACTAAAATGTCAGAACATCCTACTTCTCTTCATCAAAATATTCAAGCTAAAAGAGTCCCATTGTTGGGATCAATATCTGCAACATCTACACAATCACTAATTCACGAAGTTGAAGAAATAGTGCCACCTGGATTAGTTAGTTCTCTAATAAGGGAACGAGATGAATTTTCAAGATCTTGGCCATCGGCTGTCAATATTAGAGCTGCCAGGTCTCTACCACTAGCACCAAGAACTAATAGAACATCTTCACAGTGTAACTTGCAGTTTGATCAGATTTATATCCAACGATTTTCTGGACAACTAAGACCACCTTTTAAGGCACATTATACTTGTGGGTTCTCTTCTTCACAAGCATTTTATGTCCTCAAATAGCCATAGTCAGAGTAGGACTATAGACTATCGGTTTTGAAGCTCACAATCTAGAGATTCGACTAGAATTCAAGTCACACATAACACACATAAGTCACATGTACACTCAAAGAAAAAGGCAGAGTTGCTAGTAGCATATAAGCCAGTGATCAATGCAACATATTTGATAGCCAATTTGAATCGAGTAGAAGAGGTGACTCATGATGCCATAGAGCTTTTTAAGAACACAAATGACATAGTCCTATATTATGAAGACCTGTATAGACCACTGCCTTTGATCACAAAACAACAAACAAATTAACTGACTGACTGGAGTTATTGAATTAAAGTGCACACAACTCAAAACTTGAAACTCACCTTCTCGCTCCTCCTCCTCAACATGTGGATGCCACTTTTTAGCCCTCTTCTGAATTAAATATTAATGGGCTTCCAATCTCGGAGAATTGAACCTTCTCTTGGAAAAACAACAATAATTGCCAAAATCTGTTAAACACACACAACCTTCAACGCTCAATTACATGGAAATTTTCATGCAAACCAGCTCAATGCATACCATATAGCCTTCATAGGTCACTAGTTCCATCAATAATATATTCATGTTGCTTCAAATCTCAACGCAGGAGGCTAAGACAACGCGCATGCTGCAGACTCACGCTCAAGCAGAATTAGCACAACATTGAAAGGAGCCAACACACAATTTCATTCAATCGCAGAGTCACTAGAGTTTTGACCAGCGTTCGAGAATCTAGCGTTCTTTGGGATACAATTTGTAGCGATAGGTGCAATGAGGAACTTCTTCATTCTTTCTAAGGAAATCAATAATAAATGAATAATTGCTGCTTAAATGTACAACAAAATTACAAGCAGCATTTGAACAGGCATGATACGATAAACTAAATTAGCCATGAAATTTCCGCCAAAAAATGGCTGAATATTCAGATTTGGAGGCAATAAATAGTTTGTGAATAGTTACAGTATCCTTCAATCTTCTGCAAAAGGCATCTATATGTAGGAGGCGCCACAGGACTCGATCTTGACACCTGTTCGAAGCTCGAGAGAAAACCAGTAGATTGGTATCAATGGAATGTAGTTTACATTGATTTTCGGATGAGAAAATGGGTTTATCAGAACTGTGGGATGCCTAGACAGCGGGTGGCCCTTTTCTGCAAGAAAGCTTTGGTGTGATATGCATTCGTTATGCTCCCCCCACAGAAACCTCAGTGGGATTTTCCACAAATAAACAATCAACTCGCTTTAACAATTTTTGGAATTCAAAAACAGTGAAACTTAATAATATCCCAACGAGATGGGGGGAGATTGGACTAATCCGAGCAGGCAGTTTAATAACTGAAGACTTCCAAGCAGCCATTGAAGCATACAAAGATAGATCACCATAGTTACCAACCACATTACTTACTTCACGCTATTTAAAATGCTTCTTTGGAATATGATACATAGTAGACAATAAGGCTAATGCATCAACACCATACTCATAACACTCACCAAATGCGGGATATTCAAGATTGCTTCAGTGGCTTGATGACATTCAACGCGTAGTCATTCAAATGAGAGTGATTCCAGGCCATTTCAATAATCGAAGGTTTGTAACGGTCCCTTTGTATAGAAAATTCAATAACATGAATTATGATTGATTATAGTGAGGTAGATTTTCCTCAGTAGACTTAGAGGCAGAGAATTGACAGAGTATATGGGCAGAGATCAGGCATTAGGTAAGCAGAGAGACAAATGATATCGGGAACGTTCGCGCTGACATTTTCTGCAACTAGAAGAGGCAGACAATGTAACTATTATGATAGCAGACAATGGGCAGCGTAGTTGTCTGACACACAAGACTGGAGTAACGGTGCGTAGAAATCAAAGAAATTGTGCCATTCAATGACAAGTCAGAGATGCATTTTTACTAGGGCACAGATGGAAGGTCTGAGCAAGGAGCGTTTTTAGAAGGCAGGTGAATAAAAATGGCATTGGAGAAATAACAGGTTGCAGCTAAAATTTAGCTGAGAAAATATTCATGAAATGCATAATTGATGGAAGAAATGATCTGCACATAAAGGCCATAAAACAAATGGCTCAAAGTAATTATGCAGGGTAGGAATATGCCTACTTTGATACCATGTTAAACACACATGGGCAGCAACATAATCTGAAGGATAAAACATGAGAATACATTTTTATTAACAAATTATATACATTTATAGTACATGGTGTGACCATTGGGTTCCACATCCCAAGGTCTCTTGGACTTCCTTTTGTCTATTCGGCTTCCACACTAACCCATTGAGGATTAGGTGTCCAACAAATGCCTAAAATGAAAGAAGGTCATGAAGGAGTATGCAAGGGATGTGCATTGGGTAAGAACACCAAGAGACCATTTGGAAGTAGTGTTTCACGGTCAAAAGAAAGATTGGATCTTATTCATTCTTATGTTTGTGGTCCTATGACTCCTAAATCACTTGGAGGTCATCTATATTATGTCACATTTATAGATGATCATTCAAGGAAGAATTGGGTTTACTTAATGAAATCCAATGATGGATTATTTACTAAATTTAAAGAATTCAATGCTGAAGTAGGGAACCTTACGAAAAGAAGAATCAAAATATTAAGATCTGATCATGGAAGAGAATCTACATCCAAGGAAATCATAGGCTTTGTAAGGATTCTGGGATTAAGAAGGAGCTAATAGTCCCATATAATCCTGAACAAAATGGAGTTGCAGAACGAAAGAATCAATCCATTGAAGAAAGTGTAAAAGCAATTCTACATCAAGATTTACCAAAATTTCTATGGGGTGAATCTACAAAGACAACTATATACATACAAAATCGAAGTCCCCACTGGTCTCTAGATAAAAAGACTCTTGAATAGGTGTTCACTAGGAAGAAACCAACTGTAGATCATCTCTGAATTTTTTGTTGTCCAGTCTATATACATATACCTAAGGACAAAAGAAAGAAGTTGGATCCATCTGGCATGAAGGGAACATTTGTGGGCTACAATAACTCTTCTAAGGCCTATAGGACCTACATAAAGGAAGAAAATTGAATAGAAGTCAATCGAGATGTGATATTTCATGAAAGTATTGCATTCAAGAAATAAAAGGATCTCCTTATGGATTCTGTGATGAAGAAGTTTCGGTATTCGAAGAAGAAGTTACTAGGGAAGAAGAAGAATCAAACCATGAAAATGAAGGTCCCTGTGAACCAATACAACTTTTGGTAATTCCTGAAACTAGAAAAATACCTAACTGGTTGAAGTCTACATTTCTAGATGTAGAAGGTCATGGAGAAACTCAAGTACATTCAGGGAAAGCAAGAAGCCGAAAAAATATTTTGGGTATGCAACATACATGAGAAAATTAATTGAAGCAAAGCCATGAATGAAGAATATCAATCTATAATGAAGAATTGAGTTTGGGAGATCATACTTAGGTCTGAAGAAAAATACATGGTAACTTCTAAGTGGCTCTACAAGATCAAACATGCAACAGATGGAAGTATTGATAAATATAAGGAAATATTTCTGGCTAGGGTCTTCTCTCAACAAGAAGGCAATGATTATGAAGAGATGTTCGCTCCAAAAACAAGGTATACAACTATTCATTTGTTGGTCTCTTTGGTAGCATCAATGGGATGGAACATCCACCAAATGGATGTCAACATTGCATTCCTAAATGGAACAATTGATGAGGAAGTCTATATAGAGAAACCCTTGGGATTTGAAGTTCAAGACATAAAGGCATTATATGGCCTCGAGAAAGCACCAAGGGCATGGTATGCTCGGATGGATGCATACCTATAAATATTAGGATTCCCAAAGAGTTTTGTTGATCTAAACCTTTATATTAAGGTTGTGAAGGGAGAGATGGTAAATATTCTTCTGTGTGTAGATGATATTCTCTTGACATGTGTGGAAGGTTTAATTGAAGAATGTAGGAATCAAATAGCAACACAATTTGACATGAAGGACATAGGGATGATGCACTACTATTTGGGACTAGAATTCTGGAAAGGACCTAATGAGACCTATCTAGGTCAAGGAAAGTATGTGATTGACATATTGAAGAGGTTTGACATGATGGACTAAAAACCAATGACAACCTGATGATCACAAACTTGAAAAGAATAAGGAGTTCTAAATCAAGTCATGTAGATCCTTCCAGGTATAGGAAATTGATTGGATCACTGATGTACTTGGTGAATACTCAACCATACATATGATTTGAAGTAAATATTATCCATCAATTCCAAGTGGAGACAAAGCATGATCATTGGATAACAACAAAACATATAATGAGATATCTACAAGGAACAATCCATTACTTCCTAATATATGATAGGAGGGATGGTGTCCACTTGATTTGATATATATATTCCGACTGGAGAGGAAGTGAGCGGGATGGAAGGAGCACTAAAAGAGGATGTTTTAGTTTGGGATCCTCTATGATCTCATGGATGATTAGAAAGAAAGATATGGTTGCGTTGAGTAGTGTTGAGGCTGAGTACATTACAGCATGTGAAGTAAATAGAGAAGTTTTTTGGTTAAGAAAGCTGCTATTGGACCTATTTGAAGGACCAAGGTACCCTATAGTGATAAATTGTGATAACACCAGTTTTATACGATTTTCTAAAGACCCAATATTTCATGGAAAGACAAATCACATCAACAACAAGTATCACTACATTTAGAAGCTAGTACAAAATGTTGTGTTGTAGCTACATTATATCTCAATAGATTAGCAGGTAGCTGACATATTGATAAAATATATTCCTAATAAGAAGCTTGTATATCTAAGAGAAAATCTTGGGTTGGTTGATGTATCCTCCTTGATTGAGAGGGAGAGATATGCACATCATTCTTATCTTCACTTGGGAAGACATAATGGAGGATTGGGTAAACATATAGCATTCGATACTCTTTGAGGATGTGGTAGGGCATCCAAGATAAGAATAGTTGTGGACCAATATTCTTCGAGGGTTAGCTATCCAAGAAAAGAATAGTCCAAATAAGGTCATACTCTGTGAACACCTGGGTGGCATATGTACCTTAAGAGAAAATGATGATGGTGTTTATAAATCATTGGTCTCACCAGAATTATGCTCTGATCATGTGGATAGAGTTGTTAGTCAAGGCCTTGATATATAAAAATGTTGATGAATATGATGTTATATAGATGGGTTACCAATTAGACTCTTCTTATGAGATCTCTTATTCACAGATTCGTCGACCATGACTAGGGTTTTATGACTTTAGTATTAGTTGATCTAGATACCCTAAAAATATCCACAATATACCCAAAGAAACCCCAATTAAGGTAATTCTTTGTTTGGAAAGGTGTCTTTGTGTAGAATAAGAAAATAAGGTGTAATGATTAAGTGACAAAGTTATACCCCCTAGAAATGTTGGGCATTGGATAATTTGATGCTCCCTGTGTGTTTAGTGGCATGTGCTTAACTGCCTCTCGACGGTCCGTTAACTCTGGAAACGCCTCCATTTACTAACACCTACGGGTTTTGGTGTAATGATAATTATGATTCCAACAAGTGGAGTTAGAGCTAAAAGTCTTGAGTTTGAAACACACCCAACTCGCACTAGGGGGGAGATTGTTGGGCATTGGATAATCTAGCGCTCCCCATGTGTTTTGTGACATGTGATTAACCTCCTCTCGAGGATCCATTAACTCTAGTGATGCATCCTTTTACTAACACCTGTGGGTTTTGTTGTAATGAAAATTGTGATTCCAACAAGAAATGTCATTTTACGCCTCAAAATACTCCTAGAAGGTTTCATACCCCGATTTTCCAAACTGGGTCCCACTCATAAAAATGGTTATGTGACCTCATTCCTTCACTTTCTCCACTCTGAAATCATCAAGATGGATGAAAAAAATACAATTATCTAATCTATATCAATTAGAGATACTTTTAGGGAGAGAATCAAAGGAGAGACCAACTGGAATCCAAAGATCTATATTGGATCTACAAAGGATCATTGAGAGGAATTCCTATTGCATGTTAAAACTCAACAAGCCTTGTGGGTTATCAAAAAATACACCAATTTTATCTCTCCTATGGATTGTAGGTTTTAACCCTGTACAGAAATTACCTGCATACGAATTCTAAAAAACATAAAATAAACAATGGTGAGAGCATAAAACATAAAACAAATATACACAGATAATTTTCCATGGATCCCAAAACTGAGACTACCAGATCAAATTTTCATTATTTTCCGTTCAATGTTATAATACATATATATACATGTCGAAAGATCCATAAACCTCAATCCATTAACCCTGGACTAGAACATAACCATAGTTCCCTTGACCGGATCTACAAAATTCCATGGAAAAAAAACCATCATGCCCAAAACCATGTGCAAAATCCATTCACAAAACCATAGGTAGGTCTGCCCACCTAATATAGGGTCCAAAACAATTTCTCGGGACGCTACCCCGAACCTCGGGTAGAGGGGCTACCATCCCCCTGCATCGCCCTGCGCGTGGGGTAGTCATGGAAAGAATATAAAACAACCCAACATTCTCCCATGTTGTTTTCTTTCCACAGGGAGGAACATGAGAGCTTAATCATTGATCCAGCCCTGCAATGCCCATTGTTTCTCTACATTGTCCTGACGATGAACCACACTGGTTGGTTCGAAACGCGTCGACAAAGGTCTTTCCTCATGTGATTTTCGCCGAAGCTCTGCTTACAACTATTATGGATCACAGAAGCCTCAATTCAATAATCAAAGAGAACTTCTTAGTGCTCACATACTTTTTCAATACATTTGTAGTATTCTTCAAAGTGTCCACCTTTACCAACAACACCTTTTTGTCCTCAACCATATCCCTCACAAGGTGATACTGAACATCAATGTGCTTTGCCTTTGAATGATAAGCATGGTTCTTTTCCAAGAAAATTGCACTTTTCCTGTCACAGTCTATCCTTATAGATCGTTGTACTAACCCCATACTTAAGCACAGTCTCTGCAGCCAAACTTCTTCCTTGCTTGCATGCGTGGCTGCCATGTATTCTTCCTCTATAGTTGAAAGTGCCACTATAGACTGTCTCTTACTCATCCAACTGACTGCACCTCCAAATAGGTTAAACACATACTCACTTGTATATATTCTTTGATCCAGATCTCCAACCCAGTCTGCATCAACAAAACTGTGGATGTCCAAAACTTTGTCCAATCCTGGTCTTCCTTGGTAGCAGAAAGCATAATCACTAGTGCCACGCAAAATACCCGAAAACCCACTTCACTGTTGTCCAATGCTCCTTCCCTGTTTTGACATAAACCTGCTCATTACTCCCATTACATGGGCAGTGTCTGGTCTAGTACAGACCATTGCATACATCAAGCTACTGACTGCACTTGCATATGGAACATGATACATGTCCTCTTCCACTTCTTGTGTCTTGGGACACTGTTCAACAAATAACTTTACACCTGCAGGAATAGGAACCTTCATCGGTTTACTATCCTGCATATTAAACCTCTGCAATATTGTCTCGAAATACTTCATTTCGTTTAACTAGAGCTTCCTCTTTGCCCGATCTCATTTAATTTCCATGCCCAAAATATAGTTTGCAGCACCAAGATATTTCATGTCGAATTTGGAGGACAACTGGGTCTTAAATCTTGGATAATTTCTTTGTCATTTCCAACTAGCAACATATCCTCCACATACAAGACCAAATAAATAACACAGTCACCGATTAATTTAAAATACACACAGTGATCTGCTTCGCTTCTGGTGAAGCCAATCCCCCGTATAAATGTATAAAATTTTTGATACCACATCCTTGGTGACTGTTTTAACCCATACAGAGACTTTTTTAACTTGCATACTTCACAGCAAAGACTTCAGGTTGCTTCATGTAGATCTCTTCTTCCAGATCCCTGTGAAGAAATGTTGTCTTCACATCCATCTATTCTACCTCAAAACAAAAAGTAGTAGCAATAGATAAAAGTAATTTAATAGAAGTTACCTTGGCAATGGGAGAAAAAATATCGCCAAAATCAATTCCCGACACCTAGAAATAACCTTTTTCTACCAACCGAGCTCTGTATTTCTCCACCTTTCCTTCTACATTCGTGTTCTTCTTAAACACCCATTTGCTACCAACGTGTTTCCTTCCAATTGGGAACTCCACCAGATCCCAAGCCTCATTTTTGTGCAAAGATGTCATTTCATCAACCATGGCCTCTTTCTAGAGTATTCCACCCTCTGAATCTATTGCTTCCCTCACAGTTCTAGGATCATCATCAGTCATAGATAAAGCAAAATTTGAACAGAAAGCAGATGGACTATACCTTTATGGCTTATTTCTTTCTTGAACTGATCTTCTCACAGCTGGAGTTTATGGATCTTCATCTCTTGATTCCTCTTCTGCTGTAGAGTATGATTCTTCCTCCTTTAGTTCAAACTCTATCTTCTTAGGTTCCTTTGGTAGGACTTCATGTTTAATAACATTTTTAACCTCTCTAAACACCACATCTCGATTGTATACAACCTTCCTTGTTTCTGGGTTCCAAAGCTTATAACCCTTTAAACCATCCTTATACCCAATAAAGATGCACCTTTTAGATTTACTATCCAACTTTGTTCTTTTCTCCTTTGGAACATGTACATATGAATCACATCCAAATACCCTCAGATGTGAAAGATAAGGTTTCTTACCAATCCATACCACATGTGGAGTCTTACCCTCCAATGTTTATGAAGGTGATCTGTTGACCAGGTAACATGCAATATCCACTCCCTTTGCCCAGAATTATTGTCCTAACTCGACATCACTCAGCATGTTTCTTGCCCTTTCCATCAACATCTTGTTCATTCTTTCTATAACTCCATTTTTCTGAGGTGTGTATGTAATAGTCTTTTTCCATGTTATACCACACTTCTTACATAACTCTTCAAATTCCTTCTTGAAAAACTCTCCACCATTATCTGTCCTCAACACCTTTATCTTCTTCTCTATCTGGTTTTCCACCAGAGCCTTAAATTCTTTGAACCCGTCAAGGACTTCATATTCTTCCTGAGGAAATATATCCATGTATTCCTTTAGAAGTCATCTATAAATGATACATAGTACACAAAATTACCTAGTGATGGAACCAACATAGCTCTGAACACATCACTGTGCACAATCTCTAATATCTTTTTTTCCCTCTTAGCACCAGAGTGGAAACTCACCGGATTTTGCTTCCCATATACACAATTTTCACATTAATCAAAATCCAGAGAGAAAATAGACATACCTTATATCATACCATTACCATGAAGTATTCGAAGGCCCTTCTCTCCAATATGTCCAAGTCTTTGATGCCATAGCATGGTCTTTTCTCCAAAGACCACTAGATTTTCTGCTCCACTTTCAGGAACCACAGAACTATTGCACCCATAAATAATAGTGCTACCTTGAAGCTTGTACATAGTTCCAATTCGAACTTCCCACATCAATACCAGTTCTCCCCGAACCATCTTGCAGGTATCTTTCTCGAATATTGTTTTTACACCTGCATCATCTGGCCTGCTTACGAAAATCAGATTGCTGGACAATACAGGAATATGCAGAACACTTAGAAGTGTTCTAATCCTTCCACCTTGCAAGTTCAACTTGAATTTTCCACAACCAATGATTCTAGCCTTCCTGTCATCCCCAAAGAATACATCACCATCATCATATTTCGCATACTCGCAGAACCACTTTCTATGGGGAGTGAAGTGAAAGGATGCACCTGAGTCAATCAACCATGCCTCATGATCTACATGTGTAGTTGAAGAAGAAGCCAAGTAAAAATCCCTACCTTCATCTGAGGTGATTTTCACCTCTACAGAAGGAGCATCATCAAATCCCTTTCCTTTCTCAGGTTCTTTAGATTTACAATCCCTTTTGAAGTGCCCTTCCTTTTTGCATTTCCAGCACATATTTACATGTTTTCTTATATATTTAGATCTCCCACTCGAGAAATTATTTTTGTTTCTGTTCTAGGACTGTCCTTGTACAGAAAAGGATGAGACTATTGCATCAAACTCCAAGGTAGTTGCATTGCTACCTATTGCAACAACTAGACTATCCCACAAATTTGGTAGAGAACAAAAGAAATTGATGCACTTATCTTCATCTGAAATTTTAATATCAACATATAATAACTAGCTTACAACAGTATTAAATGCGTTCAGATGCTCCGTCATCGAGTCTCCATCTTTCATCCTTTGGTTATACAACTTTTTCCGTAGCAACAATTTATTCACCAAAGACTTAGATTTTTACAAAGTCCCTAACTTGTCCCACAAAGACTTCGCCGAAGCTTCTGCTGATACATTCAACAATACTGAATATGAGACACACAATTGTATTGTGCTCTTTGCCTTCCAATCCAACTTCACCCAGTCTTGAACTGACATTGTTGTTGGTTTAGTACCTAGATCTACCGCAATTAACTGATATTTATCCACCAACAAATCCTCCATCTTGAGTTTCCACAACTCAAAAATTTGACCATTAAATTTATTGATTTCTATTTTTCCACTACTTGCCATCTTCTTTCACCACAAGAATCAATCCCGCAGATCTCCCACTGAACAGGGTCCACCACAAGCCTGAGAAAAAATCCCCTCATCAACAAAGGCATCCCCTTGAAGCCAAAACAACTCTGATACCAAATGTATTGGGTTGTGTTATATTCTTTCCACAACTAGCCCACATAATTAATCAGGGGGTTAGAAGAGGGGCAGAGCACCCCCTTCGTTGTGCCAATTGTGTAGCGGGGGGGGTCACAGGGGGTTTGAGGGGTGTAGGTAACCCCACCCTATGGGATCCAGGGCATTGCCCCAGAAATTTTTTTTTGGACCGTATATTAGGTTGGGCGGACCTACCTATGGTTTTGTGCATTATTTTTCACACATGGTTTTGGACGCGATGGTTTTTGGTCCATGGTTTTGAACACGATGGTTTTCGGTCCATGGTATTGGATGCTTCGGCATGTATAAATATGTATTGTAACATTGAAAGGAACATAATGAAAAATCAATCTAGTAGTCCCGATTTTGGGATCCAGGGGAATATCTCTATGTATATGTGTTTTATGTATTATGCTCTAGCATTGTTTATTTTCTTTGTTTTAGAATTCATATGTAGGTAATTTCTGTATGGGGTTAAAACCTACATTTGGTATCAGAGTTGTTTTGGCTTCAAGGGGACACCTTTGTTGCTGAGGGGTTTCACTCGGGCCTATGGTAGACCCTGTTCAGTCGGAGATCTGTAAGATCGATTCTGATGGTGAAAGAAGATGGCGAGTAGTGGAAAGATAAAGATCAAGAAATTTAATGGTTAGAGTTTTGAGTTATGGAAACTCAAGATGGAGGATCTGTTGGTGGATAAAGATCAATGGGTCACTGTAGATCCAGGTACTAAACCAACGGGAGTGTCTGATGAAGAATGGAATAAGTTGGATCGGAAGGCTAAGAGCACAATACGATTGTGTGTCTCAGATTCAGTATTGTTGAATGTATCAGGGGAAGCTATGACGAAGGCTTTATGGGAAAAGTTAGGGACTTTGTAACAATCTAAGTCTTCAATGAATAAACTGTTCCTATGGAAAAAGCTATATAACTTGAGGATGAAATATGGAGACTCGGTGAAAAAACATCTTACCACATTTAATAATGTGGTAAGTCACTTATTATTTGTTGATATTAAAAATTCAGATGAAGATAAGTGCATCAGTTTTTTTGTGTTCGCTACCAGATTCATGGGATAGTCTGGTTATTACAATAGGTAGCGATGTGACTACCTTGCATTTTGATGAAACAGTCTCATCCTTTCTGATGGAGGAGATGAGACGGAAAAATATGGAGAGATAGAATGGTGATACCTTGTCTATACGAGGGCGCTCCTAGAACAAAAACAAAAATAAGTCATCGAGTGGGAGATCTAAATCTAGAGGTACATCTAAATCTCTAGGAAAACCTATAAAGGTGGTGTGTTGGAAATGTGGAAAGGAAGGGCACTACAAAAGGGTCTGTAAATCTAAAGCTCTTGACAAAGGAAAGGGATCTGATGATGCTCCTTATACAAAGGTGAAAACCACCTCAGATGAAGGTGGGGATGTGTACTTTTCTTCTTCAAGTAACATGTAGATCATGAGGCATGGTCGATTGACTCAAGTGCATCCTTTCACTTCACTCCCCATAGAGAGTGGTTTTGCGAGTATGAGAAATATGATGGTGGTGATGTCTTCTTGGGGGATGACAAGAAGGCTAGAATCATTGGTCGCGGAAAAGTAAAGTTGAAATTGCAAGGTGGAAGGGTTAGAACACTTCCGAGTGTTCTGCATGTTCCTGCATTGGCCAAAAATCTGATTTCCGTAAGCAAGCTGGATGATGCAGGTGTAAAAACAGTGTTCGAGAAGGATACCTGCAAAATTTTTCGGGGAGCACTGGTGTTACACAAAAATATCGTCATCATGATTATTTGCAGTCAGTATGGGTCTATCATCACTTGTACTGTCCTCCTAAGCAAGTCTCAGACCTCAGCTCTTCAAATCAAGCTTTGGAAATGAGAGAAAGACATTAAAAGTCAATGTAACTCTGGTTCCGCACTTTCTCTCATGGTCACCTGCGGTCCCGCACCTTCTGTGTACAAAAATTGCGGACCTGCCCGCTCTGTCCCTAACGGTGTAGGTGCGGACCCCTGTGAAAGTCAAAAGGCGCAATTTTTATCTTAAAAAACTCACTTTGGGTTAATTCTAGAGGTTTCTAGAAGGAATTTTGACGTGGATTGTTCGCTTTGAGGTGGTTCATGCATCCCAAAAGAGGAGCTAATCCCTTGAGGAGAGGAGCTATCCCTTTGAAGGAGGGCTTTATCCCTTTGAAGGAGGACCTAGTAACCTCCCTCCATTGCACTATAAATACAAGCATTGGGCTGGTTGCTAGGGAGGTTAGAAGCTGAACATTTTTGAGGGTAAATGCTGGTGAAATCAAGACTTCCTAGTTAATCCTAAAGAGGAGAGATCACATACCTTTTTGGTTTCATTGGGGAGTGAGTGAAACTTGTCAAAGTAGAGGAGACTTCTTGCTGGACCCTGGGAGGAGCTTGTACAGCATCAAGGAAAAGGTTGTAAGGTTCTTCTTCTTTTGAATTAATACAATCAAACTCATTTTTCTCAACAAGTATCTTATGTTATTTGTTTCATGGACTCCTTGACTTTCATGTTAAATATGTTTTATGCAATTGGCTTTTCAGGTGCTATTTAATTTGTTTGCCTTGTTTGTGTTTGTAGATTCACGAAAAGGAGCTCATTTGGATCGAAGGAGCGAGGGCATCCACAAGCTAGCGTTGGACCTAAGGTAGGCCCTAAAAGCACTTGTTTGCTATTGTTTATTAAAGCATATTTAGAGAAAGATAGTGTCTGGTTGGTTTTCTTGTCATTAGGTCTTCTTTAGATTCTAGGAAGGTCTATCTTGTCCGCAAGATCGACTTATTCCGTGTGACAAAATGGCTACTCCACTTGGGACTTGATTGTTTTCCTTGTTTATACTTTGACCTGAGAAACTTTATTCTCGTTTCTGTTTTTGGCTTGATGATTGTGGGATTGGGTGAATTTAGTTAACTTTGAGTTGGTTTTTATTTTTCATAGTTTTGGGAGAAGTACGCACCCTTTGAGTTAAGCACGATGCGTACCTGTACGCGCTTTTTCTTTGAGCACAGAGCGTGAACACACCTGTGTAAACAGGCTACCTGTGTACCCTGTCAAAATTTTGAGAAATTTTAAAATTTTCTCTTTTTTATCAGTTTATAATTTGTTTATAGGTTTTAGCCATTGCCCAGACTTGCGTGTACCCTGTCAAAAACTTTCCTTGGATTGATTTCGTTAGTGTTAGGGTTTTAGGTGAAATTCCTAGGAGTTTTGCTTGTTGGGTTTGTTTTTCGTTTTGGTTGTGTAGTGGCTCTAAGCTTAGAGGCTGTAGGGACTTCAGATCACCTTAGTGTCTACCAGCTTTCTTATGAGTCTGACCATTAATGAAATCTCCCCTTGTTTGAGGAATCCGCTTTGAGTTTTCTCTTTACAAAACTTCGAAAAACTTGTGTTTGAGAGTTTGGATTTTCATTTTCAAAAAGAAAACTAAATTGGTTGTTCTTGACTGATTTGTGATTCTGCATAAATTAGTCCTTAGCTTGCATCTAGCTGAGTAAAACATCCTTAAAAAAGACTTTTAGTAGGCTTTGACTTCAAATAGGTTTTTATAGTTTGTAGCTCTCAAATTTAGTCATTTTCATTAGTTTTGAGTGTTTTATTTACAAAATATAAAAAAATCTCTTTTGGAAAAGTTTGTTTTTTGTAGTGTTTGAGTGCTTTGAAACGAAAAGGGAAATTTTTGTGAAATAATTAGTTGTCTCGTTTTGAGTGCTTTGGAAAGGAAAATATCTTCTTTTAATTTGTTTAATTGAGAAAGATTTGTGTTTACAAATTATTTGCATTCTTAAATTATTTCTTAGTTTAGAAGTTCATCGAAGAGAAAAGATTGTTTAAATCATCTTAGGTGCATTTTTAGTGATTTTGAGTCGAGTCTTCATACCACGAGTTTCATCTCCGCACCTTTGGACTTAAACAAAAACCACTAAAATTAACGCTTAAAGTAAAATTCACCTAGTAACATTTTTATTTCTAGGGCTCTGATACACCAACTTAGCTTAGGCTAGTGTCTTGGAGTAGGAGAGTAATTAACTCTCCAAGACAGTAAAAAAAAACAAGTAGCTGTATCTTGTGGTAGGGAAGAAATCCAATTGTTGCATTTATGCTCTGGGAAAGCTCCTCTTAAAGGAGAAGCACGAGATCGTGTCCGAACTAGTGTGCGAATCAATCCTTCCTCATTGGGAACGACGCCAGATATTCACGTATTAAAAATGGTAAACCTCGGATTAACCATTGTCGAGGAGCCTGGGGTCACTTGTTGGTAAACCTTGGATTATGTCAAGGAGCCTTCAAGGGGATTGAGCTTGCTACTCTACCCTTGCGTGCGTATCGGATCGTAGACTGTTCCCCCAGGTGTATTTGTCTCAGTTGGCAACCTTAGTGGCCATATTCTTTAAGACTCTTCCTGAGGTGATAGTGGTGGGAAGATCCCACTGTACCTGGAGCAGACGTCGGCTAGAATCACTTGGATTTTCTGGGGGGTTCACTTCACTCGAGACGGTTAAGTGGAGGAACTTGTGCCAGTCTGTTCATTAAGCAGGTTGCCGGGGTAACTGTTCCAACCGCCATTTCTGTACTGAACTCTGCGACGTTGGATTTCATCACCAACTCGTGTTTTCCGTCCGGAAAGTTACTGTTTGTGTGTGTTTGATCTCCTAGATTCTTTAGGCGTGTGATTCAAATTTGTTTGGTTCTTTAGAGGCCTTAGGCGCTTTTCATTGAGATTTTACTTTGTTTGCATGTGAAGTAGTTAAAAGTCTTTAACTGTGGCTAAATTACCAAGACAGTCCCGTAGACTTCGGGGCCAGTCTCCTGAGATTATAAACGTGGCTGAGTTACTGAGGAAGTCCCGTAGACTTCGGGGCCAACCTCCTGAGGAAGTACCGAGCCAACTTGAAGGCTTAAAAGTCCTCGTAACTCCTAGAGACAGTAGAGTTGGGTCACCGGAAGAAGGAGAATCTTCTTTGATAGTACATCCTGATTTTCAAACGCCAGTAGCAGAATATAATCCACAGTCAGTGTCTGTCTCTGAAATCGCTGGTAGCTTTTCATCTACTAGTGATATAGGTGAAGAACCCGAAATATCCGAGCCTGAAAGTGAATTTGCTGCTACTCCGACATCGGGGTTTGTTTCTCCAACTTTTAGTGGTCCTGGTTCACCTAGGGTAGAAAGAGTAATTACTCAAGATCTTCCTTCTGGCCTTATTTCTATTGAAGAAATTGCTCTGGAATAAGAAGAAGTAGGCATCCCTATCCCTGAAAATCAACCTGTTATTGAACTAAGGGACCGTGAATCAATTTTTTACAGTCCACCTAGGAGTAGTTCTTGGTATCTTTCTTTGACTAATTATTTAGAAAACTCAGGGTTAAGTTTTTCACCACCTCGTGCTCCTTATCACTCAACACCAAGAGGTTTTTATGCTCCCGTCAATATGTCAGGACAGTCATCCATGTTTACTCAATCGCTCGAATCTTTTTTGTACGACGGTCCATCTGTTCCCTCTAGGTATCAGTCTCTTTCTGGTACTTTTCTGGGAGCATCTCCTCAACCCATTGAGCAAGGGTTATTAACTGGAAGCAATGGTAATAAACCGTTGAGTGTAGAAGACATTCTTATGATGTCAGGTTCTATTTCCAATCCTCAACCTCAAGGTGGCCAGTTACCGCCTGGGGGGCAGCCTCAATTAACGCCTAGGGGGCAACCTAAAGGTACACAATTTGCATCTGGGGGGCAACCTCAAGGACAGTACATACCTACGGGACAGTACATTCCTCAAGGTCAACCCCAGACTCAATATGTACCCCAAGGTCAACCCCAGTATCAATTTATACCTCAAGGTCAACCCCAGTATCAATTTATACCTCAAGGTCAACCCCAGTATCAGTATGTGCCTCAAGGGTATCAACCCCAAGGTCAATACTCAAACCAAGGTTTCCAACCACCCCAAGGTCAAACATTTGTTCAAGGAACGGGAAATGTACCTTTCAATTATCAATCCTACCCTCAACCCAGTTATGGTCCTCAATATTCTCAACCAGTTATGCGTCAGTACCCCGGAATGAATATAGTGTGGGTTCCATCGCAAACCCAACAGGTGTAGCAGCCAAGTGTACAGTTGTCATCTCAAACTGGACAACCCTTAGTTTCTGGTACATCCTAGCAACTAACATTCAAACTTCTGTACCTTCGGTAGTTTCTCAGCCTGGGCCTAGTACACCTCGTACTCCGCCTCAAACGACTGCTACAACTGCCGCAACATCTGTTCAATCTACCCCACCTACTTCTAGAGTATCGACAGCTCCGGTTTCTACTGTTCCTGTATCTACTCCTCAGACATCTTTACCACCGTCTGGATCTACGATTCAAACTTCGGTTCAGATGCCTGTAGGACAACCTGGTTTAAGTATGGTTGTCACAAGTCAACCACAATTCACCTATCAACCATACCAGGGACAGTACCAATTCGGTCCTACTGTCTAGCAGCCAGTTTATCAGTATCAACCGTATCCTGGGTACACTTATCAACAACCTCAACAACCCTAGTACGGTCTGGTTAATCCTGGTTTTCCGGGAGGATACAATATCCCGAACGCAATTCCTATTCCTAGTTATCCTGGATATCCTCCTCCTGGGGCTGGTCTCGTGACCCAGAGTTTTAGGGATCCTAATCGGCAATTACCGTTTATCGCAACTTTGGACTTACCTGACTTGTCGCGCCTAACGAACGATCCCATTAACTATCTTCCGTTTTGGCCGCCAATGCCGAATAAGTTGCCCAGTGACATTCCCAAGTTCGAAGGTAAATCAGGAGAAGACCCGTCGAACCATGTGATGACTTACCACCTCTGGTGTGCATCTAACTCCATCACAGATGATTCGATTCGTCTTAGACTTTTCGAGCGCACTCTAATTGGTCTCGCGGCCAAGTGGTACATTGAGTTACCGTGAGGCACTTTTTATAATTTTAGTCAGTTAGCTACCTCGTTTTTAACTCATTTTCAGTTGCCAGTCCGGTATGACAATGGCACAGAATTGTTAACTTCGCTAAAACAATCGACATCTACATACATTTCAGATCATATTCATGAGTGGAGACATCGACGGCGTTTAGTGAAGGTATTTATTCCGGATCAAATTTTGGCTGAGTGGTTTGTAAAATCTTTGTTGCCAAAGATCACAGAAGATGTAGCTAAAGCCGGAGTTGTTACTGAGGAGCAAGTAATTCCTCAAGCACAGTACCTTGACTTAGTCTATACTCAGTCATGTATGTTACATGAAAAAATCCCCGATCTTCCCAAGTCAAATCAAATCGCTGTAGCTCCTTCGGGATCTCATGCCGCTGATGGTATGATTGGCACGGTTAACACTGAAAGTAAGAAGAAGTCTTCCAAGAATTCTTCTCCCATTATAACCTTGCCTGATTCCCCAACAGGAGATTCTTCTGCAGAGATTTCCGCTGACATTCACGTTGTAGAGTCATCTACAGCCAAATCAAAATCCGGTGGGAAGAAGAAAGGAAAGAAGAAGAATAAAACGGACAAAAGTTCAAAGGAGAAACCTGAAAAGGCGGAATCCAACGACGAAAAGCGCAAACCTCGTTATCCTTGTCTCATTTGTGACGATGAACATTTTACAAGAGACTGCCCTCATCGTGCAGAGGTTACGAAGATTGTCAAGGGTTCCCAAACTCCTGCTGTTTTGAAGGATCCTTTTCCAGCTCAAGACAGTAAGATGATAGGTTCATCCTCGAGTGCCAATGAAGAACCCATACTGATGATGTCCCATGTTAGGATTGCGACTCGATCGCAAGATAATGGTAGTAAGAGTCCTGTTGATGGTAAAGAAGCAGAATCTTCTCATTCTAATCCATCAACCTCAACTCCCGGTTTCGATCCACTACAGATCGAGAAACCTAATCCAGATTTGGTAATCAAACCGCCCGCCAAGGGTATACTTCGAAAGTCAGCTTTCAATCCACATGCGAAAGCGGCTTAGAATTATAACATTGTTGAGGATTTAGCTGTTTCACCCTCAGCAATGTCGGCTTTGGAAGTGCTGCAATCATGCCCAGAACAACGTAAATTACTTTTGTCGGCTATAGGAGTTGTTGATGTTCAGGACCCTAACCTAATAATTTTCAATCTAGAAAATAGTACACCGCGTTTGCCTCATCAAATGGCTTTCCAGATTCTAGTGATAGTAAAAAACAGGCCTATTCATCGGACTGTAATTGATGAGGGAGCCTCAACGTGTATTATGTCGATACAATGTTGGAGATCGCTTGGTTCTCCTTCACTAAATCAATCCCCGACGATTCTAAAGGCCTTTGATGGCCGTGGGTTTCATCCTTTTGGCATTCTACAGGATTTGCCTATAGGGGTTGAAGGAAAAACCATTAGTCTAGATGTGGAGGTGGTTGATGCCCCTCTAGACTACAACCTTCTCTTGGGTCGAAGTTGGTCTTACGCTATGACAGCGGTCGTTTCATCGGTCTTTTGAGTAATAAAATTTCCACACAATGGAAAGATCGTAACAATAGACCAGCTGGCTTACTTTTCATCCGACCCAGCCTCTTCGGAGAGTATTCAGCATGTTGGTAAAATGACTATCCCATATAAGGATGTTGGAGTAGGATTAGTTAAAGATGCCGATTTACTGTGAACTTTTCCTTTTCCTCCAATCAACGCATCATCTTCATTTGCAACATTTCATATGATTATATCAGACATCATTATTTATGATGATCCTTGGATCGTCCCTTCTGAATCTGGGATAGACTCATTTGGTAATTCCATGCCTTTGAGTCCATATGAAATTGCCTATGAAGCCGTGCAGTCGTTTGCCGACCTGTTTTCAACCAAAAATGACTTAATGAATGTGGTCCGTGAGGAATCATTTTTCACATCAACCTCGGATTTAACTACGTTTTCTGAACTTGTTCATCCTGATAAGCAAATTCGTGAAATCCTATGCGTAGATGATTTACCATGGGAAGATCTCCATCACAGATCTTCATTTTTACCTGAGGACGATCGTTTTGAAAATGATTCTCATCAATTTTTACAACTGAATATGTCAAGGAACCTCAAAATCCAATGAAACATCCCGATTCAGAGTTAAATTTGGGAAACATCTCTCGCACTATTCCTATTGACATTTCGGTTAAGCCAGGAATTGTTGAGAACATTCATATAGGTGCCTCGTGTACAGATGACGAAATTCAATTATATAAGGCCCTATTTCAAGAATTCCGCAACCTGTTTTCCTGGTCCTAT